>JAXRKN010000044.1:1730000-2930000 GCA_038502055.1 Tanytarsus gracilentus | reverse complement strand
TTGTTTAATTTTCTGTCATCGAGTCTTTAATCCCCAACATGCGCAACATCTTCGGTTTCAATTTAAAAAAAAATATAACAAAACTATCGCATGCATTAAGGCAAATCTCATTTAAGTCTCGTCCTCGATGTTTTCTATGGATTATGCACGATGCATGAAAACTCCAGTTTTCTAATATAAATTATGCAAATTTTATGTCGCATGAGAAAATGCAAAAGTTTAAAAGGAAACTTCTCAAGCTTGTTGCTTCTCCCCTAAGCCATAAATTTGTATGTGAGAATTTTTCTCTTTAGAGTTGAATTAAATTTAATCCCGTCCCGACTATTAATAGTGCTTTAATATTCTTTTTTTTGCGGAAGCCGTAGAATAAACTCACCGATTGTTGCTTCACATTGCCTATAAATAAATTGAATCGTCAAATGACACAAAAGGTCTTCATTGAAAATCCTTCAAACTCTCCTTCCAAGATTACTGTCAAATTACAAATAGTTTATCGCAAATAAAAGCACGCACACCTACGATTTGAATGCTTTAATGAACAAATTAATTGTGAAGTGAATCGCAATTTAATTAAACGATCAATTCAACGAGTGACAATTGCGATAGTTTTTCAAAGTGGTTTTGTTTGGTTTTTATGCATGTTTTTGTGCTGGATCGAGTCAGTATCAGATTGGCATCATAATAAATAGAAAAATGGGAGTGGAAATGAATGAAAAATTTATTAAAAAAATTTGGCATGAAAAAAATTGCAAAATTATCAAAAATGTCCCAACATAATTTTGACATCACACCTCGTAACCTCCAACAAACAAAACATAAACGACATAAAGCATTGCATAAAACAGCTGAATTAAAGTCTCCATTAATTAGACAACTTTATTAATCTCGACAAACATAATAATTTTTTCTCTTATAAAAATTTATAAAGCTTAAGTACATTCGTTGTGTGTGAAATTTTTATGATGGCATCACGTATAGGGGAGTAAGAGGAAGCTTGAGTTTTACACACACGTGAGTTTAAAAATTTTTTTTTTGCAACAATGAAATTTTATAAATTATTCATAATGAATGCTTCACAAGTCTGCATACAATTTTTTGAATTTTTGTTTTACGAAACATTTTTGGTCAGAAATTTTTTGTGCTTTTTGAGAATTTGCGGTATTTTTTCACATGGTCATGAAGATTTAAACAATAAATTGAGATTTTTTAAAAAATTCTTTCATTTGTGACAAATCTAGCGCTAAGTCGTTAATTATTCGAAAATATCTCAACATAAATAATTAATGAGTCTCAAGCAGTTGTTATTACAGTCCTTAAACAATTTCCTGCCACAGCATCGAAAAAGTCTTGAAATTTTGTTATGAAAATATTTTTTGCGCATCGCATCGTCAGTTTTAATTGTCTTCTTTTGGGGTGTAAGAAAAAATGTTTATTTGACGTGCCATGCAATAATAATCACACACATCTAAAATTAACATTCTTTGCCTTCGAGAAAGCAGTAATTACTTGAACGAGCAGCATTAAGGAACACAAATTTTTTTGTTAGTTGCACGAAAAAATTTACATGGATCGCTTAAGTTATGATTTTTTGTGTGCGTGCTTAAAATCGTTGAAATTCAAATTCATTACATTGATGTAAAATAAGCAAATTTTTCATTGAGTAAAAAAATTTGGTTTGAAAAATATTTTTTAGATCCAATTTATTTTCGCTAGAAATTTTTTATTGCCAATCTTGAAAATTATCAAAATCTTTAAACCCTCACGTGTTCGGCTTCCGTTCGAGATAATAAAAAGCGAATTCTATAAACTTTTTTATCGTCGTATAAAAATAGTCGAGCGACAAAATTTCCAACACTTTAGGCGATGTCATTTGAATGACAATTCAATATAAAAACTTTCTTCTCCCACTCAAAAAAATGGAATTTTTCTGAAGTGCTTAAGGTGCACGAACTTAATAAGCTGAAAATTATCAAATTTGAACTCGAACAAAAAAGTTTGCGGTGCTGTTAACCTCGCATTCTTGGTGCTTCTGTCTGCTGTCAGAGTAACAACTTAAGAAGCACAATTTATAACAGAAATCACCAAATAAAGTCATTGTAACGAAAAATATTTTCCGCACAAAAAATTCACTGAACTTTCAACAGTCATTGACATCTCATTTAACGAGTTCCTATGCCATTGACAATTGGCACTCAGTAACTTATAATTGGCACCTGAATTCAGTTCATTACTCACTTAATTGAACGCTGCTCTCTCACTTTATTGTCAGGTTTCATTTAATGGCACTTTACTGCAGCTAAAAAGCATAAAAGCCTTACGCAACTGACCCATAATCGCGTATAGCTCGTTAGCATTTAAAGCTCTCTCATTTAATTCGCAAAAATCTAGTAAATGTTGATTTCATAATTTCCTCATGTTGAAGAAAGAAGCAAGCAATTGCACACAGCTTTCGAATGTTTGCAGCTGATATCGATTGAGTAACATTTTATATATGCCTTGTAATGCACCGAACTTTTTTTTGCACACTTGAAATTTTCATGCAAGCGCAAGTGGAAAATTATTTGTAAACGATGCGCTGTAATTGAGCAAGGGATGGGTTTTTATATAAATTGTAAAATCAATTCCTGGATCTTTAATAAATTTTCAAAAAAACTTTCCATCCCTTGGAATGCACTAGACTTGCATCTTGATCTTTGTAAATCACTCAAATGACATTTAAAAATACACGCAAAATTTTAAATGTCGGCCTTTAAACTTTTTCATCCATTGTTTTTGTTTCGAGTAACTGTCAAGGTTGGCGGATGTTCAAATACAACAAAGCAAGTCAGCAATTTGTAATTTATAGATGGGAGTTTATTGATATATAAGCAACAGATAATGGCAAATAGACAAAAAATGGCTCTTGCTGATTTTTGGACATTTACGGCATCAAATTTCTCCTACTTACATTTTCTTCTTTTTAAAAAATGACCATAATTAGTTGTTTCGATGTTTGCAATAAGTAATAACTCAAATTGTTTGTTTTAAAATCATATCAAAGCACTAAAAATAGAAATAAGTCATAATTTAAAATGCAAATGAAAAAAAAAATTATATTGCTTATTATTATTTTAATTTATTTTCATATTTTTCATTCATGGTTGAGAAATTGTTTCCTCTCAAATCTGTTTTGTAAACATCTGTAGGAAGACACACGCATGAGATGATAAATTTTTATTATTTAATACTTTTGAAGATGTGAAAATGTAAACAAATAAGAAATTGAGATGGAAATTAAATTTTATGCGAAATAATTTTGGGATTCAATTTTCTTTAATTTTATAAAAGCGTTAAAATTTTGAAGTTTTCATCCCTTGCACTTTTAACGACTCTTAAATTACATATCTCACCACAATCCTGTAATCAACCCCTAAAGTCACACCCTTAACTTCCTTAACCTCTCACATTTCACATAAATCAATGGTTAATCAAAGAAAATTAGACCTCGAAGACGTTCGATCGATTCGAAAAATAATTAATTAGTTTTCCACTTCAAATAAAAAGCCTCTCATGTCAAGATCAAATATACCCAACCAGGGTGAAATGAGCAAATTGCTTTTTGCAAGACAATTCCTGTTAATTTAACTTAAAGACGCTCTCGAGTGCGGAGAGAGAATAAGTAAGTAATTAGAAGCGTACATGTGGAATCGATTATTCCATGTTTTTATGTACAATAGACATACATAAGTGCACCTGATTGATGTACAAGTTAATGTTTCGTAGCCACATGAGTTGAGCAAAATAAAAACAAGGAGAAGTCTGCGTGCGGTTTGCCATAAAGTCTGTGTGTGGCTTGCAGTTGTGCAAGTGACGAACGATAAACTTTTTTTAAAATGTAGTCTCGAAGAAATTCTGAGCTCAAAATGTATTTTCGAAAATTATGTAACACAGGCGCCATAAATTCGTGCATGCAAAATTAATTTTGGGTCGTGATGTAAATGAGGAAGTTGAGATCAAAAATTTCCATAGCTAAGTAATTTGTGATAATAACAATATTGACTTTTTGTCTTCAAGGTTAGAAAACAATTCGATAATGAACGTGACTCTAAGTAAAAAATTTTTCCATCTTTGAACGCAACTCTAAACAAATATTAAAAAGCATTCTCTCAACAAACTCGAGAAAAAAAATCTCTGAAGATGCACTTAAATAATTCTCTTTGAAATTCAATGCCACATTTTTCTCAAAGATCAATTTTCATCACATAAAAATAAGCTAAATCATTGGAGATAATTTTTTGAATAAATCGAGAGAAATTTTTCTTATTCGCTCGTGGCCAAAAATTTTAAGCTTTCACTTAAAAATTTTTGAATGTTAATCGTGAAATTTGTTATTGGTGATTTTGAATAAAATTGAAAAATTTTGTAGGCAAATCTGAATATAAAAATAATTTTACGAATTTTGGGTTCCTAAAATTTTAAAATAATTTTTTTTCATTGAATAATTTTTCATTGAATAATTTTTCATTTTATCATGACCTTAATATCAACGCGAGTTTCTCTCATCATCAATCTCAATCTCTCAGTGAGAATGTACTTCCCTTTTCATGCTTTTTAAATAAGCCATAAAATGAATTTTCACGTTACGTTGACCACTTGAGCGACGGTTGAGGCTTCTCACTTTACAACTTTTATATTTTTTTGCACCGAATATGCATGAGATTCATTAGAATAGAAAATTTTCAAAGAATTTCCAACCAACCGCATTTGAAAAGGAAAAAGAGAGAATTGTAGAAAGCAACAGTTTCAAGAATCTTTCGCATGTAATTTAATTCTTTTGTTGTGCGCCTCATCATGTAATAATGCTTTTGGCTTTATGCATCATGAAAAAGATCAACAATTGGAAAGAAGAATTTCTATGGAAAATTATTTCATAGCTGAATGGTGGACTCTCTCACGCGTTTTTTCTCCCTTCTTTTTTTTAAAAAAAAAAAAAAAAATACAAAAAAAAAAAATTATTTTTTTTTTTTTAACATTAAAAAAAAGAATTTTTTAATTTTTACAAAAGATTCTCTCTGCAATCACAAAACATGCAAAATTATAATTCACACAAACTCTAACTGCGAGTTGTTGAGGTGTGAATGGATTTATGGGAAGCAAAAAAATTAAAATTTTTTAGGATTTAAAGTTAACTAAATTTTAAATGTTAGAAAATTTAGAAATTTTCAACTTGGCTCATTTAAGATTTAAATCGTGACTTGAAAGAAATCAAGCCACTGACCTATGAGAAGCTGCTTCTGAAAAATCTCACATGCCATGTGATGAGAATTTTTATACGTTGAGAAATTCCTAGAAACTCATAAATTAATTTTTCAATTCTTTTCTTCTCTTTCTAGGTAAGTTTTGACCACAGCATCTTTGCGTGTATGTATAAAAATTCTATTGACGTAATTTAAATGACACGAACACCTTTTTGGCTGTTAGACGCGATGAGAATAAATTTACTAATTTCTGGTTCATTTCCCTCGAAGGCAATTAAGGAATATTCCTGATAATTTTTTGATCCAACCATTAACCATGCCATTCTTCAAACCTTAACTAATAATTTCGTGAGAAAATTTGCAAAATAGCAAAAAAAAAATAATTTTTTGATTATATCGTTAAATGTGTTTACGACCTGAAGGTATGAGCTAAGCTCAATCGTTGGATTGCATGATAGCTCATCGATGCACAACGCGCAGACTGAAGAGCAATTTAATAATTAAATCATCATCGGTGTGGTTGAATAACAAGTCACATTTGCATATCAACAATCAGGTTTCGAAATGAAGTGACGCAAAGGAGTGGAAACTATTGAAATAATTGAAAGTTTTGATTGAAATTAAAAAATTTATAAATTTGATATTTGAAATTTTTTAGTAAATTTAAATTGTCAAAATCCGTTAAATTTAAAAAGTCATAAAATTTAATTGAAACCTTCAACTATTTCGACACTCCCAAAAGCTTGTAATTTATTACAATGTCCATATCTGCCTTTTTATCATCGTATAATTAATAATTCATGTCTTGATGCTTTGTGGGTTTTTATAGCTTTCGAGTCTCTGGGAGAAAATCGTTAAAAAAATTAAGAAAATCTGACTTCAATGATGGTTTGACTTTGGCCTGAATATTAAAGCAAAATGCAACAGATAATAAGCAATTAATTTAATTTACGGCACATCACTATGGCAAATATCAATTTTTTACTGTAATTTTTGTCTTCCATATTTGCAATAAAATTAATCAACGGTAAAGCGGCGAGACAATAAATGTTCATTGCAGCTCATTCTTTATATAAATACCGCGATTTTTTTTGGTTAAATTGTGAACTTTGACACGCGAGCAATAAAAACAATAATTGAGAGTATGAAGAGAAATTTTTTATGAGGTCACGACAACAATAAAAAGAGAGTTGTGCATGAAAAGAATTCACCGACATTAATCACAAGATTAAAAACTTCTCATGTCATGTTGATCATTTATTTTTTATTTTCTACCTCATATTTTGTACGTGTTTCGCATTTTTAAGCTGGCTATTAGGAATTCACGTGTATGATTCACCCGAGATTGAGCCACACACAGCACTCTGCGGTGAAACTAATGAATGAATATTAATCATGTGTGCGTTCTTTCACAGTGCATTAATAATCAAAGCTGATCTCATTTATATGACTCAAGTGTAACGAAGACAATATGTAAATTGGTTTCGGGGAGGCCGTGGAGGGAAGGAAATCAGTGATGTGAATCAGCTCGAACTAGCTTTTGTGTCTGAATGTACATTGTATTTCAATGAACTTTCTTCCAGATCGTTAAATATATTCGGTTTTATGAGTTCTATGGAAATTACTTTATTAGGCTTCGAGTGTAAGCGATTTATGCGAGCGGGAAATACGTTTGACGGTGGAGCCATAAAGAATAATAAAGGAAATTGGATGAGGCTTTCGAGCTGATAAAATTTAGCTCAAGTGCGTTCAACTTTTTTTTTGGAATTGGGTGCTAAAAAAATAACAGAGAAGAAATTAAAAATATTTAAAAAAAATTCTAAAAAATTAAAAATTAATTTCAATTTCAATCAAAATTTATTTTTCACTCTCAAGAGCTAAAGTTTTCTCTTCTTGATTAAATTACGTATAAATTATGGAAATTCTTCGTTCAACGCTAAAATCCCCGACAATTTTCCACGACATGCATGAGAATTAAATTAAGGAAGTTTATTCACACATCGCATTATCTCTCAAGTGAGTGCAGTTTATTCATAAATTTATTCTTTCCTATGCTTATCATTCTCGCTCCGCCGTAAGTTCATTGACCCGTGCGTAGTGCGCGGTATCTAAGCAACAACTTGAAAGCTGAGCGAACAAAAGGGCAGTAGTTTACAGTTCTAGCCACTCTCTCACTCGCATATGGTGAATAATGGCCTAGATTTAAAGTCATTGTTGTTATGATGGGCTCACTGAATTGTTCTCAAATTAGGTAACTGTCCACATGTTCACTCGCTGTAAATTCTTTGTGTCATTGCGATTTAATTCTCAGCAAAAAAAATTATTTCATAATCTTGACTTGACCTTTCATGAAATGATACTTGTTTTCGGATATGATTGGTGTAGTTGGGGTGTGCATTATTGCGTGATGCTTCACATTAATTCAAACGTGGGAATCTGAAATTGATTTTAGCTTGCATCGCAGTCTGTTAGTATAAAGTTGACCTTTTGATTATTAACACCTTCATACAGCTTTTGATATCGTATCACCTCTTGAGACTTTAAATTGGATATTTGATGAGAAAATAGATTTTTATGCATTCGAGCAATTTAGGTCACTTTAACTATCGCTAATTGAATAATTCTCTGTCTCCTCTCGCTCGACATGACGATCCCTTTAATTAAACTTCTCATGTCCATTTATCATCATTTTCATCTTTTTTATGATATTCTTTCTCCTGTGTGGGCTATTCACATATCGTCGAAAAAAGGTGTCAATTACCACATTCTTCCAACTCATTTAACAGAATTCACCGACATATTTTGTGTGAAATGATTTTAGAACATTTTAACTTCACACATGAGAGATGATGTCAATGACAAGTGTCAAGACCGACATTCCGATGGTTCTTTGTTTCAAAAGAATCAATGGATTCACTTGAATATTTACACCTTACTTCAATTTGCTTTAAGAGTATGGTGTAGCACAAATGAGGTGTGCTAAGTGCTGCTAATTACGATCTAAAATCTCTTGTCTAATCAATAAAATATTAATAGAATATCTAGTTCACAAAGTGTCCACTTAGCGCGTAGTAACGTCCTCAACAACGTCGAATTGCCACTAATTGAATGTCTGATTTTTACTCTCGTCGAGATTCATGGGAAATTTGCAAGTCGTCTGTCAATTTTCAATTTCTCTCCATCGATAGTCGAGATTGATAAATAATTAGAGTGAGGTTGTGAGACTTTATGAGCACACGTGATTGCGTCAAAAATTATTGAACTGAAAATTCAACAAAAAAATCTTATGAAATAAATAAAAATTACAAAACAATGTAAAATTTGGAGAAAAAGTCAATTTTAAAATTTTTCTATAATTTCTTGTCCCTTTTACAGTAATCCACTTTACTTTTCCTCCTCTTTCTCTATTCATAATACTCACTCTCGACTTGTCATCGTCATCGCACAGAGCTAAAGTAAACAAGAACACAAACATGCATAAACTCATGATTGCGATCAATTGAGATTACTTTCATACAAGCTGCTTATTATGCTATTTCATAATACCTGTATTCTACTGTCAAACGACTAATGAAAATAATCTGAAGCGTATCAATTAGCAAAATTTTAGAAGGGATTACACGGAATTAATTCGGAGAGTTTTTTGGTTTTAATTTCTGAGAATTTCAACTTTTTATATTTCGGAAAATTTATAAAGTTTCAGTTCATTATATAACATGAAAGTTTTGTGATATTTCCTTAACAACCGCATTTGAGGCGTTTCAACACAAACTTTGTTAAAATACTTGTCTAGTCAGAATATTTATAGACACATTATGAAACATGACCTGACCAGAGAGTGATGTGAAATTTAATATGAAATTTTAAGGTTATTTCAAAGAATCAACTTTGTTGCTGTTTCATTTTCAACTTTGTCCCAAGTAAAAAATTGATTTTTTGTTTTCCGTTATTTTTAAAAACATCTTAATGTTGTAAATGATAAATTGTAGTTAATTTTAAAAAATTTCATGGATTCACGACAGTCTAACAAAAGTTCTGATCCGCCTCCAGCATACATCACGTAACAGCAAATGTATCCCTACGTCGTTTTTTTTCACAAGAAGTAAACAACATAAATTTTCCGTTCTTAAAATAGAAAAAAATATCGAGAATATTCGCAAAAAGATTTTTTCACCATGGCATCAGTAAAAAACTCAAGAAGTCTTACGCAGTACACGAGAAAAATAAAAAGGTTTTAATTCGCGGGCGAAAGCACACTTAACACCTAACAATAAAACGCGCAGCATGCAGCGTTATTTTGTATCATGAAAAAGAAAAGATGTTAAGGTTTATCGTTAAAGCATGTTGTAAGCCACGAAAAGCTCGTTCACTCGGTGAAAATAACGACTATGATTTTTTATTTCCTTCTTACCAAGGACATTCTTGCGAATGTAAACACTCTGGTTTATGATTGTTAAATTAGGTAGGAAAAATAAGATTTTTTGTGTTTATTTCACGAAGAACAAATCTTTAAAATTTTATGCTAAAATATTTTTCTCATCCTCTTTAAATTTTATTTTCATTTCAACTTTGTTGACTCGACAGTTATTAAAATCACATGACCGCAATTGCCGCCACAGAAACACACCGAGGAAGTGGCTAAATAACTAGTTTTAGTGACGCAATATTAAGTTTATACAAAAATCACGCGAGATAGCGCGAGAAATTGATTGGAAAAGATCAAAAGTCGCGCAGAGCACAAAAACAAACCATTACAAAGCAGAATGATCGATTGACGTGATGCGAATGTGAATAAAAAAACTTTAGTCACACTCTATCAGTGGCTCATCAACAATCATCGCATTGAGATAAAAATCGAGAAGATGTTTTTAAAAATTAATTTCTTGAAAAATCTTTCACAATTTTAAATGAGCATTTATTTAAGGAGTGGCGAAAAAAATAGAAAAAAAGAGGGTTGGATTTTCATGTCTTAATGGTGTTGACTTGCAAAGGAGGTGTTTTAATGGTTTGAGATTTAAATTTAAATTATTAAAAAATCTTAAAAATCTTGAAAAGCTTTTCTAACTTTTTCTTAAAAGGTTTAAAGATGTTAAATTTTATAAATCACAAAATGATGAAAATGAAGAGCAAAACCATCATAAAATACCAAATTTTCGTTATAATCCGATAATTTAATGTACGCACATCATCATCATGGTAACATGCGTATCTCGTGATGAGAAGATTATTGCTAATAAATTTAGAGATTACTCGTCTGTTGTGTTTTGTTTGGTGGCTAGGAAACCACTGTATAATTGCGCAATAATCGTCTTTTATCTTGATGTGGTTTTAAAAGGCGAAATTTTTCAGTTTTTCAAAAGAAATCAATTCTCATCCTCAAATATTTGCTTTTAAATTTATGCCAGATCATTAGCTTCAAGTCTCTCTCTTTAGTGGCTACCGACCTTTTGTGATGAGAGTTTCATTGTAACGCCCTTCCACACACCATAGATGGAGGCTCAATTTTTATCGTGAGTTATTGAGAAGCAGGAAAATAATAAAATACAATTTAAAGTCGCACACGACGCCCACGCTTGCAGTCAATCAGACTCGAAAACGTTTCTTTTGTTTGAAGCTTTTCATTTCTGATCAGGTTGTACTAATGTGCATTTTTATGGTTCACATGACACGACAAGGAGAAAGAGAAAAAAGTTGAAAGATTAAAAAACTTTTCGGGGTATTAAAGCGCATTTTATTACAAAAATTTGAGAATGAATTTAATATGCTTTTGAAACTTTCTTGTGTTTTTTCAACACAAACTATAAGTCTTTGATTTTTCAAAACTTAATTCATGAAATTTTTCCGAACATTTTCGCAAGTTCAACCAAACAAATCACAACTCAACCCTAACTAAGCCTTACTTTTGCTCGCACGACTTCCTACCCGAATATCGATTCACATTTTCCCTTTAATACCTCGCACCCATTCATTTCCTTACTTTACTCATGTAGCTTTATAGACAAGCTGTCGACTGTCGGCGAGTTCTTCTTTGAAATTATAAAATCGTTCAAACCGCACCGAAAAAAAATCAACATAAATTTTTTCTCTTAATTGAAGTTGCGTGATAAGTCTCTCATATACACTCTTAATGGCTCAGACGGATGGTGGTCGGATTTAATTTTAATTTTCTAGGAATTTCTATTTGCATTCGTGCCTCGTCTGAGTGCATTCGAAATCCAATTAGTCGCTGTGACATTGGAAGAAACTTTTGTGTTTAATCAGCCATTCGATATTGAGTTACATTGCCGGTGCATTTCAATCCTGCACTTCTTTGTCTGTCATCACTCAATTCCACTTCAGTCACATTCACTTGCCGAAAGAATCATAGCGTGAATTGTTTGTGCAAATATTTCTTTATGTTCTCCGACATGCTTGAGAAAATCCCTCCTGGAATCAACCGAAGCCATTCAGCAACCTATTAAGTGAAGTTCTGAAAGAATGTTGTGTTGCACTCGATGAATGAGAAATAAGCTTTTTAGATTTACAATTTTATTCGAGAAGAAAATTGGATTTTGTGTGAGAGATTTTAAACTCCGATGGGGAAATGGAAATTTCTTCGAAACTTTTTGATCCAGTCTGGTGACCTTGATAAAGAAAAATTTCATTTCACTTTAAATGTAAATACATTTTATTTCATTAAATTCTTGAATTTTTCTGAAATAAATTCTTTGCGATCAAATAAAAAGATTTTACATTGCATTTTCAATTCATGATTTTTCCTTTTATTCACGTTCAATCGACTTTTATTACGCTTTGTTCTACCATTCAAGAATGGAGATTGATCGAAATCAAAAACACATAAATTTTGATGTCATGACTAACGAATGTGAAAAATTGAAGATTTTCATGTTTTTTATAGTTTGAGATATAAAAAAATCTTCTAGACACGATTTGTACTAGTAGAAATTTATAATTTAGGAGTCGAACCTTTACTTTTTAATGTAAAATTTTCATTTCAACGAACAATTTAAAAATAATACGGAAAATTTTAAAATAAAAATTAATCAAAAAGCTTTTTTCAATTTTTCGTTGTAAAAAAGTGTTTACAAAATTTGTAAGATTTTTTTGCCACCAAAGTCAACATTCAAACCCTCTTTTCTTCCTCCAAGAAAAATTCGCCTGAACGGTTTCCTAGATTTAATTAACTTTATTACCGCTTTATCCTTCTTAGAAGGCCACAATTACTTGTAACTTAATAAAAACATTTTTCTTTTTAACATCATCACATCTTGACTTTTTTTTATCCGATGAAATGGCTCGATAAGCTATTTTCTCACTGAAATTTTTACAATCAATTTGTTTTTCTGAGTGCACGTGGGTTTTTTAAGGTGGGTGCCTCAAATCACATAAAATATTAAATTTTCATTCTCTATGCATGAAACCGAAAATCTTCTTTAGTGTCATCAAATTTTCCATCTCATTATCAGCATTTGCATAAAATATTTTGTTCCGAAGCGTTTGAGAAATCAATTATGCAATCAATGAACATTGTCAGTGTCTTATGAATTATTAAATTTCATCGTGTGATTTTATCGATTCGAGAATATTTTTCGCACATTTTAAGTTTGCTTTAAAGATTTTTCCACAATTTTCTGCATTGAAAAATTGCACCTGCTATGGATTTAATGTGATCGTGATTAATGCACATCGCGAGCCAACTGGCGCTTTAAAAATTCGCTCGAAATTAATTCTTAAAATTACTACAAAGTGCCGACGAGTGTACACAAAAAAAAATATTAAAACGGAAACGCAAACATTCGGTTCAGTCGCCTGCATGGCAGATGGTTTTTGCGCTGTTCAACTCGTGCTATTCCATTCAATGACTTCTTGATGTCGTTTATTTACTGTATAAACACACTTCTCTGTCAAGTTCATCATTCGAGTTGAGACAGAGATTGTCATTGTAATACATTAGAACGTGCCATGCTGTTAATGGCGATTAAATTGCAAACGTTTAAGATGAAAAGCAGCATGCGATTAATCTCTTCAAGAACATTACTATCGCACTTGCTTTGATGTTGAGTAAAAACAGCTCTCGTCAAGTTAGATGAACGATGTAAAAATGAAAGCATTTCATTTGTGGTTGAGGATCATTCACTAACTCATTTAATGACTCTCCATTTAGTTCCCTAGAGAATTCCACAAAAGAATTAAAGAAGCTCTAGAACATTGAATAAAAAAATTGTTTACATTTTAATTTATAAGGTATGCGAGAATTCCTCGGTGTCTTCATAAAAATTCTACAAATATTTTTTTTGTTATCCAAGAATGACAGAAACATCATTCTTAACTTTCTTCCTTGTTACAATTTTTTACGTGAAATTTCGATCAATTTTGACAAGATACACGATGGTAAAGATGCTCATGAAGATGTTGATGGATGGGGGTTGAATTTTTGGGTCGTTGTGATGTGGATTATGATGGTTTACTTTTAGGTTTTTTTGGCATTTTGAAAAATAAATTTATGTAAAAATTGAATGTTAAAATATTTATTGGAGAATGAAGATATTTTTTAAAAATCAGAATACCATCAATAAAAGTCGAAAAAATCATTTTCTTTCATTGATATCAAAAACAGTGCTGCGAAAAACCAGAAAATCAATTTCAATGTGGCGCAACACGAAAAGCAATTTATGAGCCATTTATGCAACACACGACATATTTACGATGATTTCAGCAAAATAACAAAAAAATAGTTGATGATAAAACACATAAAACTTTTTTTTTGTTACCTCGAATGATAAACAAGCAAAAATGCTGCAACTAATGAATGATTATGAAATATTTTTTTTTTGCAGTATAAAACTTTCCGGTAGTGTTGCCTGTCGATAATCATCATGTTGTTGCTTTTCCCCATATTTAAAAAATTTGCATTTTATGAACATGCTTGCTAAAAACATCACACAAAAAGACCTCCAGATCGTGTCCATGAGTATTTGCAATAAAAAGTGAAATAAGGAAAGGAATGGAAAAAAATTGGTAATGGTAGAAAGTGTTCTGGCCTTTTTAGTCTCATCGTAAAAATTACTATAATATTTTATTTGGACATAGTTCATTGCAAATGGGTATGACGTGAGACTTGTGTTCATGGCTTTGGAGGCATTCAAATATGATGAAAGTAAAAAATCATTTGAAAGATAAAATTTCAATTTTTATTTTCTCTTTCAAAAAACCGTTAAATTTTATAAAATTATTTAAAATTTATTTGAATTGAAATATTCGTTAAATTTTACTTGAATTTAAAAAAAAAATTCACAATTTTTTTAAGCAGACATTAAATAATCTTCCCCCTTTTCATTTAATTTGTTGCCACTTAATGTTAACTCACTCAACTCACTCTCACTCATGCACAATGACCGTAATTATAGCAGCTTCATTAAAGTATAAAAACAAGAAACAAGTTCATCCATCAGCACTTAAGAGTGTCGGAGAAAAATGTGGAAACATAAGCAAAATTCCTTTGAATTTTCAAACAAGAAAGTGAGAAAAGTCTCAGCTGTTTATTTTAAGAAAATGTCGCAAAGAAAGAAAATAAAATTTCAACCCTTCAAAGTAAAAAAGAATTTAATAACGCCAAACTCATCGCTTATGGATAAGTGAACCACCAACGACTTTAATATCAACAACAAAATCGACTGAGAATTCAATTTTCAGAAATTAAATTGAAAAAGACCTAAATAAATTTCTTTAAATTATTTAATTGCGAGTTTTATGAGACTTTAATTGAAAATCGAAACGTTTTTGTAAATTTTTGATCACCCGTAGACATACGGTGGCAACTGCGAATGGCAAGCGTAAAAGCTTTCTTTTCATTATCGCAATTTAATCTGCCGTAATTTTTCGAATCTCTCCGCGGATTTCTTAAAATGCATGAAAAACTTTTTTTTTAAACTCTAAAAATTAAATCCCATGAAATCGGACGCAGTTGAATGGGAAATTTTTGTCAGATAAATTTTGCGGTGATTAAAAATTGAGAATGAGAGCGGAAAAGAAAAATTCACGTTGAGAACGTGAGAGGTTAAGATCAAGGTTGTTTGTGGGAATTTGTGCAAATTTTGACAGTATTAAAGCCACTAATTAACGGATTTAATTTGATGTAATATCTCACAGTCATTAACATCATTCACATTTCAACATAATTAACTGTCTTTAGTGCCTTCAATTTGAATTACTGCAAAGAATTAAGAAGAAAATTTTATTTTCCGCTTCTGACCTTCAAAGCGAAATTTTCCGAATTCACCCTTCGTACTTTCTTGAGACATTTCCATGACTCACAAATCTTCTCCTCCCATCGTAAACCACCGCAAAAAAAAACAGACATCAAGCGATGTGAGAGGAAATTTATGTTTCTTCTTCTTACTTTTTCATTTCGGCTGATGCCATAATGTAGCAATTTCGTACACATGTTGTTACACATTTATTCATTTATAATAATATTACGTTTATACTCGTGATGAGCCGCATACCATGTTATGCCATTTTGAGCTTATAAGAAATTGAAATTAAGAGTGAGAGTTGATGATACAAAAATATTTTTTTTGGTGAAAATTTAAAGAGGAGAGGACACAAAAAAGTGGTAAAATTTTTGAAGAAAAAAATTAGAATTTTAGAGGAATTAAAAAATTCAGCAAGTTTTAAAAATTTAAACTTAATAAAAAAAATTTTCACTATCCCCTCCTTAACTTCATCATAAGTCATAACAATTTTCTTCTTCTCTCAAATCCGCAAAGTAAAAAATTAAAACTCATTGCATGAATTTCATTTTTTACTTTCAGTAGCCAAAACTGACCTCATCAAAGACGAATAAAAAGTGAAAAGAGTCGAAAAAACTCGCCCCCGGAAGTGATTTAAAATGCAATGTGGTGTTGAAACAATGAACGATTGCGAGAGATCACCTGGTCGCACTGGACTGCGAGTCAATTTCACAGAAAAGGGCGAAGTCAAAGAACGTCGCGAAAAGTTTTTAACTGCCAAATATGGAAGTCATCAGATGAGTCTCATTCGTAAGCGGCTGGCCGTTGAAATGTGGTTATACGATGAATTACAGAAGCTTTACGATCCACCGGTAAGAAATTTTATTTTATTTTAATAATTCATGTAAGTTAATACAATTTTGCATAATTTATGTCATGTCATGTGAGGAAATAATTAGATTTATTGCCATTGAGGGTTGGGAGGGAAAATTTTCAAATGGAGCAATTATCTGTGTGTACATTGTTGCTATTTTTAAACATGCATGATGGAAAATTTAAAAATATTTGTAATTTAATTTTATGAACATTTTTGAAATCAAAATTTTTCGAATTTACGTCAAAAATTAAACGCAGAAAAAATCCATAATTGAGAAGGTTTTTTGAAGTTCACTTCAACTAAAAGATTCAACATTTACATGACTTATTAACATCATCTCAGCCTTCTTTTGAAAATTTTTTCCGCCTCGAAACGTGACGGTGGCAATAAATTATGAATTATGAGCTTCTCGCTGCTGAATTTGTGAGAAATCCAACTAAGCCTTTATTCATTTCTTCTTTCAACAGAATGAAGCCGTGGATGTTGATATCGATGAAATTTTAGATATGGACACAGACGCTACAAGGCGGTCACATTTATATGTGAGTTTTCACCATTTTCTCTCGACCGAAGCATAAAAATAATCTGACAAAATTTTCCTTTTCAGAGCCTTTTATCAAATTCAAGCTGCAAGCGCTCAGAAAAGGACATCACGGTGAGTGGCAACATAATTTTTTTTAAAGAGGTGGAAAATTTATAATTTCAAAATGAAATGGAAAAAATATAAATTTTCCACCCCTTTTCGCAATTTCCTTCCTTACTTTATTACCCAATCGAATTGACTTAATTTTATCCACTCACATTTTATTATCTCATTTTCTCCCTGCAGAAATTTATCTCGGATCTCCTTGATCGCGCAAAAACGCTTTGAGCTGACATAGAAATTGACGTTTAAGCATGAAGAAAAAGTAAAACAAAAATCTAGACGCCATCAGTCTCTTCTTTTTCGCTCTCCTTAATCATTAAGAAAAATCATTTAATTATTTTTTTGTGCCCACAAATTATACAAAACTTTTGTGTTTAATTTGATAAAAAAATGTGAAAATCAAAAAAAAATCTTTTAGTTAGTTTTTCAATAATCTTTTTGGTTAGAATTAAGATAAATAATTTTTAAGCTTAAAGGATGTTTAAAAATGCATTTTTGTAAAAGAATTAAAAAAAATTATTTTGTTACAAAATTGAGAGAAATAATTTAAAGTTAGAATTAGTTTTGCTTCTCAAGTCGACTCGTTGTCTTCCGGGAAATGATCAAAAATTCATGATTCGAGAAAGATTTTTGCATAATTTTATGGAAGTGTGTTGAATTATTTTTATTACTAAAGAGGGATGATCTAAGAGTTTTGGAGCTTTAAATTTCGGCTTTTTACAAATTCAAAATTTATGAAATAATTTCATTTTCCTTCATAAAGAAAGCTTTAAAAAATTTCCCTGGAAGACAGCGAAAAATACTCTCATGATTTCCTTTCATCCGAACACACGCGCTTGCAAAAATTTAATAAAAATTGACGTCATCAAATGAAGAAAATTTTGTTTATACTTTGAAGAAAATCTTACAATCCACCCGGGACACGCTCGTGTTACATTCCTAGTGTTTTTTACTGCTTGACCCTTACCCAAATATCGCCAAAATCCACTGCCAAAATTTGTGCGAAAATATTTGATATAAAATTCTGTCGTCACTCGAGGCTTCAGAACAGCGCGTAATTGCATTAATTAATTTGTGTGCGTTAACTTTTAAATTTGAAAAATTACTCGAACAATTTTCTGATCGTAAAATAATTTTGTGCGTACGTGTGGATTTTATAAAAATATTTTCACGGAAGAGCTCACATGGTTGAGTAAATAATTCATAATTAGAATCATTATAGATGAGAAGATTCGAATGAAATAAATGAAGACTAATCACACAGAAAAAATAGATGAATTAATTAGGCAAATATTCGCTCATTTTTTGTACACGCCAACCAGACAGTCTTTAGCCAAAAAAAAGAGAAGCATTTGATACGAAAAAGAAGAATAATAGAAAACTTAAAATAATTACGATGATATTTGAGGTTCATTGAACTAGCTAATAGAAAAATTATAATGAAACTAACCAAGTAGTTTACAATAATCGTCAAGAACATTTTAGATTTCATTCAATTTTGCAGAATGGCATTTTAAATCAACTCTTTATGGAAGTTGTAATAGAACTCGAGCATTGGATAATGTCCAAGTGTTTATTCAATTTTAATTAAATTTTATATGAAACCATTGCTGTCGATGTGATTTGCAGTTTATGAGGACTTTGTTTAAGATTCAAAAGAGTAGATTTTCTGGGTGAAAATTGTAAAGCTCTCACAATCATGCAAAAAATCAAGGCTTTAATTTTGAGTCGACACCTACAGAATTAAAATTATATTCCTTGGGCATCATCAACTCTCTCAATTTATCACTTTTAGTCATGGACAATTTTTGAAACACATTTTAGACACAATTTAAAGTTTCTGTAGTCCACTCAGACCCACAAATTTAAATTTTTACACAGACAAAAAATGGCATATTTAGGTGAGATAAAGATGATGTAGATGTAATTTAAAAAATTCTCGTGTTGATTAGGAAAACATTTCTAAATAAATTGAAGGCAAAATGTGTCCCGATGAGTTAAAATTTTGAGAGAATTTAATGAGCTTTAAAGGAGTTTTGAGGTTTGTAAAAAATTGTCCAGAGGATAACAACTCTTGAATTTTTCGGCATATAGATTCATCCCTCAGAGATAAAACTTAGACTTTCATCCATTATTAAACATGCATTATGTATGCCAATTTGAGTCCACAGCATGATAACTTACGAACTCCTCTGTAGGGAATTAAATTTCATGAAGAAAACTCACAAGGACACACGCTAATGCCAAAACGACCCAATTAGTTAAATTCAATGCCGTCAAGTGTCATTAAAAGAGAGTGAAAAAAATTGTGACGAAGAAAATTATTATTTTTTCACAAACAAGCATTTTTTTTGCTAAGTTGATGACTCATTAAACACCATCAAAATCTGTAAAATCATTGATGATTTTCTTAAAATATTAAAAGTGAAGCTTAATTGCTATTTTCAGCTTTCATAACACACACAACAACTTTTTCACCCTATCATCATAGTTTTCGACTCTCTCGATGCTTAATTAAAGACCAAACTAAATAGTAAAATTTTTCGTCATAAATCATCGTCGTAAGGCACATTTATAAAATAATCATTGCACGAATGAAATCGCTTTTCCTTGCCCACCCCGTTTCACCTTCCTTTACTCATATCATTGGAAAATAAAACTTATCGATTGAAAGTTTTTAAGTAGAAAAATTAAATTTCTCATCAACTACTCAATAAACGCACTTAATCACTCCCCGCAAAAACTTCGCTCATAAAGCTTAGTATAAATACAGCTCTTAAATAAGATTAAAATCAACATTACAAAGTAATTAATTAGAACGATTGAAATTGGAATCTCAAAACCACAAATTAAAATTTCATTTAAAAAAATGTAAGCTCGAATGAAGATGAAAAATTATGAAAATAAGTAATTGTAATTGTCTTTTATGTTTCTAAGGATTAAAAAAAAATTTAAATAAAGGATTTTATGTAAATATATAATTCATATACTTTGTCTTACTTCTAGCTACAAGTAATTTTTAAGCAACGACAAAACTTTTTTTTTCAGGAAATTTTTATTACAGAGATTTTTAACTTTCATCCATTTTAATTTTGTGTTTTGTAAGATGAGCAATTAGAAATGAAACAGGATCAGCTGGCCTTTCCTTAGCAAGAGCTGAAATGATATTAAATGAGGAGGAAATTAGTTTTTATTAAGTGGTGTGAGAGAGGAATGTTAACACCGTAAAATGTAATCAAAAATTATTTAACAAGATTTTACATTGGAATTTTAAAGGACCACAAAATGAAATTTATGGAATGAAAACCGCAAGTGCAACTTCACAATGCTTAAATTAATTTATTCCTCAAACTTTTCTTGATTTATTTTAATAATGCATTTCTTTGCTCACCTTTCAGTGCAGGCAATAAAATTGGATTTACAGTTTGATCAAGATATTGGCGGGTTGGTAAACTATTAAGATCAGCTCGTGGTTTCTTCGGTGCTTCCATGCTTAATTTTAGTGAAATTCCTAAAAAAAAAAATAAAAAATTGTAAACAAAAAAGTTTTGTCGATTTTCAATAAATTCGGGGATATATTTTCAATCTCCTCGAACAATTTTTAATAACTCACCTCTTGTTTCCGCAATTTAGTTAATTAAAAATGTCAAAAAATCCTTCCAAGCCTGCTAAAATTAAATTTTTCGCTTCAAATTTAAAATTCGCCGAAATCAACAAAATCCGATTAGAAATTCAAATTTCATTTTTCCGTTAATTTTATTTTTCTCATTCCAGCAAAATCCATAAAGGAGGAAATTTAAAATAAATTAATTTAATTATGAATGTTGTTGGAGATTGGTTGATCGCTTGTCGCTAAGAGATCCTCGCACACATTTTGGAGTGCACTTTTATATTCACAAATCTCAAGAGCCTCCCATTCGTTTTTAAAAGCTGCTTTGGGATCTTGAGGCATTTGTCCGGCCGCATTGAGACTCATTTGATCTTGCATTGATTGAGTTTGATCGGCGGCTATAAAAAAATAAGTAATTAGAACATTATCCATTGAAAGACTAATAGATAACTCACCATTATTTTCTCCTAACACTAAAGTGTAAATGTTTCTTAATCCAAATACATTAAGGAAGTACCACGAAGCTGATGATACCCAAGATGCGTCCAATGATTGAAGCTCAACTCCTCGCTGTAACATTGGCTTGAATCGCAATGTGAGAGGGAAAGGAACCTTTGTTGTGACGAAACCCGAAAACATCCAGTTAATCCAGCCACCAATGACGACCATCGGAAGGACATTAATAAAGTTTCCTTTGACTAGATCCGTGAGCATTGCTGATGAGTTTGGTGTGGCTGGTGGTCGCTTCTGTGTCTTGAAATATCCAGATTCCTCGTTATTGAAAAAGTTCTTTCGCATTGAAAAGGCTTGAGGTGTCAAGTATTTTCCATTTTCGCGTAATAAACGAGCACGGATCATTGCTTGACTGGAAGATGTAGAATAGTTAGTAAATTGAATGTGTTTAATTTAATCAATTGAGTCTTACCTATCCTGTAACTGTGTCATCTCGACCTTTTTACTGGATGTTATCAGAATTGAAACATAATGACGAATTATTCCAACTAAAAATGTTATCACGACAATCGGCAAAAACACCCAACCACGTATATTGGGATCAATCAGCAATTCTGCCATGTTTAATTAGTTAATGACGATGATTTGACCTCAATTTAAATTTTATTGAAAAATTTCAATTTGATAAAAAAAAGAATGACTGAAATTAGGTGAATCCAAGGGAAAAGAGAATTATGGAAATTAATTTTGAAGTTTATTAACAAATTTTAATGAAATGCTTAATGATTTTGATTAATTTTGAATTTTAAGATTTTATTATGAATTTTTAAGTAAAGTTTTATTGATAAAAATTTGAAAGTGTTGTTCAAAGAAGAGAAAAACCCATTAAAATTCAATAAAACTCAAACATGAGTAATGTTGGATTGTCACAGCCACATCGCCCAACTCCCCATCTCATAGGGCAAATTCAATTCAAAGGAAAAATTTCATTAAAATTATTAAAATCAACCTAAAACAATTATTTTGAATTTAAAAACTATAACGGTTTTGTAAAATTTAAAAATTCCAGTTTTATTTTTTAAAAATGTTAAATTCATTCAACATTTAGTAAAAACTTAAAAGTCAATTCCAATGTTTTTATGAGAAAATTTTCTCTCAATTTTCCCAAAAGAATTTCCTCATAAAATTTTCCTTTCGCACCTGAGATGAAAAATTTCTTACGAGCTTATAGCAAAAAAATGTCATTTTAAAAGCAATTTTAGTCAATTTAAGTGTATAAAAATACGTACAAAAATATTAAGACCACGTGAAGAGTGTTAAAGAAGTTTAAATTTATAAAATTAAATTGAGCATGATGAAAAGCCTTTTAATTAGTTCACTTTTGGCTATAGTTTTCATCGAATTTGTAATTGCAACACCTGAAATTAGCTTTAAAAGTGAATTGCAGCCGATAAATGTGCACGAATTATTCACATTTCGAGTGTCGCCAGATTTGTTCAATTTTAGTAGCAGTGGCTCGTCTCTGGAGCAATTTCGGTAATAAATCATTAATGACTATTGATTTTTGTGTGTGTGTGCGAATGTTCACTTTTATGTTTCCGTTGACCGAAGAAGTCAATTGAGGGTGTTCATAAATTGTGTTACTATTTAAAATTCTTGATATTTTTAAATTTTTCAATAATTTTAATATTCAAAAAACTATTTTTTAAGACATGTGACTTAATTTAAAAAACACTCGCAGCTATGAAATTAAAATCTCCAATTTCCTTTTTAATTTATAAAGCTATCGTCCATCCCTCCTTGGCCGCCCCTCACTTCCGTCGTGGATGAATTTTCAATTCTCAAAAGAGCGTCAATTCGGCTACCTTTATGGCTCAGCAACAGAGAATTATGCTAATCGTAAAATTGACATCGAAATCGTTGGCCTAAACAAACAGAATTACGAGACGAGACGCATCGTAATTCCAATTGAGATCATTGCGAAGAAACCTCCTGCAAATAGGATTGAAATGAAAATCACGAATTTGAATTGGGTTCATTTAACTGACTTGGGGCGCGTGCAAAATTTGAAAGGAATTTTTGCAGACGATTTATGGGTTGAGAGTGCTGGGGATTTGAGCATTATTTTTATGGAATCTGCCATTAAATTGGGAGCACGTTTGCCCCTTAAGCCTCAGAATCGTGAAGGTGTCGTGGTGCATTTGGGCAGTAATGCTGAGATCTCAAAGAGATTAGAAGAATTAAATGAGGAGATTAAGCCATTGTCTAAGCTCAGCACGTGCACATTCAAGAAAACAAAAGTACAACAAATCTTCCAGAATGCTGGATTTTCTATAGGTAAGCCTAAAGTTTAATTTGCAGTTAAGTTTATTTATCAACTTTATAGATTGGTGTGCATTTAAAATAATCACACAATCAATCGAAACGGAGACAACGAATGCGCCAATGAGTGAGGAGAGCAGCATGTTGTCGAGTAACATTTGGCATGGAATGGCACGTGACGAAGTGCCCGAGAGAAATTACAGCGAGGAAGTAGCCATTGCTCTCGCCATTCCGACTGTCCTTTTTGCCATGTTCATCGCCATGTTGACAATCGTCATCTGCTTTCATCACGAGAAATTGTGAGTAAATATCGCAAACACATGACAGCAATCGCTAATTGAATCTTAATTTTGTTTATTTTATCATTTCAACTTTTTTTTTTAAATATTTATTCGAATATGAAAAAAATCCTCTTTAGACATGACGAAGAGTCTATTAAGTTTCTTGATCACTTATTTGATATTTGTAAACGAAATGTTATGACAAGGTTTGACATGGAAATTAGCTTTGATTTTTCTCCAGTAGAAATTTTTTAGTGCCTTAATTTTTTTTTTCACATGCATTTAGTTTGAACTTTTAGAAAAGCTCGACTAACCCTTGAAGTTTTGGTTTAAAAATTTTAATTAGTTTTTCTTGTGAGTTTAGAACTGAAAATTTTGACCACAGTTTAGAATTCAACTTTTTCATGCTTTTAATTTCTCAAATTTTTTGTTTAAATAATTAAATTAATTAAATTTTTTTAGTGAGCAACCGAAGTCAAATGAGCCATTGCAGATGGTTCAATATTCAGGTATTGACAGTAGGAGTCCAAAGACAATAACAACGTTAAGAAGCGTACAAGAACCTTACACAGATAATTTAAGTTTGGATTCACAGAGGTTTGTTGAGCGCTTACTTTCAGCTTTAGTTTATAAAATACAAATTTTTTAGTCCAACAAGCAGTTTCCTCCCAGAAGGCAGCCCTAAACTAAATCCCTATTACCGACCAAGCCCTCCAGCTTATACAACAAAAAATAGATCAGAAGGACCATCTTCGTCTGTTCGATTTATGGACGACATTTGACTAACCGTTCAGCCTAGAATTCTTTACTGTTAGAATTGCCCAAGATGATAAGAAATATTTTTAAATAATTAAATTAATATCATAAAATAATTATAAAAGTATCATCATACATATCTCTAAGATTATGAACGACCATCGACATATTGCTAGTCTTTTATAAACACAAAAAATATGAATACAGTGAATTAATGAATTTGATGTTATATGAGGAAGAAGAAATAACTTTTAAACTATGATAAACTATTGCAATGCAAGTCCGTCTATATGAAAAATACTTACAAAAATTATTAAACGAAGTAGCATAGCTTTAAAGATTTAACTGCAACTATCTGAATAATTTTTTTGTAGTTTCAAAACTTATAAAATATCAAAAGGCTTAATTAAAGAACAATTAAAAAGATCTTACAACTAAATCAATTAGTTTTTAGAGAAGATTAATTTTAAATGATTTTATGCTTTTAAAAATTTGATGCGTTTAATTTGAATCGAAACAGAAAAATATTTTACATCGATTAAAACTTCAATCAATTATGTTTAAAATTAACAACTTGTGAAAATTAATTAACGACCTAATAAAATGTTAATTTAACAATTATAATTTTTAAGACAAAAATCAATTAAATGGTTAGAGATATTCAAATAAAAGGATCGTGCTCCATATCATTTTAAAAAATAAATCAAGATGTTTTAGTTAAATTATTTATAAATAGGGTGGACGCTTGTTATTCCGGAGTGCTTATAATTCCGGAGTAAAATTAAATGCGTCAGTATTTTAAAAACAAAGCATTTTACACCTTGACACTTGACTTAAAGTTTGAAGGACGTCATGCCGACAATTTTGAAAAGAGCAAACTAAGCCTTTCCAGAAACTTTAATTTTCCAAAAAAACTCACTTATCCCAATTTTCATCATAACACATTTTTCCATCTTTTTCCTAAAACAAGGTCTTCATCAACCATTCCTATACATAAATTTATATCCACAAACTAAAAATTAACATTACCATAATCGGTAAATCTATAATTCGAGTAAATTCACATTAGAGGCAATAAATTTCATTTTCCAAAAGAATGAAAAAAACAGAAAAAACGAGCGCGACTCTTTGTGGCAGTGAGATAAAAAGGAATAAAAGACAAAAGCTTCCAAAACTCCAACCCCAACACACGCCGATAAACATATTCAAAAACAAGAGAAAACACAGCGGAGGAACAACCCCAAGAAGAATCCAACAGGAAAACTCCAGAACAATCCGAACACCACCCACGAAAAACCCACAAACAACCAAAAACACGAGGACAACCCCAACCCACACACACCAAAAGAAAAAAAAACCAAAAAAAACAAATATTTCCCACAAAAAAAGAGAAAACCAAAAAAAAAGAACCTTCATATTAATCACTTCCTCAAGAAAGTATGAAGATTTTATCAAATTTGATTTTATATCATTTTTAAAATTTATCCGGAATTATAAGCATTCACTCCGGAATTACCAGCAAGGCTTTGAATTAATTTTTAAGCATGAAGGAGACGAGTAAAAAATTTAAAGTCAGTCTAAAATAAAGCTATTCTTTTCCAATCTAACGAGGTACGATAATATATCAGCAGGCAAGAAAAATTTCACATTATACTAAATACCAAAAAAGCGCACCTAAATTTAATCTTGAATTTTTGAAATATTGTTTAAGGCCCTTTTAATTTATATTATGTTAACCTCGGTGTGATTCATAAATTTTCATAATATTCAGAGATGGATAATTTTAATTTAGAAAATTAAGTGAATTTAGTATGAAAATGTAATTAGTTACATGTAATTTTTGTAATGTAATTTTTATTCGATTATATTGTAATTGCCCATCTCTAATAATATTTACGTTGACCTCATTTCACCTGATAAGTAAGAGCAAACAGCTTTTAATATAAATGTTTTTTTTTGACAAAAGCAACTGTTTTTTTCTCAGTATCTTTCATTAGCATGGAAGCAATCGACATCACAAATTTTGATGTGTTAAATATTCTAAAAGGAGAAAATTTTAAATTTGTTAAAAGCTTTGAAATTTTGCCATTGAGCGACAAAATTTTGGGATTGTGGGGAGATCATTTCTTCTTAAGTGTCATCACCGATTCGAGATCATATGAATTTTTCCTCAAAACAGTTCCAAGACATCAGAAACGTCTAGAAATTATCACTCAAACTGGTTTTTTTGTGCGTGAGATTGAAATTTATAAAAGTTTTATCACCAAACTCCAACCGCTGTCATCATTAAAATGGGCTGTAAAATGCTTGATTGTGAAAAATGAAAACTTCATAGTGCTCGAAAAATTGAAGGATTTTAAAATTGTCGAGAAATTGCCGATGCTGCTTGATCTTGATCATTATGTGGTGAGTGAATTAATTAAGGAAAAAATTAATTTATAAATTTAGAAAATATTATTTTTCAAAAAAATGAAAAAATCTTCTCTTTAAAGCTCGCAACTCGTTACATTGCCTCAATGCATGCGTCATTTGTTATTTATGAGGAAAAGAATGGAAAATTTTCTGCGGAAAATGTTGGGAAATTAAAAGAACTGGCTTATCCAAAAGATCCTCAAAGCATTCGAGGTATCAGTTTTGCAAATGGAGTCAAAGTTCTAACAAAACTAATCGAATTAATTCCCAAGTACAAAAATTCTCCAAGTATTAAAAAAATTCAATTGGAATTTCCAAAAATCTGCTTAAAGCTTCTTGAACTTGTTGAACCGTCAAAAAAATATCGAAATGTTTTATGTCATGGAGATTTATGGATTAACAATTTGATGTTCAAATATGATGAAGAAAAACCTATTGAGTGTAAAATTATCGACTTCCAACTCACGCGCTATGCACCACCTGTCATGGATTTGGCAACATTTATCTTGGTTTCATCATCTAGAGATTTTCGCAAGCACCACGTGAATGAAATTCTCAACATTTATTGCAATCAAATCGAAAGTGAACTTAAAGCTCACAACATAAACTTAAAAGCTCTTTCTCGAAATGAAATTTTTGAAAGCTTCTAAGAATTTAAAATTGCTGGACTGATTGAAGCGACAATTTTCGCTCACTTAATTCTGCCCGATGAACTTGCATATGAAGTTTATCAATCATCCGAAGAGTACGAAAAATTTCTATGTCAATGTCGCGAAGAAGTTTGTGTAAAAGCTTTTAAAGTCGATTACTATCGAGATCGAGTTACTGAACTTTAGACAGAATTGATTGACGAATTTATTGTAGTTTAAAAATAATTTTTGAACTTTTTTTAATAGTAATAAAAATTAGTATAAATTTTAAAATTTATTGAAAAATTCTCTCGTTTACAAATTCAATAAAAATCATCCTGTCAAGCACGTGTCTTGTCGACCTTTAGTGTTTGTCATTCATAGGTTATTAAATTTCTAAATTTTACGAATTTTTTAATTCCATTGAAAAATAAAATTTAAACTTCAATTATTTCTGCATTATCAAAAATTACTTTGCGGCTGCCTTCAACAACGTGTCCAACAATCCAACAATCATCACCGCAAATTGCTGAAAATTCATTACAAAAACTTTGTGCATTACTCGATGGAAGACTGAGCAGTAATCCACCGGATGTCTCGACCATTTTTCCAGTATTTAATTTTTGGAGTCGATTGAGAATTTCGGCCATTTTTTTAACATTCTTAATTATTGGCATTGAATTTATAACAAAATCAACTTCAGCTTCTTGGAAAAGTAATAAATTCTCAGCATGACCAACGAGACCAAATCCAGTGACATCAGTGGCACAATGCGCTTCATATTTATGCATTAATTTAGCTCCGAGATGATTTAAAGTCATCATGGATTTCAGAGCTTTCGAGTATGCTTCCAGAATGTCAGCTTTAGTCAAAAATTCACTCAACTTTTTCCAATTTTCAGATTCTTCTTCCATCCAAATTGGGGCATTTGTTGCTAGTTGAACGCCAAGTGGCTTTGTGAGGATCAAAGAATCTCCAGCGACAGCTTTTGTTGGAAAAATTATTTCATCTTTCGTACAAACAGCGCTCGCGATTCCACCAATCATACACCAAGGATTTATGTTCATCCTCTCAATTGTGAGTTTTATTTTAACGGGTTTTGCTGACTCACGAAAACCTTCAATAATGTCATCGGCAACCTGTTGCTTCTCATCGTCACTCAACTCCTCCGGAATGCTTAAAATTATTTTGAGCTCATCAATATGAACGACACCGCACGAGTAGATGTCACTGACGACATTAGCGAAAGCGATTTTGCCTGATTTAAATTTAAATGAAATTATTAAAATAAATTTTATTGTTAAATTTTTCCTCACCCATTAATTTGGCATCATCACAAAGTGGATAAAAGAAATCGACGGATTGAACGAGATATAAATTTTTGTTTTTCAATGGAATTATGGATGAATCGAGACCGATTCCTGTAAATGACACAAAACATTAAATTTTGGGAAAAAAAACTTTTTGGTTAAAATTTTTACCAATGGAATCTTCATTATTTTGTTTATTTTGAACATCGGATGTGTCATAAACTTTTGATATAAACTTGTTGAGCACATCCTGAGGAATCTTGCAGCCTCACCCACGCAACGTACTAAATTTTGTTAATTTTATTTTTTCACTCATTTTGGCTGTCTTCAATTTAATCAGCTGATATAGATATAGGCACTTGATTATTTTTATGGTACTCGGGGATGACTCATGAAATGGGACATACTTGTTTGAATTTTTCAAATACGTTACAAGTGAGTTTTGTGTTAGTAAAAATTGATGAATAAAATTTGGTGAATTTAATTAATTTTTATTCTTAAATTTATGTCATGTGTTTTTTAGCCGTACTCAGAAAATTAGAGTACAGCTAAATCAATTAGTTTTTAGAGAAGATTAATTTTAAATGATTTTATGCTTTTAAAAATTTGATGCGTTTAATTTGAATCGAAACAGAAAAATATTTTACATCGATTAAAACTTCAATCAATTATGTTTAAAATTAACAACTTGTGAAAATTAATTAACGACCTAATAAAATGTTAATTTAACAATTATAATTTTTAAGACAAAAATCAATTAAATGGTTAGAGATATTCAAATAAAAGGATCGTGCTCCATATCATTTTAAAAAATAAATCAAGATGTTTTAGTTAAATTATTTATAAATAAATTTAATCTTGAATTTTTGAAATATTGTTTAAGGCCCTTTTAATTTATATTATGTTAACCTCGGTGTGATTCATAAATTTTCGTAATATTCAGAGATGGATAATTTATTATTTTTTAAATTACATGAATGTAGTATGAAAATGTAATTAGTTACATGTAATTTTTGTAATGGAATGCGAATGTAATTTTTATTAGATTTCAACGTAATTGTCCATCTCTGATAATATTTACGTTGACCTCATTTCACCTGATAAGTAAGAGCAAACAGTTTTTAAGATAAATGTTTTTTTTGACACAAGCAACTAATTACCAACTGTGTTTTTTTCTCAGTATCATTCATTAGCATGGAAGCAATCGACATCACAAATTTTGATGTGTTAAATATTCTAAAAGGAGAAAATTTTAAATTTGTTAAAAGCTTTGAAATTTTGCCATTGAGCGACAAAATTTTGGGATTGTGGGGAGATCATTTCTTTTTAAGTGTCATCACCGATTCGAGATCATATGAATTTTTCCTCAAAACAGTTCCAAGACATCAGAAACGTCTAGAAATTATTACTCAAACTGGATTTTTTGTGCGTGAGATTGAAATTTATAAAAGTTTTATCACCAAACTCCAACCGCTGTCATCATTAAAATGGGCTGTAAAATGCTTGATTGTAAAAAATGAAAACTTCATAGTGCTCGAAAAATTGAAGGATTTTAAAATTGTCGAGAAATTGCCGATGCTGCTTGATCTTATGTGGTGAGTGAAATAATTAAGTAAAAAATTAATTTATAAATTTAGAAAAGATTATTTTTCAAAAAAATGAAAAAATCTTCTCTTTAAAGCTCGCAACTCGTTACATTGCCTCAATGCATGCGTCATTTGTTATTTATGAGGAAAAGAATGGAAAATTTTCTGCGGAAAATGTTGGGAAATTAAAAGAACTGGCTTATCCAAAAGATCCTCAAAGCATTCGAGGTATCAGTTTTGCAAATGGAGTCAAAGTTCTAACAAAACTAATCGAATTAATTCCCAAGTACAAAAATTCTCCAAGTATTAAAAAAATTCAATCGGAATTTCCACAAATCTGCTTAAAGCTTCTTGAACTTGTTGAACCGTCAAAAAAATATCGAAATGTTTTATGTCATGGAGATTTATGGATTAACAATTTGATGTTCAAATATGATGAAGAAAAGCCTATTGAGTGTAAAATTATCGACTTCCAACTCACGCGCTATGCACCACCTGTCATGGATTTGGCAACATTTATCTTCGTTTCATCATCTAGAGATTTTCGCAAGCACCACGTGAATGAAATTCTCAACATTTATTGCAATCAAATCGAAAGTGAACTTAAAGCTCACAACATAAACTTAAAAGCTCTTTCTCGCGATGAAATTTTTGAAAGCTTCGAAGAATTTAAAATTGCTGGACTGATTGAAGCGACAATTTTCGCTCACTTAATTCTGCCCGATGAACTTGCATATGAAGTTTATCAATCATCCGAAGAGTACGAAAAATTTCTATGTCAATGTCGCGAAGAAGTTTGTGTAAAAGCTTTTAAAGTCGATTACTATCGAGATCGAGTTACTGAACTTTTGACAGAATTGATTGACGAATTTATTGTAGTTTAAAAATAATTTTTGAACTTTTTTTAATAATAATAAAAATTAGTATAAATTTTAAAATTTATTGAAAAATTCTCTCGTTTACAAATTCAATAAAAATCATCCTGTCAAGCACGTGTCTTGTCGACCTTTAGTGTTTGTCATTCATAGGTTATCAAATTTCTAAATTTTACGAATTTTTTAATTCCATTGAAAAATAAAATTTAAACTTCAATTATTTCTGCATTATCAAAAATTACTTTGCGGCTGCCTTCAACAACGTGTCCAACAATCCAACAATCATCACCGGAAATTGCTGAAAATTCATTACAAAAACTTTGTGCATTACTCGATGGAAGACTGAGCAGCAATCCACCGGATGTCTCGACCATTTTTCCAGTATTTAATTTTTGGAGTCGATTGAGAATTTCGGCCATTTTTTTAACATTCTTGATTATTGGCATTGAATTTATAACAAAATCAACTTCAGCTTCTTGGAAAAGTAATAAATTCTCAGCATGACCAACGAGACCAAATCCAGTGACATCAGTGGCACAATGCGCTTCATATTTATGCATTAATTTAGCTCCGAGATGATTTAAAGTCATCATGGATTTCAGAGCTTTCGAGTATGCTTCTAGAATGTCAGATTTAGTCAAAAATTCACTCAACTTTTTCCAATTTTCAGATTCTTCTTCCATCCAAATTGGGGCATTTGTTGCTAGTTGAACGCCAAGTGGCTTTGTGAGGATCAAAGAATCTCCAGCGACAGCTTTTGTTGGAAAAATTATTTCATCTTTCGTACAAACAGCGCTCGCGATTCCACCAATCATACACCAAGGATTTATGTTCATCCTCTCAATTGTGAGTTTTATTTTAACGGGTTTTGCTGACTCACGAAAACCTTCAATAATGTCATCGGCAACCTGTTGCTTCTCATCGTCACTCAACTCCTCCGGAATGCTTAAAATTATTTTGAGCTCATCAATATGAACGACACCGCACGAGTAGATGTCACTGACGACATTAGCGAAGGCGATTTTGCCTGATTTAAATTTAAATGAAATTAGTAAAATAAATTTTATTGTTAAATTTTTCCTCACCCATTAATTTGGCATCATCGCAAAGTGGATAAAAGAAATCGACGGATTGAACGAGATATAAATTTTTGTTTTTCAATGGAATTATGGATGAATCGAGACCGATTCCTGTAAATGACACAAAACATTGAATTTTGCGAAAAAAAACTTTTTGGTTAAAATTTTTACCAATGGAATCTTCATTATTTTGTTCATTTTGATCATCGGATGTGTGATAAACTTTTGATATAAACTTGTTGAGCACATCCTGAGGAATCTTGCAGCCTCACCCACGCAACGTACTAAATTTTGTTAATTTTATTTTTTCACTCATTTTGGCTGTCTTCAATTTAATCAGCTGATATAGAAATGAAATTACAAGCACTTGATTATTTTTATGGTACTCGGGGATGACTCATGAAATGGGACATACTTGTTTGAATTTTTCAAATACGTTACAAGTGAGTTTTGTGTTAGTAAAAATTGATGAATAAAATTTGGTGAATTTAATTAATTTTTATTCTTAAATTTATGTCATGTGTTTTTTAGCCGTACTCAGAAAATTAGAGTACAGCGCTGAGAAAAAATTTATACTTAACAGGAAACTTTGTTACCTCTAAGAACTGAAGAACTTTAACCTAAACTTACTAATTAAAATTTTAAAACCTAAATCCTAAAAATAAATAAATTTTTGAGACATTCAAGCAATAGAAATTGATTCGCTTGACAAATTGATCACCAACGCTGCTTGTGAAGTTTTCGGTGGAGGAATAAGAAAACCATGTGGAATTCTTCTTAAGGTGAATTGTTTTAGGTTTGATTCCTAAATTCCTTATTAAAATTTAAATCTTACAATTTTTGGATTATTTTTTCACAACATGAAAAATATTAAAGTGTCTCGTGCTACTAAATATCTTTCGATGTAACAAGAGATTTGAAAACTGAGACACATGGAAAAATTATCTCAAGAGAATTTGCATGACTTCAATTTAATGCAGAAAAAATATTGATGGCACAGAATTATTTTAACAAAATTTTCAATATGAAAAACCACGTGTTAAAGAAGAAAAATTTCCTCGATGATCGAAAGCCGAAGTTAATATTCGTAAAATTTCCCTCCACACATTCTCAAATATTTGCACACACGCGAGTCTCGAATATACAGCCAAAAGTCATGACTGATGATATATGATTGTTGTTGCACTGGATTTTTTAAAGTTGATATTAATTGTGCATATAAACACATTAGACTACATGCAAACATAGCTTTATAGCTGAAAATTGCCAGTGACGGAGAAAATTTTCCAAGCGCTGCTTTTGATACGCGTATTTTCCCTCACAAATACAAAGCTTTAAAAAAATGAGAGAAATTGCGAGCCAGAAGTGCCGTTTTTATTTTCGCCTACCCGCCAGATTGCATGCAACGCTCGAAAGGAAAAGTTGCAATTTGTGGAAAAGTCTCGCGAGTGAGTTAAGGATTATTTTTTTTGGAATTTCTTTCACAATCGTGAATTTAAAAAAAAAAGAGGAAACATAACAAGTGTTCATTGTGCCTTTTTTTGCAAATCTGTTAATAAAATCGTGAAAATTGATTTTTAGTGACCAAATAAAAAAAATCCACAGGAATAATAAAGTTTGATGGTGTTCATCCGGTTCGAGCCTTTAAAAAAGCAAAGCTAAAAAAATGAAAATTTATGAAGTCTTCAAATGAACACCGTAAAGTGATTAATTTTATTTTCGTGTACATGTTGAAAAGTAAATAGCGTGCGATCATTAAGCTTTTAATTGCACTTTGATCGCACTGTGATTTTCTCTTTAATTACCTCATGTCCTTCTTGAGTTTGATCTCAGATATTTTTCGCGACTTTACGCAGTTTTTTATGTGTGTATATGTATGATGTGTCTCGATGAATTAATTTACTGCAAACTCAGTCTGTGTTGTGTGGACTCCATTTGTGCATTCATAATTAATTAACGAAAAGGAATCGTTTTTATTTTGCGCGTTGACATTATACTGTATAGCATTTATCATGTCCAACTCTTATAATTAAACAAAAGAAAAAGAAGCATTTGAGAGCGGTCAATGGATGGCAATTTTGAATTGATTTTTAAAATATATAAACATTTTTTAAAATACTATTTTTGAAAAACTTATGGAAAATAAAAAAATATGTTATTGCCAAATTTTTCTGCGAGTCTACAAAAATTAAGATGTTTAATTCATTTTTTAGTCAGTGCTGAAATTTACCTTTATGGATTTTCCCTTTAATGTTTTTTTGTGATTTAAATCAGTTTCACATTATAATTAAAAAAGAAATAATAAATTTCGTTAAGTTTCAATTCAATAAATCAATTTGTTTCTCGTAAATTATCGAAGATGTACCCTTGTGGCACAGAAAAGGAAAAATAAAGGAATTTTGATGGAACTTGCATGGAATCTTTCGGAACTTGCATGGAAAAAAATAACTTGACGGAAATTTGAAGGAATTTAATGGAACTTGACGGAATTTCAATGGAATTTCTGCGACCACTTTACCGGAAATTTGACGGAATTTGATGGAAAAAAAATCCTTCAAAATTCCATTGGATTTTTTAAGGAAAATTTTGGAATTCCATTGGAAAAGTATAGGAAATTTTTTCCATTTCTTTTCCACCAAATTTCTTATGGAAATCTTTAGGAATTTTATCGGAAAAAAATATTCCATCAAAATTCCGTCAAATTCCGCTTAAGGAAAGTTGTGGAATTTTCAAGGAATTTATTTTCCATCAAAATTCCGTCATGTTCCGTTTAGGAAAAGTTGTGGAATTTTAACGGAATTGTTTTCCATCAAAATTCCGTCAAGTTCCGTTAAGAAAAGTTGTGGAATTTTAACGGAATTTATTTTCCATCAAAATTCCGTCATGTTCCGTTTAGGAAAAGTTGTGGAATTTTAACGGAATTTATTTTCCATCAAAATTCCGTCATGTTCCGTTTAGGAAAAATGTGGAATTTTAACGGAATTTATTTCCATCAAAATTCCGTCATGTTCCGTTAAGAAAAGTTGTGGAATTTTAACGGAATTTATTTTCCATCAAAATTCCGTCATGTTCCGTTTAGGAAAGTTGTGGAATTTTAACGGAATTTATTTTCCATTAAATTTCCGTCAATTTCCGTTTAGGAAACAGTTGGAATTTTCAAGGAATTTATTTTCCAACAAAATTCCTTTAAATTTCCAACGGAATTTTTTTTAGATTTCCAACGGAATTCCATTGGAAATTTATTGCTTAAATATTGCTTTTGCCAAAAATAATTTAATATATATTTTGGCTTCGTGACGGAATGGTAAAGCGGCGCAACGTGATAAGGAGTCCTCGGTTCGAATCTCGGTGGAGCAAAAAAGATGTAAGTAAAAAATAAATAATTTCCTATAATTTCCAACAGATTTCCAGAACTCAGAATCAGCTATGACAACGACTTCAAATGTTACCTCTTCAGGCCCAGGTAGGATCCAGAAGTGGGCCCGAGCTGCGAAGGATCCAAAAATTTATTTTTTTCTTATGGATTCCATTAGTTATTTTTCCATTGGATTTCCATTGGATTTCCATCGGAAATGTGATGGATTCCGTAAGAATTTTGACGGATTCCATCGGAAATTTGATAGATTCCATTGAATTTCCGACGGAATCTATCAAATTTCCGATGGATTCTATCGAATTTCCGATGGATTCCTTCGAATTTCCAATGGATTCCATCGGATTCCTTATGGATTCCATCGGATTCCTTATGGTGTCCATCGAATTTCCGACGGAATCTATCAAATTTCCGATGGATTCCATGGGATTTCCAATGGATTCCATCGGATTTCCAATGGATTCCATCGGAATTCTTATGGATTCCATCGGAATTCTTATGGATTCCATCGAATTCCGTTTTATTTCCATTAAAATTCCCATGTACGTAAATATTTACGTACGTTTTTTCATTTCCGATGGAAATTTTGATGGAAGAATTGTACCATTTTGCCCCTTTTTCCGACGGAATTTTTCCGTCAAGTTCCACCAAAATTCCAGTAAAGTTCCTACATTTTTCCTTTTCTGTGCTACAAGGGTAGGCACAAAAAATTTTAATAAATTTGAAATATTTTAGCGAATTTTAAAAATAGATCACATGGACATGAATGTAGTGATTGCCCTTAAAAAAGAATAATTAAATTTTTCAAGAGGAACCGAGTTCAGTAAATGATGATGAACTACTATAATAAAAATTAAAACATTATGAGTGCGAACACGAGCAGAAAAATCATAAAAACTATGTGTACAAAAAATGATATAAAAAAATCTAAAAAAGTTGAAATTAATTTTTTCGCATGATTGCAAAATAATTTTGATTGAATAAATTGTTTATTTAAAACTTTCTAATGCTTTTCAAACAGTCGACACTCTTAAAAATAATAACTTAAATCGAATACTCAAATTATGTCAGCAATTTGACAAGTTCTTTTGCGGTTTTTCCACCCAAACCTTCACAAATTTATTTCGAAAAGCGAAAAATCGAATTTTGTGTGTCAAAAATTTTCAAGTTTGCGCCTTGAAAATCATGTTAGTATGACACGATGCAAAAATAACGTCAGGATAGTCAATTATAGTGTACATAACATAACATCATCACATACACACGCATTTAGTCATTTGTAAAACGTGCGAAACTGTCTGGAGACGAGAAACAGGCCGCATATGAATTTTAAATTACACACAAACCGATTTTATTCCAAATTAAAGAAGGAAATATTTTTTTTACCATTTTAGAAAATCATGAAGAAATTGAAACAAACTGAAAATCATCGGAAAAATGCAGTGGAAATAAATTCTGACTTGATTTGACTGTCACGAATGCGGGAAGAGAGAAAAAATTTTGTTTAGAAAGTTGCAAAAGTGGGGCACTTCAAATGGTGAAAAAGTTGAATTAATTAAGACAGAAAGGAAAAACTTTAAGCGAATTAAGTTTTTCCACTGCGATCTTCGAGCGGCACAAAAGGCTTTTTTTCAAACAAATACGCAAAAGGAAAAATCGAGTGGAAAACGAATAAAATTAAAATAATTATGCACATATGCACCATAAAGCCTCACAACATAATTCTCATTCTCGCTATTCTAATACGGTAAGTTTTTTAATGTGTTCACTCGAAAATTGGAAAATTATGGAAATTTCAATTTTTAACTTTTCTAAATCAAAATTTTAAAATGGTTCAAAATAATCTAATTCTAAAAATATTCAACTTTAAGATTTTTCACTTTTATTCACCCGAAGACGTTACCTCCACAAAAAAATATGGATGTGAATTGCAAATTTGCATCATAATTTCGTGCACTTTTGTTCGAGGACATGATCCACTTTCTTTTAAGCCATTTTGCCGTGATCTAGAAAAGCGGAAGTAAATTCATAAATTTTTACTTAAAAATAGAAAGAAGCAATGACGTTTAAATTAGTCTCGATGGCACCGCCTTCAATTTTTTGAGAGAAACTTAAATGTGAAGTCATAAATCTTTGTCGATACATCGGAGCTTTAAAACAAACTTCTTTTTTATTGCCATTGCACTTGAACTTTCAATGTGGTCGTGTGTAAGCACATCAATTTATGAAATAGTCGTAAACCATGATTCGGCGTGCGAGTAGAGACCGCAAATCGTATGTAAATAAGTCATGAATATTTACATCATCATCGCAACATGCGGTCTTTTATGTAGAATTCCTTTAATGTCAATGACTGACCATCTTTCTAATGCAAAAGAGGAGGAAAATTTTCTGACGAAAACTTTTCGTTTTGACGTCACAGAGGAGGCGGGAAATTTTCACTGACATCACTAAAATTAACCTTCCAAAATTTTATTTTTCACGTTTTAAAAATACTTTTTACATTGATCTTGATCTACAAGCTGTATCCAAGCAAGACTAGACGAGCACACGCGACTAAAATTAAAAGTGCGATGCTTAATAGAGATGCATTTCAATAGTGAAATTATAAAGCGCGGATGAAGTCACTCATAAAAGAGAGAAAAATGTAAAATAATGTAGCAAAAAAAATTGCTTGGGCGGGAGAAAGAAGTTAGGAAGTTTTCATTAAAAAAATTCTAATTTGATTTTGAAACTTTTAAGCTTTGGTTAAAAACTTTTTTAAAAATTTATTTTAAAGAATTTAAAATTTTGAGAAATAAACATTAATTTTTTTCATCATCTCCCATCAACAAAATATTTTTACATTTCTTTTCCTCTCCACTCAATTATTAAATTGATGCACATACGCTAAAATTACCGGAAGATTAGAGAGATTTAAAGTTCCGACTTTGTCATCACCATCATTATCATTACCGTAAAATGCGATGAATATTTCGTGACGCAAAAAAATTATTCGCTAAAATTCCAGGCATTTAAGTCGATTCATTTGAGTCGAGTGAAGTAATCGACTTTTCGAGTCGATTGCGTTTTTTTGCAATCGGCTCGAGTCGATTCAAGTCGATTGCGTTTTTTTGCAATCGGCTCGAGTCGATTCGAGTCGATTGCGGTTTTTTGCCAATCGGCTCGAGTCGATTCAAGTCGATTGCGTTTTTTTGCAATCGGCTCGAGTCGATTCAAGTCGATTGCGTTTTTTTGCAATCGGCTCGAGTCGATTCGAGTCGATTGCGGTTTTTTGCCAATCGACTCGAGTCGATTCAAGTCGATTGCATTTTTTTGCAATCGGCTCAAGTCGACTTGAGTCGATTGTAGTTTTATGTGTAAATTTTCTGAAACAAGATTCAGAGAAGTGAGATCTGGTGTAAGAAGTGAGATATACTCAACCTAAGTTCCAGTGCTGGAAGTGAGATCCAGTCGACATATGATACAGTGCTGGAAGTGAGATACACTCAACCTAAGTTCCAGTGCTGGAAGTGAGATCCAGTCAACGTACGATACAGTGCTGGAAGTGAGATCCAGTCAACGAATGATGCAGAGCTGGAAGTGACATTCGGTCAACGTACGATGCAGTGCTGGAAGTGAGATCCAGTCAACCTAAGTTTCAGTGCTGGAAGTGACATCCAGTCAACGAATGATGCAGTGCTGGAAGTGAGATCCAGTCAACGAATGATGCAGTGCTGGAAGTGAGATCCAGTCAATCTAAGTTTCAGTGCTGGAAGTGACATCCAGTCAATCTAAGTTTCAGTGCTGGAAGTGACATCCAGTCAACGAATGATGCAGTGCTGGAAGTGAGATCCAGTCAACGAATGATGCAGTGCTGGAAGTGAGATCCAGTTAATCTAAGTTTCAGTGCTGGAAGTGACATCCAGTCAATCTAAGTTTCAGTGCTGGAAGTGACATCCAGTCGACATATGATACAGTGCTGGAAGTGACATCCAGTCAACCTAAATTTCAGTGCTGGAAGTGACATCCAGTCGACATATGATACAGTGCTGGAAGTGAAATCCAGTCAACCTAAGTTTCAGTGCTGGAAGTGACATCCAGTCAACGAATGATGCAGTGCTGGAAGTGACATCCAGTCAACCTAAATTTCAGTGCTGGAAATGAGATCCAGTCAACATATGATACAGTGCTGGAAGTGAAATCCAGTCAACGAATGATGCAGTGCTGGAAGTGACATCCAGTCAACCTAAATTTCAGTGCTGGAAATGAGATCCAGTCAACATATGATACAGTGCTGGAAGTGAAATCCAGTCAACGAATGATGCAGTGCTGGAAGTGACATCCAGTCAACCTAAATTTCAGTGCTGGAAATGAGATCCAGTCAACATATGATACAGTGCTGGAAGTGAAATCCAGTCAACGAATGATGCAGTGCTGGAAGTGACATCCTGTCAATCTATTTTTCAGTGCTGGAAGTGAGATCCAGTCAACCTAAGTTTCAGTGCTGGAAGTGACATCCAGTCAACGAATGATGCAGTGCTGGAAGTGACATCCTGTCAATCTATTTTTCAGTGCTGAAAGTGAGATCCAGGCTTCTCTGAATCTTGCTTTAAAAAAAATAAAATAAAATTTACAAGTCAAACGCAATCGACTCGAGTCGATTCAAGTCGAGTCGATAGGAAAAAACCGCAATCGACTCGAATCGACTCGAGCCGATTGCAAAAAAATGCAATCGACTTGAATCGACTCGAGTCGATTGGCAAAAAACCGCAATCGACTCGAATCGACTCGAGCCGATTGCAAAAAACGCAATCGACTTGAATCGACTCGAGCCGATTGCAAAAAAACGCAATCGACTTGAATCGACTCGAGCCGATTGGCAAAAAACCGCAATCGACTCGAATCGACTCGAGCCGATTGCAAAAAAACGCAATCGACTTGAATCGACTCAAGCCGATTGCAAAAAAACGCAATCGACTCGAGTGAATTCACTCGACTTAAATCCCTGTAAAATTCAGCCATATGCAAAAAAGCCTTCACACGTGTTTGACACCTAAAATGGCTTTCGTTCATTATCAAATGCAATGTTGATTAATTTTAATTGAAATATGCACGCAGATGAAGAGACGAGAAAAATCAAGTTATAAAATTTCTCACAAAAAATTTATAATTTGCATCTCTATTGAGATTAATGATAAGAATCAGTGGAAAAAATATGTGCATGAGCGGTGCCATGAGACACTCCGGAGAGGAATCAATTTTCACAAGTCGACAAGCTTGAAAATTAGTTGAGTGAGGCAGAAAGAGACGGAATGAGGCTCATGGCGATTGTGAAGAAAAAAAATTATCGAATTACAAAATGTGCTTTTGGGGAGTTTGAAAAAAAAATCTGAATTATTTTCCCTTGTGACTCAAAAAAGTTTATAAAAAGTGTCAAATTGTAAGAAAAAGATAATTTTCAAATGCGTTTTAATAAACCATAAAAAAAGATTAAAAGTCAACTTGAAAACTTCCATAATTTTTGCAGATAACGATGAAACGTTAAAAAATGCTACAAATTGATTTTTCCTTTTTCTTTTTCATTCAACATGTCCTTGACGTTGTCATGTGGAAATTCCTTTGGAAAATCTTTGAAAATGCACATGCAACTTCGAAGTCAATTTCATGTCGCAGTACGAGCATTCGAAAATTCAACATTTAGCAACCTCATAAGAGTGCCTATAGAGAAGCGACCGCCCTCCATTAATCACAATCCCGTTGAAGTTGAATTCAGTATTTTTGTAGTCGATATAAATTCAATAAATGTTGAGGATATGGACTTTCGTGTGGACATGTTTGTGCATCAGAAATGGCGCGAATCACGATTGACATTGACAGATGATTTGTTCGATGAAGGAGACGACTACATTACGCTGCAGCCGGAATATTTCGAAAACTTATGGCAACCCGATCCGTATTTTTTGAACTCGAAAGTCGCTGGTAAGTTTGACCCCAATGCATGTGCTTATCATGCAACAACCTCCTTACACTCTCTGATAATACTTTGCAATTATTGGCCATAAAACCTTCTCATTTACTTCCTCACTAACTCTTCATACACTTTCTTCATCCCTATTATTGATTTCGCTCCACGATAAAAAAAAAATAAGAAATATTTTTTTTTTCGGGTTAGCTTGCATTTTCTATTGATTTATTTTCTTTCTTTCAAAAACCAAACAAACAGCTGCACATTGGGGTGAAAGTACTTCAAGAAACGTCAAAACTGTTAAAATGACTTCATTTGACACTAAAAACCTTTAAAAATCATTATATTGATGTTAGGCTACAAAAAATATCGCTAAAGTCCGTCCTCTGCTCATCTTTGACTACATTTTTGCATCATGCTTAATTTAATTTTTAAACCACTTTAAATAACTTTTTATGCAACCAGAGGTCTACTTTAAGAACAAGACACACTTAAATGTTTCAAAACAATATTTTTACAATGGATACGATCACGCCATCGACCATTAAGGTTTTTTTATTTCTGTAAAAATCAAAGGTTACTTTTGATCAAAACTAATTTTCATGTATTCCCATACAAAATCGAGTCGTTTACAGTAATTTTCAAACTGAAAATAACCCTCTTAGTGGTGAAAAGGCGGCGATATAACCAGTACTCCTCTTAAAGCTCTGTATATCTGCTGCAAGAATGTGGTTTCACATAGAGGTTCCGTTTGGTTCCACTAACTGTAGTGTACTTTCAGTGAATGAGTGTTTTTGCACTTTTCAAATATGATTTAGAGGCACTTCCTGCATTGAAATGTCAATGCTTAAAATTTATTTGATTAATTTTGTTATTTTCCTGTAAAGATTCACCATCATTTTGGTCTTGTTCAACAAAAAAATATTAAAAAAAGAGGAAATAGAAAAAGGTTATTTTTTGAAACCTCAATCGGGTTCAACTTTGCAGCTTATTTTGGATGCTTTCTTACTATTTCAAGGAAAAAATAAAAGTGGATCCTAATAGAGCAAGTGTCAAAGAATTATTTAAATGGATCATATCATTGCAAATCTCACTTTCGAAACTTGAGTTTTGTCGTAATTTTTTCATATTTTCACCCCAATGTGAGCTGGTGGTTTTGAGTAGAGAGAGAAATATTTTTCATAAATTGCTTTTTTCAAAAAAGAAAATCCATAAATTCACTATCACGATACACGATAATGTGCAAGTCTTGCGATTTTTTTTAACCACGTGATTTGTGGCGGAAAAATTAAATTTTTTGGTGTGATCTAATTTTCGGTTTTTAATAAGTGTTGAGGAAAAAATAGTAAAATTGCAATTAATTTGAGGAAATTTGAGTTTGCAAGGGATGAAAAATTTTTAAATTTAAAAATTCAGTTGAAAAAAAATCATCAATTTAATTATGAATATTTCGAACTTTTTTTATGAATTTCATATATATATATAACATATCTTTAAAGTTTTTTACTTTTCATAACTTGACAACTTTAACGATAATCAAAATTTCTCATTTTCCCCTCAAAAAAGTGCACGCCACATTCTTCGACATCGATGAAAATTGCAAAATAAACTTTTTAAAACTTTAATCATGTTGTGATTATACGCCATGACTTTCATCGCCATACATGCACAATAACTATGCCTGTTTTCAAGTTGAACTCGGGGGGTGATGAATTCAAGGTTGAAATAATCGTTTTGTATGTAAACGATTTAATTTATATTCACATGAGTGCGATCGCGATCATTCGACGATAATAATGAGATTTATGTGAGTTAGAAACATCATCGGCATTCACACACAAACGCACGCATAAATTACAAACTTAATCCCTCCCTTCATCATTGCCAAATGCTCAACATTAAATATTGCATTCTTGATAGTGGTCAACATATTGTTATAAATTGTACTTTTCTTCTATTTTTATATTTTTTTCTTCTTCCTTGCGTTTTAATAAACACTAAAATGCGTGTTAAAGAATTACATGGAATTTACATGATACAAAAATTAGTATTTGGGAGAGGTAATGCAAAAAAATGTGTATAAGTATGAAAAACATTGAAAGAAAAATAATACAGGAAGCTTTTATAGTTGACACACACACAAGCTGGCACGACAAATGCAGCGCGAGGCTTTAAACTTTTTCCCTGCTATCCTTTTACTTTATTTTTAAGTTTTCAATTGTGAGAATGACAAAACTTTCTCGTTATTGAATTCTTTTGTGTTTAATTCGTGCTCTTTTTTCAAGGGTTCGACCTTTAATACACAAAACTATTTAAAGTTGCAACTTTTTACTTGTTTCTTCTTGGCATGAGTTATGCTTCAATTTTTGAACATTAATTTTACTCAAAAATCATTTTTTAGCTTTGAGCTTTATTTTTAAAGCAAGAGGTTGAAATTTTATAAAGAATTTATGAATATTTTTTTATATTTTTAAAGAATTTTTTCAGAGAGCTTTATATAAAAATTTTGCTTTCACTATAAATTCATTTTTGTACAATTTATTTTCAGTTTAATTTTCTTCTTAGGCTTCAAAAATTCTAAACGAATACTCGAAAGCTTGAAAATTATTTTTTTAAGAGAAGAAAAATTTTAAGAGTTTCAGTGAAAATTTTCATCTTTTGCAATTCTCGCACAGATTCAAAAAAGTTTCAAATTCCAGAAAAACAAAAAAGAATTAAAATTTGCACTTTTTTGAATGCGTGCCACTGTAAAATTTTCTTTTAATTTGTTTCAACATTTGCTGCTAACGCCAAACTTAATGACAATTTTTCTATGCAATAAACAGCTCAAATGCTATAAGAAATTTTGTGTGTAAATAACAACAACAAAATAAATCACGACGCCATATTAGTCGCTGTCCTTATAGTACTGAATTTTTGTATCATCCGTAAATTTTGCTATGATAGTTTGGCTTGACTCAATATTTGCTGTTCGAGAGAAATTCAAAAAAGTTTCCTCATTGCATTTTTCGTCCTCTCTCTTTTTATGCTAATTAAAGAAATTGCAACGCTCACCCACAAATTTAGCTCAGTGACGCTCTACAAGAACAAAACAATTCGATATGCGGCGCGTTTGCATGCCATCATCGCGTGTCAAATGGAATTTCAACTTTATCCGATGGACATACAAATCTGTCCCATTCACATTGAGAGCTTTTCCTATGTCAATACGAAGGTCAAGCTAAAGTGGGCTCCGGCTGGCGTGAACATAAATCCCGAATTGAAGCTTTTGCAGTACAATTTGGGCGCTCCATTGCAATTAGAAGAGACCGATAGATATATGCCAGAAAAAGATGGAAATTTTTCACGCTTGACCGTCTATTTCCGTTTCGAGCGCCAAATAGGTAATGAGTTGTGAATTGAGTTTCTAAAGAAGATTTCTTGGCAATAAATAAAAATCATTAAATTTTTTTAGGACATCATCTGATTCAAACATTCGCCCCGTCATCACTAGTCGTAATGTTGTCGTGGTTCAGTTTTTGGCTCGGTCTCGACGCCATACCGGGCCGTGTGACTTTGCTCGTAACATGCATGTTGACACTCGTGACGATGTTCACGGGCGCAGACATTCCGCCAGTGGCTTACATTAAGGTCAGTCGTGAGAACAATTTTTATTGATGATAAAATGTCGACAAATTGTTGACGAATAATTTTAAGTCACATTTCACGTTTTACTGATAATTTCTTATTGTACATGTTCATGTTACATTAATCAATTATGCGATTGCATGTAGGCATTGGACCTTTGGATGGCGGGTTGCATGGTGTTTGTGTTCGCGGCATTGGCAGAGTTTGTCGTGGTTAAAGTACTCGACGTGCAATATCAGCAGCAATTGAAACAGCAAGCCGCCAGTAAACCGATTCTTCCACTCCGTCTAACGAGCACAATGGAGAAAGGACAATGTCAGACAGTGGCAGTGTTTGATGGTTCAAATGTACGCTCACGAAAGGCCAACGCGCAAAATACACCGACGCCCGTGCAGGTAATGTTTCGTGATTTAAGTTATGCAACTCATACTTTTTTTGTTGTTGTATTGCATTATTTTTAGACGAACTTGCAAGGAAATGGAAAGCCGTTAACGATAAATAGGAGGCAATCCATTCTCTCCGTTTCATGGACAGACAATGATACTGGTGTTGAGAAAATTATGTGGCGAGAAATCGACAAATTATCGAGAGTCATCTTTCCAGGTCTTTTTCTCGTATTTGTAGTCCTTTACTGGCCAATTTTGTTGTTCAAAACAAGTTCCTAGCTAAAAATGACACCTGGTGGTGGAAGTGTCACAGGATTCACGAGTGGTGAGGAACCGATGTACAGAAGTAATTTTTCCAGTAACTGTAATGAGAACTGTTGATTTACCTTTTATTGTAATAATTTAATGATGGTCATTCATCAGTTGTGGAACTTCATAAGGTCATTAGGATTTTTAATTTTATTTTAAACTTTTTCCATAAAAGCTCAGTTGTTCAATGAAAGCTTTTATGATTATTTTTTTTTTGCAAGGTTGTAAATTTTAAATCTAACAAATTAAAATTTTAACTTAATTTGTTTGTAAAGAAGCTTTTGAAGTTTTTGATATTAAACTTTCATAAAAAGCTCTTTTTTGAGCTTTTATGAAAAGCTTTAATTTTTTATCTAATTTTGAACTTTTCAAACTTATTTCGAAGCGTTTGACCAAACTGACGAATGACCATTAAAAGTTGTAAATTACTTTGCTGATGATATTCTCACCAAAATGCTTCAATCTTTTCTTAAAAATATTTATTTATTCTCTCTCAGTATTCTCTTAATCACTCTTATATGAAATATGTAATTACAATAAAAACAAAACGGAGCCTTAAACATAAAATCAAAAGTAAAATGAAGAAAATCAAAAATCAAATCATCAAGACCAGCAACAAATGCACATGAAATAATCTCAACAATTTTCGCTATATGCAACTCTACGAGATAATAAAACTAAACGAAAATATTCCAATGAAGTGATGCTTTTTTAGATAGAATATAAAGCTTTTAAATGACGATAAAAAAGTACAATTGTTGCATCCACACATAACTATAAAGAACACACTATATTTTAATTTATTTTAACGAGATATGAGAATAAAAAACTGCTCCTTGAAAAATGTGATATTGTTTTGTTATGTTGAGAAAATATATAAGAAAAAAATATGAGATTTGATGAATGATTGTAAATAAAAATGAAGGAAATGCTTTAAAAATAAATTAAACGCTATTAGAGCTCCGCTCTCTTTTGTTTTCAGTTTTCTAAGAATTCTCTCTTTTGTCCATTCTGTCCTTCCTCGAGCCTTAATCGAAAAATTGCTGGGTACAAAAGTTGGGCCTGCCAAAGCCCGAGCTACTGTTGAAAACCGCATCTCAATCGGTGGCTCCGTTCGGGCTGTAGAGTCATTTAAGTGATGTGAGCATCTTAACATGGTTACATGGTTACATCCGGGAATTTAGTAGCGCGCATAACTCGAGAACGGGCGCACGGATTTGGATCGGGTTTGTTGCTAAAGATTCCTTTTGTGCTCTAGTTTTGCAAGAATACTTTTTTTTTCGACAAGTCAGTCATTAAGCACTGCCAATGTCCAAAAAACATCAAAAAATGCCGAAAACACGTGTTTTTCACGTAAGAGAAAGACTTGCAATGAGAAAAATTGGTTGGCAATGACAGCGGCTGGAAGTGAGATCCAGCGAAACCAAGATCCAGTACTGGAAGTGAGATCCAGCGGAACCAAGATCCAGTGCTGGAAGTGAGATCCAGGTTGAGGCACTAAAATTTTTTTAGCACAAAATTTTTTTAGCACTAAATTTTTTAGCACTAAATTTTTTTTAGCACTAAATTTTTTTAGCACTAAATTTTTTTTAGCACTAAATTTTTTTAGCACTAAATTTTTTTTAGTACTAAATTTTTTTAGCACTAAATTTTTTTTAGCACTAAATTTTTTTAGCACTAAATTTTTTTTAGCACTAAATTTTTTTAGCACTAAAATTTTTTTAGCACTAAATTTTTTTTAGCACTAAATTTTTTAGCACTAAAATTTTTTTTAGCACAAAATTTTTTTAGCACAAAATTTTTTAGCACTAAATTTTTTTTAGCACTAAATTTTTTTAGCACAAAATTTTTTAGAGAGTATAATTTGTCAATAATGGCATGTGCTGGAAGTGACATCCAGTAGACGTTTTGTGAGGAATGTCAATCATGGCCGGCCAGGAGTGTCACTAATGTCCATTTTTCAGAACTATGACTTCATGTATGTCGTTGAACTCGTCATTGGTTCAGGATTCGATTGGCATTGATGATTTTTGAGGAATGTCCATCATGGCCGGCCAGGAGTGCCACTAATGTCCATTTTTCAGAACTATGGCTTCATGTATGTCGTTGAACTCGCGATTGGACCGGGAATCGAATGGCGTTGATGATTTTTGATGAGGAATGTCCATCATGGTTAACCCAAATTTTTATAAGAGCTCCGCTCTCTTTATAATTTAAATTGAATTTTTTTATTTTTTAATAAGTAACAACGTATATTTGTGGTCTGCGCGCAAAATGCGACCTACAAGAAAAAAAAAATAAAAAGCGGAGCTCTCACGGAAAAGGCGAATGCCTTTTGCAAGTGAACAGTGCAACTGAGAACACTGCGTACCGGGCACCCACTTGTATTTCTTTGTGTTTACAGAGAATGAGCTCAAAAATAAAATCGTCAAATATTTTTTAGAATTATTCTAAAAATCTAATTTTTCATTTATTGTCATTTGTACATTTAAATTTTAAAGTGAAGTAACATCAACTTTGTCTTCTTCTTCTATAGTTTGTATTGCATCGTCACCAACCATACCGGCATTCCTCGCCATCCCATAAAACACACCATTTTTATTCGATAAAAGTGCTTGCGGTGAATCAAATTCGACAATCATGCCTTGATCAAGAACAATAATTCGATCTGAGTCCATGATGGTGTTGAGACGATGTGCGATGGTTAAAATTGTGCAGTCATTAAATTGACTTCGAATTGTCTTTTGAATGAGTTCATCTGTTTCAAAATCAATGGCTGCCGTTGCTTCATCGAGAATTAAAACTTTTGTCTTACGAAGTAAAGCTCTTGCGAGACAAACAAGTTGACGCTGACCCACTGATAAGTTTTCACCTCCTTCACTAATTTTGTAACTTAATCCATCTGATAAACCTTTCACAAAAGTTTTTAAATGTGAATGTTCTAAAGCCATCCAAATAGCATCATCTGAATACGCATTAAATGGATCAATGTTCATTCGAAGAGAACCCGAAAAGAGGACTGGATCTTGTGGTATGATTGTGAGTCGTGATCGAAGTGAATGCAAACCAATCTCAGCGATTTCAATGCCGTCAATAATAATTTTTCCACCGGCAGCTTCAATAATTCTGAAGAGTGATAATGTCAAGCTTGATTTGCCAGCGCCAGTTCTGCCCACAATTCCAATTTTCTCTTCTGATTTTGACTCGAAAGAAATTCCTTTAAGCACCAAATCTAAACCTTCTCTGTAACGAACTTTAAAGTCCTTAAACTCAACAATTCCTTGCTGTGGCCAGTCTTTATCGACTTCAACCGTTTTCCATGGTGCTTCTTGAGGTTTATCCGCATACTCTTCAACTCTCTCTACCGACACAATGTTTGTCTCAACTTCCGTTGCAACTCTAACGAAGAAATTTAGAAGCATCGAAATTTGAAGTGCGTAAGAGATCGAAAGACCGACAATGGCACTGTCGAGGGTCTCACGTCCAAGAACTGCAAACAAGCATGCAAAAAGAACAATAAGTGATCCAATAACTTCAAGTCTAATTCCAAGCCATCGATTAGCAATAATGTTCATGTATGCGACTGACTGATTGTGATCGACTTTCGACTCGGAATCAATTATGAATCGTTTCTCTTCATTGTAAGCTCTGATTGTTGATTGTCCACTGACAGTTTCGCCAAAATGTGAATAAATTGGTGACCTTGTGACTGATTCAATTCTCTTAAGTTGTCTCGAGGTTGCGATGTAGAATTTTTGGAAGAAGTAGTAGAAAATCATGAGTGGAATAATGACAGAAGTAAAAATTGGAGTTGCATAAATTATGACAGCTATTGTCCCAATAACCGAAAATCCCATAGACACCCAAGATCTCATCATGCCAGGAAGAAATGCATCAATGACATCAGTATCACGTGAAAATCTATTAACGATTCTTCCCAATGGAGTTGTGTCGAAAAATGCAATTGGAAGTCTAAGAATATTATGAAGAAGTCTAGAGTGAAGGTGTCTGGCTGCTCTTAAAGATCCAATTGCAAAAGTTGCTGTTCCCGCTAAAACCATCAAACCTAAAAATAAAATTCATCGATTAAGAAAATGAAATTAAAACTTTAATTAATTTTCACCTTGAATCAGTCCAAAACCCGCATAAACACCAACATACAAGTTTACATTACTCATTGCTTCTCCAGAAGTCGTCCATATTGTGAGCCAAACTAACAAAGTTTTTTTTTGAATAACTGAGTTCAGATATAATTTTTTAAAACTTACTGTTTGATCCAATGGACGCAATTTGAGCGAGAATGTTTTTAAAAATAACCAAAAACACGAAAACAAGTCCAACGCTTTTAAAGTATCGAATATAAACTTTCCATGAGACAGCTCCAACAGCTGAGTCTTCCGAAGTAATCAACTTTGTTTTAGGTAGCGAAATAGTTTCACTTTGTTCAGATTGTTCACTTTGTCGCGATGATCTTCGACTGTCGCGTCTCCTTATTGAACCGTTTTGTGAACTAGAAAAAAAATGTTTATTATAAAGCAAATAATGAAACTATATACTTACGGTTTATCGTCCTTTATTGATGACATGTTTGAAATTGATCGCCTGAAAACTTCTTTAAAATCTTCATCATCAATTTCACTTTGAATGTCAGCTAGATCTTCAGTACGATTTTCTTGAATGTAAATCATCAAAAATTCAGCAAAAGCTCCTTTTTGTGCTATTAAGCTCCTATAAAAAATATATTAACATTCGTTACGTAAATTCAATTAAATTGTGAGTCTTACTTGTAAGTTCCACTCTCAGTAATTTCACCATTCATCATGACATAAATCTCATCGACTCGAGGAAGGAAGTAAAGAGCATGCGTCACTAAAAATCTTGTCTTTCCACTCAACATTCCATCCTCACTCATAACATGATCAAAAATGTGTTTGCCCACGTGCGAGTCAACAGCACTTAGAGGATCATCGAAGATGTAAATGTCAGCACCACTGTAAACTGCTCGAGCAAGTGAAACTCTCTGCTTTTGACCGCCGGATAAATTTATTCCTTTTTCGCCAATTTCAGTTTGATCACCACCGGGTAACATTGCGAGATCTGGCAGTAAAGCACATGCATGAAGAACTTTGTCGTAGAGCTTTTTATTGAATGGTTTTCCAAAGAGAATGTTATCCTGGAGTGTCGCATTTTGTATCCACGCTTGTTGCTGAACGTAAGCAATTTTTCCATCAATATTCACTTTCCCTGACAGTTTTTCCATTTCACCCAAAAATGTTGAAATCAATGAAGATTTTCCACATCCAACCGGACCCACACATGCTGTCAAAGTTCCTTTCTTCACACTCATGTTAATATTTTTAAGAACTTTCTCTTCACCACCCCATGAAAAGCTTCCGTTCTCGATGTGCTGCGCGTAAATACTTGGATTGTTAGACACGTTATTAGGATTTAATTCTTTTGCATTTAAAAATTTGTTTAAACGTTTAATTGAAACGTAAGCGATCATGATAAAGTTTATTCCCATAGGTACTGTAAAAAAATATTTATTATATATATAAAATTAAACTTTTTCCAGCTACTCACGGAACATCATCGGCATCCTTAAAATATTAAATAACGCGAGTGACACAAAGGCAATGGTAGGTGTTAATTCATTACCAAGATATACCCAAGTTGCAAATGACGAGAACGAGACCAAAAATGGTGCCATACCCCATAAAAATTCTGTAAATGCATTGTAAATCGCCGCCTTCCTTAAAACTACAATTTCCTTTGATCTGATTGCAGCAATTTGATCCTCAAAGCTCGGCTCCCAAGCGTACAGCTTTAGAACTTTGATTCCATTTAAAATTTCATTTGTTAATTTTACGCGTTCATCTTTCAATTTCATTTGTTCGGTTTGCAAGTTTTTGAGTTGATTGGCGATGTAGCCTGATATTGGAAACATCGAAATTAGAACAATAAATCCGGAGAAGACAGCAACATTTAAAATGTTATAGAGTAAGTAAATTGCGAGTCCCATCACAAAAGGCGCTGTAATTGTCATCATTAAGTACGGAATCATTTCAAGGAATCGGTTTGCATCGATGGCCATCAAATTGACAATTTCACCAACGGTTGTGTTTCTCTTGGCCACACTCGATATTCTTAAAGCTTTTCTATAGACCGCACTGATGATTGAAGTTCTCATTAGAAATCCAACTCTGTATGCGATGACAGATTGATTGCCAACAATTAAAGCCATGACAAAACTAATTCCAAAAAGTCCAAACGAAAGCACCAAACCCTTCCAAAGGGCGGACTCTTCTGCCTCAACATAATTCATTAATGCTCTTAAAATCATTGGTGATCCAAATTGAAGGATGTCGATAAAAAACCTCAAACCAAGTGCGAACATAAATGGTCCGATGAATGATTTAGTGAGTGCATAAAGAACTGAACCTTCACCACTTGTGGATGATTGTGAATCTTCTTCACTCGACTTTGATGATTTTCTTTCCTTTTCTTGCTGGGATTTTTTAATGCTCTTGTTGAAATTTGCATCAAACTTTGGCACAAGTTCAGCTGAAGCATTTTCAGGATTGATATCGTAAATGTCTGACTCGACGAGCGGTCTTCGATAGCCTTTAATAGCAATTGGATCGAACCAGAAATAGAAAAGTTTTATGATCGCTCCAACTCTTAGTTCCGGATTAGGATTTGAATATTTTGGAAATGTTGAATTTTTCGGTGGTTTGTCAGTGAGGCAATTGAGAATAACCATAAGAGCGACTAAGCTGTAGTAAATGCAGTAAATTAAAAACTGCATTGCCTCCCATGATAATGAAGCGTCAGTGAAAAAATCATCCTTGTAGTTTCGAACTTCCCAACGGAGTTGAGGAATTGCACAAAAAGCGAGCATGAACCAGAAGAGAAACAGAAAAATTGACGATCTGTGTCCTTTTTTCTTGTGATATTGTTGAATAAATGCTACGAAAATCTGTAAAAAAAATTAGACAATTTAGAAAATAAAAACGTATTTAAATACTCACAAAAGTAATAATTTTTATTCTCGACGCAACAAATTGAGAAGTAAAAATTTCTTCATCTCTTCTTGCATCAATCAGCATCCAAAAATCCGTCATTGAAAGACAAATTATTAAAATAATTGCCAACAATCTCGAAACATTTAGCCATGACCAAGGAATATCACTGTAACGACTTTTATAGCGTCGTCGAATATCGACAAATGAGTAAAGCCACAAGAAACCACATGGAACATAAATCAGCACGGTTTGCTTGAAGCAAAATGTGAAATCGGGATTTTCATTTGACCACGTGAGACTTTGATCCTAAAGAAGAAATTTGGAAACTATTAAAAACTTTTTAGAAATTACAATTAGGCAACTCCAAAAACGTGTTTAAATATTTTTTCATTCATGCAAAACTGCACATTAATAAATAATTTATTTTTTTGAGTAAAAACTACAAATCAGGTAAAAAAAGTTCTGTCTTTAATAAGTTTTAAACAACTTTTAAATTATACCTAAAAAATTTTAATTTTTTGTATCTCTAAGGTCAATTAAAATGCAAGCCAAACACTCAAAAGATAACGAAATATAATTTATCATCTTTCAAACTATTTAAGTGCGTCCGCGTTTTAATTAAAAGAGTGACAAATTGACTCCAAGTTCAATTTTATTTATTAAAACACTCAATTCATTGTTATGTATATGAAGTGGCATAAAAACACAAAACAGAGTGTGTTAAGATAAGAGCAATTTCTCCTCAATTAATTACCGCCAATGATAAGAGACCACTGTGATATCAAAATTGATTTTTTATTGCTGCCACGTTTAGGGAAGCGTGAGAAATTTTCACTATATTTTTTTCATTGATGGAAAGTTTATCACTCTGATAAAAATTTATCAAACCCTCTTGATATGGAAACTGTCCTTTTATGGTCGGTTTATCTTATCGTTGCCTTTAGAGGTTTGATGACAAAATTTGTATTTTTATGGAAAAATGATGAAAAATAGGAAACTTTTCACTTTTTTATGAAATAATTTTTAAAATGATCAACTTTAAGTCAAATTGATGAAGATAATTTCACAAATTTGCTTTTAATTCACTCGATTAGTCTTAAACTCACCCAAAATGCATCCCCACAAAATGTTGAATTCATTTTATGCTTTTAATATCCTCAACGGTTATTTAATTTTCATTTGTTTCTCTTAAATTTCACTAAAAACAATTAAGTAAATTTTACTTTGATCAGCCGACTATAAGAGTTTATTTTTTTTCGGCGTATACAGTTCAAAAATTGAAGAGCGACTGAGAATAAAATGCGAAAATGAGCAGAAGTTTTGAAGATAGTGAAATACAAGTAAAGCCATTATCGGTGTGTAAGAAGGCGGAAAGAAAACGAGAAAAATATTTTGAAATTCTCACAGAAGCAACACATGTCGCTCTCTGTTTATGCTCTATTAATAGAAATTTGATTGAAGTGTATTTTTTTGGTCATGCAAAACAATTGAGCTTGATTAGTTTTAAATTTTTATTTAAATTTTCCAAATTAATTTTTTTGACAGTTTTTAATTTTTTTATCGTTCAACTAGACCCGCATTTTTAGCCATTCCGTACAAGACTCCATTTTTATTCGATAAAAGTACTTGCGGTGAATCAAATTCGACAATCATGCCTTGATCAAGAACAATAATTCGATCAGAGTCCATGATGGTGTTGAGACGATGTGCGATGGTTAAAATTGTGCAGTCGTTAAATTGACTTCGAATTGTCTTTTGAATGAGTTCATCAGTTTCAAAATCAATGGCTGCCGTTGCCTCATCGAGAATTAAAACTTTTGTCTTACGAAGTAAAGCTCTTGCGAGACAAACAAGTTGACGCTGACCCACTGATAAGTTTTCACCTCCTTCACTGATTTTGTGGTCAAGACCGTCCAGTAAACTTTTAACGAAAGCCTTCAAATGTGAATGTTCTAAGGCCATCCAAATAGCATCATCTGAATACGTGTTAAAAGGATCAATGTTCATTCGAAGAGAACCCGAAAAGAGGACTGGATCTTGTGGTATGATTGTGAGTCGTGATCGAAGTGAATGCAAGCCAATCTCAGCGATTTCAATGCCGTCAATAATAATTTTTCCACCGGCAGCTTCAATAATTCTGAAGAGTGATAATGTCAAGCTTGATTTGCCAGCGCCAGTTCTGCCCACAATTCCAATTTTCTCTTCTGATTTTGATTCGAAAGAAATTCCTTTAAGCACCAAATCTAAACCTTCTCTGTAACGCACTTTAAAGTCCTTAAACTCAACAATTCCTTGCTGTGGCCAATCTTTATCGACTTCAACCGTTTTCCATGGTGCTTCTTGAGGTTTATCCGCATACTCTTCAACTCTCTCTACCGACACAATGTTTGTCTCAACTTCCGTTGCAACTCTAACGAAGAAATTTAGAAGCATCGAAATTTGAAGTGCGTAAGAGATCGAAAGACCGACAATGGCACTGTCGAGGGTCTCACGTCCAAGAACTGCAAACAAGCATGCAAAAAGAACAATAAGTGATCCAATAACTTCAAGTCTAATTCCAAGCCATCGATTAGCAATAATGTTTATGTATGCGACTGACTGATTGTGATCGACTTTCGACTCGGAATCAATTATGAATCGTTTCTCTTCATTGTAAGCTCTGATTGTTGATTGTCCACTGACAGTTTCGCCAAAATGTGAATAAATTGGTGACCTTGTGACTGATTCAATTCTCTTAAGTTGTCTCGAGGTTGCGATGTAGAATTTTTGGAAGAAGTAGTAGAAAATCATGAGCGGAATAATGACAGAAGTAAAAATTGGAGTTGCATAAATTATGACAGCGATTGTCCCAATAACCGAAAATCCCATAGACACCCAAGATCTCATCATGCCAGGAAGGAATGCATCAATGACATCGGTATCACATGAAAATCTATTAACGATTCTTCCCAATGGAGTTGTGTCGAAAAATGCAATTGGAAGTCTAAGAATATTATGAAGAAGTCTAGAGTGAAGGTGTCTGGCTGCTCTTAAAGATCCAATTGCAAAAGTTGCTGTTCCCGCTAAAACCATCAAACCTAAAAATAAAATTCATCGATTAAGAAAATGAAGTTAAAAAATTTTAATTAATATTCACCTTGAATCAGTCCAAAACCCGCATAAACACCAACATACAAGTTTACATTACTCATTGCTTCTCCAGAAGTCGTCCATATTGTGAGCCAAACTAAAAAAGTTTTTTTTTGAATAACTGAGTTCAGATATAATTTTTTAAAACCTACTGTTTGAACCAATGGACGCAATCTGAGCGAGAATGTTTTTAAAAATAACCAAAAACACGAAAACAAGTCCAACGCTTTTAAAGTATCGAATATAAACTTTCCATGAGACAGCTCCAACTGCTGAGTCTTCTGAAGTAATCAACTTTGTTTTAGGTAGCGAAATAGTTTCACTTTGTTCAGATTGTTCACTTTGTCGCGATGATCTTCGACTGTCGCGTCTCCTAATTGAACCGTTTTGTGAACTAGAAAAAAATGTTTATTATAAAGCAAATAATGAAACTATAAACCTACGGTTTATCGTCCTTTATTGATGACATGTTTGAAATTGATCGCCTGAAAACTTCTTTAAAATCTTCATCATCAATTTCACTTTGAATGTCAGCTAGATCTTCAGTACGATTTTCTTGAATGTAAATCATCAAAAATTCAGCAAAAGCTCCTTTTTGTGCTATTAAGCTCCTATAAAAAATATATTAACATTCGTTACGTAAATTCAATTAAATTGTGAGTCTTACTTGTAAGTTCCACTCTCAGTAATTTCACCATTCATCATGACATAAATCTCATCGACTCGAGGAAGGAAGTAAAGAGCATGCGTCACTAAAAATCTTGTCTTTCCACTCAACATTCCATCCTCACTCATAACATGATCAAAAATGTGTTTGCCCACGTGCGAGTCAACAGCACTTAGAGGATCATCGAAGATGTAAATGTCAGCACCACTGTAAACTGCTCGAGCAAGTGAAACTCTCTGCTTTTGACCGCCGGATAAATTTATTCCTTTTTCGCCAATTTCAGTTTGATCACCACCGGGTAACATTGCGAGATCTGGCAGTAAAGCACATGCATGAAGAACTTTGTCGTAGAGCTTTTTATTGAATGGTTTTCCAAAGAGAATGTTATCCTGGAGTGTCGCATTTTGTATCCACGCTTGTTGCTGAACGTAAGCAATTTTTCCATCAATATTCACTTTCCCTGACAGTTTTTCCATTTCACCCAAAAATGTTGAAATCAATGAAGATTTTCCACATCCAACCGGACCCACACATGCTGTCAAAGTTCCTTTCTTCACACTCATGTTAATATTTTTAAGAACTTTCTCTTCACCACCCCATGAAAAGCTTCCGTTCCCGATGTGCTGCGCGTAAATACTTGGATTGTTAGACACGTTATTAGGATTTAATTCTTTTGCATTTAGAAATTTGTTTAAGCGTTTAATTGAAACGTAAGCGATCATGATAAAGTTTATTCCCATAGGTACTGTAAAAAAATATTTATTATATATATAAAATTAAATTTTTTCCAGCTACTCACGGAACATCATCGGCATCCTTAAAATATTAAATAACGCGAGTGACACAAAGGCAATGGTAGGCGTTAATTCATTGCCCAAATAGACCCAAGTTGCAAATGACGAGAACGAGACCAAAAATGGTGCCATACCCCATAAAAATTCTGTAAATGCATTGTAAATCGCCGCCTTCCTTAAAACTACAATTTCCTTTGATCTGATTGCAGCAATTTGATCCTCAAAGCTCGGCTCCCAAGCGTACAGCTTTAGAACTTTGATTCCATTTAAAATTTCATTTGTTAATTTTACGCGTTCATCTTTCAATTTCATTTGTTCGGTTTGCAAGTTTTTGAGTTGATTCGCGATGTAGCCTGATATTGGAAACATCGAAATTAGAACAATAAATCCGGAGAAGACAGCAACATTTAAAATGTTATAGAGTAAGTAAATTGCGAGTCCCATCACAAAAGGCGCTGTAATTGTCATCATTAAGTACGGAATCATTTCAAGGAATCGGTTTGCATCGATGGCCATCAAATTGACAATTTCACCAACGGTTGTGTTTCTCTTGGCCACACTCGATATTCTTAAAGCTTTTCTATAGACCGCACTGATGATTGAAGTTCTCATTAGAAATCCAACTCTGTATGCGATGACAGATTTATTGCCAACAATTAAAGCCATGAGAAAACTAATTCCAAAAAGTCCAAACGAAAGCACCAAACCCTTCCAAAGGGCAGACTCTTCTGCCTCAACATAATTCATTAATGCTCTTAAAATCATCGGTGATCCAAATTGAAGGATGTCGATAAAAAACCTCAAACCAAGTGCGAACATAAATGGTCCGATGAATGATTTAGTGAGTGCATAAAGAACTGAACCTTCACCACTTGTGGATGATTGTGAATCTTCTTCACTCGACTTTGATGATTTTCTTTCCTTTTCTTGCTGCGATTTTTTAATGCTCTTGTTGAAATTTGCATCAAACTTTGGCACAAGTTCAGCGGAAGCATTTTCAGGATTGATATCGTAAATGTCTGACTCGACGAGGGGTCTTCGATAGCCTTTAATAGCAATTGGATCGAACCAGAAATAGAAAAGTTTTATGATCGCTCCAACTCTTAGTTCCGGATTAGGATTTGAATATTTTGGAAATGTTGAATTTTTCGGTGGTTTGTCAGTGAGGCAATTGAGAATTACCATAAGAGCGACTAAGCTGTAGTAAATGCAGTAAATTAAGAACTGCATTGCTTCCCATGATAATGAAGCGTCAGTGAAAAAATCATCCTTGTTGTTTCGAACTTCCCATCGGAGTTGAGGAATTGCACAAAAAGCGAGCATGAACCAGAAGAGAAACAGAAAAATTGACGATCTGTGTCCTTTTTTCTTGTGATATTGTTGAATAAATGCTACGAAAATCTGTAAAAAAATTAGACAATTTAGAAAACAAAAACGTATTTAAATACTCACAAAAGTAATAATTTTTATTCTCGACGCAACAAATTGAGAAGTAAAAATTTCTTCATCTCTTCTTGCATCAATCAGCATCCAAAAATCCGTCATTGAAAGACAAATTATTAAAATAATTGCCAACAATCTCGAAACATTTAGCCATGACCAAGGAATATCACTGTAACGACTTTTATAGCGTCGTCGAATATCGACAAATGAGTAAAGCCACAAGAAACCACATGGAACATAAATCAGCACGGTTTGCTTGAAGCAAAATGTGAAATCGGGATTTTCATTTGACCACGTGAGACTTTGATCCTAAAGAAGAAATTTGGAAACTATTAAAAACTTTTTAGAAATTACAATTAGGCAACTCCAAAAACGTGTTTAAATATTTTTTCATTCATGCAAAACTGCACATTAATAAATAATTTATTTTTTTGAGTAAAAACTACAAATCAGGTAAAAAAAGTTCTGTCTTTAATAAGTTTTAAACAACTTTTAAATTATACCTAAAAAATTTTAATTTTTTGTATCTCTAAGGTCAATTAAAATGCAAGCCAAACACTCAAAAGATAACGAAATATAATTTATCATCTTTCAAACTATTTAAGTGCGTCCACGTTTTAATTAAAAGAGTGACAAATTGACTTCAAGTTCAATTTTATTTATTAAAACACTCAATTCATTGTTATGTATATGAAGTGGCATAAAAACACAAAACAGAGTGTGTTAAGATAAGAGCAATTTCTCCTCAATTAATTACCGCCAATGATAAGAGACCATTGTGATATCAAAATTGATTTTTTATTGCTGCCACGTTTAGGGAAGCGTGAGAAATTTTCACTACATTTTTTTCATTGATGGAAAGTTTATCACTCTGATAAAAATTTATCAAACCCTCTTGATATGGAAACTGTCCTTTTATGGTCGGTTTATCTTATCGTTGCCTTTAGAGATTTGATGACAAAATTTGTATTTTTATGGAAAAATGATGAAAAATAGGAAACTTTTCACTTTTTTATGAAATAATTTTTAAAATGATCAACTTTAAGTCAAATTGATGAAGATAATTTCACAAATTTGCTTTTAATTCACTCGATTATTCTTAAACTCACCCAAAATGCATCCCCACAAAATGTTGAATTCATTTTATGCTTTTAATATCCTCAACGGTTATTTAATTTTCATTTGTTCCTCTTAAATTTCACTAAAAACACTTAAGTAAATTTTACTTTGATCAGCCGACTATAAGAGTTTATTTTTTTTCGGCGTATACAGTTTAAAAATTGAAGAGCGACTGAGAATAAAATGCGAAAATGAGCAGAAGTTTTGAAGATAGTGAAATACAAATAAAGCCATTATCGGTGTGTAAGAAGGCGGAAAGAAAACGAGAAAAATATTTTGAAATTCTCACAGAAGCAACACATGTCGCTCTCTGTTTATGCTCTATTAATAGAAATTTGATTGAAGTGTATTTTTTTGGTCATGCAAAACAATTGAGCTTGATTAGTTTTAAATTTTTATTTCAATTTTCCAAATTCATTTTTTTGACAGTTTTTAATTTTTTTATCGTTCAACTAGACCCGCATTTTTAGCCATTCCGTACAAGACTCCATTTTTATTCGATAAAAGTGCTTGCGGTGAATCAAATTCGACAATCATGCCTTGATCAAGGACAATAATTCGATCTGAGTCCATGATGGTGTTGAGACGATGTGCGATAGTTAAAATTGTGCAGTCGTTAAATTGACTTCGAATTGTCTTTTGAATGAGTTCATCAGTTTCAAAATCAATGGCTGCCGTTGCCTCATCGAGAATTAAAACTTTTGTCTTACGAAGTAAAGCTCTTGCGAGACAAACAAGTTGACGCTGACCCACTGATAAGTTTTCACCTCCTTCACTGATTTTGTGGTCAAGACCGTCCAGTAAACTTTTAACGAAAGCTTTCAAATGTGAATGTTCTAAAGCCATCCAAATAGCATCATCTGAATACGTATTAAAAGGATCAATGTTCATTCGAAGAGAGCCCGAAAAGAGGACAGGATCTTGCGGTATGATTGTGAGTCGTGATCGAAGTGAATGCAAGCCAATCTCAGCGATTTCAATGCCGTCAATAATAATTTTTCCACCTGCAGCTTCAATAATTCTGAAGAGTGATAAAGTCAAGCTTGATTTGCCAGCGCCAGTTCGGCCCACAATTCCAATTTTCTCTTCTGATTTTGATTCGAAAGAAATTCCTTTAAGCACCAAATCCAAACCTTCTCTGTAACGAACTTTAAAGTCCTTAAACTCAACAATTCCTTGCTGTGGCCAATCTTTATCGACTTCAACGGTTTTCCATGGTGCTTCTTGAGGTTTATCCGCATACTCTTCAACTCGTTCGACAGCAACAAGATTTGTTTCCACCTTTCAAAATAATTAATTTAAAAAAAACTGATTTTGAAATTAATTCTCACCTCTGCAGCAACTCTCACGAGGAAAAATAAGCTCGATGCAATTTGAAGTGCATAATTCAATGACAAACCAGCAGTTGCTCCATCAATTCGATCTCTATTTCCAAGGACTGCAAAAAGTGACGCAAAAAGCACCACAAGCGTTCCAATTAATTGCAAATTCAGTTGAATCCATCGATTAGCGACCATAACGTGATAAGCAATGCCATGATTGTAGTCAATTCTCTTGTCTGAAGTTACGATAAATCTTTTCTCTTCACCATAAGCACGAATCGTAGACTGTCCGCTAACTGTTTCAGCGAAATGAGTGAAAATTGGCGATCGTGTCAGTGACTCTAAACGTCTCGCTTGTCGTGCCGTTTCAATGTAGAATTTTTGAATTACATAAAAAATTATAATGATTGGAATTCCAGCAATTAAAAACAACGGTGTCGCTAAAGTTATCACCACAAATATGGCAAGAACTGTGAAAATCAAAAGCACCCAGTTTCTCACAAAAATCGGCAGAATATTATCGATGACATCGTGATCGCGAGCAAATCTATTCAGAATTCTTCCGATTGGTGTTGTGTCGAAGAACCACATTGGCAGTCTCATGATGGTCTTTAGTAAAGTTGTGTGCAAGTTTTTGGCCACCATTATGCAACCGACTGCAAAACCAACAGCTCCATAAATTAAGAAAATTGCTGAGATTTAAAAGAATTAATTATTTCTGAGATATTAATTTTTTATGATTTTTACCTTGCGCTGCTCCAAGACCGCCAAATACTGATGCATAAAAATTATTTCTGTCACTTAAAGTTTCATTATTGATTGTTGGACTGTTTGCCCAATTGCCAAGCCAAACTGAAAATGCAGCAAGGATTGATTAAAGTTTATAATTTAAATTTTACTCACTATTCGAGTAAACGTTAGCGACATGGAAGAAGAGAATTGCCAGCGATGAAGTGATGGAAAATCCGAGTCCCATTCTTTTGAAATATCTTCCATAAAGTGCCCAACTCACAGATCCGACAGCTGCTTCCTCGGTTTCTGTTAATTTTGACATTTCATGCATAACTTCACTCGGTTCACTGTCGGCGATGCTTGTTCTCCTCTGATTCTGTTCAGAACGGGTACCGGAAAATTTTCGTGATCTTCTACCGACAATTGAGCCTCGTATAAATTCGAGTACTGAAGCATTTGAGTAACTAAAATCAGTTAAGGTTTAATTTAATGATTTTGAAAATTTCAAAAATTTCACTAACCGTCGAACGTCCATTATACTTTGTCTACGATCCTTTGTTTGCGGGTTTTCATCTTCAACTAAAAAATATTTAAGTTAATTAAAAAGTTTAATTTATTAAAAATCCTACGTTCAACTCCTTGTTCTGCAAGGTAGTGATTCAAAAATTCAGCAAAAGCTCCGCCTCTAGCAATCAACTCACTAAAAATATATTTTTAATAAATTAATCAAAATGTTTGAATTTAAAGCTCACTCGTAAGTTCCATTCTCAGTAATATCACCATTCATCATGACATAAAGCTCATTTACTTTGGGTAGGAAAGAAAGTGAGTGAGTCACCAAGAATCTCGTCTTATTTTTCAAAACTCCGTTTTCTCCCATGACATTAGTAAAAATGTGTTTGCCCACGTGCGAGTCAACAGCACTTAGAGGATCGTCGAAGATGTAAATGTCAGCACCACTGTAAACTGCTCGAGCAAGTGAAACTCTCTGCTTTTGACCACCCGACAAATTTATTCCTTTTTCGCCAATTTCAATTTGATCGCCACCGGGAAGAATTGCAAGATCAGAAACAAGTGCGCAAGCATGAAGAACTTTTTCATATCGCTTTTTGTCGTAGGGTCTTCCGAACAAAATATTGTCGCGCAATGTCGAATTTTGTATCCAAGCTTGTTGCGGCACATAAGCAATTTTCCCATCCACATTCACTTCACCCGTCAACTTTTCCATTTCACCCAAAAATGCAGAAATCAATGAAGATTTTCCAGCACCAACGGGACCCACAATGGCTGTAATCAAACCTCTCTTGATCACCATGTTAATATTCTTCAAACACGTTTCTTTGCCATCCCACGAAAAATTTCCTTCCTTGATGAACATCGCATGCTCACTTGATATATTTGTCACATTTTCAGGATCAAGTTCCGGTGAGTTTAAAAATTTGTCAATTCGTTTCATTGCGACAAGAGTTTGCATTAAGAAATTTATAACGAGAGGATCTGTAAAATAATTTGAATATGAATAAGAATATTTTATTTTAGAAATTAAAGTTTTAAAAATATTTTTTTACTAGCGATTCTCAATTTATCGGTAAGAAAGAAATTTATAAATTTAATAAAAATTTGACTCACAAAAAATCATTGGTATTCTCAAGATGTTGAATAATGCGAGAGGAACAAAAACTTTTTCTGTCGTCAGTTGACCGCCCATAAAAACCGTGTAAGTGATGAACGATGCCATTGCAACTAAAAATGGTGCAAGTTGAAAGAGAAAGAAAACTGTCGAGTTATAAATTGCAATTCTTCTCATGATGCTCAGTTCAGTGTTTCGGATTCCTTCAATGAGATTTTCAAAGCTCGGCTCCCACGCGTAAAGCTTCAAAACTTTCATGCCATTTAGAACTTCATTAACGGTTTTAACACGTTCATCTTTGAACTTCATTTGCTCAGTTTGAAGAGCTTTTAGTTTGACGCCAACAAAGACTGAGAGGGGAAAAGTTAAGCAGGCCACGACTAGACCAGCATAAACGGCGGCTCCAAGATATTGCGTGTAAACAATCCATGTCACTAAGCCAATAACAAGAGCACCCGACCAAAGTGAATGAAATTCTGGCAGCATCTCAAAAAATCGATTTGCATCGACCGCCATTAAGTTTACAATTTCGCCAACTGTCGTGTTTCTCTTCGCGGCACTCGAAAGTCGAAGAGCTTTTCGATAAATTGCTGACATTAGAGCCGCACGAATATTAAATCCAGCATTAAAGTTGTAATGAAGTTGCTGTCCAATCAGGTAAGTGTTGAGTGCTTGAAGAAGAAACAAAACTCCAGTAAGAAAAAATCCTTTCCACATGGCTTCGTCGTTATCGATGAAATTTATGATTCTTCCAATTACTAATGGCGAATAAATCAGCGCCAAATCGGATATGAGTCGAATAAATCCCGAGAAAAGCACCACGCTGCCAAAAGATTTTATGACTGAAGTCAATGTCGAGCCATTGGTTGATGTCGTCGTTATTTTTCCCTTTCGTGGTTTTTTTCTGAAATTTTAATAATATTAGAAAAGTTTTTAAAATTTGTCTTTCCTACTTCATATTTTTCTTGACGCTCTTATTGAATTCTTTTTCGAATGGTGGATAAGTTTCGGCGCATGCATCTTGCGGTCTGATGTTGAATAAATCTTTTTCAGTGAGTGGTCTAAAGAATCCGAGATAGCAAATTTTCGAGAACCAAAAGAAATGAATTTTGCTTGTGAAGCTCGCAGTCAATTCAGGACATGGATATGCACTCTTTGGGTAGTCGGTGTGATTTGGTGGCTTATCAGCAAAACAGTTGAGGATCGTCAGCAATGAAATTAGTGTGAAAAACGCGACATAATTGATGAATTGAAGTTGATTTATGTTCATGTCGTTAATTATGTTTTCTTCACCCATCGCGCCAATCTCATGTAAAAGTGGGGCAATGCTCAAGAATGTCTGGAGAAGCCAAAAGATAAATAAAACACCGGAACTATGATGACCTTTGATTTTATGCAGGATCATGAGGAAACCCGCAAAAATCTGAAATTTTCAATTATTTTAGATTTTTTTAAATTAAATTCCTAGAAACCTACAAAAGTGGCGATTTTAATTCCGGTCGACACAAACTGCACTGGATAAATCACGCCTTCATCGTTGAGACTTATTAAGAAAGCCAATTCCGCGAATGTCAATGCAATTAAAGTTGTTAACAAAATAAATTTCGAAATGTTCAAGAAAGACCATGGAATGTCTCGATATCGACTCTCGAGTCTCCACTTGACATCGAGTATCGAGAAAATCCACAAGAACATGCATGGAACCCAAATCAAAACAGTTTGTTTGAAGCATGGCGTTAAGGTTGGATTTTCGTCCGCCCACGAAGCAGTTTCGTTCTGAAAGAGGATAAAATTTTATCAAATTTCTTATCATTTCACGATCGCGCTAGCAAAAAATTCATTGAATTAAATTTTAATCGTGATTTTTATCTTGGAAATTCCAAATACGTCAGGTTCACTTTTTTTCGATCTACCACAACACTGATTCTTATCTCTAATTAAATCGTGATATCACGTTTCTTGTGAAATGAGAATAGACGAACATTGAACTTCGTCAGTCGATTTGTTTTGACTCAAATTTTGGTTCATTTAATAAAGAGTTAAAATTTTGAAATAGTTTTTGGATAAATTATAAATTTTTTTAATAATTTTGTCAGAATGAATGCGAATGTAGAAAAATATTAAAAATTTCTCAAATATTTTTTCAGCCATGAAGGCTTAGTCTAGTAAGAATTTATTCATCATAAAACCCCTCAAAAAAATTTCTGCCAACATAGTTCATATGTGAATGATTCATCATGAAAGAAATATGTCAGTATTGATGGATGAATGTCCTCGTATTAAATTTCATCCAGAAGCCATAAAATTATTATTTTGTCGATTTATGTTTTTTATGCTTACCCAAAAGACACTTCCACAAAATGCCTCCATTTCCTATCTCTCTCTATTTTTGACACTGCAACCTTTTAATCCACTTTTCCTCCTAACTTCTTTATTTTTATCACTCGAACAGTTCAAACACGTGCTGAGTGTTTCATTCACAAAAAATTATCTTTCTCACGCTTTTTCCGCTTATCAGAAAATCTCTTTTTAATTCCAATTATTTTTTAAAATTTGGGGCAAAGTTTTTTTGCTCGAAATTTCGTCACTTTCTTTTTTGTAATTAATCAATTTTGATGTAAAATTAAGTTGATGAAATAGTGTTGAGTGATTTGTTGACTAACGACTTTATTAATTAGTGATGATGAAAAGTTTTAAACCAATTTTAAGGCAACTCTTCATTGCTAAAATTTTTAAAATTGACTTTCAGCTCATTTAAATGTTTTGAGATGTTTTCTTGTATTTCACGTTGATCAGGATGGTTTTTAATTTCTTTTGAATAAACTTTCAATTTGATCCTCAATTTAATTAATTTAATCAGAAGATTAAACTCGTGACGTTTTCCAACTTTTTTCACCAGCACAGATTTGTTGCCTCGATCACGGTTAACTAAAGACTGTGCGATAAAGTCGATGCTTCGATTAAATAAAGCAAATGATAAGATTTGATATCGAAAAAATCGGAAGCTAAAACTGTATAAATTTTTTAAAATGCAATTTTTAAGCACAAAAAAGAAGATTTATTTTGAACACTTAGAGATGCCAAGGGATGAAAAGTTAATTTTTTATAATAAAAATTGAAAAACTTTAATTTTTAGCTGTTTCACTAATTTAATTAAAAAATATTAAATTACCATCCCTTAGATTTTTTACAATCAATTAAACCAACGATGTCAGTTTATCTTCATAAATTGTTCCGCTCGTGTCCACGGGTATCGGTGTCTTCGACTTCTCATGTCGCATTTTCATGAACAATGAGACGACAGAAATCTCCACAACAATTTTTATTATAAGGAAGATAAAGCACATGCGAAATAGATGGTGATAGAAGCATATCAAACCGACAAAGCATCCGATTAGGGCCAAAAATGAGAAGATTACATCAAAGACAAAGTATGGGAGAAAAAAGCATGTCTTGCGCTAAAAATAGACAGAAAAAGATTTTTTGAAAAAGTAGTTAAAAAAATTTAATTAAAATAATTTTAGAGAAAAAATCTTTTAATTTTTTAAAACAACATTTGAAAATTAACTTCTTATTAATGATCTTAAAAATCCTCCCCTCAATAACCTTGAAACTGCCTTCGAATTTTTTTTCGCTCCATAAACTTTTCATCACCCTCCCTTCCCCCCAAACACACATCTTCTACACTCACCATATTGATTCCAAACAGCAAAACAAGGCAAAATGCCAAATAAGTTAAGAAAATGAGCGTCAAAAGCAAGTTAATGAGTATGATGTATGCTGAAAGAAGAAGAAAATTATTATTCAAAACTCGTTGAAAAAAATCAACTTACTGCGGGTTCTTTGATCTAAATCCTCTAATTGGTCGCCAAAGATGAGATGAAAATACCATGTTTGTGTCTCATCGAAGAAATCAAGCAAATCGTCTTTTTCAGCAAAAATAAATTCATAGCAAAATGCAGCGATGAAGAGGAAAAACCAAATAATCGCTTCAATAGTCAGCCACACGTTCAAGCCCCATCGAAGATCAAAAAATATGCAGCACTTTTCGACGCGTGGAAATTCAGCCTGTGAGAGGGAAACTTGCAAATTCACAAATCGCCTCTTCGATGTCTCTTCAGCGACTGTCGAAAGATGTTGAACCTCAACAACCTGCTCCTCAACTTGCGATGCCAACATGACGACTCTCAACGCAGAACTGAGAAAAGAATTTTGATGGGAAGGAAAAGTTGTTGTAAGCGAGAGAGAGAGACGCTCGGTCAGTGGACAAGGGATGGAATTATTTAATATTTCTAAAAAACAAAATTTTTAAAATCATTTTTTTAGTTTTAATTATAAGTATATTAAAAAATTGATAAATTTCCACCCCTTGTACAATTTGGATTGCGCATGACACGTTTAAGCGACAGCGATGGCACTATGGTTCATCCTCATAGTAGTTGATGAGTCAACATGTTGACTTTATGAGGGAGTGAGAAGGAAGAAACAAAAATTTCCTGTAAAGCATCAACAGAATATAAAGAAGGAAAAACTGCGTGCATTCCCCCAACAGCATACAACATTAAAAAGCTCGCATGGCGCCAAAAGTCTGTGCTCCTTAACCCATATTCTCGACTGCGAATTTTACGACACAAAAAAATTCTTTTTTGTTTTTTGCTCTTTGTCTTGTTAAAACTTTATTTTCTTCAATATAGAACATCAAAAAACACTCTTGGGTAACATAAACACATATAAAAAGATTTTTAAGCTGAGTTTCTTAAATATGAGCTTTGACTTAATTTCTAATTTCCGCTTTTAGTTTGACTACCAAAATTTTCCTAAAAACTACCAAAAATTGTATATTTTTTTGCTTAAAAATTAATTGCCTTAAGTTAGAAATAAATTTTAAGTTTTGAGGTAAATTTTTGCAAGTGATGAATGTTTTTTATTTTGAAGATATTTTCAAAAAAGTTTTTCAATTTTTCCTTCATAGAAATTTTTTTCATTGCTTAAAAATGTCAAAAAGAGTTCAATCCCTTGCCATAAATTTCCATTAACTTTGCATTAAAGTTGTTCACTCATGTACTTTCGATTGATTTTTTTATTCAAAGCACTTTATTTTATGAATTTTTTGTTCGAACTTGTGACATAAGATATTCTGTCCTTGAGGTTAAAGACCTGAATGCTGCACTTTTTGAATATTTTTTGTAAAAACAAATAAAAATTGTGGAAAAACCTCTTGAGTACAAACAAAAATTTGTTACGTCAACTTAATTTTTATGTTTGAACAGATAAATGTGTTTTAAGGTGAAAGGAAAGTAGGAAAAAAATTTATGTGTCTATCACATGTCATTGGCACTCACTATGATAAACCTTCGATATCCGAAATTTTTCTCTCATCATGTCTCTTTTGGGAAATTAAAACTATGAAGAGGGTAAAAACGTATTGAAAAGTTTTTCTGATGGACTTTAAAAGTTTTATAAATTTAAAAAAAAATAAAAATGAAATACTTGAGAGTATTTTTATAATTTAGGATTCGATCCTGAAAATTTATATTTTTTCTCTCGCAGTCAATTGCAATTTTTAGTTTAAATTAAAAATATAATGAAAATTAATTGAATAAATTTATAATTTTCCTCGCTCAAAAATCTCAAACTTCGATCAAATTATAAATCATGAAAAAATATTTTAAGAATACTGAACAATTAATCCTCGACCCTTTGAACAAAATTTAATCTCAGAGGATTTGAAGACTTTCATAAAAAAATTTAAGAGTTTTCATCACTTGAGAGTTTTCTTTCACTGAATTCCTTTTATTTTCCTTCACTAAAATCCTTCGCGATTTTTCTTCTTTGCTATTGAATAATTTTCCTTCATGAAACACTTTTCGATATCCAAACGCTTTTTGCCACAAATATTTTTTGCGTGTCACATAACTTTTTTTTCATACATTCCTTTCAACTTATGCTTGATTTAAAGAAATGAAAAAATGCTTTGGAAATTTTTATAATTTGATTTCATCGCAATTTTTTCTCACTTTTAAACTGCAACTGCCATCGGAGCTTCACCCAAGCCCGGATTAGTTCTTACAGGACTTGGCGAATCAATCTGTTCCAAATGTTGATGCGGTTGCTGACTCGCTAAGCTGTGTGCAGAGCAACGGTCACTCGAGAACTTCGATCCAAATTCCTTGAAAAGCGAATAAACGCAAACGGCAAAGTAGAATTTAATGAAGAAGAAAATGATGCAAATTTTGGCAATTTGAAAACGGAAAAACATTCCAATGAAGCCGAATGGAAGGCTGACGACCAAGAAGAAGACATCACAAATGAGATAAGGGAGAAAGAGCCTTCGCGAGCGCTAAAAATGATGAAAAAAAATTGATTGTCACGCATGAATAATTAAATTAGATTAAATGAGTTTTGATAACGATTAAAAGTGGGAAATTCCATGTGAGTGAAAATTTTAAGAACATTTTTCTAAATTTAAAAAATCGTTAAAAATTTAAATTTCAATTCATCAGTACTTACTTTTGTAATGCCCACGAGGAGTAAAATTGTAAAAACAAAATACAGCACAAATATTAACGCCAAAATAAGATTTCCGACAAGGAGATAAGCTGAAAGTAATGAAAATTAAATATTTACACTCGTGACTTGATTTCATCCCTACTTCTTATGCGTTCATCAATCAATTCCCTCGGATATCCGAAAAGAAGAAAATAATACCAATCGTTGTCGAGATCATCACTAAATTCACCAATATCCACGTTAATGATGTACTTGACCTCGCAGAAGATTGCAGCGAATGCTAGTAGACCCCAAAAGAGTGCTTCGAGAGAGACAAAAATTAGAACGCCACTCCTCAAGCCAAACAAGAAGCAACACTTGTTAAAGCGAGGCAAAGGACTCGCAGAACTATCCATGTTTTCACAACAAAGTTCAAGCTGTAACTACCGAATACTTTCTACACACATCGGAATTTTTTTCTTCGCAATATTAATTTCTCTCCATGCGCATGACATAATTCAGATTCTCTATTTGTTTGAGTCAAAATATCGCGTGTAGACGGGAAAACAAAGAGCTTCATTATTAGAAAAGAAATATCTTAAAGTCAAAGTGATGCATCCTGTGAAAATTGATGCACGCTGCGAGTGACAGCGGCATCACATCGAGTATCGACTTATGATTGTTTTATAATCTCAACAGACACATAAGACGCCTTCGTTGAAGTCAAGGAGAGAGAAAATTATTCGCTCTTGAAGATTTTTAATGCGAAATCATTAAAAAAATTATTAATAAACTTGTGGTGATTTTGAGTTAATTGATGGATAATTTTTAAAATTTTAAAAAAAATAATATTATTGGATTTACAACATAATTTTTAAGAATTTTTAGGAATCGAACCTTAATTTTTTCATAAATTCAACTAATTTCAAACTTGCTTTTAAAACTTTTGTGAATTGACGAAAATATAAAAAATATCTCTCATCCAAAATCGCCGTTAAAATATTTGAAATCTCACAAGGATCAACGATATTGTTTTTGTTGTGATGAAAATGCTCGGAGAAAAAGAAGCGTTCGCATGGCGCCAAAATTCTTCCCCCATTGAATCATTTTTTGCACCCCTCATTCCTAATTTTCCCTCCACAAAAAAAAGAATAGAAATGCGTTTTCGAAACTAGAAGAAGAAATAAAGGCAAAGTTGGTATTTTCAAGGAACAAACATGTCAATGTGACTTCGAAAAAAAAACAGCGAGGGAAGTGTGACTGAACGAGAATTGAATTTCAATCATTAATTTAATGCTTATTGATTATTCTAACGATTCCTTATACGTGCAACACTAAATGGGACATTAATGTTGTAGGAAGTGATTTAATTAGCTGAAATAGACACAATTTTATTGTTCCATAAAAAAAAAAGACGAACACAAAAAATTTCCGTTACATCAAAAAAATAAATTTTATAATTTCATTTCTTTTCACATCTAAACATTTACAGCCTCACATATAGTCTCGGTTGTTGTTGCAGGACTTAAACCACTCATGAATGAAAGCTCCGATAGATCGTTTGATTTACCACCGTGATCCTTGTAGACTGTAAACACACCCACGGCGGAATTGAATTTTAAGGCAAAGAAAATGAAGCAAAGCCAAAACATCCTCAAGTTCCATACAATTAAGGCGACGATAAAGAAACAACCGGATAAATTTATCATTACTATGTCATAGATTAGATAAGGGATAAACCAATTTGGACTCGACTAAAATATTATTTAAGATGATCAAAAATTATTTTTTAAATTTTGGATTAAATTTGTTTCACTTCAATTACTAACCTTGAAAAGTCCAACTAAAAGAAAAGGCGTGAAAACAAAATAGAGAAGGAAAACAATCACAAGAATGGTGTTGAGAAAAATTGTCGCCGCTAAAAGAAGAACAAAGAAATTAATTGAAATTAGATTTAAAATTCATTCAAATTTATAATTAATAAAATTCGAATGAAATGATTCAAAAATTCACTAAATAACTAAACACATCTCACCCCTCGCATTGTTATGAGGCACCGGATCTGGCGGCCCGAAAATCACATTATAGTATAAATCGTTTTTCAACACCTCCTCAAAATCATCTAAATTCGTGTTTTCCACGCAATCAATTTCTAAATTAACCGCCGATAAAAGTAATAATATCCAAAGAATATACTCGAAGGTTATGTAAAATTCTAAAGTGGGTCTCAACTCAAAACAAAAACAAAATTTCCTCGATGTTGGCAGCGGATCGCCTTGCTTATCCATCCTGCTCAGACCGCCTCAATTGAAAGACTATTGAAGATGAACTGACATAAAGTTGTTTGCGATGTTTTGCGCGCATGTTGCAATTTTTGGTACAGTCCTCTCGTGTGTTTAGAGTCCTTCGGCAAAGATGATTCATTCTTCATTAAAATGTGCTTACTCGGGTGCGAGCGAGTTCTTCGAGATTTAAATGATAATCTGTTGAACGGTTTAAAGTTTGAATTTTTTAAATACGTTACACATCAAAAGTTGTGAAAATTCGAGTGACATGAAGAAATTTCCTTAATCAAGTTTAAAACAAGTGGGTGCCCGGTACGCAGTGTTCTCAGTTGCACTGTTCACTTGCAAAAGGCATTCGCCTTTTCCGTGAGAGCTCCGCTTTTTATTTTTTTTTCTTGTAGCTCACATTTTGCGCGCAGACCACAAATATACGTTGTTACTTATTAAAAAATAAAAAAATTCAATCTAAAGTATAAAGAGAGCGGAGCTCTTATAAAAATTTGAGTTAACCATGATGGACATTCCTCATCAAAAATCATCAACCCATTCATCCCGGCCAATCCATCAACACAACAGACCAATCAAAAAGCATAGGACTCCCGGCCAGATCACATCCCAAAAACAAGCAATCGACACAAGCGCAACACAACAGAAGCATAGTTCAAAAAGGAATAGGCACTCCGGCCTCCATCACTGGATTCACTTCCACACACCATTACAAAAACCAAACAAAAACAAAAAAAGAAAAAAACCCCCTTTTTTCTTTCTTTCTCTAGCTCTCACCCCAAAACGTGTTTTCGGCATTTTTTTGAGGTTTTTTGGACATTGGCAGTGCTTAATGACTGACTTGTCGAAAAAAAAAGTATTCTTGCAAAACTAGAGCATAAAAGGAATCTTTAGCAACAAACCCGATCCAAATCCGTGCGCCCGTTCTCGAGTTATGCGCGCTACTAAATTCCCGGATGTGGAGATGTATACATGCTCACACCACTTAAATGACTCTACAGCCCGAACGGAGCCACCGATTGAGATGCGGTTTTCGACAGTAGCTCGGGCTTTGGCAGGCCCAACTTTTGTACCCAGCAGTTTTGCGATTATGGCTCGAGGAAGGACAGAATTTACAAAAGAGAGAATTCTTAGAAAACTGAAAACAAAAGAGAGCGGAGCTCTAAAATTATCTGAAAAAAGAAGAAAACAAAAACAATTCACTTTAATTTTTTCACCAATTTTAAAATTTATTTTCATGTCAAATTATTTTGAAAATTCAACACATCTCTTAAAATTTCTCTTAAACTCTCTAAAAAGTTTTAGCTTTAGACTAGATTTTTTAATTTGTTGGTTGTGGGTTGTGTGTGTATTTATTTTTCTCTACATAGTGTCAATAGAAGCAAAGAATTTTTTTAGCTATTTTTCATCTCCTCTTACTGTCTAACGGATGATTTACTAAACTTTTTTTAACTCATAATTTTCTGATAATTTTACAACTTCTTTCACTCCCAAGATAAAAATTAAATTAAATAATGTACAAATTCCTCGGTTCTTCTCATCTTAAACTTTAATTAATGAGCTAGAATATAATATATGAGCGAATAAATTCCTAACGTCGCGATTCTCATTGTATTTGCATGTCTATCAAGAAGAAAATACAAATTTTAGTATGAAAATGTCCAACAAAGCATATAAAAAAAACTCTCTTCAAATTACAATCTTTTACATATATTAAATACATCTCAGGGCTTATCGCATCGCCGTCTCAAAAATGATCTTAACTAATTTGAGTTTTTATTCCATTCATAAAATCCAGTAATTGATTTTTTAATAAGGGCTGATGATTGGTGTTTCATGACTTGAGTCATGGGGTGTGTAAATAATTCACATTTATTACAAATTTCATCTTTAATTTTTTTCTAGATGTTTTTTGTGAATTTTTGTTCACCCTTGAAAAGTTTAAATTTTAAAAAGCCGTTAAAGATTTTGAATAATTTTTTCCATGTTATTTGAGGTGCTCTAAAGCTTTTCTTGTGATATGTTTAAGCACCGTGCTGTGTGTTTTATAAAAATATATAAAATTTGTTCTTTAAAGGGGTGCGCAATAATTATGGAATAAAATTTAACGGACATTTTAAATATTTTTAAGATCATCATCGAAAGATCCCTGTTTTTCACAAAAAACGAAAACTATTAACTGATTACAATGATTATGCATTCTTCTCTATTTTTAAATATGTGTTGTGACTTCTTTATGAACATTAGCAAAATTACAAACTCTCTCTTGCATACTTTTCAAAAACACTTTTCTCTCTTTTCAGCTACCACAGCAATAATAAATAATTTTTTTTAATGTAATAATAGTTTTTCTCTCTTGCAATTAAAATTAAGAAATTTTTAAATATATAAAAAAATGGCTACACGAAGAAGATCAAAAAAATTTTCAATTCTCTTCTTGGATTTTTTAAAAATTATTCAAACTGCGATGTTGCATCTGGCGTGAGGCTAGTTGGTGAGTTGGACAAGGAGGTGGGTGAGAGGGAGGACGATAAGCTCGATGTCGTCGACATGGACGACGGCGATGAACACTCATTTTCGTGATTATTTTTGCTAATTGCTGGCGAAGTCACCTCATCATCGACTTCACTGATAATAATCATGTGGTGAATGGGTGCTGCCGTTGTCATCTCCACATCCTCCTCAGAACTCGTTGATTCCGGCGATCGTGAACAATTACCGTTATTATTGTTATCGTCGCTGGGTGTGCATCGCGGCACTCGAAGTCGTAGATCAGGTTTGCTTTTGTTAAATAAATTCTTTCTATCACGATTTGGAAGCGTAAGTGGAAAAGGTGCTTCAGTTGTGCATTTCTCTCGCTCGAATGGCTCGTGAACGAGAAATGGATGCTGACTGGGTGGCGGAGGTGACTGTTGTGTAGCAGGCGACGGACTCCTCACGAGACCATCGGCAATGAGACTCTGCTCCAACTCGTAGAGCTGACCCATGAAATTTAAATTCGGCGAGATAATGGGACGAGCTAATTTCACTAATTGATACGCCTCGAGCAGGGAAAGTGACTTGTATCGCATCACATAGGCAATGGCAATCGTAGCTGAACGTGATATGCCGGCTTGACAATGCAACAACACCGTTGAGCCTTTATTGCGGGCTTCCTCTGTAAATAGAATAAAAAAAATCGATTAGTAAAATATTTAACTCGAGCTTGTATTTGTAAGTGCTTTATGATCAACAACTTGTTACTGTCATTATTTCCAACCGCAATTTTTAAAATGTATATTTTTATAACAACCGTAAGAGAAGCCAAACAAAATATTAAAAAATCATTTTCCGCTCTCTTTTTCTTACCAACTAGAACTAAACGACTTTTAAAGGCCGTTCAGTTTTGTTTATTGCATTAATTTGCTGTATTTTAAGTGTGTATGCAAAATGCTGTGAGAGAATTTTTTTCCAAGTCAAGCGAGGATTTAAAGAAATTAAAATTTTATATTTAAGATTTTGTCACTTAAATTTATGGAAAATATGAAACTAAAAATTAAAAACTGTAAGTTTGAAGGTTCAAATCCTAAAATGTTAAAAAAAAATTCAATCGCTGAGTTAGTTGTATTATTTTTTGCAACTTTAATAATTTTTAATTAAAATTATTCGATTGAATTTCAAAATCTTAAAATTAATTAATATTTTTTATCTCTCTCAAATTGCTTAAACAACCATCAATTATTGCATATTTTCTGTTTGTTTATGGAATTTAAATTAAACAAGCGAAATTGTGAGAAATTTACATGCTTATGGCAAATGATGTCATTTCATCGAGATCAAAAGATATTTTTTTTGTAATACTTCTAGGATTCGAGTGAAGTTTGAAGCGTGAGGGAGATTTTTCTTGGAGAGATAAATTTCACGATGTGTCTCATCAAATTACTGAGAATTTTTGTGTGAAAAAATCACACGCTAGAAAGCGTTAAATTAGGAAATAAAAAATATTTCGTAATGATGAATCAATTAGTGTGAAAAAGCATAAATTTATCACCGACCACACGCACACACATTTGAAAATTCTCCGTCAATTAGTCACACCGCAGGTCTTCTCATTGTAATTGGTTCTTTTGCTTCTTTATCGATCGAAGACCTCATTTTGAAAATAACTGACACTTTCAAGAGCAATGTAGCGAAGCTCACAGAATAAAGCCGTTGTACTCGAAAAAAAAACAGTGTTTTTGTATTTTAAAAGAAACAGTTTCATCATCACTTCACTAACTAGCGGAGTGAGTCATTCGAGTCAACATTTTCATTGTCTGAGATTTTTAGCTAAATTCTTCTTCCACAAAACTCGTCGGCTCTTTTCGTCTCTCTCATTTGTTTTTAAGTGATTCTACATACGCGAAATATCGCTTGAAAATTGACCATAACGTCATTGAGAGAAGCTTTGTGCGATCAAATTACAGAAAGAACTTTTTTCCGGAATTATAAACAATTCTGGCACTCAAATTCATTGCACTGTTTATTCTTTTGAATATGTTGAGTAATTCATAATTCTTATGAATGCAATTGCTTTATATGTGAGAATTATTCATAGTTTTTAAAAAAATTAACAAATTTAATTTTCCAGGAAAAAAATTAATAAAATATTTAAAATCTTATAAAATTTAATTCGAAAGTATTAAAAATTTAAAAAATCTTCTTTTTCGAAATTTTCATCAAAAAACTCAACTTTCCGTATATCGATCGATTCCATTCAACTGTAATTCATGAGGCAAGCACTATTTCATACATTTTCAGATATCGCTCGGTGCGAGGCACTCAAATATCGGATCATAAAGTGTATTAAAAGCATTGCGCAAATTAGTTTCCATTGAATGAAATTCAAATACCAACTGATAGCGCGCCATAAATTGCTTTTTTGCGATATGGAAATTTTTGGCGATGAATTTCCTGACATTTGCATAAAAGTTGTTTTCTATGCGATTTATGAGCTCATTCTTAAACATTGTAAGTGTGGTGTTTTTTTGTCAGAATATTGTCACGATTGTATCAAATTCTTTTTGTTTATTTCTGCACATTTTATGCTTTGAATAATTTCTTTTTTGTGAACGCTTGAAGGAAGAAAATCGTTGAAATTTTGTCATCGGTCAAGTATGAATATTTTATAAATTTTTTCTCACTTCATTTCCTTAAAGCACCTCAATTTAAAATTTAATTAAACCAATTTAATTTTTAGCACCTTACTCACTGCAGTCGTGCACAACTGTCATAATTATACGCGCTGTATATTCAACAAAGCTACAACGCACTTAATCGTGTAAATCACATTTGCTTTACGTCAGCATCGAGCTGCACAGCAGTTCAGGGTAAAGCAAAAAACGTGTGAATCATCGACGGCGTTGTGCGGCAATTTTCGCTCTAATAAAGAGAACTGTTTACGTTCTCTCGAAAGCCTTTGAAGAAGAAAATTTCACGACTATTTCCGTCAGCAACTTGTTCTCATCCCTTTGAAATATCTTTGAAGGTCGATGATATCACAAGAAGCTTAAACAAAGCATTTCAAGTCAATCATCGTTCGCTTTCTGAATCACTGTAAATTGCATCAATTTAAGATTGTGCATTAAAATAAACAGGTACGAAGCCGTCCGCTTGTGCTTTTAATAGATTGAAATTAATCAGCGAACGATTATCGCATGAAAAATAAAGTTTTATGAGGCGATTCTGAATCTTATTCTACCGTAATAGCCCGAGAGAGGTTATATATTATGAGATTGTACACACATGAGTCAGCAACGAGAGCTGTTAAAGTATCCGCAATAAGAAGAAGCAAAAAATGTTCTAACCGGTCGGCGGAGAGAGAAATTTAGATTTTATAACGTATTTTGAATATTCATTTTTTCCAGGAAATTTTAAAGCTGTCATTCGACCTTGAAATTATTTTCTTAATTTTTAATGTGACTATTCTCATAAAATCACGAAATCATGATTCACTCGAGCTTTTGTTCACCTTTTGATGACAACAATAAAATTATAAAATTAATTAAGTAAACATGTCGGCACCGACTGTATGACGAATTTATATTTTATCAAGTTAAAAACAATCATGAATGAAACACGACATCTCGAGTGTTAATGGAGAGATGATGACGAGCCTCCATTGTGATGTATATCAAGAGCATCTGGTGTAGGAAATTATTTTACCCTTAAGAAAAATACCAAAAGAAAAATTTGCACTTGATCACATGAAAAATTCAATTTATGCGGTTCATCTGTTCGATACAAAAAGGAAATAAAATTGCAGAAAAATCAAAAGCGTAATTTTTGTTTGTGAGGGGTTGAAACAATCTTGAGGGTGCTGCAAATAAAAAAACCACTTAATAACTTCGAGTCATAAAAACAATTTTTCAATTTACTCTCCGATGCACTTTTTCGCTCTCCCTCGAAACAAACAGAACCTCTGTCAATGATGACTAATACTCGAACGAAATAAAAACATTATTTGCATCTGTTTCGGAACTGAGCGCAGCTGAGGCCACATTTCCGATTATTGTGCGCAATTTAACCAAAATTCAACTTCCTCTCCATTCACTTTTACGTACTGCTGTTAATGTGCAAAGGAAGGTCAGTTTACTAAATATTCTTTTATGAGTCATTGAAAAATCTAACGTATTTTTTTTAACTTCAAAAGTTGGTCAAGTGGAAAATATTTTCTCAAACAATAGAAATCAACATTTTGAAAAAAAAGTCAATCATTGGAGAAAGCTTGAAGAAATTTTTCTATGCCAACATAAGCGAAAAACTTTCAGATTTGCAACGCCACAAGTGAACCACAAATACATCCATCTCGACTTTAACACACATACAAGCATCATGAGACATTCATTCAGAATGACCTTTCAGTAAAAGTGACGTCACATAAAGGCCGCGGCAGTTGTTATTTCTTCTATTTTTTCTCTCTCTCTTTTCCTCTCAGCAGCACCGCACAAATTGCCAATGAAATGTGGTCTGACTGGTTTTCAGTTGGGTTGCTCAGTGTGTGACTCTCTTTATAATTTTTTCCTCAACCACTTTACTCACTCGAGTGCCTCGCAAAAGATATTTCTTGCACAGCATATAAGCGAGATTTTTCTCCATCACAATACCAACACCAAGATTGCGGACAAAAAGCATAAAAAAATTTTTGTATATTTTTTCTCTCTCCATCATGAGATGAAATGTGCTTATAAACCCGCAACCAGCCAATCCATTCAAAAACTGGTTTCATTTCTTGCCGATGAATAATTTTTGCGCTGTTTCGATCTATCGATGACCGAAGAGGCTTCTTTGTTTTGTCTAAAGAGTCATGATGATTTTGCAGACTTGAAAAAATATTTGGGGATTTTTAACAAAAAATTTATTGTGGCTGCGTAATTGAAAATTTTCCTCTACATTTAATGATTCAAACCTTCAATTTTAAATTTCATAATTTTTACCTCAATTTCAATTCTTTCTCTTCAATCAGGTAAACCAATAATGCACCTTAATAATGTCATAAACAAAATTTCCAGAACAGAAGAAATTTAGTACCTGATGGAATCTAATGACTCTCAGCTTGTGACTCATAGCTTTTAATCCATAAAAATATTACGAAAAAGGAATTCTCTGCTGTTCTCGAACATGAATCATCGCAAAACCCATCGACACCACTTAGCAGAGATAAAAAGGATTCGAGATTGAAATCAATTTGTTGCAGGAAGTCATATAAACAGTCGTCGTCAGATGACCAAATATTTGTCTATTTGTACGACAGGAAAATCAACATTGAGTTAAGAGATTAAATTGAACAAACCCTCGGCATCCGATGCAAGGATAAAAAGTCTGAATCATCGTGTTGTTTTATTGGCGTGGGAGGGTTTGAGAAATATTTTTTAAGACGCGTTCTTGCGAAGGTCGGTGAGAGTGAAATGTGCGAAATAAATTATATAAATTTTTAATATTTCTTGCGATTTGTTTAAATTAATTTTAAAGACTTTAAATATTTAAAAAATTTAAAATCACCCTCACCAAAAAACATTACAACCCCTCATTACAATCTAGAGCATTTTATTTATTTGTTATTTTAAGCTTGTCACAGAGCGGTAACAACAGAAAATGGTTAGAAGGAGGAGAAAGATGAGTGCAGTGTAGTTGATTAAAAATATTAAAATAGGGATGCCATGATGCGTCATCGAGTAGGTAACAATAGAGTGAAGGGAAATGCCAACCCCTAAGCAGCAAAGATCAGTAACAAAAAATTTAATGGATTCTGCATGAATCATACTTTCAGTGTGCCTGGTGCGAGAGCAATAAAATGTTTCCTGCTAATAACTTTTTCGTCATACAAGAGAAAAATTCACAACATATTTTCCTATGCTGGAAAATTCTCGTTAGTTATGAATGAAGCGACATTCTGAATCAACAGCGATGCGTCATACATGCAAATGATATGTGTAAATTAAAATGTTACTGAACTACTTTAAAAGCCGTTATCAGGGCACACTTTTGTGCAACAAAAAAAATACTCATCGGCGGCAATGATGATAAGCGACAAAATTACTCATGCAGGTCGAGCGCACAATGGGAAATTTCAATTTCTTTTAAAAAATTATTTAAATTCACCGGATGAACGTAAATTGTGAAAGTTTTCTTATCAATAATGCTCAGCACTTAAAGGAAGACTCAAATTTAGTGTTTAAATCGCACAATAGTCAATAAATCATCTTCAACACATTCAAAGTGTAAATGTTTCATGAGGGAGATGTAAAGACAGTCACGTGTCGTGTTACTGAATAAAAAATTCTTTTTGAAGAGTGATCACAATGAGGTTCATAAATTGTGCTTATCATGAGACTTTGCAAGGTTGATGTAATTTGCACGATTGCACTAAAGTTGTTACAGTTCGCTTAGCGATTTCAATTATTGCTCGATGTCATAACAAGCCATTATTATTGGAGTTGCGCCTAACGATCTTTAAAGCACCATGTGATTTGCTGTGGTTGAGTCACTGATTGTCATTTAAAAGGGAATTAGACTAAAAGGTTAAATTGAGTGATAATTTGAGAGGGACTTAAGATTAAATTTTTTACTACGGATTGAATGAGTCAAAAGTGATTTGTTAAAATTCTTCCATTAATTTTTATATTTCATAAGTAATAAAAAAATTTAAATAAAAAATTCAATTCCCATAATTGTCCGCCATATCGCGATTTTAGCTTGTTTAACAAGACAATAATTTGACTGCCTTTGATGACTCGATACACAAAATGTACTCCCTCGCTTATCGTCGTTTTCACACAAAAAAAGTGTATATTGCTTTTAAAGTGAGGTAGAAAAAAATTTCGAGGTGAAAATTAATGGACTCAGCACAAAAAGTAAAATTCATATCAACAGTTTTTTTATCGAAAAACACTCAAAGTTTTAACAACGAAAAAATCCACCAAAAAAACCGAAGGCTCGCACCGTTCCACGCACCCAATTGTGCGCATGCATGCGTCACTCGCCACGTTCAGAAATATAAAATTTTTGAATTTTTTCGTGTGCATTTGAGGAAATCCTCTGATAAGAAATGACATTTTTGGGATGATGACATTTTTAATGTTCGGCTTCTCATCATTGAGCCAATTATCTTTATCATGTTCTTTTATTACAAGTGTCACATGTTGTTGTTCATCACATTGGCATGCTGCATTAAAGTAAGAATAAAAAACAGATATTGCGTCCATTAAGTGCATTCTAGATACGGTCGTCTGCTTGATGAAAAAACGCAGTAAAATTCAACTCGAGATATTGAAAATTGTTGAAGCAAAAAAAAAGAGAATTGTGTATATAAAACATGACTCATCGTTGGAAGTAAACGAATGGCGCAAATACAAACATTTGTGAGCGTCGTGGTGTGTGTAAAAAATAATGTACAATACATGTGCCACGACTGACTTACGTTATGTTTTCCTTCTTCTTTTTCACTCTTGCTCGGTCTCTTTTTTTTGCGCTCCGTTTTTATTTATTATTATTGTTTTAATGAAACATTTTAACCTGCACTGATTTTTATGGCACGATGAAATTTCATTGCGGAATTGATTTTTAAATTAAAAGTTGGGAAATTTCTATGAAACTCGATTTTAATTCTCTAAGCATCTTAAACTTTATACAATTCCAAAAGCATTTAATCAAGATTTTGAAAAATTTTGACACCTACTTGAGGTCTAATTACGAAAAGAACCCAAATGTTGTTGACCCAGAAAAAAAGCACATTTCCAACGACCCCAAAACTCAAAAATTAGAAATTTATGACTCACCGATAAACTCAAATGCCTCTTGAAAGTATTGCTTAATGTTCTGATGTTGATTGTCATTAGCAGGTATCTGTTTGTATTTCACACCCGGCTTTATTTGTGTGTTTAATGGCTGACATGTGACATTGAGGACACAGTTGGCACCGACAACCGACGGATCGACTGCATCGCGACCATTCCCGAGCAGGAGGAAAGGAAATACAGGCGATGCTGGATGCGTTTCAATATCTGCAATGAGGGAAAAAGAATTTTCATTAATTTCCAATATTTTTCACAGGGTTGTCAATGCCATAAAACATCGGGAGGGAGAAATTCCTTTTTTAAAAATAAATTACACAATTGATTGTTTGAGTCATCGCTTCCCATATAATTTAAGTAAATTTATTGAAATATAAAATGTTAATGTACATTGAATGGCAACACTTGCATCCATTGTGATTTATCGATTATAACATTTAAAAAAAGAGGGAGAATTAATCTCAAATTTCAAGGATCATCGATGAGTCATAGAATGTCCTTTTCATCACAATCAATTCATTAATTTAAGCACAAGTGAAATGAATCCCAATATGCGTAATTGATTAAAAGTCTTCATGAGGGAGATACCAATTGGCTTGATCGATTGATTGTCGCAGTTCTCATCAGCATCAATTAAACGCATCAAAACTTTATCAAGATGAAGCTTGTTGATGTCGAGTTTAACGGCCAAAGAGAAATAAAAATTTTATTTTTAGACTCATGAAGGAGGAAAGTTTTCTTCTCATGGTTTTCTTGCGCAATGCGCTTGAGAAATTCTATCGAGTGACTCATCCATCGCAACCAGCATTTCTATACATCACATTAATTGAAGACTCTTCACGGCACAAAAACTGCGCGACATAAAATTTACTGTGTGCAATATGCGTTGTGCTCGATGGCATGAAACGGCTGATGAATGGAAGTGTATTATGAAATGTTAAAATGATGTCAATCGAGAGACAATTCTTACAACTTCCGTCGTCATGAGCACGATTTTAATTGGATGATGTGGATGATGGCAAAAAAAGTTTGTAGAGGGGAATTTTAAAATAAATTTTCCGCTATATTTTTCAACTTTCAGAGTCAAATTTTTAGCTCAGCTTTCAACGCCTTGATTGTTAAATTAACAACACATTTTTCACATTCTAATCACACTGTCCGTGTGTACATGCATATGTTCTCAACTGCACACATTACCATATAAGTGAATTCCCATATGGAGAATCGTAAACGGCCAAACTGTCTAGCGAGCAAATGTGAATATATTTTTTTTATTTTCCTTTCCGCATCTTTCACTGCTCTCACTCGCGAGATGATCACCACAACGATGAGTAATTTTATTTAAATTTGAGTTGCTAATTATAAACTTTGGGAAATGACAACCGTGAAGAATTGAACGTCAACAGAAAAATTACGCATTCGGGGTAAATGTGCATGTGAGTTTAATTATAAAAGATCACAAGCATGCGAGAATCTCGGTCGATATAAATAAATTTGCATTTGCACTTAAGCGGGTGAGTCAGAGGACGGTGTCTCTCTGAAGTGTATAAAAATATTTTTCACCTCTATCGTTTGCCTTCCCGCGCATTTCTCTCACCATTTCTTATTATTTTTAAATTTCTGTTTTGACTCTTGCGCTAAAATAAAAAAAACTTTTAAATCTTTTTTCCTCGCCGACGACTAAATGTGTGCGGTATTTTTAGCCATTATTAATTTTTTTCTACTCGATTCTCACACTGCAAAGATTTTTCTTCCTCAATGCCTTTTCGGCTTGTGTGACAAATAAATCTGCTGAAAATTTAAATCACTCGAACAATTTTTTTCGCCGCAGTGAGAAAGAGCTGTGAAAATTAGCGCAATTAAAAGGCATAAAAGAAATCGTCGATTTGTCTCTCGATGAAATTTTTTTGTGTGCTTCCTCGTGTTGCTCAAGTTTCTCAAAAACCACTTCCTCAATGCGATAAGAAATGAGAGAAAAAATATATAAATTTTTTTGTATTTTTGGACAGATGGCCATTAAATATTACGCGTCGTCGACTCTTTTTTAAATAATCACGTGTCGCACATTTACAATTGGGTAATTCTTAATACATAGTGGACATTGCTTGTGCCTTGTGTTTTTAATAAACATAATATGAAGGTGGTGGAGGAGAAACCAGAAATGAAAACGATCGAACAACAATAATAGAATTTATAAACTTTTTTTTTCAACAACTTCCTCCTCGATCTTCTTCGACTATGCGACTCTAAATTACATTCATGGAGTTTATGATTTCCGGCTTTGTTTTGGATTTTCTGTGAATGTCAAAAAAAGATGAAGTGTGACAAAAAATTTGAAAATTTAAATCTCTCTTTCACTTTATTTAAATCTTAAGGAATCAAACCTGAAATTTTTGGATAATTTCAAATTTTAATTTTTAATCTTAAATTCCTTTCAATTTAATCTCGATTTTCTCAAATCAATCTTTTAACTGCCAATAGGTGAAAAATCTTTGTGGAGGTCATTCGAGAATTAATATAAATATTTTTTGGCACCGCAACTCAAAATAGCGACACTTGGGCATGTCTCATTCTTTTCGTTTGTGTGAGCAAGCACGCACACGGTGGAATGTTTGTTCGATGAATCATTCACCGAACAGAAAAAAATTCTCGGCTCTTTTTTTGCGGAAATATCAAGGATCTTTTCACTTGCACAAGGTTCATCAGCACTGCGCGTCTTTTGTGAATTCAGCGATGATTTCATGTGTGGTATATAAATATATATACAAAGTGGACACAGAGGCGAATTCTTTAGCCATTGACGGATATTAGGTCAGATGTTAATGAGATTCGGCTTTGACTTCACTCACGAAAATTTAAAAAACACCGAACATTAAGCGGAGTCGTGAGTTTTATGTAAGAAACTTTTTCGAGACTTTGAAATTTTAATTAGAAATTTTTGTTTAGAGTTTTTTGCACTCGATTTTATCGCCATCGGTTCTATGCTCGATTTGAATATTCATGAAATTCTCTAACGGCACAATTTGCGCACTTAGTGCCTCGAATGAATTTTAATCTAGTTCAGCGTGCTTAAAAATTACTTTGATCTAAATTAGAAACACAGCTCGGATGAGATCATAAGCGAATGTCATTGTTTGGATCGAGAAATCCCAATCAATTCAATAATCTTCAACTCTCACTCGGCCATATTTATTTTTTTTTCGCGAGAGATATTTTTTCTCAATATAGTGGGCTTAATAATCGACAATATGTGATGATTTAATACACATTCATAATGATGGCAGTTTAAATTTATTTTTTGACGCTTTGTTATACTCAATGGGAATGCTAATCGACAAACCACTTCCCTAGTGGGAAGAAGGTTGAGATTTGATAAGTGAGAGTGAATTATTTTTGGAATGTAACATTTTTTCAAAAAAATATTTATAAGATTATAAAAAAATTTAACGGCTTTTAAATTTTCAAATCTTTTTAAAATAATTTTTTCAATTATTCTCGAACAATTTTTTGATTCCCAAATTTTCCACAAGGCAGCAACCGTAATAAAGTTTAATTTTATCAAATCGCACCACAAAAAAGAGCAAAAGAAAAGTGAATGAAGCAATTTTGAGTTATTTTCGTCGCGCCTTGTCACCGTCGAGTGAGTAAGCCGCATAACTATAAGCACCGCATATATGGATTATGATTATTATTTTAAAGCAACCATATGGCGATTAGTTGTTGATGAAATAGTTCTACACACCAGCGAAAATGTGTGAGTCAATTTTCATTCAAGCGACAATCAACAAATTTCATTTTCAAATTCACACGAATTTATCAGCAACAAGTCGCAAAATAATCTTTAAGGTATTTCCCCCTCTCTATGTTGTTTCGTTATTTACATGGAAGTCGGAAATTCAGGCTCGCTTACTTGAATCATCCGAAATTCCATAAACTGACGTCATGTATGAATGTGCGACTTACCATGTGATACCGCTGGACTAGAGCAACTACGTGAAAGAGCAATTCTGGCTGAGTTGCCTGGCATGATTGACGAATCGTCGTGGTGTCTTTTGTTCATATTTGTTGTGGCGCCGCAGTTAGAGTTGCTGGTTGTAGATGCATTGTTATCTGTAATTAAAAAAAGCACACACACAAAAGTGATGATAAGACATTAATCTAAAAAAATATATATAAAATACGAAGGTTTCTATGACTAATGACGGCAATAAACATTCGTAAGTGAAAAGTGCAAACTCAAGTGCTTTTGCGAAAATAATTTTGCTTGAAAAAAATTTGCTTTAAGAAAATTTAATTTGGAAATCATAAAAACTTTCGGTTTAGTCGCAATAACCTCAAGAAAGTGCAAAAGTACTTCTCACAAATTAATTACAAAATCTGATAAGCTTTTTGCACTTCACTCTCTCGAGAGATAAAAGAACTTTTGTAAATATTTAATTTCCACATAACGTCACGTCGACCCATCCGAGAGAGTTAGCCTCGATTATTACAAAATATTGTCATCATAACTCTCGCAATGATAACCTTTCAATACGCGCATCATGGCCGTCAATGGTGAAGGAAAAAATTAAATTTTCATAAACAGACTAAAAATGAGAGCATTTGAGTGCCAATTCTACAATTGTTAGCGTCATATCGTGCGTCTGGTTTGTGAATGTAAATAAAAAAGTGTTTTGTTACGTTGAAGGTTGTAATGAAGGAGGAAAAAGCTAAAGTTGGACGTGATCATGAGCTTATCAGATGTTCAACTTGACGGCAGTGATAGCAATTTAAGTATCACTTCTGTATGTTCAGTAATTAAAAGCTTCTTACACATCATCAACTCATACAGCAGCCATATAATAAAGAGCGAAAAGTTATCAGGAATTAATCATCACCTCCTTGAAGCTTTGATAATGATTTAATAATTCCTTGAGTGATAACGAAGCGACACGCGGAAAAATTCAATTTTTATTTTTCGAGCAGTTAAATTCTGAATCATTTCATAAAATTTATCTCAAAAAAATAATTTAATTTAAATTTATGAGTCAAAAAATAATTTATTTAAAAAGCTAAAATTATTTTAATTTTTTTCATATGTTTTTCTATTTGAATTTCACGCTGATTCATGGTGGATCTATCTGATTAGATAGAATGTGATATGTGAGGTAAATGGGAGTGTTTGCTAGGAATGTAACTTATGAAAAAAATTAACGATTTAATTTTGAATTAAAATTAAAATTCGAACATGTAATTTTAAAATTCGCAGCTAAAATTTAATGAAAGTTTTAACCCACACAGAATTTCCAACAGACAAGTTTTTAATTAGTTTTCACTTACTTAAAAAAAATTAATTAAAACTTTTCCATTGAATGACGCATTTCTCATATCTAACTTCTTCCAGTAAATTCGCAAATTTTAATATTTGAAGGCTAATCAATCATGTGAAAATGATTTGAAGATTTCTTAATGTTTACATTTAATTTTAACCTTCCCCGCTGGCCGTGAGTGTATGTGAAGAATTCACATAAATTTTTTCTCCATCTTTTTATAGATTAAGAATTTTCCGTGTGGAGATAAATTTAACTAAAATTAGTGTATGGGAGAAATCTCGCGTTCGTGTGCTTGAGAATATTTTTTATTTCTCTGTCGATTTTCCGTTTCATTTAAAGGTAAAATTTTTTGCTCCTTCTCGCTCTGGCCAATGTCGAGAGTATGTATATACACAATGTGTCTGTGTGTATATACATTTCATGACTGTTCGAATATGCTGACGATGACTCACGCTCGAAACTGACACAGACTAAAAATACTGAAAGGAAAGGAAAATTTTTTCTCTCTCCCTCAAAATTTTCACTGCCTATATTTTAAGACAGAAGTTCTTTTTTAATTCTTCACTGATTTTTCTCTTTATGTAATTAAATGATTAAGGCGAGTTTTTCTCCAAATCCCATCATGCACACACACACAGAGACGAGAGTGTCGATGTGACGTCATGTAACGTATAAATGAATGAATAATACTCACTAGGCAATTTGATAGGCATGAATCTGAGACCCAAGCAGGGACTTTCACGTTTTATCCTCATTTGTTCAATAGTTGACTCCGTTATGGCAAAACGATTCCGTTTTTAAGAGCTCAAATGTCGCTCACTAGTTTTTGTGATAAATTTACGCGCCGAATTTACTTTCAGCTTCAACTTTGTTTGTTAAGATAAAATTTCATATAAATATTTCTCGGGCTATGATGATGATGATGATCTTTTTTTTCGTATCTCTTAATTGACTTTTATGGTGTTGGTTAAGCACACAATTTATTTAACTATACTCTCTTATGTCACAGATATTTTATGAGTAATTTTTCGGTGAGAACTTTTTTTTCATAAACCTAAAATAATCTTTTTTTTTGGCATTAAAATTTCAACTTAAAACTTAAAATTATTTTTGTTTTTTCAGCTTCCACAAGTGCACAACTTTCAAAAATAATCCATGAGTTTCTAGTATTTTTTACGCTCTCACTCACGCCGTTAATTAAATTATTTAAACACACACGATATACGAGAATTTTTTCTCTCTTGTTTTCTCTCTTTTGATATTAAATATTTTTTTTCTATGATTTTTTTTAAAAATATTTTCTTCTACGGTATGTACAACCGCTCTTGTTGATTTCTCACAACTGAATGAATGAAATTTCGAGTGAGCAATCGCAGTATAGAGAATGTGTTAATACATTTTCGCAGTGACGCCATCTATACTAAATTGTCGAGAAACTTAAGTTGTGTGATGACTGGAAAATTTAATATACAAAGAATTCCGCGAATGCTGAGGATGAAAATGTTAAGTGGATGACGAACAATGATTTGTCACGAATATTTTATTTAACTGTAGAAATTGCACTTTTATGGATGTGGAATTAAAAATTATTAAGAATTTATGAAATTCAAATGAAGGTTCGAATCCTTAAAAAATATTATTATTGTAACTAATTTAATCTAATTTTTTTTGTCAAATTAAGATTAATTTTTTTGTGAATGCTTAAAAAAATTAAAAATAAAAAATTCCTTGAATCTAAAGTATTACTAAAAATATTGTGTTAATTTTTACTTTAAAAATTCAGTACATTCCGAATTAATTCGAATTAAATAATTACTGAATTAAATAAATATCACACGTGTATAATTTTAGAAATCATAAAAGTTTCTTCTAATTTTGACCTAAACCTCAATCCTCGATGATTAAAACTTCCCACGCTCTCAAATAGTAAATTCATCTCCCATCTTTCAACTCTCCCCCACATAATTTAAGAAAGAATTTTCAAATTATTCATCAACACATAACAATAACACTCTTCAATAATTTTTCAGATGAATCAATCTCAACACATATAATTTCGAACAAAGCCCTATCCGCAATTTTATGACTAAGCACTGGAGAAATATTGTTGAAAAAACATTTGACAATTCAACAGAATTCTAAAATGTGAGCACTGACTCTAACATAATGAGTAATTTGTAACACATTAAAAAGCTAATGTTATTTGTGATTATGATTAAATGTCGATGACAAATCAATTTGCTCTTTAATCATCATTATTTGATGTGCATAATATGTGAAATGCAAGCAGTTGATGACATCATGGATTTTTGTCCGTTATCTTCTTCTTCGGTTAAGGAACTCTCTAACTATGACCGACTGTGTCTCGACTACCTCTTGATATATTTCGCTCTTGATCATCATAGATTTGTCTAAAAAGAAAAAGAAAAAGAAGTTTTGTTTATATTGATGATGATGGCATTTCATTAATTAAATATCGAACAGTTAACAACACTATGAATCACTTTTAATTAAACAATTGAAGCAAAAAATTATTTTTTGAGAATTGTCATGTGTGTATAGAATTTTATAGTCCGGTTCAAAAACTCTAAAATTAAATTTTTTTAAATGTGGACTTTGTTGAGGGCTCGTCTGCGATTAAAAATTATCGACTGAATTTTATTGAATTTTTTTTAAATAATTTTTTGTAACTAATTAATTATAATTTAATCTTTTTTATAAGAGATTAAAATTAATTTGAAAATCCCTTAAAATTAACAAAAGTCAATTAGGGATACAAAAGTTTTTTTCCTCCCTTCATAAAGCAACAATTCTTGACATCACATTCGTTTCTGTCTCATGTTAAATTTTTATTCTTCTCTTAAGACAATTCTTCATTCTCCGACATCACGAGCGGACTGCGCACGAACAACGTTGCGAACACCTGAATGGAAAATTTGTATAAAAAGGATGCATTTCGTAGGGAAACGATCAGTCGGTGTGGTGATATTGTGAGTGGAGGAAGAAAAAAAGGAAAGGAAGTGAAAAAGTGGAGTGAATTTTTTTTGGCTGTCAAAAAATAATTTTGTGTGTGACATTCAAATGGAACAATAATGTTCCAAATGTAAAGTAAATTTATTAGGAAACAGAAAATATTTTTAGTTACTGGCATTCAAGTTTGTGGAATTTCATATTCACACACGATTTGAGGATTAAAAGAAAGAGAAAAATTACGCTAACGTCAAGTGATGAAAAATTTTTGTGGTCAGAGAAAACAAAAATTTTGTTTTTAAAGTGGAGAAAAAAAATGTTTTTCTAATTGATTTTTAATATTTATTAAATCATCTCCAATCAACACGGTCCATAATTCACTCTCGCACATGTCAGTCGCTTAAAATAAGTCATAAATTTTTTCTGTTGAAGTGATTTTCACGAAATTTTCCCGATCAATTAGGAAAATTGGTGGTGAAATTTTTTTTCGTATTATTGGGGTTTAATATCCGGAAGTAATTTCGTTTTCTATGTTGATTTTTTCGATGGCAAAAAAATCAATTAATATTTACGCGTTACGTGCAAAAAAAGTGTGTGCATTTGGAAAAAATAGAATTTATACCAATTAAGCTGTCAAAAATATGTATTAAATTTTATTTGCATTTTCATCCTCAATTATGAATTGATTAATTTAAAATATCTGTTCCTCATGGCCCAATTTTAAATCCTAACTAAATTTTTTATGAGATCAAAAAATATAAATTTAAATGAAATTTAATCATTTTTAAATATTTACTTGAATTTTTTAAAAGTAATTTTATCTTTTTTCATACCTTTAAATTTAAAATTATTTTCTATCTGTTCAATTAATTCTTCACCATCCAACAAACTTTCGCTCACATCCGACATTAAATTTCCAATTAATTTAATAATTACACTTCGTGCAATAATTATCATGTGCGAATTAATTGCAGCTTAGAATCCTTTTTTTATTGCACATACATACACTTAGCGATTATTTATGACTTCAACGCACTTATCCATCATATGCACCATAAATTTATGATTCACTAGAAAAAAAACTCAAATGACATTGAATGTAAATAGTGCATTCAAATCGGTATAAAAAGGGAAGAATAAAAATCCCAGAAGTGCGGAATTGTTTGCTCGAGAGATTTGTGCATATTTTCCCTATCAATCCGATTTAATGATTCCACTTTCATCAAAAGCCATCCTTCAAAAAAAAGGAAGAAATTTCTTTCTATTTAAGCATCAATGATTGAAATTTTCATTACGCTACAATGAGAATGCGATAGGCGGTGAAGAGTGAATCAAGTTTACTTAACAGGAAGAAAAATTCTCCTTTGTTCTTTGCCTCCATCAGTCGCTTGACCGCACAGATTGTTGCAAAAACTTTGAAAATATTTAAATCGTGCTTTAAGTCGGTGAGGCAATAAAAAAAGAGTGCAAGGGATGGAAATTTTAAATATGTCATTTGTTTTGAGATTTTTCAAAAATAAAATAAAATTCCACCCTCGTTTCAAATTACGTCTCATATACCGTCAACTTTAATTAAATTTTACATCTTTCTAAACACTTTTGCGGTCGAATCAAAAGCAAATCAGATGAAAAACATTTTTCTCTCCTCTAATTTTAATTAGAAACCACACGACGATGAAATAGCTTACATCTAATAGAAAAAAATAACAAAATTAAATTAAAAATAAATTTAGTGAAATAAAGGCGCAAGAAAAAAAGGCTCGCTCATCATAAATTTTGATGAGGACGCATCAAATGTGAATAAAATATGACAAATGAAAATTCACTCGACGCCGCAGAATCCACGACTAATTTAACATCACCAGCGAAGGGCAAACTCGAGCAATTGAATCACAGCAAAGATGAGGTGATTGAGGACTCAACAACGGACGATTATGGATTGTGGAATGACGAGCGTAAGGAGAAGGAGACTTTAAATCCAAATGGTTCAAAGAACGACAAAGTAAGTCGGGACCGGGAGGAGAGGGCGTTAATTGTATCCATCACCCAAGGGCGTCATCGAGAGACATGGAACCAAAAAGTCGAATTTTTACTCGCTGTCATTGGCTTTGCTGTCGATCTTGGCAATGTGTGGAGGTAAGAAATTTGAATTTTTATCTTTCATGCCTTCAACTTTTATAATTAACAGATTTCCATACATCTGCTATCAGAATGGAGGTAGGTCGAGCTTTAAATATATTTATAGTAATTCTAAGCCCTCTTTACATCCCTAAGGCGGAGCTTTTTTGATACCCTACACCATCATGTTGGTACTTGGCGGATTACCACTTTTTTACATGGAACTGGCGCTCGGTCAGTTTCATCGATGCGGCTGTCTTTCCATCTGGAATCGCATTTGTCCCGCTTTAAAAGGTGAGTTATGAAAAATTAATAAGTTCGAGAGATTCTCGGGTATCAAATTCTTAAAAAAGGTTTAAACGTTGCATATTTCCTTTGGAGAATAAAATAAAGGTTGAGGTCAGTTATGAAGAATGCCACAAAGAAAATTTTCGTATTACTTTTTTGATATTTTTGAGATGATTCTTTAAAAATTTTATGAGCATTAAATTTCCTACCCTGTTGCACATAAATGATGAACCAAATCAGTGTGATATTGCAGCACTGCAATTTATCATGTCGCCATCTTCATTCGAGTTATTGATGATGACAATTTTCAAATTGACACACTCACGATGATATTTATTTAACTTTAAGTGCGACGATGAAGAAAATTTACAATACTTCAACATCTCTATGACTCTTCTATTGTATTAAATGCTATAAAGTGTTGTTACAACTTTTTTCCTCTTCATCGTTTACAATCTCAACTGCTCACATCCCCACAACTGACTCTCATGAAAACGTGCTTTATTACCTTCATATAAAAATGAGAAATTTAACTTCTGTGCGTATTGATTTTACAATAATTTCTCTCGGATACGATTTTTTATGTGTCACTCTTATCGGTTGGTGGCGATTCTAATATGTATGAGGGCCAAAAAATGTCATTTGCAATTAAATTTCAAGAGATTCAATCGAGCATTTTACACGAGAGAGATGTAACCAACATGCGGGATGATAAAATTCTCGAACAAATCGTGACCTTTAATCCTTTCATCCTTTCATGTTGAATCAAGGCTCAATTAACTTTCTTCTTGAATAAAATTTCTCGAAAATTGTTTAAATTGAAACGTTGATTGCACTTGCTTGTACTCGAGAGTGTTTAATTCAATGAAAAATACTCCATGGATAATGTCATGTTGCGTAAGGAGAAACTTAAAATTGAAATTTAACTTGCATGCATATGAGAAGTTGGTGGGTGATGAGGAAGTTTTAAATTAGCAAATTTCTGAATCTTTAAATTTTTCCTGGAATCACAAAATCTCACAATCGATAATTAATGTCTTAAAAGTGACGCTGCAAAAATCACACACGATATCTTTAAGACTTTTTCACATCACTCGACGACGCTTTTTGTGGTCTAGTTAATCCACTCTAGATTTTACCAAAATTTTCCATCATCAGATTGAATTACATACATAAAAACTTTTACTAAACAAATAAAAATTCAACAAGTTGACACAAGAATGGAAACTTAATTATATGTCAAGCGGTTACGACACACAATATAGAAACTTATCAGCTTGAAGTTGAATAAATATCACTCGAGGATGAAAAGAAGGAAGAAAAGCCGTTAAATGTTTATTTTTCGCCTTTACAATACATTTAACACACACAACGCACTTTATACGGTTCCGTCTTCTTATTTACTCTCGTCCTGGTCAGCTCATGAATAAATTTATAAATTAGAGATAAAGAAAAATGTGCGATTTAAGCACCTCGTGAGTGGTGAATTGATAATGTTCGGAGGATAAATGTTGGTGCATTTGTTAAATGTATTTCCTCTTCTAGGTGTTGGCATGGCCATTTGTATCATTGACATCTACATGGGAATGGTAAATTGAACTTTAAGAATAAAATTAAGTCAAGGGGTTGAAATTTTATTTCTATGATTATTTAAAAACTTATTTAATTTTTTGAGTGTTCACCCCTTTGCGACCTAGTTCTTCTTCAAGATGCTAACACATGGTTTTATCTATCCCACCTTTTCAGTACTACAACACCATTATCGGATGGGCAGTTTACTATTTCTTCGCGTCCTTCAGCTATGACCTGCCATGGGAGAATTGTGGAAATCCATGGAACACGCCGAACTGCTTATCCGTTGATACACCAACAAATCTCACCAACACAACGAGTCCAGCGAGAGAATATTTTGAGTGAGAATAAATATTAATTTTTTTCGTAATTGAATTGCTAATTCATTATCATCGCAGACGAAATGTGTTGGAGCAGTACAAATCTAATGGATTGGAATATATGGGACCCGTTAAACCGACTCTCGCCTTGTGTGTTTTCGGAGTTTTTCTCCTCGTCTATTTCTCATTGTGGAAGGGAGTGAAAAGTACAGGAAAAGCTGTTTGGGTTACTGCCCTTGCACCCTATTTCGTTCTTGTTGTTCTTCTCGTTCGCGGTGTCACATTGCCGGGAGCTGGTGAAGGAATTCGTTACTATTTAACGCCCGAGTGGCATAAGTTGTTGAACAGTAAAGTTTGGATCGATGCAGCAAGTCAAATTTTCTTCTCGCTTGGGCCTGGCTTTGGAACTCTATTGGCGCTCTCGAGTTACAATAAATTTAATAATAATTGTTATCGTGATGCACTGCTGACTTCGTCGATCAACTGTTTGACGAGTTTCCTTGCTGGTTTTGTCATATTTTCAGTTCTCGGATACATGGCGAAAGTTCAAAACATCGACATTGATAAAGTTGGGTTGGAGGTGAGTTTTTCATCACTTTTACTGAATTTTTAAATTAATTAATTTTTTTAAGGGTCCCGGCTTGGTTTTTATCGTTTATCCCGAGGCCATTTCACTGATGACTGGCAGCACCTTTTGGAGCATAATTTTCTTCCTCATGCTGATCACCCTCGGACTCGACTCAACCTTCGGTGGCTTGGAGGCTATGATAACGGCTCTTTGCGATGAATTTCCCAACTTTATTGGAAAACGTCGTGAGCTCTTTGTTCTGATTTTGCTCGCATTTATTTACATTTGTGCTCTACCAACAATGACTTATGTGAGTATAAATGTGAAACGAGGAGTGATTGCGTGTAATTAAGGGCATCGGTTGAGAATCTTCGTTTTCTACTCAATTAGATGCTTCTTCATTTCACTCATCATTAGTTGCGAAGCATTCAAGATGAGTTGCTGTCACGTGGACATAACACAATCGCTTTTCGATTTTATCGATTTCTCATGTCATTGGAATTACAAATTTAATTCGCTTAATAAATAGAGAGAGAAATTTTTGCAATCTCATAAATAAAACATTGCGATAGTGATTTCGATATGTGTGTAAAAGAAATTTTTCACGCGATGAGTTGGGAAAATTTATTGGCGCACGTGAAGAGGAAAATTTCTTTAATGTTTCATGCGAAAAAATATTTAAAAAAATTGAGTTTTTAAACCAAAATTAAATTATTTATTTTTTAGGGTGGCGTTTACCTTGTTAATTTTGTAAGTATTTAATTTGAATTTAAGAAATTTAATTTTTAACAATTTATTTCGAAGCTTAATGTGTATGGTCCTGGACTCGCGATTCTATTCGTTGTTTTTGTTGAGGCCGCTGGTGTTTTTTGGTTCTATGGCGTTGACAAATTCTCTGCCGATATCGAAGAAATGTTGGGACAAAAGCCATCGCTCTACTGGCGTATCTGCTGGCGATATGTCTCGCCTACATTTTTATTAGTAATTCTAGTATTTTCAATTTGGAACAGTGGAGACATGCTAGGTCCGGAATATAAATATCCAACATGGGCTTATCCACTCGGATGGGTTCTAACTCTCTCATCCGTGATGTGTATTCCACTTTATATGATTTACAAATTTGATAGAACGCGAGGAAACTTTAAAAGGGTAAAAATTAATATTTTATAAATTTATAAATCACTGTTAAAATTTTATTCTAATTTTTTAGAGAGTCCGAACAATGTTCAAGCCAGAACCACTTGTGCCGACTTCAAATCAGACACACACAACCATTAGCAGTGTCTGACAATCAACATCTCCAATCGAATGCCAAAATTCAATTTAGAATCATCAGCAACAACATCACATGTTCCCTTAAACTAAAAATTTTAAGCTTAATGCAATTAAAAAATGTTTTTGCCACTTAAATTTAAATGTTTTGTAAGATTTTCCTGCGAGAAAAAAAAATTATCGCTAATTAGCTCAAGAAAAAAATGGGAAACAATTCTAGTCTAAAATGATGTTGTAACTTAAAAATTAGATCGTGAATTTTCTATTTTAGTAAAAGATTTTAATGACCGATAAAAATTTTGTGGATTGTTGAGAATTTTACAAAAATTCGCACAAATTTTTCCCTTTTAATTGGACAAAATTAAAATTTTAAACAATTTTCAATGTTTTTAACGGACATTCTTCGTGCAACGCAACCGGAAAATTAAGAAGATGAAAAATTTGCAAATTTCATAAATTTTTATATTTTTGGATATTGCAAATTTTTGAATCGTCTTAAAAAACTCATAATTAATCTTTATAGTGCTTTTGCGTCGTGATGTTTGAATTCAAAGAAAACTAAAAATTGTTAGAAAATAATCGATTCTATTGCTGCTATGAAGAAACAATAAGAATGTTACTAAAAATAATTATTGAATTTAAAAAGTTATGTAGAGAGTTAAGGAACAATTTAATGATTTTTATCAAGCAGTACAAAACTCAACATTTTTTTCTGAAATACCTCAAATTTTAAGTTAATGTGTCACCCCTTGGTTAAGTCATATGAGAGTAATTGTGTAATCAGCCAATCGCGGTTATTAACAAAATGATGAAAAAAATGTTAAATATTTTAGAATTTAGAATTTTTTGAACGAAATATTTTCATGCGATTTTACACAGCCATGAGAATTGCGTGAAAAAATGTTAATAATTAATTTTTAAAATATTGTGATGATTTTTCTTGAAGGAATTGTATGATTAAAAAATGTTTTTATTTTCCTTAAAAAATAATTTGATGACATGTGAAAACTTTATAATCTTCACAAACATTCTAAAGTTTACAAAGTCATGAGTCGTTATTACTTAATGATTATCTTTGAATTCCATCTCTAAACAGTTTAAAATTTCAGTTCATCTTTCGTTTAAAATTTAGTCATCATATCTCATCGAGTATCGAGTTTCGTCAAACGTCGTGTATTTTTATTTCATATAGATATGCATAAAATATAAAATGTTTCACTAAGTACATACCGGTGATCTCATTATTGACCGATCGTTAAAGTGTTTTGAAGAAGAAATTTTAGTGGTCAGTAAATAATTTTGACAACGGTTAAAATTATTTTTATATCAAAAATTTCAATTTCTCTATTTTTTCTGAAAAATAAATTAAAATATTCTTATTTTACATTGATTATTCATCAAAATTTTATTCATTTTCGATTGACGATAATGACAATGTTGGGATTGTAATCACGGCTTCCTTGGCTCCCACGATATCCACCATCATGATGACCACTCTTGCGATACTGAGCGCTGCCATTTTCATAGTTGTAGTAACTCGATGAAGAATTTCCAGTTTCCGGATTCTTGTTGCTGTTTTTAGATTAGATAAATTTAAAAAAAAATAAAATTTAATATTTTAAGATATTTTTATTGTCGTCTAGCCCTCGAGAATTCTTTTAATCACTTACACATTGATACTCACTTGTAACGATATGAGTTGTCACCATAGAACTGAAATTCATTTCCATGCGAGTTCATTCCTTGAGCCACTGGCTTAGCATTTGGCGAGTAATCACGAAATCCTTGATTTTGGTTCTCATGAAAATTGTAGCCATCGCGTCCATTCTTTCGAAAAAACGAATGACCATTGTTGGTGTCGAAATAGCTCGAGCTTGTCTTGCCAGTGTCATGATTGACGTTCCTGAGTAAGAAGAAAAAATTGAGAAAATTTGATCTATTTTCGGGGAAAAATCTCAACTCACTTATAACGATAAGAACCATCATTGTAGACAGTGTACTCGTTGCCTGACGTGTTGATACCTTGACAATGAATTTCTCTCTTTCTGGGCATTTTTCTGATTGATGAAAAGAATTAACAATTTTAAGCACGCGCAAAATTAAATTTTCACAATTTTTTAATTTCAATGAATTTAAATTTGACTAAAAACTTTGGTTTACCTCCCAAACACAAGTTAAATACTTTCACTAAGAACTTTTGCGACCGCACGCTTTCAAAGACGACAGAGAATTAAATTAAACGCCGAATGTGCACGATCACTTGCCATGTGAAGATAATTTTTCTTATTATTCTCTCTCGATCATCTGAAAGGTTAAGATTTCAATCAATACCAATGATTTAATTATTTTATATCAATGAAATTTTTCTCTTTATTCAAGATTTCTTGGAGAATTTTTCTACAGCATTTTCACTGCATTTTTATTTCTTGTTTGATGAGTAAGAGCGGAAGCCTTGATTGGCATTCTCATGGAAGCTGTAGCCATCGGGGCCATTCGAACGGTAGAAGGAATGACCATTGCCAGTGTTGTAGTAGTTTGAAGCTGTACTTCCGGTATCCGGGTTGGTGTTGCTGTTAAAATTTTAAGGAATCAATAATTAAATAAATTTTTAGCTCAGCACGTGTCAGCAAAAAATTCTCGCCACGTGAAAGTCGTCTCACCTATAGCGATATCCACCATTGTTGTAAGCCGTGTAGCTATTTCCAGAAGCGTTTGTGCCCGCATTATGGACATTTGGGTTAGCTCCACCAGTATTTCCTTCTCCTTTTGGCATGTTGAATTATTTTACTTCTATTAGAAAATGAGAAAATTTAAGATTTGATTATTAAATTTTAAAAAAGAAGTAAAAGCTTAATAAGAAGTAAAGTGAACAAGAATCTCTATAGCTACCTTTTTCTGGACTGATTTAAAAATCGATCTTTACTGCCTGAGTGCTCGCTTAAGAATGAGAATTCTTCAGAAAATTATTGAGAGAAATTTTTGAACGATCGATTCTGTGTCTCCCTGTTTTATTGCTCACATGTCTTCATTTTTTTTTCATTCCATTTTAAAAAGAGGATTAAAATAATTTTTAAAAATTTGCAATAATTTTATTGCGAAAAATTTAATTTATTTCATCAGATGAAAGATTCTTTCAAAAATTGACCGAGCAATATAAGGATATAAAAGCATAGTGAACATCCCCTCGTACTTGTCTCTCTTTATCACTGACACAACGAGCGTTATTTTTTAAAAACAAAGATCATTGAAAAAATAAATCTAATAATCAAAAATGGAGAAGACACCGCTAAACTTATTTAAAAAGAAGCACTTGATTGAGGGAAAACAATCGGCGACCATTCCAGCGAGTCCATTCATGAAAAAGTTAGGATTCGGAACCGGAATCGCCGTTTATCTACTTCCAAGAAGCAAGCAAAATATTTCATCACCATGGGCAGTAAAGAAATGCTTGAAGATGAAAGAGAACAAGAACCTAAAGACATACTCAAAGCGGCTTAAATTTGAATCGGAAATTTTAAGGAGTCTTACGCATAAAAATATTGTCGGCTTTCGAGCTTACGAGGAAGCGCCTGATGGACGATTTAATTTATGCATGGAAGCGATGGAGATTTCATTAGGAGATTTTTTAGAGCGACGTCATGATGCCAAATTGGGGCCATTAGAGGTTCAAAAAATTAACACCCTCGGCTGGGATATTTCAAAGGCACTAAATTATTTACACAATGAAGCACTTCTGCTGCACGGCGATTTAAAGTCGTTTAATATTCTCGTAAAAGGAGATTTTGCTATATGCAAGTTGTGTGATTTCGGTGTGAGTTTACACATAACGAAAGATGGTTTGATTGACTTTGATAAGAATCCAGCGGCAGTGTACACTGGAACAGATTTGTGGAGTGCACCTGAAGTTTTTGAGGAAGACATGCTTCTCGTCTCGACAAAGTCCGAAATTTTCTCGTTTGGCTTAGTTTTGTATGAAACTCTCGTTTTGTGTCCTCCACACACCTTGGAAATGGCGGCAGCTTCCAAGAGAGCTCTGAATTTTGATGAAATAAGTGATGAGGAGGGAGATGAGGAGGAGAGTGATTATCTTTGTGGAACCCGACCGGCATTTCCGAGCGATATTCTATCAAAACTCACCGAAGATTACGATAACATCCTCCAAATTTTTCATATTTGCACTGAAGAAGATTTTGAGAAGCGACCATCTGCCAAAAAATTAGAAAAAATCTTTGAGGAGTTGAATATCATTGTAATTGATTAAAAAGTAATTTAAATAAAAATTAAGTCAAAAAAGTATTTTTGTAACGGCCGCTTAAAATTTAAAACTGATCGGATTTTAAAAAATCAACGGAAGAATCTCGAAGGAGAAAAAGCGAAAAGTATTCAGAAATTAGTTTTATTTAAATTAAATAAAAATTAAGCAATGTTTGAGGTCGTTGAAGATGACAAAGGATACAAGTTAGTTCAAGTTATAGTAAAATGATGAAGTTTAGTTAAATTAAATGGAAATTCATTCAAAATTTACAGATACTTCATTACTTCAGACAAAACTAAGCATCGAGAACATCCATATTTAATTAAAATTATTAAGCTCATAAAGTCAAACTACAATGGCGTCAAGTACAGCACATATCGAGTGGTGCTCAAGCTAAGAAAACTCCAAAAAGACTTGAATACAGGTAAGACGCAATAAACTAACGTTGTAATTTGACACGGGTAAGCATATATAAACAAAAAAATATTCAACAAGTGTTTTTTTTTCTAGCATGTATTTCCTATCGGAATGTGGTTCTGTCGATCATTGAAAAGCACAAGGGTAAAACAGCTCAAGAGAGTGTAGATCCCAGACAACTTACAGATATTGTACATGATATATTTTATGCTTCGGAAAAGGCTGGACTATTTATAGACAATCGAGAATTTAAACTTGACACCGCTATCAGTATTTTGACTAACTTCATCTGGAGTACTTTCGATCCGAAGCGCACTCACAATATAACGATGATGGAGCTAAAAATGACTTTCCTCATATTATGCGAGATGGAAGCTGTAAATTCTTATCACTCGATTATGGATGCACACTTTGAGATTGTCAAGGATTTTAATCGATGCATAACAAAGCCACGCTTCGAGGAATTTGTGAATATTTTTGGAAAGATTCTGAGCAACTTGGGGGAACCGATTTATTTTGAGCAGAAAGTCATAGCTGACATTTTAAATGAAGCATTTCTTAACGCGCCCGGATTCAATGGAATAAGTCAGGATTTATTTTATAATTTATGGCTGTCTCATAAAGACTCGAAATTCTCATCGTACACAAATATTTTTCTCCTGATGATACGCTTTACAAAATCGGAAAATATAATTCATCAAAATGACTGTGCCGGCTGCAAGAAATTCCCAATAGTTGGCTTAAGATATAAGTGTCAAAAATGTAAAATCTCGCTTTGCTTTGACTGCTTCAGTAAAGGATATACAAGTGCGAGACATTCCCTTGGACATCGTTTTTTTGAGTTGAGCACGTGTGAAAGTGATCGTCACGGTGTCTTTTGCACTTTTATCGATAAATTCCTCTCAATCTTTCGACAACGTGGCAATGCAACGATTAATATAGAGCACGAACTCGGAAATACAAAGTTGATCGAAGATGAGCACATAGAATTGCTTGCGATCGACGATGACATGGATGTAGGTAAATATTGTTTAAGACCCCATGTATTAAAGAACAGATAACATCTACATATTATTAACTTCTCAGGCACTTTTCGGAAAAGACGCGGCACGATTCGATCAGAAGTTTACAACAACTCTGAGAATTTGTTTATTCAGCAACGTGACTTGATGGATAAATTGCTGACAGCTAGCGAAAATCTCAAGATAGAGAGTGAAAAATTTAATGAAATTATCACAAGTCCAGCAAGTAATGAAATACAAAAATATTTGAGAGAGCATGGAGAAAATTTAAGTGAACAAGTTGAAGTATTTAAGAAAATTCACGAAGATCTCGCAAGCACTTTTAATCGCAACCAAAGCCAAAACACAATTCGTCCATTTTCATCGCCTTCGAAATCAATTTTTCTACCTTCATCGACGCCTTACATCTGTAAGGAAAAATCAAATCCCTTAATGCTGAGCAAAACCAGTAAGAAATTTGATTTAATTTTGATGTATTTTATTTTGAATTAAATATTTTTAGTAAACGGTTATGATATTAACAAATCGTATCTCAATGAGAATGCCGAGTATTCTATCAGTGATCTTTCCACATTTTTCATGGCAAAAATTCCCAAAAATGCTCTCTACAAATTACACGGACGAATCAGAAGCAAGTCTTTAGACGAAACGGATCTAGAGCTGGAGAATTTTAAGGAGATTTTAAGAAGGTTTAAAGAACTAGCCGAGGATTCCAACAGTGACAAAGAAGAACTAAATCGAACAGCTGAAAAATTGAGCCAAATTTTCAGCTCACGAGTCGAAGATGACCAGAAACCTGGAAGTGCTTAGTCATAAGATTTTAACATTAATCAATCGATTTTTATTCAGTTTTAAAAAAACGACACTTTGGTTAATTTTTTCACTTTTAATTACATTTCTATAAGAGAATTAGCTTTGGTTAAGGATTAATCAAAAAAGTTTTATCCAGATTTTCAAGAGGAACTGTCAAAATCAAATGAGCATTTATTTTTTTAAAGAGACAAAAATATATTTTTTATATTAATGTAACAAAAAATTGCATTTGAATTGATTGTACCGTTTTTTTTGAGGTAATTATTTTTTCAGTTTAATTTATTTTAATTTTTGGAATGTTAGACAATATTTTAGATTTTTAGATAAAAAATCTTGCGAGTAAATCACTAAATCCAATCGTGACAAGTTTAGATAGAAACAGAAAGATTATGATAGCAAAAGGTAAAAGTTTGAGCAAATATCAGTCGTAGATTTCGCTGTCGTCATCTTGTTGATTTTGAAAAGAAACTTGCAATATCTCACCGTAGCTCCAAACCAGCTCTTCCCCATTAAACTTTGATTTATGGACGAGGTTTTTATATTTGTGTAATTGTGGATTATCAACATAGGCTTCGCACATGTAACACCACACAGACAAATCGCTAAAACTCAATGTGAGTGGATGTTCATTCGACACGAAATGAGAATGACTGTGTTCATTGATGTAACGTGAGCAATAGATTTTAAAGCAAATAAGGCACACCCAATTCTCGATGGTTGTCTGACACTCTGCACATTCTCCGTTGTGGTCAATTGCTAAAATAATTATAATTATTAATTATATTAATGATTACTCAATTAAAAAGTAAATTTTTATTTTGATTACCTTCAGGAGCAGTCTCGGGATTTAGCAATGCCAGGTGAGGACAGTCTTTGAGCGGAACAATTGCAAACATATCTTCATTATTCAAAGCATCTCGATTTTCCTTTAGAAAGTCTGTTAACGTTAGTTTTTTCTCGACATTTTGACTTGAGGTTCCTGGTTCGTCTGAATTACTCGAAATATTGCCTGATTTCCCCGAACTTCCGCCATCCTCCATAGGTGTCTCGGTTAACTTTAAGGCTTCCACTTTTGCGACAAGCTCATCTGTCAATTTATTTTCATTTACATCAAAGTCTGGCAGTTTCTTATTGAATTTCAGGCACTTCCAAAACTCCTCTTGTACTTTTATGACATTCTGAAGTGACTCTAAAGCACTCGAATTGATTCCATTAAATCTTGTTGGGACATTAATCATTGGGAGAGGATCACCAAGCAAAGCTTTAGTGCACATCGTCATTGCATGTGAAATTGAGTTTACGTTGTAGCCGCCTTCGAGGACTAAAATTATTTTTCCATTTGCAAGTGTTGAGAGCCAGTGAGTAAAGTATCCATAAGCTTCGGGATTTACTTTACAACCGCCTAACTGATCACCAATAGCTGCATCAAATCCAGCACTAACAATCACAAGTTGAGGATTAAATTCGTACGCGATTGGCAAAATGACGTTCTGCATTGCCAAAACATACTCCATATCACCCATGTTTCTTTTATTCCAAGCAATATTAACATTAAATCCTCGACCAGCTCCTTGTCCAACTTCAGTAAAATCGGCGTCTTTGCTGCGTGGAAAGAAATTTCCATAGTCGTAGCGATGAACTGAAATGTAGAGAACTTTTGGATCATTTTCAAATATTTCCTGTATTCCATTTCCGTGGTGGATATCCCAATCGACAATTAAAACTCGATCTAATCCATGATTTTTAACTGCATATTGAGCTGCGACCGCGACATTATTGAAAATGCAGAAACCATGGGGCTCATCGGAAGAGCAATCTGTAGAGAATCCAATATGTAATAATTAGCAATTAATTAAAGGAACAAATTGAACTTACGGTGACCAGGAGGGCGCACGACACAGCTTCCGCTGCGTGATTTTCCATTAAGTACTTCATCCACAACTTGCAAAACACTTCCAGCTGCAAAGGTTGCACTTTCATAAGTTTTTGGGTGAAAATAGATGGAATTATAATTGTCGCCCGCTGCAGCGAGATCATCAAGATTTACTATCTCCTGCATTAGATTTATATGAGCTTTTGAATGGACAAGTAAGAGCTCTTCTTCAGTAGCCGCACGAGCCTGTAATTGTTTCATCCGATTCAACAAATTGTATTCTCCAAAACGAGATTTGATTGCTCTTATTCGCTCAGGTTGTTCGGGATGACCACTAAAAATTAATATTTTCATTAAATTCTCAAGAATAGTATAAATCTATATTTACCCATCAAATTGATTTCGGTGCTCCATCATAATTTCATCATAAACATAGCAGACTCTATTGACTGTAAACGTCAAGTCAGTAAAGAATCTTAGCTGCGTTAGACGATCAGAAATTCGTTTTTTGAATGATTCATTTTGAACAGGATAACAGTCACGTGTTTGAAACTTTTCAGGAACTGGATTGCCACCGATAAAACTATCATGAGGCACTTGATGAAGATTAGACTGAGGATTAACGTTATTGAGCTCCTCTATGTTATAGACTTCTTGAAGAGATAAATTGCACCAATATTGCCGATGAATGTAGATGCAGTTAAGAATCGTATCTTGAATGCTTTAAAAATAAGATAAAATTAAAGATTTAATAATCATGATTTGAGTTCTACAGACCTCTCACAAGGAGCCTCTAAAGGTTCCATCATTGGACATGGATCACCAAGCAGGGTTTTGAGCGTCAACGCTGCACCTTCTGCCAATGACTCTAGACAATAACCTCCTTCAAGCACAACAGCAACGCGACCCAGTGCCAACGACATAAGCGGTGCAAGTAAATGAGAAAAACACGCGGGTGTCACTTCCATTTCGCCCTTTTCATGCAATGTGAAAATTAAAGAATAATTAATTTGACTGTATAGAATTTTTTTTAATGTTAGAGAAAACAATAATTTTGTCAATTAAACATGCATTGCTTTTAAAACCAAAAGGTACGCGATAAATGTGACAGAGTTTTTTAAATGGTTAGTAAAAATAAAACTCTGATACTTGACGATATTTGGAAAGAAAGGATACTTGAGGATATCCTGAGCCAATTCATACTTTTTCATCTCCTAATGAGCTATCGAAGCCACATGAGACAATAACGAGCTCAGGTTGGAACTAATAAAAGAAGAAAAAATAATATTAAAAGTTTTGTGTGACAAACCTCGGGGCATCCAAATGCTGCATCATATCCAGCGGATACGAAAATCAATTCCGGTTGGAACTGATATAATGATAGAATAAAATGACAGAAAGTTTGATGATAAATGTGTCAAAGAAAACAATTTTCATGAATGTGAAAAAAGTACCTCGATTGCAACTGGCAGCAGGAGTTGTTGAAAAATTGCCAAGTAATCGGCATTTGTCATTCCCACTTTATTCAATGGGACATTTATGTTCTTTCCCTCACCATTGCCGCTTCCCGCCGAGTCGAAATCAGATTCTCTCAAATTAGGCCAGAAAGTGCCGTGTTCGAAGCGATGAATCGAAAAGTAGACAACTCGCGGATCTTCATAAAAAGCTCTTTGCGTACCCTGTCCATGATGAACATCCCAATCGACAATCAAAATCCTACTGATACCCTTGTATTCCAATGCATGTTGCGCTGCCACAGCGACGTTATTAAAGAAACAATATCCATTGAATTCAGCCTTCATCGCGTGATGACCTTTAGAGAAAGCAATTTTAGTATAATTTGAAAAATATTGAATTCTTCAGTACCTGGTGGTCGAATGATAGCCATTCCATTTTGGCAGTGGCCATCTAAAATGCTGTCAACAAGTTCAATTGTTGATCCACACGCCAAAAGCGAAAGATGAAATGTTTTTGAGTTAATAAAAACAGCGTCATAGTTTGAGCTTAAATCTTCCAATTTTTCCTCATCGACACTCTCGCTCGTTGACTTGAGCAATTCGTAGTGTTGTTCAGTGTGAACCATTAATACTTCCTCCTTCGTCGCTAATCTTGGTTTAAGACTTTTACACCGATCAATTAATTTCAACTCTCGACAGCGATTTATTACAGAAGTAAAACGCTCAGGGCATTCCGGATAATTTTGATCCCATAAGCAATAGTGCTGCGTCATTGACTCATCGTATATTACGCTCGTTTCGCCGCGCACCATGTTAAGACTACTCAAAGCATTTCCATAAATGTCCTTCACCGAGTTATTATTGTTGCTGCTGCTATTGACCGCCTCATTTCCACCTTTAAGCAACATCTTTTGACGGCTGTTTCGTTTCGCCTCCACGAGTGAAATTTTATTGGTATTATTTGCCTTGCTCGCCATCGCTCGTGTCTTCATTTTTGCATCTTGAGCTTCCTTGCGTGTGATCACAGTTTTCTGCTAATTTTTAAAGAGGAATTAAAGTAACAAAAAAATAAGACTGTTGCCCTGACAATGGAGTTGCCAAGCAAATACTTTAATTTTGACGATAGTCAATAATTCATAGATCACGTTGTTGCAATATCCCGCTCAAATTTTACTTTCAATTTCTTCTTACCATTTTGACTTGACTTTGTGTTCTCCTTATAGAAATTTGTTTCTTCACTCAATTTTGGTTCCCTGTATCGATTAAAGTTTATATTTTGGTCTGCTCGAATTGATGGCAGATGAAGTAATGCTCGGTGTTGATTAATTTGCTGCCTTGGAACTGGATTGTCGTGGGTGTGAAGTTTTTTTCTTTTTTTATTTATTGTTCCCCAAAAACCCACACACAAATATGCACTTTATTTTAGCACTTATCGCGATATTTCTGCAATTCTCCACTTATTTACCCACTCATGATTACTTTTATCACGAAAAACGTCCGATTATCGCTGCGTTTATCGCAAAAACACAAATATTTGAGAGCACGACTGACTTTGTTGTTTTTGCGAATTTAACTTGAGCGTAAAGTTGCTTGCAAGTAAAGTGTTGAACCGAATTAAATTGACATTTGATTTTAAGGCAATATTAAGAATAATTATTGAATTTTTGATAAAGATAATTTTCAATTTTTTAATTAAAATAAAAACACTTTTTATTGCACTTACTTAAAGCTCTATAAATTAAGTCTAAAGAAACTAACATTTGTAACGTATTTTTTCAAATTTATGTACACAACTTGATTTCAATTAATTTTATTATTTTAACAATTTTCAGCTTAATTAAAGATTAACAGCTTTAAGCTCTCAATTAAATTTAAAAATTATCGCATCCTTTATCTATTATAATCTTCGCTCTCGTCAATTATCTCAGCTAAATGTTGTAAAATTCATCGCAACACTCTTTTCGTCTTTGTTTATTATTTTTAAAACTTAAATCTGCATCATGCAGAGAATTCGAAAATTAAATAATTTATTAATTAAACAGATAGGATCGAGATGTGTCACAACAAACAAATTCTTCTTGGAGTTCAACACTCGACCGAGCAAAAAAATGCAAATATCAAAAAATCCCGTGGTGAGTTCAGCGCTAAAGTAAAATATTATGAAATTATTTAATTAAAGATCAATTTTAGGGTTTATTTGGAATCTCGGAACTGAAAGGATATGAAGGATTTTATGTGCTTAAAGAGCGATGCATTCTAAAGACAGACGATCTAATTGCCGAAGCTATTTCGCCGGATAGAAAGAGGAAAATTGTCAGTGTTTTTGACGAACTCTCGGACACGCTTTGTAAAGTAGCAGACCTTTCGGAATTCATAAGACTCGGTCATCCACAAAGCTCATATGGATATGCGGCAGAGGATGCATGCGTATCTATTAGTAGTATTGTAGAGAAGTGAGTTTGAGTCGAGTTCAAGTAACATCCAGCAATAATTCACACTTTAACTTCCAGACTAAACACACACCGCGAATTGTTTCAATCTCTCAAGCACGTGGTCGATCATGGTGATAAATTTGAAACGACAGCAATCGATGACCATGTAGCAAATCTTTTTCTATTCGACTTTGAACAGTGTGGAATTCATCTCGAAGAAGAGTTAAGAAAGAAAGTCGTAAGTCTAAATGAATCGATTCTACATCTTGGACAACGATTCATGGCTGGAGCCGTTCATCCGAGAGCACTTCCCAAGACAGTACTGCCCGAGAATATAAGGCACCTCTTCTCAGTCGATGGTGATAAAATTCTCGTTTCGGGTCTATATGCGGACTCGCCCAATGCACTAGCACGTGAAGCTGCTTATAAACTCTACCTCTATCCCGATTCGAAACAAGAAGAGCTTTTAACAGATTTAATTTACTGTCGACATACGCTCGCAACAACCTGTGGATTCGAAACATACGCTCATCGAGCTTTAAAATCATCGACAATGGAGACTCCGGAAAATGTAAAAGAGTTTTTGGATATTTTGAGCGAGAAACTTCGACCGAGAGCACAAAAAGATTTTAATATTATGCAACAAATGAAATTAACCGATGGTGGAATAAACTCTCCTCTTGCCGCCTGGGACACTCCTTATTTCACTGCTCGAATGAAAAATAAATTCCTACAGACTTCATCGCAAGCGACTGAATTCATGCCATACTTTAGTCTCGGTGGATGCATGGAAGGTTTCAATAACCTCATGAAATCCCTTTTCGGCATTCGCTTGGAGAATGTGGAGATGGAAAAGGGAGAGAGTTGGGCTGATGATGTTTACAAATTAAAAGTCATTGACGAGAATAATGATCTTCTTGGTGTAATCTATTGTGATTTCTTTGAGAGAAATGGTGAGCAATTAAGTAATTATAATTAATTACTTTTTAATATCTGTCTTCTTTTTTAGGAAAACCAAATCAGGACTGCCATTTTACGATTCAGGGCGGTAAAAGACTTGCAAATGGAGAATATCAAAACCCCATAGTTGTGGTCATGTTGAATTTTAGTCAAGCACGATGGAATCCAACTCTCTTATCTCCATCAATGGTGGACAATCTATTTCATGAACTTGGCCATGCAATGCACTCGATGCTCGCCAGAACTGAATATCAGCATGTTACGGGAACAAGATGCAGTACAGATTTCGCCGAAGTGCCGTCAGTTCTCATGGAATATTTTGCGAGTGATCCACGTGTTCTCAAAACATTCGCTAAACATTATCAAACGCAAGAACCAATGCCCGACGAAATGCTCACACGATTGTGTGCATCGAAGAATGTCTTTTCAGCCAGCGAAACGCAACTCCAAGTTTTCTATTCGGCACTCGATCAAGTCTATCATGGACTGCCGGAAAGTCATCAACAAAATACAACCGAAACTTTAAAAATGGTTCAAGAACAGTACTATGGACTTCCCTATGTCCCATCGACTGCATGGCAACTTCGCTTCTCTCACCTGGTCGGATATGGTGCTAAATATTATTCTTATTTGTGCTCAAGAGCGATTGCATCGTGGATATGGCAGGAGTATTTCCAAAAAGATCCATTAAATCGAACACAGGGTGAAAAGTATCGATACAATTGTCTCTTCCATGGCGGTGCAGTTCCTTCGAGAAGTCTCGTTAGCAACTTCCTCGGAAAAGAGGTTTCGGCGGTAAATTTGGCTGAAAATCTTATCGCGGAAATTGATGAGCATCAAGCTAATATGAAAGTTTAGATTCATAGAATAAAAAGTTTGCTTTAAATTCAAATTTTTATTTTACACCTTATGATTAAGTTCACAATGAATATAAATCATCCGCAAAATGACAACCATTAATTTAAAAAAAATCGTTCAGGAAAATCTTAAGAACATAAAATTGGGATTTATTAGTCACTCATGATGATCAATCGATCGCTTAAGCCACATAATTATATTGATTCTGATTATCCTTGTCACGCTCCATATAATCTCGATCAATTAAGCTTTCTATCCTCTTCTTCAAATCAGCCGGCTAAAAGAGAAATGTTTTAACAAATTATTAAAGTTGTTAAATTATTAAATTTTACCTTGACAGGGAACGAGAGTTGCTTGTATAGCTCACTTATGAGCAAATTGTGACTCAAAGTCTTCCTCATTTTCATTATTCTCACAACAGCTGCATCAATTTGATACTGACGATCCTGATAGACTCGCTCTTCTGTCGCCTTTTGCTCCTCGTTCTAGAAAACAATAAATTAGTTGCAAAAAACATCAATCAAAGTCACATTTACCGTCTCCTTCATTTGGATGGAATTAATTTTAATTCTGAAGAGTTTGGCAGTAAATTCGTTATTGAACTTGAACTTGTCTTTGTCCTCGATCTCACGGCTTTTCGGTATTTTAGTCAACACTCTTGCTTTCCCGCATGCCAATGACTGAAGAGTTCGTCTCAATTCGCCATCCTATATATTGTTGTTAAGTATTAATTGCTTAATTGATTAAAAATATTCTACTCACTGGTTTTATTTCGATGTTGGTTGCAAGTTGAAGTTCCTCGAGTGACATTTCATCGCATTCGTTGAATAAAAGCAACACGAGTGATTGGAATAAGGACACTTGAAGATCCTTTGGTCCCTGATCAAAGCGAGCCTTTAACACGCAATGACCGAGTGTTGGCTGCCACTGGAGCTTTCTACCACTATGTTTGGCCAAATAGAATTTCGTGAAAACATTCTGATACTCAACCAGCTGTGGTGGCATATTCACTTCCATCACTGGATACGTCGGCCAGTAGCCCATGGTGAGAATATTGACGGTAAGATCAATTCCAATCGAGTAATAGAGTGAAAGTTCCTTATTGTTAATGTTCGCCTCGACATATTGCTTAAACGCAATGTTTATGTCCTTACTAAGTTCCATGTCCTTGAACATTCCCTCGAGCTTCGATGTAAATCCACCGCCGCATTCTTGTTTAAGCTTCGAGAGCATGCTCTTTTCGGCATCGACACTGGCCGACTTTCCGACGAGAAGTCTCTTCGCCAGGTCCTTCTTATAAAACGCCTCGAACACATCTTTTCCATGGCAGAAGCGGAAGAGAACCATAATTTTATCTAAAATCTGTTCGAGCTCCTCCTCGGTGGCTTCTTTATTTCCAGCTCTCAACTTCAAATCAACGTACTTTGCAATTAGTTCGGCTGGTTTGTTAGTACGCTGATTAACGAAATATTCGAATGCTTCCCTCAAGCTATGCGAGAACTTTTCATTACGTTCGAAGCAATTCTGAACGATGTAGTCCATTTTGTCTTTGAAGTCGAGCAAATCTTGAACCATCGTTTTATCCTTCTCCGGATCAATGACGAGAGTTTTTCCCTTAGTCTTTACGAATGCATTAAAAGTTCCACATAACTCGATAGTTCCATTTTTGACGCGACTAAAGAGCGAATAGAGTAGCGATAAGTCACTAACTCGATTCTCCTCGAGCAGCTGATCAAGGCCCTTTTGAAGAATTCCAGTAATGTGTTCGGCTAATAATTGACGTTCGACCGTGAAAATCAACTGAAGTTTTGTACATTGATCGAGATAATGCAGCATTCGTTCATTCTCTTCCGCCAATCGCTTGTCGACATGCTTAAGATACTCGGGAACATCTAGTTCTTGCATTTTACGTTGACCCTCAGTCTGATAGAGTTGTTTCGTTGCCATCAAGAACTTATTCTCAAATGCGTCCTTATAGATTTGAAGATCAGAAAACATTCGCAAGAGACTCTTAAGCAATGTCCGATCGATTGTTTCTCCATTTCTCTCCTTCTCGATGAGCATCAAAATACCTTCAACTGTGCGCGACTGCACCACACCATTTGTCGCAATATGATCGCTAAATAATTCAAGACCGAGATCCCTATAATAATAATAAAATAGTTATAGTTATAAAATTAATTTTTTAAAAAAAGTTCTCACCAAATTGACTTCACCGTTGGATTTTGCAAAACGTATGTACGATCTAAATATAGAAAAATACTACGAATCATAATTATCTGTTGGCAATGCGACTGCCAACATTCATTCACCTTCTTCAGATACAGCTGTGTGTGAGAGAGAGCGATAGTTAAACGTTTTAGATCGAGTCTAATTTTATCACTCACCAATTTGTCTATTCGTTCCGCGAGAAATGGTTTAATGTTTGACTTGACATGACTTTCAAACAGTCCTGTTAGATTAACGTAGATTTGCGAGTCCATCTTATGACTGCACATATTCTCGACCGCCTGATAGAGCTCCTCGAGACAGTAAGTGATGGGTGTTGAGGTCTGAATTGCGATTACGGCTTCTTTCAACTTCTGCCATGTACTTTCCTGATAGTTTTCTGGTAGTGTCGGTTTGGCTGAAAAGAGAAAAGCGATAATAAGAAGAGTGTTAAGACACGAATACGAAAAAAAAACATATTTCCTCAATAACAATTTGTTATGCACTTTACAAATTATGCGCACAGAAAAATTTGCGATGGCATTGAGACACACTTTATTTAACTTACTTTTGAAATTTTTAATCACGAGTTTCTTAATGTCGCTCTTGGCACTAGACGAGTTCCTCGAAATCGATCCCGATGATCCCGATGCCGAGAAATTCGATTTTTTTGAACTATCCACATCCATTTTCGTGTCCATTATCCCAATCTTAATTTTGTTGCTGTGATTCCGATGAAATTTTCTAGTCCTTTTATTACGAAAGATTTTACTGTACATTCATAACACTTGCATCCCACTTCATGTGCAGATGGTGCTGGAGATAGTTATGAATGGATTGACGATGTTTTCGATGACTTTTGTGAGCGTTTTGATGCGATAATTAATAAAAATTTCTTTTCTTGAAGTAACCTCAGAATATTTTGAACTGCTTTGTTACGAACCCTTCGCTGCTTTGTTTACATTTCTTCTTCTTCTTCTCGTTCATCGTGTTTTGAATGAGAAAAAAATTTAAAATATTAAATGTCGCGCTTAATTAGGTTTGTTAAGTGGATCGGGAGGAATCCAAAGAAATCCATTTTCTTTGGCTCGATCCTTGCCTATGGAGGCAATTGGTGTCATCAAAAATATCAGTGAGAATATCAAAAAATTAATAAATATTTTGAGAACTAAATTTTAATAAAATTCAATAGAATTGCACAGATGATGAGACAATACTGCAGTGAGGCAAAGATATATGGTGATGCTAAACTTCCAGTTAACGGTAGACTTAAAAAGGTGCTGATTGTTTTAAATCCAGCGGCGAATAAAAGAAATGCCGAAGGTAATTTTAATTAATTCTCTTTGAGACAATATTTTTCATTTAATAAACTAATTTAAGATAACTTTAACGACTATTGCGCGCCGATTCTCAACCTCGCTGGTTTTATGATTGAAGTCGTCAAGACACAAGCTGAGAATCATGCGATTAGATATTTTGAGGAGGAATTGAATGAGTATCCAGACGTGATTATCGTTGGCGGTGGTGATGGATCAGTTTCTGAAGTTATAACGGGTTTGATGAGGAAGGCAGAGAGTAGTGGTGAGAGCATTCCAGCCATTGGTGTGCTTCCACTCGGTCAATTTAATCAATTTAGCTTGAACTTAATCAACGGAAATGCTAAAATCGGCAATAAAGTTGAGAATGTAAGAGCTATGGCCGACTGTGCACTGTCAATTGTCAAGGGTAATGCCGTTAAAAAGGACATAATGAAGATCGAATTAATTCCTAATGAGGAAGAGGAAGGCGATGTTAAAAAGCCATTTTTTGCTGTTGGTTCAATTCATCTTGGTGCGTTTAATGATATTTTAAGAAAGCGCGATAAATACTGGCTTACTGGCTCGCTTAGAAATTACTCTGCTTTTCTTTTTAATGGTATTTATCCTCGAAATAATGTCACGTGGTATTCTAAGGCTTCAATGATTTATTCGCCGCCATGTGAGGGTTGCTCAAACTGCTATAAAAAAATTGAAAGCAACAAGCAAAAGCTCCAAAACTCGCGTTGGTGGTCAAAGTTCAATGCAAAGGAAAAAGTCCCGGAATATTCGAAAATACTAAATCCCGAATGCATGACAACAGCTGAGATTGACTTTGAGACATCTGAATTTGCAATCACCACCAATACGATTGAGAGCAAAAATGAAGATCCATCAAAGTTGAATGTCAAGGTGAATTCTTCGTTTGATGACTTTGGATTTTCGTACATCTGGGAAAGCTGGAAACGGATCATCGATCGTTCATTTTTAGACATACCTAGTTGTAAAAATTTTAGTGCTCGACAACTTACACTTTTCCCACACGTGTCGAGCGAGGATGGAAATGAAAAACTTTTTACCATAGATTTTAACACGTTCGAGTTGAGACCGATAAAAGTTACGGTATTGCCTAAAAAAATAGATTTCTTTGCAATGTAGAAAGTTAGAATAAAATTTAACAATTTATTGATAATCTGAATTTTCCAAAATCCATGGCAAATTATATGAATTAATTAGTGTGGCTCCATTTGGCAATTCACTGGTGCAATATTGATAGGCACCAAATGAGTGCAGTGCATGAACCTCATCGTTAATAAAGAAAGGCGATCCATAGCCTGAAACACAATTCACTTGTGAAAGTTTAGATAAACAGCCCCGTCCAGCAGTTCCAATGTCTGTCCAATTAATGCGAGCACCATAAGCTTTTCGACAATCCTCTTCGGGAATAAATTTTAAAGCGATTTCATGCTTGTACTCCGTGGCATTTTCATCGTCGTCATAAAAATCGTAAAGACCCCAGCCAACAGCGATTCCAGTCGCTTCCTCACTCATTTCAAAGGTTGGAAGTTTAGCCGGTTTGTAGCTTTTAACGGCAAAGTTAAGCGTGACTGGAAGTTTAACAAGTGCAATGTCATTATGATTGATATATCTATCGAAATTGTCCTTAAATTTAAATTCAGTTGCTCTATAAATTTCCCGACCCTTTTCGAATTCATCAAAAAGTTTGTAGGCGTTCACGTGAATGTTAGAGAACAAAGCTCCGATCACACATCTTGCAGTTGTCAGCACATAATTTTCTGATATGATCACTCCAACACAGCGATATGATCGGTCGTAATTGATGAAAGTTTCAATCAGTGCCACAGATGAATAATGCTCACGTTGTACTGCGCTACCACCGGAAGATCCTTTTTTAATTTCACGACATCCATGAGCGAAAATGACAATCGTGAAAATTGAGAGAATTTTAAACATTTTCATGGATTGAATTGACAACGAAGACTAAATAAATTCTCCTATTATTTCTTAACTCGATGATTAGATAAATTTTATCATTTTTTGAGTGCACTGTCTTTATTATCTGCGAAAATTACAGTCACAGACACATTTTAGTTGAAAACATCTGAATTTTCTTGAAGACACGAGAAATTATGAAAAAATTTCTATCATTTATAAAGATTGATTTTCACGATTATCAGGAGGATCGTTATTAAAAAAACGCGCACGCGGCATCCTTTAGTAAAAATTAAAATTGACAAGATAAAAAATCTTTTAATCTCATCATGAACTTAAAAATTATCTAATACTGAAAATAATTTTTGAAATCGAGCACATTCAATATCATAATTGGCAATGGTGTCGTTAAAATGGTCATTAAAATTCTTGCAACTTTTCATCGACAAGATAAGCATCCGATTGAATATTAGAGCACACCCCAACGTGCTGACTCAGTGATGCATCCAATTAATAAATGATTAAAATATATTAGTCAATAAATTAAAAATGACATGTTAGTAAACACTTGCATTTTTCATAGACGGTGACTGTCTATCACTGTCACGGAATCTCCTCGCGCAATTTTATATTTTTTTCGCAGCTTTCTTATCAAGTTTTAGTTGTAGCTTAGATGTGGACTAAATAAAATGTGCAAGCTTACGAGTGGAGTTTTAATTTTTTTGACATGTCTTCTGGCAAACGTGTGGTGCGATGAACTTTTCTGTGAATTTTTAAAGCACTCGGATGGATACAATTGTGAAATTAGAAACTCCAGTGAATTTGCTGAAATTATTGTTGGCACCCATCTCACAAATAAAACGAATGACGATGTGTCCGTGCTCTTTGCACCATTGCGAAATAAAATTTCATCCATCCCCAAAAATGCATGCAGACATTTTAGAAATCTCCAAAAATTTGAGATAGTGGGAAAATTTATTGTGAATTTATCTCCTGAAATTTTCACTGATTGCACTAAAGTTAAAAGTGTGTACATACTCATGACTGACTTATCAAACTTGAATGAAAACTTGTTTGATCACTTGCGATCACTTCAAAGCGTGATAATTTCAGAGAATAAATTTCTTCAAAAATTACCCAGAGATTTATTCAAAACTAATCAGCAGTTATGGAATATCGATTTATCGTACAATAATTTGACATTAATTGAGACAATTTTCCCTCAATCGGCTACAGCGATTCAACTTTATAACAACCCATGTGTTGACGCTGTTTTTAGCGATAGTGAAAGTGCAAACAGTGCTGTGAGGGAAAAATGTTCTGATGGAAACGAAAAAGATAATTTAAAAGATTTAGAAAAGTTTGAAAATCTTCACTTGAAAATTGTAAAATTAGAGACACGAGTTGATGACTTTGAGACAGAAATGCAGGAAGCTTTAACATCAGTTGTATCTAAAATTGTATTTCTTGAAAAATTAAGTTTGAATTCAACCGAAAATGTTACGAAATTTAACGATGAAACAACCTCAAAAGTCAAAAGAATCGACGAACTTCACGATCAAATTCAAAAATTGGAAAATACTCTTAAATCTTTCATGAACAAGGACGAAGCTTCGTTCGAGCATTTGAGAACCGATAATGATGGAATTCACGAGAAAGTCAATCAAAATTATTTCTTGATTTCAATTTTATTCATGATTGTAATTGTTTTGTTTCTGACATGTGTTGCATTAATTTTCACCATAAAATTTAAGAGAAAATTTTACAGAAGCGAAATGTATTTGATGAAGCGAGATGATGAATGAAATATTTTTTAAGCATAACATAAAATTAAATTAAATAGTTACTAACCTTGTCTGTGAGCATGACACCATTACTGTAATAAAAAAATAAATTAAAATTCCACGTGCTTGTAAATTTTCAAATAGTTTTTAATGCGAATTTATTTTTTTAATTATCATTAAACGACTTTTTTTTTATTTTTTCTGATGCACTTTTCAGAGCTTTTTTTACAGGATCTTTTTTATATGTGGGTCAAGAGGCATTTTTAAGGAATCAATTTTGATTGAGTGTCCAAAACTAAAAGTCTAATTGTGAGACTACATCGGCTATATTTACACAAAATAATTTCTTTTGAGCTTTTAAAATCTTTATTTAGAGAATTTTCAATTTCTTTCGTTCTCAGGTACACTTAAAATTACAGCAAATTAAGGAGGAAATTAAAAATGACTTTCCCAGCTCTCGCCCACAAATATATTAAATTTTTTTTTAAATTAAATCAGTTCTTTTAAAAAGAGACTGGCGAATTACAACAAAGTTTTGAGTTGATTAACTTACTTATTAAATAATATTAAACATCATCACATTAAATTAAATTAACATGCGCTCCAAGCATTAAATTTATTACAAAGCGAGACAAGTTAAAAATGTTTTTTCATTAAAAATAAAAATAGCGTGCAATATTTTTTTAAAAAAACGGTTGAATCAAAGGATACAGGTTTCATGTTTTCATTACGTTGTGACAAGGTGTTGCTGCAACCGCATTAAAAAAGTGTGTGTCTCTCTCTTCGCAATTAGTTCTCTTACTTGCTCGAATATATATATTATGTAACTAAAAAATTAACATTCACAAATATTCTCTTTCATTCTCTGTATAACTGCTTATCATAATTATTCTTTGAATTAATCATGATCAATGTATTGCACGATGATGTGGGAAGGAAATTAATTAAGCTTTGACTAAATGATATCATCTGAAAATTCCCACTCATCTAAATTATCTAAACCTCAGAAACAATTAACATCTTCCTCGTCGAAATCCTCGTTGACATTCTCGTAAGGTATTACGCCGCTGTGTCATACGCACGATTCTGAAGGCTCACCTTCCTCGCACCAACTAACATCCATTGGCGTATTATTGTGCTCTTTCCAGCGGAGAAGAGCGTCTTCAATGGATTCAATTGGCTGCTGGTCGCTTGATGACGTTGAAGAGCTTGAGATTGAGGGCGTTGAGACAGTTGACGACGCTGAACTTCCTGATGGTTCCTCACAATGTTCATCTTCCGAATTTGAGCCACTAATCATTGCTTCACCCGCATGTGTCTTTGGTCGTCGATGCTTTTCGTTCTCGCTTCCGGTCAGTACTTTTGGATCGCAGGTAATTAGACCTGGTTGTTTCTTAAATTTTGCACTGCCATCACGATGGAATACAACTGGTTCGTTAAGCTCAGCGGGTTCGTTTAGAAAAAACACATTTTTAGCGGCAGCATCGATTATCAACTCGTCGCCCATTGACTCGAGCGAAGAAATCTTCTTTGGATTCGGTGAGCTTGTCTTCATGCTGTTATGCTTCCATCCTGATTCGGTGAGATTCTTTACCGCACCATTGCTACTCGAAATTGATCGGACAATTGGCTGCATGACCTTCGGCAGCGGTTCCATAGCTTTCGATGCACTCACAGATTTTGAACGACATCGACCATTAGCATTGGATCGATAAGGTGACATCTCCGACTGCTGACGATTTAAGATTGATGTTGCCGAAGCTGATTGTTGAATACTGGTATTATTTTGACATTTTTGTCGCTTTGGAACGGGTGATGGTGAGCAATTTTTGTCGGATCGAAAGGAACCAGCACGACGAACCATGCGAGTAGCAAGCACTTCCGGTGTCTCATCGTCCATTTCGAGCACCCATGACACTGAATCGCTCTTTTCAACGACACCCTTAATAATTGGCGATGCCGGTGGCGAATTTTCGTCAATTCCGCTAGCACAATCAACAAACGAGCCGTCGGTGAAGCTGCCAATGGTGCGATTTGACTGCTCATGGTAACTCTTGGAAAGCTCATTAATGGTGAGCGAATATCGTTCGGCATTTTGTTTGAGGCGCCATTGAAGCTCTTCATTGTGAAGCGATAAGCGAGCCGACTTCTTTTGCATGCTGTCGTGTTGATCTTGCAGTTGCTTGGACTTTTTCAATAGCTCTCTGGAAGGATCAAAATAAAAGTTAGTCGCTTTTTTAACACACAAGAGTTTAACTTACTTTTCCTCCTCATTTTTGGCATGTAATTGTACTTGTAGGTCTTCTACGCGAGATTCTAAAGCTGAGCACTTGACTTGAGCGGCCATAGCCTCATCAGCGACACGCTGTAGCTCACATTTAGCCTTTCTTAACTCAGAAATTTCGTTTTGCTTAAGCTCCAACACGCATCGCAAGGACTCGACTTCATCCTGAAGAATTTGACTTGAGTTGAGTGTCTTGTTATGGAATGATTCATTGACGCTGGCTTTGCGGGTTGTCTTCATGATCGTCAGTTCGTCGGCAGACTGATTCAACTTCTCTTCAAGCTCACGCTTTTCGTCGTCCGAGCGAATTTTCATGTCCTCAAGAAGCTTCGTGAGATGAGCGATTTTTTCCAACAATTCCTTCTCACGCAACGAAGCATGCTGAAGTTTTTCGCTGAATTCCAGCTCGGAGTTGTGAAATTTATCACGCAACTCGTCTTCGATGATTGTGAGCGCTTGGACACGCTTAATTAAGTCATTTTCACGATCGCGGCTCGTCTGAAGCTCACTCTCTTTCGCCAATAGCTTACGATGCCACTCATCAGTCTGTTTGCGAAGATTTTCTTCACTTTCCGTTTGCTTCTGAAGCAGCGAGAATTTTTCTTCCTCCAAATCGTCCAGAGTGAGAATAACTGGAAGACAGGAGAAAATAAGTGACTTGAACTTTGCCCTGCATGACATTGCACGCTTTAAACTAATTAAATTGCTCAAATAGCTAAAGAAATGACTTTTTTTCTCCGAGGGGTTGATGAAAATTTTGAAATTTTATATGCGAGGGGCGGGGAACTTGAGAGTTGTTTTGCAAAAATCATTTCAAAATTTACAAAACCGTTAATGTGAAAATTTTTACCTTTTCTCATTTCCGTTCGATGAAATTCTTCTCGTTCAGAAAGCTTCTGCTCGAGGCCGTGATACGATGTTTTCATTTCATCGATGTATTCACGCGCATCGCGAAGCTGCTTGGTGGTCTTTTGTTGAGATTTCTTCAACGATGGGCAAGAAAATGCATCCAACTATAATAGAGTTAAAATTAATTAATTATTTAACTCCAAGTTTGTTTAAATAATAAATTTGTTTTTGAAAAATCCACTAACATTCTTTTTGAACAACTCATTGACGAGTTCGCTAATTTTTGGACTTAGTTTTCGAGACATTTTTGATTTTTTTCACTAGTTTTTAACGCACAAATAATTAATTTCTTTAAATTAATTTAAATTTTTATCCATTTCTGTCTTAACTAAGTTTTTGATTTTTTTGAAGATCTCGTCCCTACCGATTCTCGAGGTAGACTGAAATAAAATTGAGAGCAGAAGACATGTGCACACAAAAAACTTCTTGCTACCTGATTGAAAAGTTTCTCTCGTTATGACTCGATGCAGGTAGATATCGTGGTTAGGGAGAGAGGATATGTAAATTTTTCAAATCGTGTCCTTCACGACAATGAAACGATTGTTTGTGATTGTAGGCGGATTTTATCACTACGGGGCATTTTATTTAGGAATGGATTTATCAGTTTATTATTGCTATAAGGCTTTAAAATTGAGCATGGGTGGATATGATGCTTCAGGGATGCTAAAAATTATTGTCTCGATAGCCTTAAATATTTCAGTAAACTAGACACATTTAAAATCCCTGAACGATTCTCATCGCTCTTAATAAGCATAACACAGATTAATGCTGGAACCAAAAATCTTTTTCAAACATTTGTCAAAAACATGTTCGGGATTTTTCCTCATTCGAAGGAAATTTCTACCTTTGCATAAAATTGGATCAACTCACACCATAAATTCTTAGAAAAAGAGCTTAAGAAATCAATTTTTTTAAAGGTGACACTTTTTTGTCACCCACAATGCCGACAGAGAGTTCGCAGTCTATTGATGATGAAGGGCGTCTAGACTCTTTAGACTGTCTTTAATTTAGTCCATTATGATGTACTCAAAACAGTCATTAGGTGAGACAAAAGTCTCAAAATTTTAAAAGGACAATTGATCGATTTTTGGAATTACTTTTACGATGTTTTTGGGTTACATAATCGCTAAATGAGTTTGTGATAATTTATAATTTCAACATGAACTTTACGAAATGTAACGGTCAAAAAATATTTCGCCTATAAATCACTTAAACACGCGCGCATGTCTTCTAGGGTCTTCTTTAGCATAGCTCTGTATATTAAATTTCCAGAATGACTGTAAAACCAGTTCAGCAAGGTCATCACAACATTTTTTGCTATCAGCGAAAGTTTATTACTCGAGTATTCCCTCATTAACGGTATCTCAAAGAGTTTATTTATGCGCAAAACTCATGTCGGTTTAAAGTTAGTATCAGTTTAAGCCATAAGCAGGCAACATCATGAAAAGTTTCGTACAAATATCTTTGCTGCTCTTATCGGCAGCTGCTGTTAAGTCAGATAACAACAAAAGTGAGACAGTTTCTTTAGCAAACACATTTAACTGCTACGCTGACTATCTCAAAAGACATGGAGTGCTCGAGGAGCAGTTTGAGTCATCGCCATTTAATGGTGAATCATTTTTGTGCGACATGATTTTGGTTTCGACAGTGAATCGTGTGTATGAGGAACTCTATCATGAATTTAGCATCGATGAGAGATTTAAGGAATCGGCATTGTGCATTGTTGAGTCACTGAAGGATGCAAAATGGAGTGACTTAGATATTAAAGAGCAGGTGTGTATTTAAAAAGATTTATAAAATTTTTAATTACATAATTTTTAATCACAGGTGATTGAAGTCACAGATCTTCTCACACCAACCGAAAAGGAGAAAAAAATTCGTGAAATTAAAAAATTGCAAGAAAAAATTAGCGGCAATGCGATTCTCATTTGCCTTTCGGAGAAAGAATTTGGCGAATTATTTAACTCAATTATCGCCAACACAACACAAGAAGACGAAATAAAATCAGATGAAGATCTTGTCGGCGATTATTGTGCACGAAAATATGGCATCGATAACAACTTGATCAACACGAAAGACTATCAAATCAATGTCAATCCAACCGATATAATCACAACATATATTCAATGCGATGTCGTTAATCAGCAGCATTTCGAGGAAGCCGAAACTGAGCTGCGCGATCATTTATTGAACGATGTGGGTGTAACAGAAAATAAGGTCGATTGTTATATGCAGAAATATCATGACAATCACTATTTCGATAAAACTCTCGCGATCGCATTACTCGGTGAATTGAACTTGACTGAGGACCAGAAGCAGCGAGAGAGAAAAAAATTCATCGACACAATGGTCAAGATAACTCGTGTTATTGCTGAATGCTAATTTTATTAGCGCCACAATTTCTTATTTATTTATTTATTGGTCAATTTAAGCTGATGATGTGTGGTTTTGAAAATCATTTAGCACATTGCAGAAGTTATTTAAAGCAACGAGTTTAACAAAATATTCTTCAGTACCTTAAGAACTTTTCTATCGCGCTGTTAAAATTTAAAATAAATTTGTGAAAAATAAAAAATGTTTTTTAAAAAGTGAGTTTGAAATTTTGTTATTGAGCATAAAAAAAACTTGAGAAAAATATAAAATTAAAAAAATTAAATATTTTTTAGCTCAATCAATTTTCTCTGCATATTTTGCTTACTTTCGCTCGCTCACTCTCAAAGTTACGACAATGCAAAACTCAACTGCTTTATTCGTCATTTAAAAGACCAAAACATTCTACCCAAAGACTTTGCCGAGAAGCCAACAATTCGAGACATTTCACAGTGCGATAAAATCGTCCAGCATGCGCGCGACTTGTACCGTAATCGCATTACTGTAACCGCAATTTTAGACATCGGTCCACTCAACCTCGAAAACATGCTCGAGAAAGAGCGACAATGCTTCGATGATCAGATTAAGGCGCAAAATATTGGCGATTATATGCTTAAGCTCATCATTTATCGTTCAGTGGACAACATCAACTTTAATTTAATCGCAGATCAAGAGAAAACTCGCGAGCACATTATTGACGTTATCTCATACTCAACCTCCAATTGTACATTCGGAATCGTTTATGACACATTTAATAATGAAAGAATTAAGAATTTCGCAAAACGCAAGTACGTAATTGACAACGACGTGCTGGGTCTTAAGGAGTACAATCTCACACTCAATCCGTTCAATGTGGACATACCAAAGATCGATTATGACGCGCTTATCGCAAAAATCGTTCAAGAGGAATCGGAATTCATCGAGAAGAAAATTAAAGAGGAGCGGAGTGGCGATGAAGCATCGGCGAAGAGAGTTTTCAAGTTCGATAATGATGAGGCATTGACCTTCCTCAGTCACAACTGGGCAGTGATTTTTCTCACCGAATTAAATATTACGCCCGAGGAGAGGGTTACGAAGCAGCAGCAGTATTCGAAGGAACTGCTCGAATTTCAAAAGAAGAAAAATATTATTCCACTCGATGACGAATGCTGTGCTTATGTTCGGGTGTGAAGTGATCACCTTGTGACTATCTTCGTACTCGTTTTTTCTGTTAAATTTTTATTGTGATTTTCAAGCAAATAAAAATGGATTTTTGATAATATTTTAAGTAAATATTTTTTAAAGCTTTTGACGAAATTGAGAGTTTTTTCTGCGTCGTTAGAAAAAAGTTTTTATTTATTATGAAACCCCACGCGATCATTTTTGAACCTCACATGTCACTCACAGATAAGAATTTTCTCTCATTTCATTTCAGTTTTGTTCTATTTGCTTTTGAATAATGAAGCTTTAGTGAGTAAAAGTAGAAATTCGCCACAAAATAAAAATGTTTAATTTTTATTTTAGCACATTTTGGCAGATTTTGTTCTTCGTCACATTCGATGATGCTCGCGAGATGTATGACTATGCAAAAATAAATTGCTACATTAAACATTTAAAGTCGTTCGGTCAAATTGAGTTGGAATATCCTGAGCATCAAGCATCGCAAAATACATTGTTGCACGATTGCGAGCTAAACATTAAGAACCTCAAGGCAGACATGTATAAAGCTGTCAGAATTAAAATGAAGAAGAATCAACAAATCGCAGAATATGCTGACTGCATTGTGGATTACTTAAAGAGCGACTTTTGGGCTGAAATTCAAATGCGTTTTACTGTTCTCGACGCTTCACAACTGCCAGCCGTTGAGCGAAGAAGAAATTTAAGCAAAATGGAAAGACTGTCAGAAAGAAAATCTGAAATTGGCATCAACTACTGCCTGCATGAGGTTCAATTCGGTGGTTTGTTTGACGAGCTGTCGAAATCGGACAATGAAAGCGAGAAAGATCGACTCATGAATTATTGTGGGCGAAAGTATTTGATGGACAATCAGATTGGAAGCGAATTTGAAATTAAGTTAGCGGAAAATTTTGATTCAAATGAGTGTGACGTTAAAATTGAGGAGTTTGAAAATGAGGTCGAAAGTTCGTTAGTTAAAGATATTCGAGAAATTAATCCAAATATTCAGAGTGACGTCTTGAGTTGCATTTTGAGAAAATATAATGAACAAAATTATACCAGAAAGATGTTGGAGTTTTCAATCATTTCAAAATTAGAATTGAGTTTGCTTCAGTACAAAAATGAAAAGAAGAAATTCATTAAATATTTCGCATTAATAACGTATGAGGTAAAGCAATGTGTTTGAGTGTTTAAACTATTTTGGAATCAAATAAATTTTTTAACGTGTTTTTAAGGTTCAATAAAGAGTTCGTTAATTTTACAGCAATTGACAATTTCGCTATCACAACAAACAGAGAAAATATTGCCGTTGATGGATATTTTATTGCACCTTATCACAACCTGTTTTCTCTTTTGTTTTTCTTAAATCCCCAACAGGTATTCAAATATTTGCAATGTGCACGTGACAATAATCCAAACATGTGAAAGTGTGAAGATGAAAAATTGTCAACACTGCATGGGATCATAAAATGGAAATTCCTGTCATAAAAAGTTTATTTTCTTTGTTTCCTCCGTCCATATGCTCAAATCTATCTCAGGCAGATAGAAAGTAAGAGCGTAAAATATTCATAAGAAAACAATCGAAAGATTTTTGCATTTGAATAAGTTCTTGAAAAAGAATGTCTTCGTGGTAATTTCAAGAGTTTTTGGGGGTTAATCGTAAATTATGTACTCATAAAATTTTAATTCAATTAATAAAATATAAATTTTTAAGTTTCAATGGTCATTAATGATAAAATTAGTATTTAAATTAAATTTGTGACATAATTTACGAATTGACCCCACTGACCACGATCATAACCATAGCTGTAAAGTACTCACGTTAAATACTAGATGCTGCACCAGCACTCCCAAAGCCTCGACACTTTTATTCGCATGTAAAAGTTCCATCATTTGTTTTTGCTGTTCGGCCGTCTGTTGGTCGATGATTTGCTGAAGCATCTGCTCCTTTTGCATCTTGCTGACATTCGTGCTGTTTTTATTGATTATTTTCACGCTATTATTATTTTCCAGCTCCTTAACTTTCGCCTTTGGTGACACACTCAATGTATCGATAATAATTCCATTTGTTGACGGCGTTGATGCCTTCGATGACCGGATGGATGATCTCGGCGAGGCATTGATCGGTGTTGGATTCACCAAACGATCTGAAAGGACAATAAAAATAATTCAATAATGAGTAAAAAAAATTTTACAAAAAAAATGGCGAAATTTTTTTATTTTTGCAAATTTAACCAAGTTAGCCATGAAATTTAATTTTTCTTCAGTCTTAAGCGAACTCTTCAACTGAACGGAAGTAAAATTCGAGAGAAATTCAACAATCAATCAATTTCATCATGTCAAGTGAAAAAGCATCGATCGCAACCAGCACCCCAAAGGCACCAGCAAAGGACGGCAAAGCTTTGAGCGAGGATTTCTTCAACTTTTCTGTAATTAATCGTGACAGTCGCGAAAAATTCAAGCGTCCACGCTCCGTGAAGAAAACTCGAGGACCAAAAGAAAATTTCAATCGCAACAACCGACACCGATCGCCCGAGAACAAAGATTATTCGGAAAAGCGTCGTCAGCAAGCAATTGAAGCGATGAAAATTTCCGAACAGCGTCGTCTTCGTCTCACTGAGGAATCAACGGAGGAAGCGTCACTTGCCGAGAGCATGGCCAACGTGAGTGTCACCAGTGTCGAGTACCTTCCTGATGGTCGCTACAAATTGACGCGCAAAGAGTTGGCAGCACGTCGTGACAAGCAACGTCGCATCATGGAGTTTTTGGCCGAACAAGAGGCACGCAAAAAGGCTCAAGAGTCGAAGAACAAGCGAAAATGCACATTCAAGCCGAGATCATTCGCATGGAGCCCTCGTCCGGTTTTCAAGAGCACCGCCAATCGTGAAGTTGCAACCAAATGCTGCGAACGTGCTCAATTCGTCAACGAAGCTCCCGATATCAAAGTCGAAATGAAGGATGGCGAGACTCAAGCGTCAGCACCAAAGGAAGTTCTTCGCTATGCCAAGGATGATCTTCGTGAGATGAACCCATACGGATTCTATTTCTTGTGAGCATTCAAAAAAATTTTACTTCTAACATTTAGCACGCGGCAAGTTCCTCAAATAATTATCAAGACATTCGTACAAACATCAAACTGATCATTACCATTCCATTATAATAATTTGAAATAAACAGAAATATCGTAACAGCATAAGATTTTTCGTGTAAGCAAATAATTTATCATTTTTTCAGAGGGAAATTTTCTTTCAGAGTGGCACGAGATATGAGAGCGAGGAAAATGTAAACAGCGATCAAATGGATGTTTTGAAGCAATTAAAGTGTGTATGATATTTTTTTTGACACACGATACATGCGATCGGATGTTTGTGATGAAATTTTTAGGTTTATCATCAAGGGCTAGACAGTTGGATTAAAAACTTAAATCTTAAGATTAAATTTGACAAAATGGTAATCTAAATCTTCTTTGTTATATTCAAGTTTCCATCCCTAGTAATTTCTTCATCACGATTTTTTCATTGGATAAAAACAAAAAGAAAATTTTCGTCTCATAACTCACATACAAATTTATATTCGATTTTCTTTTTCTTTTATCGTCTGACTAGCGCACGCCGTGTCGATGCTAGAAATTTGTAATTAACCCAAAAATATTCTCGCACATGATGATTGAAATGGAAACAACTCAAATGGTATCCAATTGCGGTAGGTTTCAAATATCAAATCGTCATTTCCTAAACAGAAACTTCTTTTTAACGAGGAGCGAAAGAAATTTTATGGAGGAAATTCCAGCGTGGAAAATTTGTTGCATGTTGTTTTCACTCGAAATGCATTGTAGGTGTAGAACAGCAATTATAATGTTCTCATGTTTCAGAATTGAGTCATGCTCATCGCGGGATATTCAAAAACACGATAAAAAATTTGAAATATTTTCTTGATCTCATAAAGTTTAATGGATGATAAAACAAACCGCTCGCAGGAAAATTAAATCAGATCGGTGAAACCGCATGGCGGCTTTATGGTGTGTCATGTTCAATTTGAAATAAAAATCGATAATATTAAAGTTTATCAAAACTCAAATTCATTTGTTGCATCAAAATAGAAAAATCGATAAAATAAAGCCCACAATTTAATTCACTTCCATTTATGATTGATCGGCCGTGAGTGATAAGTTTCTTATTAAAGTAATAACAGCTAGTAGATGTCGGTAAAAAATGTCAGTCAAGGACGTGCGCGCAAGTGATTTTCGTGTCATTGAGTGGAAATTTAATTATGCTATTTGTAAATTTATTTCCTATTGCATATCATCAGCATCTTAATGCGATGACTTAATTTCCTCATTAGAAATGTTGCCACAATGAACCTCTTTCATTTGGATGGAAGTTCATCTTCAATTGTTTCTTTTATTTGTTGCATGCGGAGGAAAATTTATAGCCGTATAGAATTTCCGATAAAAATTAAATTTATGCTAGATGTGTAAGGCACACGAGGTTGCATCACGAACTGTAACGTTCAACATCTTTTGTATCATAATTACAAGTTGCAAGAGATTTTCTTGATGAGATCGCAACATTTCACTTTGATTTATTGTGCGACACAATGATGAAAATATGTTGGAAAATTCCCAAGCAGTAAGACCAATAAAAAGCGATCACGAGGTGATTTATGGAGACACAATTGTTTGAAAATTTAACGGTTTTGTTTTAAAAAGGTATTTTTAATTATGTAGGAGTTTCATTTTCCAAAAATTTAATTTCTTTATTCAAGCGATCCATCAAAAATTTGCGACGCACATTTGACAGATTTATTATGCCCTCGGCGTAATTTCCTTAAAAACAAAATTTATAATTTCGCATGTAAACGCGTTTAATGATCGCGATCTTTTTATGTGGGTGCCTGCCATCATTCACCGCTCCGAACAGATATCTTACACACAATATTTTCAATATCAACATCGAGCGTGAGATGAGTCAGTTTTTAGAGTGATTTTACGCTCACTTGGCAGCGTTCCATAAGTTTTCACTAGCTAACAGACCTCTCAGATGACCGCAAATCACTGTTGCTGAACTAAATCTCTTCAAATTCAAGTTTAAAATTACAATCTTTTTACCATGCGCGCACGAGAATGAAAATTATGCTTTGTTTTCTCCGTTAGATATGAAGAAGAGATGTGTGAGTGATTACAAGATGGGTGCGACACATGTAACGGAATTTTTAAATCTTTAATTCGAGTGAATTAGCAGTTAATTGAAAATTTAACGAATTTTTTTGATGAGAGTTTCCACTCGCTGAAGTCCTACAATATTTAATTATATTAAAAATAAATTCAAATCAATTGAAAAATCTGTCGAGATTTTGATAGCAAAGAAATTGCCCATCTCGAGTAATTTTGTATCAATAGCATTTCAATTGATCTCAATCTAGGTTGAATTACTTATTTTCTCAATCCACTATGTCATCGACCGAGTTATGATGAATTAATTAATTCATGCGCGCCTCAAATTGTATCATTTGCATTAGAGAGTATTTAAAGTTTATAAAAATCATGTCTCGACAAGTCATTTTAATGCCTATTTTAAAAAAGTAAATTGTGAATGAACTGTAATGGAAGTAAATTGCGGCTAGATCATTTATTTTGTTACTTCCTTCATTTGGCATTCGGCACCCTTAATTGCATTTTTTGTTTATGTTGCAATTAACATAAATTAGTGCGCAGTAAAAATGAAAGCGACCGGAAAAGCTAATGGAAAGGATTTTCGAGTGTTAGAACAACAAAAAATATTATAAAACACCAAACGCGTGCTCGGAAACGGAAAAAAAGAATTTACTAAAATATTTTATGAAAATTCAAGGCGTGGAAAAAAATGTTAAAAATATTTTTATTTCATTTTTTTTGTTTTCACCCAAAGTGATAGAAAAGAGAATTAAATTTTGTTTCATATGAAACTCGAGACATTGATCGACCTTCGCTTTCTCAAATAAAAAGTTTATCATGTGGCTCAGTTTTGGCAGTGCGACAGAAAAATTTTCTCTCCTCGAAAGTGAAAATTTTCGATTATAGTGCAAAAATTACGATCAAGGATTTTTTAACGAGTTCATTAAACATTCTTTGAAATTAATTTCACACTTTACAAGAAATTCCATGCACGAATTTTATTTTCCTTTTGTTAATTCATCGAATCAATTAAGCCGTCTTTGATACATGAAAAAGTGTTGCGTTTAATTAAATTAAAATTAATTTTTGTATTTGTAAGCATGAATGAAAAAATCTTCATGCTTTAGGGAAAAACAAGTTTTTTCTGCTCTTCCTAAATGCGCAATTTTTCGCGCGTTGCTTTTTGTTAATTAATTTTTTAAAAAGCCTAATTGAGTCCAATGAGACTTGGGAGAGAGCGGAAGTGACTTTAATTATTATTCTAAAGAGCAAAGCAATTTCCAAAAATAATACATGAGAGTGTGATCATAAACATCCGCATGCTCATAAAAATTGTTAGAATTTTTTAAGTAAAATATTTCGCACCTATTGAACCATTTTTTTCATCCAACTCAAGACCGTTATTAGCAATTATATTCCAGATGTATTTAATCTCAACATGTTCAGACAATTACTTTAGAAAATATTTTCCTCGGTTGATTTTTTAAGTTAATAACTAAAATATATCTTTTTTGCTGCTGCACAAACTGTAACTTACCGTTGCTATCAATGAACATTAGCGGTCTTCCTATCAAAACTATCCAATTGAGAAGCACGTCAGGTTTAAGAGTTTTTTTTTATAAGGCGAAAATATTTTTCAATTCATCTTTCAACAGATTCCAGATGTTGAGACTACTGGAGATTTTTTTTCGAGTGGGAACTGCTTCTCCACTAAAGTTGTTGTTGCTGAATGTCACATAAAACAGCGTGTTGAAATGTGATGCTTGAAGGTCCACTCGAGAGAGCCCAATATTAAATTGAAATAATAAAAAAAGCTCTTTTTTGTCTCGCGGAACTCAACATAAAAAAATATGAATACGCGAGCAATTAGTCAAAGTTAATTGAATGAATATTTACACAATGACGTCGCTTACAATTATGCAATGATAATTAAATGTTTCAATTAAAATTGGCGACTTGCACTCCATTCATCATTCCTCGACCCCGATATGAATTTTCTTCTTCTCTTGTGCATTCAAAGCACGCTCGATTTATGAGCAGAAACAAATAAAGTTATTTTATTCCACTTTGCGGTACTTTGAGATTTTACGCGTCTTTAGGTTTTTTGAGTGTTCATTGAGCGTAATTTTTATAAAATCACTTTTGATGACACAATAATTGTGGACGTTATTCATAAAGAGAATTTCTCACTTGTCAAGTCATAAATTAATAAAATTAAAACTTCGACACTCGGCTGACATTTTTGTCGAATTACTTAAATTTTTTGATCACATTTTGATGTTTTTAAATTTTTAAATATTTTTTAAAAAATATTTTTTTTTAAATTTTAGTCATCAACTTTGTTTTTTCACACGCATACGCACAGATAAAGGAACTTATATTTGATTAAGCATCCGAAAAAAGAACAATTCTCCACTAATTATAGTACAATAGCACTCATTTGCGTTTCTATTTTTTCCAATTAAGCACTAATTTCTCTATTTTGTCTAATTCCACATTCTCAAAAGATTCTTCCATGTAAATTCTTCTTCTTGTACATAACACACAGCACCCGCTCGACAATTGTTTTTCTTCCACAACGTCTTGATCGCAACTGAGAGAGATTAATGCCCGCGCCGTGGATACGAAAAAAAAACATACACAGAGAGAATTGCGATGAGAGAGGAAAAACTAAAAATATATCATTGAATAAAAAAAAACATAAAAACAAAACAGAGCGCGCAAAAAATTTAAAAAAGCTCTCAATTACGTCATTAGAGATTGAGAGAGAGAAAAGGCATCTACGGATGCATGCATGCAATTGACAGTTCCTGCTTCGATGATCATAGAACGGAAAATCAGATGTGAATTTGCACATCAAAAAGTGAGACTGAAAAATTATTCCACGATCGTTAACTTTTTGTGCTCTACTGCAACTTTTTTATACTGATCTAAATTTCGCCACGCACAAAGTTGGCATTTTCAAGTTGAGTTGTCTCAGCTTCGTAAATATGCAAGCATGGCTTTGTTGATCGACGACAAAATTTTTCGCCAAATCGGTGTCACGCAATATTGCGAAGTCAATGCACGTGTGTTCGTTTCGCATAAAATTTTATGCATAGATTTTTACTTTTTGTGGGTAGGAACATAAATGAACATAAAAAATTAATATGCATAACACATGAGAGATAATGTTGCTTGGAATATTTGAATAAGCAAAGAAAGTTAAATTTATTTTTTTTTAAGTTTGAGTCTGATGAAAATTGGAATTGAAATTTAATTTCCTCATTTAATTGAATGGAGATTAATAACGTTTTAAACAATTAAACATATTGAAAAAATATTTTCATATTTTCTACGACATGGACGAAATAAAAAAAAGGGTAAGTGACGCGAAGGTTTTGAGAGCTAAAAAAATCTAATTTAACGGTAATTTGTTTAAAAATTTCATTTTTCGTTTTGTTCCATTTGAAACTTTCTAAATCTTTGGCTAATTCTGTTGAATTTATTTATTACATTTTATTACATTAATAAGAATTCCTGTATATAAATTATTGAATACTTCTCTCTCTATCCATATCACGACAAACAGTTGAATGAAAATTCCGCATAAAATAAATGCTCTTTATACTGTAAATTTTTCGCTATATTCTCTCGTTGACTTCAATTGAGATTTATTGTATGAGATTTGGCGCGTGCATTTGAGATGCCGACAGTTAGCGTGTCAAGTGCTCAATGGCGTTTAAAAAAATAAAATTGTTTTACTGAGATTCGAACTCAAGTTTACAAAAAAAATGCAGTCAATAAAGGGTTTAGTACAGGCGATGGTTAAAAAATTTTTAAGAGTTAGTAATTTATTATTCAGCACTCGATTTTCACTATAAATATTGAAGTAAAAATTCCTTAAAAATGTTTTTCCTGTTCTTTATCCTCTTATTTATATTAAAAATAATCAATATCATCTAAAGAATGCGTAATTTTTTTTATTTTTATTTTTAAAGATTTTTGTTTGTTCGATTACTAACTCTTAAAAAAGTGGAACTTTTTGGTTGACTCTAAAGAAAACTTAAATCTTCAATAATATGAAACACATTCTTTTGCCAACGTTCTTTGTGACTTTATAAGTCTTTCTAATTATGTAAAACACATTTTTAGCATATAAAATGCTCCAAAAGTTAATTAAATTATTTAGTTTTACAATTCATAACGTTTAATTTAAATCTCACAGGTGATTTTTAGCTGAATCAGTTCGCTGAATCTTAATCTTGCAGGTGAAAAAATTTCCCGCACTTTTTTTTTGCATTCAGTAAGTTTAAATCTTAAATTTTCGTTACAAAGAGAGTTCCACTTTTTTTTAACCATCGCCTACAATTCTTTAGGAAATTTAGGAATCGAACCGTGTTTGTGAGAAATCTTTTATCTCAAAATTTTTATAACTTTGTAATGAAGCGAAAGAAATTATTTTAAAAACTATTAAATTCTCTTCCATAATATTTATTTCATTCATTTTTTTTAAATCTTACACGTCGGATTTGCTTTTTAATCTTCATTTTACTATTCAATTATTTTACTGATGGCTACTCAATGAACTTGCTTATTTCCACACGGATGAACTTTTCGCAGTGCAAAACTAAAATAACGTTTAACGAAGCATAAGACTTAAGAAACCGTATAATAATGGTTAAAAAATCAAAATCGTGGCTCTTCTGATTGCAATTTAATTACTTTTGAATTCAAAGATTAGCAACAACAAAGTGCTCGATATTATCGTGCATTGAAAGCAATCGTAAAAAATTTCTCTTTAAAAAAATTGAAGAAAACTTTCAAGATTGGCGATTGACGGCTTCAAATCTTTCATCGAGGCCCGCATTATTCGTGATTTTCTTATTTTTACTTCGAAGCTGTCAAAATAATATTTTTCGATCGACCAGATGATGATGTTGTCACTCAGCTCGTGCCGCATGGTCGACTATAAAATTCAAATTGAAATTAATGGACATGAATCTAATCGAATGGAGCGCCATGTTATCCTCGATATTTATTGCCATTCAATAAATTTAAAAAATGCTGGAAATTAGAATTTCAAAATACCCGCACATGGCGACATATGTTCTTGAAATTTTCGCATAATTTTCGTTCTGCGCATGAGCTGAAGATTCGCAATGAGTCACCACCACTTTTCGAAATGCCCTTAAATGCAACAAATTTTAGGTTGTGAATGTTTTCGGACATTTCTATGACCTCATTTCTGTTAATGCGAGTAATATTGATTTTGCGAGGTTAAAATCGCTTTATGAGGTTAAATTATGTTGAATATATAATTAACTTCGATCAGACTCTCGCTCATAAATATTTAAATATTTTTTTACCTTTCTTTAATCCACTTTTACTCTTGTTAGTTATCCTTAATGTCCACAGCATTGATCTTTTAGCTGTCGTAGTACTTTTTCCATTTTCCAATGCCTTATCGATTTTTTGTGTCTCGACGACATCAGACTTGGAACTTTTACACTTTTCCTTCGATTCTGATTTGATTTTTGAGCATTTTTTGCTTGACTTGTCACTCGACTTGTTAATATCTGATAGCACGTTGCTTTTTGATAGCGATAGCAAGCGATTTAAGCCCATTTTATGAGAACCGTGGCAAAAAAGAAATTTTTATTCCAGCACCGAGCCGACAATCTTCATTCACATAGCACGTTACTCGACCGACTAATCGAACAATAGCACTGAATTTTTTTTCTCCTCTCCTCTTCGTGCGGTGTGTATTGCACTTTAGATTTCTTCTTCTTTCGATCCTACTTTTTTTGGATATTTTTCTATTGACGGCATGATTTTTTTTTGATTGATATTTGGTTTAATTTTAATAATTTTTTGAAATGTGTTTCGATGCTCATCAGCAACAGTGAAATGAAAATTATTTTTTGATGTTCTTTCTCTTTTTAAATCGATTCATTAAAAAATTTTATTTTCGGATAATTTGTAAATTCTACAACAAAAATTTTCCATCCCCTGAACTAGCTTCAAAATTTTAATTTTTTACTTTCTTTCGTACATTTTTTAGAAAGATGTCTTACGCCTTTTAATTTCACATGAAAATCGCATTTCGCGCGAGTTGTTGAGAACAAACACAGTTTTGCTTTATTTTTTCGGCATGTTGTTTGCAAATGTTCGCGGCACCATAACGGAATATTTTTTTCACGTAGAAATTTCATGGCAGTGAAAATAGTGAAATTCTTTAAATGATCATCATGTTTTAAGTCAGTAGCCAGATAGATAGTCATCAACGGTAGCCATGTCGAAATGAAAAGTGAAAAAAGTTTTTTTACGGGGAGATTTTGATCTCTTAAGTGAAATCTTTGATGTTATAATTTGACAAAATGGGAAGAACAAGAAGTGAACATGCTGCGAATATCTGTTAATCTCACTTAAATTAAACCAACATGTGCCGTGACGTAATTGGCGCACAGCCACAACCATTACGGTAAAATCCCTGCAAAATCCACCTTGGACACAACAAAATGTCTTTGACCATTCATAAAAGAGGTGTTAATATCACATAAAAACGCATTGAATGATCCATTCAGTAGTTGTAAAAGGAAATTTATTATAAATCATCACTGTGCGGTCCGATTGAGTGAGAAATTGCCACTCATGTCCAAATAAAACAAATATCGAGTTGCGCAACATTCCTCATGAGAATAATTTCCTTTTCTGCAGATCGTTTAAAATCAATTAAATTCTTCATTGTGACCGTGGGCGGCTCGTGTGATATTTATTCAACGCATTATCATTTAAATTTTAAAATGATAGGTTTCGCGAATTCAGGATTGAAATGTCCAAAATCCACAGTGGCGCGAAATGTTGAGAAACATTACTTAATTACAATTTTGCCTTATAGAGACATGTATATGATAGATGGCAGCCTTCGGGTGTCAACATAAGTAGCAGAAATGAAATCTAAACCTGTCCATATTTGAATCAATTGTGAAGAAAATCTTTCTACGATTTTGTACATTCAGTGAAGCGTTGGATTATCTTGATAATGACCATGTTTGAGGGATTTAGGTTTCATCAAATTTGTTAAAATAATTTTAGAAAATATTAATGTATTTAAAGTTACGCGAAGTCGTGGTTGTGTAATTTTCATCTGCCTCTTGTAAATCAATCTCAATGCACATTTCTCATACACTTTCGTCAAGTACCTGCAAATTTATCTCTCTCTCCACTTAAATATACTATAATTATTATCATCAAGTGGTGATAAATTCAAACGATGATGAAGAGGAAAATGAGATTGTCGTAAATCTCAACATTTTGTCGTGAATTTATTGAGCAAACATTAGATGACTTAAGACAAGGAAAATATTCATAAATTCAATTTTTTTTCTCTCGCACTAAATTTGCGCATTTATGAAAAAATTATGAACAGATGTGGAGTAAAAGAGAATTTCATCTATTTTTGCATCAACCTTGCACATGACTCACATTATGATTTCGTGCTGCGATTTTAATTACTCGGCGTCCAAGAGAGAGAAAGAGATAATTTTTCAGAAAAAGAGTGAAATCGTGAAGGAAATGTGGATCATCTTAATTATTTAAGCTATTTTTATTTATATGCTTTTGTTCTTGGCCATGGGAATGGTGTTAAAGAGATGACTAATGACTCAAATTTAAATTTTAGGATTGTTTTTAATTTTTTAAAAGCAAAAAATTTGAGTTAAATTGTATTTAAAAAAAAATATTTGAATAAAGTTAAAGATTCGAACAAAATTATTGAAATATCAAATTTTGTTATTATTTTTTAAATTTTACTAATTATAAATTCAAAACGGCAATTAAAAGTATATTTCGTCAATTTGTAAGCGGAAGCATTTAAAATCAGCCATTTAATTGAATTGCAAATTATTTTTAAAAAAATGTTTCACTTTGTTCTCATCGTAAAAATAACGGTTTTAAATTTTTTAAACCCAGAGCTTCTAAATCTCCCCACCGATCGCAACACCATTTACTTTTTTGTAGAAAAGCCTCGCACCCCTTTTTACAAGAGTTTTTATTCAAATCGTTTAAAAAAATCATTATATTCAACAATGGACGATTATTTAGCCTGCGAGTCGGTAGAGAAAGAGATCGATAAAGTTATTACAAAATTCACAGACATCAAGAATGAGACGATGTGCACGATTGATGAGATTAAAAGTGTTTTGGAAGTTTGCAAGGCGAGTCTTAGTGAGTAAAATTTTGTTCGTTCAATGTCATTTGGGCTTAATTGAGTCTCTCTCTTTGTGTTGTGTTTTAGACAAACGCGACAGCGAATCAAGAATTTCGGAAGAACAATCAACAGAATTGAAAAATGTACTGACGCGATGCAAAAACAAACTAACTCAAGTTTCGCAGTCGCATCGAAATCTTCACGCTTGTGTTTCAAAAGTTGGAAAGGCCATCGATAGGAACTTTGCAGCTGACTACCAAAGTATCGCTCCCATGGATCTCTTCGACTCAGAAAAGCATTTGGAAATCTTAAATCAGGTCATTTCTGAACACTTCTATCGCCAAGGGTTAAACGAAGTTGCAAATACTCTCGTTCAAGAGAGTTTATTGCCCCCAGAAGAGGACATTCATCTCGAACTTTTTGCGGACCTATATCAGAACTACGAAGCGATAACGCGGAGAAACTTGTGCCCGGCAATCGAATGGGTAAAACAATATTCGTCACAGCTGGATGAGAGAAAGAGTGCTCTCGAGTTTAAATTGCATCGTTTAGCATATTTACAGCTGCTCGAGCAAGGTGTTAATTCACAAGCCGAGGCAATCGCTTACACACGTAAAAACTTCAACAAGTTCATTAATCGCTTCGAGAAAGAAATTCAGATGTTAATGGGTTGTCTCATCTATATTGGTCTTCCTAATGGCTTTCAAAACACTCCATACAGTAGTTTGTTCAATGAGGAACTTTGGATGGATGCTGCAGACCATTATCTTCAAGAATCATGTGAAATTGTTGGAGTTAATAAGGATTCGTGTCTAGAAATCATCATCAATAGTGGATGCTATGCACTGCCAGCTCTGATGAACCTTAAACAAATTATGATAAAGAATCGAGTAGCGGGCGTGTGGTCGGAACGTAATGAACTGCCAATAGAAATTGACTTAGGCTCTGAACTTCGCTACCATTCACAATTCACATGCCCTATTCTGAAGCTTCCCAGTACTGAACAAAATCCACCGATGAAGCTTAAATGTGGTCATGTGATCAGCAAAGATGCCATGCACAAATTGACACGAGGCTTAACACTGAGTAAATATTTTTGTTATCACATTGTATATTGATTAATTTTAATATGATTTTCAATTATTTCAGAATGTCCATACTGCCCGAGGGAGTCGAACACAACAGAGTGCAAACAAATTCAGTTCTGATCGCTATTTACTATTAGATATGAAAAATTAATTTTTGATGCCAACTTTTCAATAAAAAAAACTTTTCCATTACATCAGTAATTAAAAATCGCAACATGTGAGCATAAAATTTTAAATTATTCATTAAAATTTTCAGCACAACGCTCATAAATTTCAACGATTAAATTTATACGTGATGGGCAGTTTTAATCATTTGCGGTTATCGATTTTATTAATGAATAAATTAAGCTTTTTTTGTACGCACCTTTATGCGACATTTTTTCCGTTGGCAGTGGACTCGCGTTGGCTGGCAATCGACGAGGAACAATCTTCTTAGCTGGTGGAGAACCTTTGAGCTCACCAACGGGATTTGTTGTCGTCGTGAGTCCATTTTGAGGCTGTTGTGGAGATGATCGTTTTTCTAAAGATGAAAAAAATTAAATTAGACTTAAAAGGTTATTTTTAGAGAAAAAAATAAAAAATGTTGAAATTTTTCGGGAGTTGCTCATTGACATTCTTACAAAAACATTTATGTATGTGTCGAGAAAAGTTTGAATTCCACACTGGTTCAGTTTCATATATATTATTTTCCAAAAAGGCAAGGTCTGTTTTCAGAAACAAAACATCATTTTTCAAGTAGTTCTGACCTTTCTTTATAAGTCCTCAAATTTTCAGCACTTTGAACCAGGGAAATTAAGCCGCATTTAGGGTTCAAAGTGACTGACTATAATATTGCTAAAAACAACCTTTTTAGTTTACCCCTTTTAACTTTGATTCAATCATCTTAATTTTAAAATTAAATAAGTAAAATGCGAGAACATGCTTTGAAGTTTTTTATCAAATTTAATTTAATTTTTTTTAAACTTTGGAACTGTCTTAAAATGAGTAAGCAAAATACGTCAAACGGACCTTCACAAAAATTGATCTACGAAAAAAGCTTTACCAAGCTTTACTCTAAAAGTTTCGAATTCTAACAGCTAAAGCATAAATCTATCGAATGAAAACACTTTGGTGTGCCCGTTCGTGCCCGTTTATCTTAAAATCAATTTTAAAAATGAACCAAATTTGCAGTTTTTTCATACAAAATGGGGTAAAATGATTAAATTTTCTCTTTGAAATTGAACCCAAGTTATCTTTGAATTTTTTTTTGCTGGTAAAAAAGTACGTATACCTGAACCAGTGTGAATTCATGGTTTTTCGTATTTAAATGGTTTTATCATGCATGAAATAATTTTTACCGACATTTTAAACCAACAAAAAATTAGCATACAAGGAAGAACTCAGCTGTGGATAAAACAGGAAAGAGAAAAAAAAATTGGCATGAGAATTAAAGTTTTTAAACTCTGTTGGGAACTTTTCTCACCATATAAAAAATATTTTTGCATGATAAAATGTGAGGTAAAAAGAAGGATGCAAGGTGGAGACACAAAAATTTAATTTTTTAAAAAAAACGTTGAATTTTTAAAATTTTAAAACTTAATTTTTTTATTTTCATAAATTTAGCTGTGAATTTTTGTCAATAATTTTACAGTTAATTTTTATCAACAATCGAAGCTTAAAGGGCAATTCTCACTTTCTCAAACCTCTCATGACACTCGAGACTGACAATCAACAATGTAAGCCAAGAAGAAGGAAATGCAGAGATTTTTTTCCGCTCGAACGTGCGACAATTTCGTTTTTTGTCGTGGCATAAAAATCATGTTTACGACTTTAGCGCACGTGGTTTATTTTGCAATTTGTATTTTTATCAATTATGGAGATAAAAATTGCACACACTCGATGAAGATGCAATAAAAAATCCTCTAGTCGACCTACAATAAAAAATTTGATTGTTCATGTTTTTATGTCGTGACGTGATGACAATCTTCTTGTGAATGCCTATGCTGTCCTCAAAGCCATTTCCCTGATTGCATCTGAGATTATTAAACAGCAGGTGAAAACTCGTGAAGCAAAAAGAAAGAATTGAAATTGGATGAAAGTAAAAATTGACATGCGGCAAACTTTAATAAAATGGAGCAGAAAATCAATGTAGACAGGTGGAAAGGAAATTTTCGAAAGTTATGTCTTGAGATATTTCTTGAATATTTTCAATTGTTTTAAATTTTTTTATTTTCGCATCTTCGAGAAAAAATCTCATAAATTGACGCACGGCACCTCCTCAATCATATTGACATTAGCCTCGACATATTATAATTGAATTAACCGACCGGACTTTGGAAGAAGTAGACACAAAGCGAATGAAATGCTTGCAAAATGTGATTTCAATGTCAATCACTTTCATCTCACATGCGAGAGCACGAAAATCTCATTAGTCAATCTTTCTCTTGACTGCGGTCTTTCTAATGCTCTCGATGGGGCCTTTTGGAGCAAAAAATTTTACTCGCTGTGATTTTGACATTTTAGAAAAGAAAGAATCGATTCAACTTGATGAGTCAATTTTAAAAGCGCATTAAAAGAAATTGCTAAAAATGTCATCATGAAATTTTTTCTGTATCATCAAAGGCGAAGAAATGCGAGCGGCTGGTAATGAAATAAATTATTCCGCTCACAGAAAATAACTTTCATAATTTTTCCCCTTCTGAAAATGCAGAAAATTTTCTTCATAAATTATCCATGCCGAGTGTATCATCGCATTGGTGTAAAGACACATAAAACATTTAATGAAATTTTCTTTTTATTATTTGAAGAGAGAAGCGGCAAGAAAGAGGAAAAAGGCAGAAATGCCAAGTGCGAATTTATATCATTGAAATATTTTTTATATGGTTGCGAAATATGGGATTGAAAGTGTGGGAGATTTTTTTTATGGGATTTACACTGAAAAGTGTCTAAAGAAAGTTTTAAGGGTTTTGTGGAAGATTAAATTAAATTTTTTGATTGCAACATAAATTAAAATATTAATACAACAGGGAATTATATTCTGTCTATGAATTATAATAATTCAGGAAATAATTTTTTTTCTCATATCTTTTATCATATCGATGATTAATATTTTTATCAATTTCGAATCACCTATTTAGACAAAAAAAATTTCCAATCTCCAAAATAATGAGCGGAAATTATCAAAAGCATGGAAATTCCAATTTAATGGCTTTAATCGCATTTTCCCTCTCATTATCATCAATAACAGCATCAGTTCTACATGTGGCGTGCAAAAAAAAGTTTCAATTAAACTGAAGCAGCTTAATTAGAGTAAATGTGTTACTGCTGCACATGACGATGTGAAGATTTCATCATGAGATACCGTCGATGCTTTATTAATGCATTTTCAACGATGATGAAGCTCCATTTCACATTTCACTGCGGAACGATGACAAATACCAAACAAATTTTGCTTCTCATGACAACAGTCTTGTGGATTGCTGGAAATTCGAATGGTTTCATCATCAAGAGACGTAAGAGAAATTTTTTTGAATTCAATTTAAAAAAATAATTTTCACAGATAAAGAATTTACTGTTTTTGGAGTTGAAAATGAGCAAATTGAAGTCATTGGTGAAAATTCCAATGAAAATGAGCTGAATGATGCCAAAAATCGCAAACGTCGTCAAGCTGAAGCCCAAAAACCTGATCCTGAAGCTGAACAAGCAGTAAAGGATTTTCAGGACATCCTTAAAGGAATGGTCGATTCCGTTGTTGAAGGTGGCAAGAAAATCTTACAAAAATTCTCTCAAATGATCGATCCACAAGCTCAACCTCAAAACACGGACGGACAATCTCCGCAGCAATTTTAAATTCACTAAAAATTTGTGAACTTTAAAAGCTTGAACAATAAATTTTTAAAAGTGCAGGAAATGCACCGACCAACTTTTGTGTAATCAAAAATGTCCATTAGCAACTTTAGCGACCATAATTATCGCAGGAGTTTTAATGATTTTAAATGCGGTGGCCAAAAGCATAAAAAGCCATGATTCTCTTTTATCTAAAACTTCTTTTATAGCTAGAGAGTAAGTATGTGCAGTTATAGATTGTAAGTAGAGGGTATTAAATTTCTGGTTAGAATTCAGGTTAATCAAGGTGTGGTAACTCAAATTTAATGGAAAAATATTTAAAATTTAGCATAAATCACATGGGAATTTGAATTTTGTTTATTTTATTAAAATTAATTTCATAAGTTGCTTGTCGGTGTTTGCGTGGTTTCATCAGTATTGATTTTCTACACAACTCCGCTTGAGGTCTAACGCCAAGCAACTGCATAGATGAAGTTTAATTAAATTATTTTTACGTATGAGAATTGAATTCTAGAGTTTTTGTAAAACTTAACAAATTTGCTGCAAAATTTTATCTCATTAAAAATTTAATTCAAAATTATTGCTTTAAAATTCGGACAAAATTTTTATTTATTGATTAAATGCGATTAAATATATAAATTGAGGTGATTAGTATTTTTTTATCTGACACAGTAGCAAGTGAACCAACCGAGTCCACCACAAACCACTTCCCACCTATGGAACACAAACCGACATATGCACTGTTGGAACCACATCAGCGGAGAAATACCGATAGAAAAAAAATAAGGACCATCGTGCAAAAAAAAGTGATCCACGGAAATACTAAAAATGTGTACTTGAAATGTTAAATCGCAGATAAAGCAAAAACTTCAATTTGTTTTGTTAAATCTCTTGACCTTCTTACCAATCATAAGTTTAGTTTGAAATTTTAACAACTCCCAAAAACTTTCTATTCAAAATTTTTTCTTAAAAACTTACGTAAAATTGTGATATTTTTCGCATTACTTCTAGGTACAGTTGCCGTTGATGATGGTGTTCCATTAATTGTCTTTGATGGCGGCCCAAGATCACTCGGAGAGCTGCTAATTGTTCTAACATCGCGCTTTTTAGCGACACCTGGAAATTAAATAAATTTTCTTGAAATTTTTATGTTTGCCAAAAATAAATTTAGAACTGAAATTTTTGCTTTTACTGATTGCATAATTTATTTTTCACGAAAGAATTACTTTAAAGGTTTTGCTCGATAAATCTTTAGTGATAAATCAAAATTCCATAAAGTTGCGCATGCATGAAATCGATCGATTTTTCTTTGCCATTTGCTAATAAAGTCAAATATTTGAAGGCTCGTGAACAAACAACATTTCGATGATGAGAAATTCCATCGAGATCCTTTTTCTTGGATTTTTTTTTGTGCTTTATAATGTAATAAAATAATTTTGTGAATTATGGTCGAAAAGAAATAAATTCATAAGAAATAAAAGTCAGGGCGTAGAAATTTTTATCTAATTTAAAAGTTAAAACATATTTTTAAATATTCATTCGTTGTTTATCAAACTTTTTATTTCAAATCTTGTCATATTCATCAGAGTGAAATCAATACTTCTCAAACTCCAATTGAAAGAGAAAAAATTTCAGTTTGATCGCTCACATTTAAATTATGGAAAAAATATTTTTAGGTCAGATGGGCGGAATTTTGTTTAGAAATTTTTCGATGCATTGCTTTGTGATTTTCCGGAGGTATTTGCCATGGCTACTAAAAATGCTTGTTCATCGTTCTAAATTAGCACATGAGAAATAACAAAACATCAATATTGCAACACCCAAAAAAATTTCCCGATGTTCGAGCTCAATTTAACGACAAGTTTAGTTTTGACATGCAATTCAAATCTCATAAATCGATGGTCTCTTTAGAAATTTGATGTGTGACAAAATAATTCTTTTAAAAATCAGAAAAAAATTTAACTTTTGATTATTGCATAAAAATTTTGCCCAAATTTTATTAAATTATATATTTTACATTTTAAGTTTCATTTATTTATTTGAAATTGTATCAGGTGGTTGGTTATAAATAGTTTGATATTTATCGCCAGCAGTAGCAAGTGTATCCATCACAGAATCCACCTCTCCAGCCTTGTCCCAACGAAATGCAAGCATAAGCACATGCGTTGTTGTCTGGGCAGCCACCATCAGCAGGTTGAATTGTTTCTTGAATTCCATTAGGTTGAATTTCACTCAAGGGTTGCACATTTGGTGGATTGGCAGAAGCGTGAGCGAAGAATGCAGCGAAGACCAAAACAATGATTAATGAACGCATTTTGATTGATTTTTTCACAACTTTAAAAAGTTTGAATTTTTTTCTCTTTCGACTTTTTGTCTTGATTGCAGAACTGAGTTTGATGTTCACTCAGAAAATTAGGCGAGTTTATATAGTCAAGTTAAGTGAGGATATCAAAAGATTAAGTCCACTCCATGTGCGATAAACTTTTTTTAAAAAAATAACAAACAATTTTTTTTCTCCTTTAAACTCAACCAATACAGTTGAAAGTGGATTCGCGTTAATTACTGATAAACGTTGTTATTATGATGTTTTATTGATTTAGCAGATAATTTTAAGTTGTTCGACACGTGTTCAAAAAAATGTGGGGGGTGATTAATTGCACTTAAGAATTTTTGGACTTTCTTTGTCATTGAGTAAAACTTAAATAAATAAATTAATATCGACACTTTTTTAGGATTCTTGTAATTTGAGGACACCAAAAAATCACCGAAATAATGCTAAGTTTTTCAAAAAAATTGTAATCAAAAAATTTAATTAATTATTTGCTCAATTTTTTAACTGAACTGAAAATTTAAAATGCAAACTAAAATAAAGCCTGATTATTGAACTTTTGAAATTTAACTTTAAATTACATAATGGTCATTGTAACCTCGTTAAACTTATCACGTACACGAGCGTCTGTACTTGAAATATTTTACAAAACAAGCGAAACATCAAGTTAATCTTAAGACCATTAGGCCAATCAAAAATTTATAGGATTGTTTTTAGTTTTTTCTATTGGTTAAATTTTAAGGAGAAAAAATTATCTTCGGTTTTAAACGTTTTATACTTAACGTAAAGAATGTATAAACGAGTTCTTTAATAACGAAATTTTTTTTTGATAACAATTAAAAACAAAATTGTTCACTTGACTATAAAAACTCAAAAAAAAAAATCTCGGTGAACATCAAATTCAATTTTTCATTCAAAAAGGGTTATAACTTGAAGAAATTTTCAATTTAAAATACAAAAATGCGTTCATTCACAATTGCTTTGATTTTTGCCGCATTCTTTGCTGTTACTGCTGAAGGTTTGCAAGATTTTAAGGTGACTTCATACCTCGAACTTTTCAACCCTGTTCCTGAAATTCAATCAGCTGATGGAGGATGCCCAAATTGTAGCTCATGTGAAAGTGCATGCAGATCAGTCGGATGGAGAGGAGGATTCTGTGATGGATACACTTGCAATTGCTGGAGATAATTAAAAAGTCAGCGATGATTTGATTCAAACTTTTTTTGTTAAAGTAGTTTCTCTACTTTAATTTAAATAAAATCCAGTGTAAAATAAAAACTTATAAGTTTATTGTTTTTAAATAAAACTATTTTAGGACTTTTAAATAGTTTCTTCTAAACTTAAATTTTCTTGTGTTAGGAAACCTTTTTGGTTGGTAAAATTTATTAAATATAAATTTCACACCATCAAGGATCATTGAACTTTGATATTTTGGAAAAAAACTATGATGCATCATGATGTGTGGATAAGAAATTTAAAGATTTGAGAAAACTTATCCATGAATTAATGAAAATTTTATATTGTGTCTTGACTAAGAAAAGATTTTTTAAGTTTTCAAGTGTAACTTAAGGATGAAGTATAAAATTTGCGACAAACTAATCATGAAGTCAGAATAAATGTGAAAAAACTGAAATTCTTATTAAAATTAATAACTTAATTCTAAAGCTGTCTTCAAAACAATTTTATTTGAATTTTAAATCTGTATTTATTTGAAAAAATATCATTCAAAAATTTAAAAAATTATTTTTTATTTTAAACCCGGGTTTTAACTTTATTGAATATTTGCTGAATATATGTTTAACAAAAACTTATAATTAAATTTATTTTATCCTCGTAAAGTTTAAACTCTTAATTATCTCCAGCACATGCATGTGTATCCATCACAGAATCCTCCTCTCCATCCGACTGCTCTGCACGCACTTTCACATGAGCTACAATTTGGGCATCCTCCATCAGCTGATTGAATTCCAGCATCAGAAGCAGCGTTGATAAGTCCAATGTATGAAGCCATTGCAATGTCTGACGATCCTTCATCAACCAAGTGAACTTTTCCAGCAGCAGTGACAGCAAAGAATGCGGCAAAAATTAAAGCAACTGTGAATGAACGCATTTTTATATTTTTCACTTTTGATTTTTCAAACTAAAATTTTTCTTTAAGTTTCTGTATTGAATGCAGAATTGAATTTGATGTCCACTGAAAGAATTATTTGAGTTTAAATAGCATTTTCTATTGACAATCTTATCAAATTAACCCAAATTAATTTCTTGAAAAATGTTGAAATGACCTAATTTCAAAAAATGGCTTAAGGCAAAAATAAGTTCTTATTGCTCAGAAAGCCTCATTGTGTAATCACTTATCGATTGTTGTCGAAATTTTTAACTTTACAATTTTTATTTGAGTCAATTTTATTTTTTATGAATCATTTTGCAATCAAAGAAAAATGATTTAAATTTTAGATTAGAAATGCTTTAAAATTTTAAATTTAGGTGTTTTTTAATTTTTGAAAATAGAAAGTTTGCAAAATTTAAGAACTTTGATTGTTAAAAAAAATAAAAGTCTAGTCAAGAGGTCAAACCCAAATAAATTAGAAGAGAGATGAAATTAATATCAAAAAATTATAAGTCGAATTTTGCCCTTTTTTGCAAACAAATTGAACTAGATTAAAATTAAAACTACAAATTATTGTACAATAATTATCAAAGCTGGGCTATCTAGGCAGTAATATTTTTTCACAAAAATTCGCAATAGAAAAATTTAGGTCATTTCAACATTTTTCAAGAAATCAATTTGGGTTAATTTGATAAGATTTGCAATAGAAAATGCTATTTAAACTCAAATAATTCTTTCAGTGGACAACAAATTCAATTCTGCATTCAATACAGAAACTTAAAGAAAAATTTTAGTTTGAAAAATCAAAAGTGAAAAATATAAAAATGCGTTCATTCACAGTTGCTTTAATTTTCGCCGCATTCTTTGCTGTTACTGCTGCTGGAAAAGTTCACTTGGTTGATGAAGGATCATCAGACATTGAAATGGCTTCATACATTGGACTTATCAACGCTGCTTCTGATGCTGGAATTCAATCAGCTGATGGAGGATGCCCAAATTGTAGCTCATGTGAAAGTGCGTGCAGAGCTGTCGGCTGGAGAGGAGGTTTTTGTGACGGATACACATGCATGTGCTGGAGATAATTAAGAGTTTAAACTTTCCGAGGATAAAATAAATTTAATTATAAATTTTTGTTAAACATATATTCAGCAAATATTCAATAAAGTTAAAACCCGGGTTTAAAATATAAAACATCTCTTTGGACTCATCAGATTTTCTCTCAGAGTGAACCGAAAATTATATTTTCTAATTTCAATCAACCTCACATACACACGTTAAAACTTTATCGTTAAATAATTCTCTTCTTTCTCCACGATAATTCATTAATTTATTTCTCGTTAAGATTCAATTTTAAAAAGTTTCTTCTCTCGCATTAAAAAACTACCGCACCATTGAAATTGATTTTTACTAGCGGCCACTTAATTGAAAATGACTCAAGTTATAAAGTTGTTCGAACGATTATCTCAGAGAGTAAAAAAATTAAAGTTTAGATAAGAAATAATCGTCTCGAGATAACGCGATAGCTGCAATATTCGCAGTGAGAATTCTCTCAGAGTTGCTTTAGCTCACGAAGTGAAATAATGTCAGCCGTAATTAATTTTGTCGCAATTGCCTTCTGCATTTTTATCCTGCAATTTAAATCGAGCACTGCAGCGGACGAGTGGTGGAAATCGAATCCAAATATTTATCAAATTTCCGTGCTCTCATTTAAAGATTTCAATGGCGATGGACGCGGTGATATTCGTGGCATAATCTCCAAATTGGATTATTTTGTAGAGACTGGCATTGATGTGCTGCTTCTCACTCCATTTTATCAATCTCCGATGGTCGATTTTGGCTATGACATTTCAAATTACACTGCTGTCGATCCGATTTTCGGTACGTCGATAGATGTCGAGGAGCTCATTGCGAAAGCAAAAGAGCGTGGATTGAGAGTCATCCTCGATTTTGTGCCAAATCATACCAGTGTCAATCACGAGTGGTTCAAAAAGAGCGAAAACAGCGAGAAGGGCTACGAAGACTTTTATGTTTGGCATGACGGAGTGAAAACCATCAATTATGGACGACCAATGCATCCGAATTATTGGGTAGCTGAATATGGTGGATTTAGTTGGAAGTGGAGTGATAAAAGACAAGCTTATTACTATCATAAGTTTGCTGAAGAACAGCCGGATTTAAATTTGAGGGAGAATTTGGTTGTTTTGGAGTTAAATAAGGTAGAATTAAAATTTTTTAACTCACAATGAAATTTTATCATTAACTTTTTAAGGTACTTGAGTATTGGCTTGATAAAGGTGTCGATGGATTTAGAGTCGACGCTGTGAGTCAACTTTTCGAGGATCCAGCATACCTGCCAACACCAGACAAGGAGAAAGATTTACCCTTAACCTATGAGCTCATCGAAAAGTGGCGAAAAGTACTCGATGACTATGCAGAAGCGAAAGGAACAGACGCAAAAATTCTCATTCCCCAAATTTGGAACTCGCCACTCGACGATCTTGTCGCGTATTATCAAGGCGCTGATAAAACTCAACGAGCTCAAGTGCCAATGAATTTCATGCTTATCAACGAGCTTACCGCATCGTCGACAGCAGCCGATGTAAAACGTGTGATTGACAGTTATCTAAAAGCACTCCCAGATGGAGCTGTACCGAATTGGTTTGTAAGTTTCTTTTTCTGTCGAGACAGTGATAAGATAAAAAGTTTTATGTTTTTATTTTAAAATGTCTAGCTTGGCACTCACGATCATAATCGCGTGTCATCACGCATGGGAAAAGAGAAAATTGATGCTTTAATGATTTTACTTCAAACTCTGCCTGGAATTTCATTTACTTATAATGGCGATGAGTTGGGAATGGAAGATCATACGGAAATAACGTGGGAAGATACGCAAGATATTCAGGTGAGTGCATTGAATAATCATCGAGCATGAGAATTATTCTAATTTTGAAATTTTTAACTGTTTTAAATTTTTAGGCGTGTAATGCTCAAGTTGAAAGTTATCGTGAGACTTCTCGAGACCCAGCTCGAACACCCTTCCAATGGGATTCGACCACAAGTGGAGGTTTTTCATCAGCAAATATCTCGTGGCTTCCAATGCACCCATCTTACTCTTCAAATAACCTTCAATCTCAAATAACCGCTGAACGAAGTCATTATAAGCTCTACAAGGATTTGCTGCTTTTGAGGAAAAATGCGACATTCACAAATGGAAGCTTTAACTCGAAAGTGCTTGGCACGAACGTTTTCAGCTTTTCACGGACTTACAGTGGAAATTCATTTGTGGTCGCGATTAATTTTGGCAATGCTGAAGAAGAAATTGATGTCAGTGGATTCAACGCTAATCTCAGGGAAAATTCCAAAATTCAGTTAGCATCTTCAACTTCGGATTATAAAAGCGGGTAAGTGCTGTTAGGAATTCTTCTCAAAAAATATCTCTATAATTTTCTCATTTTTAGTGACATCGTGAACATTAAGAACATCCAACTAAAACCGTACGATGCTGTTATAATTTCATATTCATCTGCATCGAAAGTCGTTTTATCACTTTTTGCTATTCTGATGATTTTCTTAAAAATGTTTTTGTAAATTTGATGACAACTAAATAAATTAAAAGTTCTTTAAGATCTTTTAAAATTTCGCGTCGAAAAGAACGAAACACTTTGCACATAATGAATAGTTGATACGAGATGCCACTTCATGGCCTGAACATGACGCACATGTGAATGGCAACAATTACAGTTATGTTGAGGTATAAAAACTTCTTCTTTTCTTTCTTGCTGTCGACTACTTCCACATCTCATTCGCCTTTGTTGTGTTTGAATAGCGAACTTGAACTCTATTGAGAAAGCGCGGAATGAAAGATTTAAAATATATTTTCGAGGGGTGCGCAAGTAAATTTTCAAGACATTCAATAAAATAAGTAAATTTATTGAGGTAAAAAAAATATGAAAGTTTATGTTGCACCCCTTTATTTGCAATTTTGTCACATCAATCGATTAGAATTGCTTTCTTCAAGCCATCCAAATAAGGCGAGGCTGACAGCAGTACACGTTTAATATCGTGCGGTACATGAAATGTTAGAGGAAAAAACTCTCTTCAAGCAATTACATAAAAGTGTATGTTGCATGTAGCATAAATATAGTGAACTTGAAAAGTGCACTCCGAGGCACATGCTGAGGAATTTTGCCGTCTCATGAAATTCCAATTTTCTCTCAAATCGTTATTGCCAGCACCGACAGTCGAAGTCTATTATCTTAAATGATTGAACCATAAAGAACGAATATTTTATGTACGTTGAAGAAAATTTACATTAAATAGAAAGAATTATTAAAGAGGCGATTGACATTTTCCTTTGAGAAGCAACACCATCGACGTAGGTATCTGGAAAAATTATCGCAGCAACAATCGACAAGTTCTCTTTTTACTCTGTCGGACTCTCCTACGTCCGTCGTCTCGTTACAATCTCATGTTTTTCAATCTCGTGCAAAATGTAAAATAGCCTTTCATGCCCGCCTTATAATAGTAACAAAACTAGGATGGGACGCTTTGGTTTAAAGTGCCTTTCGACATGGTCGTAAAAAAAGAGAATTTATAACAAATTTCAAATTTATTCAGTTTTGAAACTTTCAATGTTCTCCAATTAATTTTTAATGAATGAAGTCCTTACATTTACATCTTTCACTGACTATTTCAACTTGATTAAAGTTCATTTGCGTTAAAATTTAAAAAAAACTATTTTTGGTGAGAATTTTTTGCTCACTTTGTTTACATCAAAAACGTAAACATTGCGATAATTTTTGCCAAATCGAAAAGTAATTAATTTATTCTAGCGAATTTGATGATTAAATCTTGAATATTTTTGGTCAGAGAGTGAGCTAAGAGTGTTTTCTAAAATATTAAATGATTTTCTAAATTTATTTCCCATTTTAAATAGCATAAAAAAGCCGATTCTGAAATCGCTCCAAAATGTACTATAATTCACAAAATATGAAATTATTTTGGTGCTATTGCATAGAAAACTAATGTTATCAATATGTTCTAAAGAAATTATGGCTTTATTCTCACTCCATCATAAGTAAATTTGAGCTCAAAAACTTTTCTTTTGTCGTATTGGCGTTTCCAGCAGTGCTTGCAACCAATATCCAGTAGTAAAATTAAACCTTCATTTAATATCTATAACTAGGCGAAGTTTCAAATTTTTATCAGCGAGCATTCAAAAGTTATGAATACCTTTTTGAAATCGCGATTAGAAATTCTCTTTTTTTAAGACTAAGTGAACCGAACAAATGAAAATTTCAAAAATTAATTTCTCGAGAATTAGTGATCCTAATTTAATAAGTGAGGACTTTATCGATGCGTCTTGAGAAGTTCTAACATAAAATAACTATTATATTAATGTTAAATTAATAACTTCGAAGAAAACTCGAAAAAAGACCTTGTTCACTTAGTCTTAAATTTTTTCAGTCCATGTCGCTTTATATTTGATAAATTTTTATTTAAAAATCATAGTTTCCACTCCTTGACTTGTATAAATTCTCTCTCCCTCATGAAAGCATGAAATTCAAATGAAAAATACTTTTTTGTAATAAAGAAATATCTAATGGAGATCGTTTGGATGCGGAGAGCAAGAAGATTGAGAGATAGTGATGTACTTAGTGGTAATGACTCGACAGGAGAGTTGAATTTCATTGTCGGGAGAGAATGTGTTCATGTGCTCGGGAGCAACTGAAAGTTTATTACAAAGTCGTGAACGTTCTACTGGATGTGATGCGGTGTAAGATGGGAAAATTTAAATATCTCGGAATAAATTTATCGACTTGCATCTTGTGGAGGAAACAGGAGGTTTTAATTGTGATAAAACTTGGGCGTTAAAACTAGTTTAAATTTAAATTTTGCTATAATGAACCTCAAAACTTTTACGTCATGTGCAATCATAAAATTTTATGCAGTCTGTGATTTCTTCATGTTCAACTTTTCACATCGCATAATTATTAATGGTTATTTATTTTAATGACACTGACTACGCTCTCTCACCATTAGCAAGTTCATTAAATGACTTCAGCATAAAAATAAATTTCATAACCAAGAGAACTATTCTCAACATCTGTTGCTATTTTTCAATACAATATTTTTTCTTCATTCTTGCACAACGCAGAAGAGCGAAAGTCATTTCTCAAGAAATGTGTTGTAATTAAAACAGAAGAATTATCATAATTCAAATCGACTCTTCGAAGTTGAATGAGATATATTTTCATCTCATGAGAACAAACATAAAAATTCATAACAAAAATTTGAGTACAAAATAATTTTTTACGATTATTTCCGATCGTTTTGTAATTTTGATATTAGTTATCTTCCGTGATTGCGAAACATTATCGTAAAAATAATGAAATTAATTTTTTATGTTGTAGTTTATGGTTTAAATTTACATAATTTTTGGTTTGTAATTAAGTGGGATGATGTTTGGTAGTTGAATTAATTAATTAAGGGCTGAGCACTATTTTTTTAAAAAAATTTATTAGACAAAATGAAAGTTTTGTATTTTAATCGAAAATTATTTTAAAATTTCCAGTTTCCATCCCTTGATTTTATTTTAACACATGTTGCACCATTATGGATGTGCGAGTTCAATTAGCACCATGTGAATGTGGATTATTATACAGCATTTAGAGAGAACTGGTGCTAATTGGATGAATTTGTCACATAAATCACACTTTTAAGACTTTTTAATGGATAAGATTTTTTCGAAACAAATTAAAATAAATTGAAATTTATGAGATGAACAAATTTTTACCTTCTTTCTTCACTCGCTTTCCAAAGCTGCCGAATCTTTCTCGTTCTATCACTTGCGAATGAACAAAACGCTCCGAAGCTGATCTCGTGAGCTTCTCTTTGCTTCCATGTGCTCCCATTTTCACTCGATTTTTTTCACCAATTTATCTGCTCGCACTATTTTAATTAAGTTTTTCCATCATAAGCTCATTTTTCATATCTGTAAGATGCATCGTTATGGTGAGTAAGAGTCGACTCACTCGCACAATAAAGAAATTTATGAACCACAGAGAAATTCAGAATTTTTTATCTCTCAAATCTTTTTATGCTCAAAGTTTTTATGCTTAAAATTTTTCAGGAGAAGAAGAAATTCTTAATTAATCAAAGAAATGAAATCTCTCACGCAATTAAATATTTTTTTTTGTAAAAAACGGTTGTGGTTGTAAGACATGTGTCACGGTAAATTTGTCATTAGAAAGGTTCCAATTTTTTTAAGAAATCAACTCGTTCAAAAATACAAACACCCACTAAAACTTTATCTACGATTTTCAGTCTCTAGTTTCACAACAAGTTCAACAACTGTCTCAAGTTTCTTTTGTTAAATTTTATTTAAAGATTTTTTTGTTGCAAAATCTACCATGAACTTTATAAAAATGTCTCTCGAGACGAGAAAGAATGAAAAGGTAAAGCGAAAGGGAAATTGGATCTATCGCAAAGGACGTTCATCAACAGGTTTTAGCTTCCAAAAAGCTGAAATCTACGGAAGCATGCAAATAATCCCACGTACTCACGAATAAGCAATTAAAATCAAATTAATCGCACTCTCAGTAAAAAAAAGAATTTTGCCGACAAAATCTATTTAATGCATGACCATTTGAGTGTTGAGAGTTAAATTTATTTTTCTCTTTTCACCAAATTTAATTTTTTTTGGCAAACAATTTCAAGTTAATGAAGATGAATTTGGTGGTGTGCGGTGATGAGAAAGTCTAATTGAGTGAAATCTTGGTTTTGTATCCACTTATAAGTCGAAGGTGAAAGATAAAGTAGATGGAAGAAAATAGCAACTAACCACTCAACCGTGATCGGGAGATTGAATGTGAAAATTTTCCAGGAATGGAATATTTGAGGTTAAAAAATCGAGAAGTGTGAGAGTTTTAACTTATGGTTGAGCTTTCTGTTAATTTTTATGAAATTTTTTAATTTTTTCTATGTTTTTTAAACAGAAATTTTTAAAATAAATTTTGACCTCAAGATTACAAAAAAAACTTAATTTGATCATGTTCATACGAAAATCTATAATTTTCTAATGGCGATTTGCAATTTTTCACTGTTTCAACTATTGGAAATATCCATTACCGCGATTACACCTACGTGAGACGCTAAAAAGTTGACTTTAAATCGTCACCAGCGAAATCGAAAGTTATTTTTTAGCGTTACAAAATAAAAACAACTTGAGTCTGTGGGATGCTGAAAAATTTACAATCCTTATTTTACATGTTGTGCGCTACTCGTTCTGCTGATAGCGTCTGATTTATTGTGGTCAACGTGTGCAAAATGCTTAATTGTCTTGACACTCTCTTCATTATTTATTTATGGTCAATTAGAGCAGTTTTTTTAAACAGAAATTTTTTCATATTTATTTCGCCGAACAAAACGCGACGAGTAAATGAAGTTGCGGTTAATTACTTCTGTACGTTAACACCGTTCCATTCATGGCGAGTTTCATTTATTGATTTTGCTCCTAACTTGTACAACAACAATTATTAATTAGTCGGTGCTTTTTCCGAATGGAAATAAAGTGCAATTAATTAATATTTTTGTGTTCTCGTTTCTTTTTTCTTCAATCGAATAAATACATGGATTAACTCAGCTCCAAAAGATTGGAAATTTTTATAAGATGAAAAAATGAAATTGCTATAATTAATATAATTTTCTTATTCTTCGTCTCACGGATCGATAAGATTGCACCACGTTCTTCGTGCAAGTGCTCTCTCGTTTTCAAGGTTGTGATTAACAGTCTCTAGAATGATAATTTCTGATCAAGGAGTGAAAACTTTAAGTTTTAATATTGAAATTTTGAACGAATTTGTTGAAAGTTTAAATTAAAATGTTAGTGTCACCTCCTTGATTTTTCAGTCTATCAATTTTTCGCCAGCTAATCTTAAATTGCACGGAAAAGTGCACAATATTAGAGTTAACGATCCTAAAATTAAAATGATTCACCATCAATGGCAAAATTATAGGTTTTTGACGAGCATAATTTTCTTAATGCACCAGCGACGCTTGAGACTGCAATTTGTCCTCAAAGATAGCTTAAAAACTTTCTAAAATAAATATTTCATAAGCTGTAGAGAGAACAAAAAAGTTTCATAGTTCCACACAAAAAAGGAAAAACTAAAATTTATCATCTTTTGTTGTTTTTCCAATGAGAATGAAAAATTTTGTTGGAGATGAAAAAAAAGTGTTGGCTCAAGGGAGAGAAAATTTTCCCATGTTTCTGTTCAAACATGAGTGCCTCTCGGTTGAAATGAGAAATGTCCAAAAAATTCTTTTTTAATTCTCATTTTGAGTGATTCGATAAATTTTCACCCTTTTAACATTTTCAACAACGATATTTTACAGTTTAGGTGGCTGTCTCGACTTGCTTCATTCAGATGATAAAACTTTTTTTTATCTTCTCAATGAAACGAAATGAAAAATTTCTCATGACAGCAACATGGAAACGGAATTAATGGAATTGTAGCTCTAATAAGACAGCTTTTTTGCACAAACTTTAGCTTGAAATTAAATTTTTCTGACACAAAGGAATCTTCAGATTCCGTTCATCATGTTGCATAGTCACGATGAGAAAAATGACGACATAATTCACGCTCAATTGGAGATCGTGTTTTATTTCTTTCTCTGTCGGCAAAAAATGTAAGTTGAGATGCTTGACATGAACCAGGAGGAGATTCTGGGTGAGCTTCAGTTTTTTTTCTGCTCTAGTTAATTTTTGCAATTTATTTTCTATCATTCTAAAAGGTATTTTTAATATTTTTTAAATTGAGATATTTTAGAAGATTAGTCAAGGTTTTTAAAAATTATCTCATGCTCCAATGTCTCAACCCCATAATCATTATTGTCACAATAAATTCTCTTCATCTTTTTTTTCTCACAATAGAAATTTTTTCATGGCACATAAAATTCATAAAATTGCAACAACAAAAAAACTGTGCCGTAAAATATTTTTATCTTCTTCTCTTTTCAATGGAAAAATTGCAAAATACAAAAAATTCCTCGAACGGTATACAAAGAGCATATTTGACCGATAGTGGAGAAAAATACATAAAAACTCTCTAAATGCCATTAAAAATGTGGCAGCAGATGTGCTTTGCAATGTTTCAGAGAATAAACGAGACGAAAAACTATTTGCAGTCGTTCTCCGATAGACCGATAAAAATTTACAGTTTTTAAAATAATAAATTACTATTCAATAGAGAGAATCAATTACGACTAGGCGAACTTTTTGGCAAAATATTCTTTTAAAACAAACAAACTACGACAGTTAGCTTTAAAGTGGGAAGAGCGAGTTTTTTCTATCTAACGACCATCAAATTTCGCAATTCATTTGTTACGCCGCGTGGCGCTCACAGTTCAGTGGTTGTAAAATTTTAGATCTAAAAATGGATTTTTTGGATGCTGGTAAAAATTCATGAAAAAAAGGGGCAAAGAACTTGGGAGTATTTTGAAATTTTTCACTTGAATATTTTTCTGTTAATAAATTTTAAAATTAATTCTTTAATTTTTTATTAGCTTCTCCTCAAATCCATCATCATGACATTGACGCATGAAGCCAACAAAAATTGTGTTGGACTTTGCAACTTCATATTTAAATGCAAAAACAATAAATCATTTCCAAGTGAGGGAGTTTCAAATTTTTGACGGAAATAGAATTTGAAAATTGGATATGTCCATTCTTCAGGGCAGAGAGTGTGTAACATTTAGCGAAAAAAATAATGAATTTTAAAACGTGAGAGGCTTTCCATAAGTTTAAAGTAGCTTTAATGAATTTCTCGCCTTGAGCTACCATAACAAAAATTATTTTAAAGGAAATTAACATTTGCATGAGAAATTGGAATTAACTTGCTTTGTTGGTGAGCTGAAGAGATGCAACCTAACTGAACTCTGTTCGCAAATCAATTTTCAGTAAAGCTTCCCATTAACGGCTTGTGAGAGTTGAGGTCAGGAATTAAGATTTTAGAGGTTGTGTCAATTTATAAATTCGTAACTTCCGTGCACAAAGTGAATGATCGCATCTGAGTACTTAAAAAAATTTGGAAGAATTTGACAGATTTTAAATTTGGAAAAACAATTTAATTCCGAATTACTAATTTAAACAAATGCTCTGTTTGTTCACAGTTGTGGCACAAATTTCGTCGCCTTCGCTCTCGTGCGAGATTTACAAAAAAATATTTATGAATGAGTGGCGCTAAAAGAATGTAGGCGGATGTTGTCACAAAGACTCGTATATTTTTCAAATCTCTCGTAAATTTAATTAAAGGAGCCGAATATGCGTGATCACATTCATTCGTTCCAAAATAATTACGTTATTAAATCAAATTAAAAGCAAAATTGTGATTGAATTCCCTCACAACTTTTAACTAACTTAATGGATTCGAGTATGGAAATTAATGAAGTTTAAAGATACTTTTGGGGTCGCACTGTCTTTCCGGTTTCAACTATGGCTACGAAAATTTCTATAGCTCTCGTTTTTGACAGCATGCACATACCAATTACGGCATTGCCGACAATTACTTCGAGATGCTTGATGATGAAAATGTGAAGACTTAAGAATTTCAATTTATGTAATGAACAAGAGACGCGACAACGACCATTACCACCATCGGAAGTAATTTGTTCATGCTTTGAGTGAAGCCAATTTTCGGTGCGGAAAGGCGATTATAATCATTGAGAGGCGATTATGCCTTCCATCAATATGAACTTTGTTGATTATAAGGTTTCGTAAGCACTTTTTGTGAGAGAGAAAGAGAGAGAGAAATGTGCTGGTTCTAGCGCTTGAAACATTTGAATTTTATTCAGAAACAAATCCATTCGAAATAAATCTCCACCACTCATAAATCACGACTAAACACATTGCGTATGAATTTCTAAAGTGATATCGAGACAGCTATAATGGGATGGAAAATTTTAAAGCCATTCTCAAGATTTAAATGCAGACCTTTCGAACTTCCAACACTTGTATTGTGGAGCGTTGAAAGGGACGCAATTTGAAATAATCAATACATACGCAATGGGTTTTGTGTTTATTTGTTTGTTTGCCTATAAGAGAAAGATTTTATATCTGAATTTAAATCCATTGCGAACCGTAAATGCCGCATTAAAGTTAAGTATTTTCAATCTATTTTAAGAGCATTAGTATGTATCTCGAGAGAATAAACATAAACTTTAATATTGCATTGAGAAACTTCAGAGTACGACAACTTCGTCCAAACATTCTTGTGGTCGCTCTTTTTCCAAGAAAAGTTTTTATTAATAAAAATTGAATTTTTATTTCTCTCAATTTCGAGTTCAAAATGAAAGTTCAGACAACAAAGGAAATCCATTAAAATTTAATAAGAAACTTACATCTAAGATTTCCGCAAAAGCTTTTTACAGACTGAAAATCTGAATTCTAAATTTAAATCTCGAAAAACGTTCACGAGTTATTTTCAGCATGTGCAACATTTGCAATGTTCTATTCTCAGACACGCTAAAAACATCTGAAAGAAAAACTAGTTAAAATTAGATACATTCGAGTGAAGGATTTTTGCAATGCAAGGGATGAAAATTTGAGATTTTTTAAATCTAAAAATTAATATTTTGAATTTTTTTAAAAATAATTTTAAGTAATTTGAACTTTTTTTATAATTTCCATCCCTTGTCAATTTTACTCCCTTCAACTATCTCAAGGATTTTTCCTCTCTCGATCTCGTTCCAATTGCACTTTGCCGCGACAATAAATCACGCTCACTATTGCATTAATTTCAAATTGGGCGATAAAGAACGTTCATAAATTTCACGGCATAAGAATGTTGAACTAAAAAATTGAACAAGTCAAAATAGATTTAAAGACCATTAAAGAACATCAAACAACAACAAAAAATCCACTTTTTGAAATGGTCGTAAAAATTTTTAACAGACCATTTTTCAAGTTTATTGTTATGTGGTGCATTTTTGTCGAGTCTTGAAATGTGTTTGCATAATTTTTTGTTGACTATCTTTCTGTGTATCTCTCTGTATCCAATTTTTACATCGCCAATGTTGCGCAACGCCACAAACAAACTATGAGCGGCTACATTTGACTTTGCAACTTTTATGCATATACTCGCACAAATCAACTCGCTCCCCGCGTGTGTTTTCATATTCCGCCAACAAGTTGTTCGACCAAACGATTGCAAACATGAACGCGGAGGAACGATTTAATATTTTTAATTTTATCTTTTCAGTTTTCAGTGGAAATTTATCGTGATTTCATCATTTAATGCCCTGGTGCCATGGGCAGGTTTTACTCGTTTCGTGCACAGTAGTGTTCTGAGTTGAAAGGAGAGCGATTTTATTAAACGGACGATTTGTGAATACTTTTCTCACACATCTCCGCGCTTTCATCAAATTTCTCTCTCACTCAAAATGAACGGTAAAAAAGAGATTTCACTCATAAGTTTATTAATAACATCAATGTCAACTTCATATATTCGTTCCATAAGAAAATAATACGAGATTGCAAAAGTTTTGATAAGAAGAATCGCGACAAATTTTAAAGAGATATTTTTTCTCTTAAATATCATTGGTGTCATCGGGTCAAGGGTTGGACACTATTTAAAAAATTTTAAAAAAATTTAACAACTTTTAAAATTAAATTGATTTATTTTTAAGAATTTTAATATTTTTTAAATAAATTTGTCACACTTAGCAACACCATAAATGAATATTGAAATCTCTAATGTGAACCATGTCACTTAACCTTGAAGCTAATGACATTGCAAAGAGCGTGCGAAGAGATAAACATCGAATAGAAAAATGGCAATAAATATGAGTGCTGGGATTGTCGACGATAATCCTTTCCTTGATTAAGCACAACGGCTGTGCATGACCGACACGGAAATATTAATTGACACATAAATTTTAGCGAGGAGAGTCTCGAGTATGTCGGCATTACTTTAAGATTTCAATAATTTCACCCGCCCTGAAATTTACGTGCATCGTTGTGGCACATCATAAGTCAACGAGATTTTATTTTTTATCAAGTTGAATCAATCATTGAAGTTTCTTTCTTATCTATAGGAATTAGGAATTTAATTTTAAGTCTCGAATAATCCGCACTGAGAATCACTCAGATAAAAAATGTGTATCGCATTACAACCTTTTTTGCGCTTGAATTTATTTCTTGAAAATTTACATTCAATTGAATATGAAATAAATGAATGCCATTGTCATTGGTGAGGGAGACAATCAATGAAAAACGAGATGAGTTTGTGTTTGGCTTAAATTGAATTACTGCACTTTAGCTACTGAATAAAAAGTTTATAAACTTTCATTTTGATGTGAGGCTGATAAAAAATTCACCATCACCACAGTAAATTGTCCTCTTAAACTCTCTTGAGCGTTTTGAATGTCGTCGCCGTTGATCCGGCAGTGAAAGGAAGAAATTTTCAACCCAAAGAACCACAGAGCATAAAATATAGAAAGAGAGAAAATTGGGACACTTGAGAAATTTAATTTAATCTCTATTTTTAATCCTGTCTTTAAATTTTATAAAAATTATTCATACGAAAGAAACTTCTATTAAGTAACTCAAATCAATTGCACTTTATTCGATTACGCATTTAATAACGCTTAACTTGTTTCCATTCTCACCGTTTGCACATAAACAACAGGAAAATTTTAATTGCGATTGCATACATAAATTAATTTATCTTCTCAACGCATAAATAAGCGATTCAATTGAAATTGCATGTCTATCGTGTTTATTATCCCTGTTTCATAACGGCAATAATCATATTTTAGTGAGATTCAATATGTTTCCGTTTGAATTATTGAACATGTTTCATTTAATTAAATATTTAAGTCTGGTTAAAAATTTAGGTTCGAATCCTAATTTTTTTGTTAAATTCATAAATTTCTTTTTTGTGCGTTTTAAATTAATTTAAAAAATTACCACAAATCCAAAGAAATCACTAAGTACAATCCAATATTTTTTTCCACTTCCTAATGTCACTTGTTGTTCAAATCTCGCGGCATGATTGCAACTTTTCACTCTCTTTCATTTATTTATTCCACAGCAAACTTTAAAAGAGCCTTTAATTATCGAACCATAAATGTGGGAAAATAACGACACGATAATTTATTCTCGGAGCACTGAAATGCCTCAAAGCGAGACACACACGAATTTGCAATTCATTTCCTTCACTTTATTTGCAAAAAAGAATTTTTTTCTCTTTTCGCCTCACGACTTTCAATTTTGAAATTCTATCAACACTTCAAAGTGAGGTTTGCAAAACTTTTTTCTATTCTGTTTCCTCAATAAAGAAATTTGTATTAGGATTTAAATTCATAAAAATTTCTTTTTTTTCGTGAATGGAGAAACCAGTTTTCAGCAACGCATAGAATTTCACGTCATGAGTAGCAAAGAAAATATTTTTTTTATTTCGGACAATCGACTTGCGTTTAATGAGAAGAAATTTATTGTCTTTTATCGCTATTCAGACATGTGACCGAGTCTCGATATGATGAATGAATTTTTTTCTCCTCTTTATGGTATTAATTAGCCATAATTTTATCGTTTTTTACACCTTAGAGATGTTGACACATATTTTTGAGTTAATAATTTTTTACAATCATAAAGACACAACGATACAACCGGCACAACGATCGAAGTAACACTGAGGCTGAAAAACAACGCCGATCGGTGAGTGCGGAGAAAAGAAAACAGTGAGAAGGTCGCGAATGTTGCTTAATAAATTCTCTTTCTATGCTCTGAGAAATATATTTTTTAAAGTTGCATGCTTGGAGGTGAGAGAAAAATGAATTGTAATGTTTTTAAAAGAGCGTGAAATTTATATGCTGGAAAATTAATTATGATGTGATCAGGTGTAGAAGAAATTTTTTCCGAATGATCAGTTTTTGTGTGCAATGATCCAAAAAAAAGTATTAAATACTCTTCCTACAACATGCGAAGTAATTATATGATTAATTACTTAATTAACAGTGAAATTCAATCAGACAAATTAGCCTTTTCCGTACCGTGAAATGATGAGAAATTTTTGCGTGAATTCCAGATTCTCGGAATTTTTAGTAAAAAATAAATTAAATAATTTTAGAGACAAAAAATACATTTTAAACCATTTTGTTTAATACATTTTTTTTGTTTAGGATTCGAACCAAATATTTTTTGCAACTTTTTTCTCTTTCTATTGAAGCCACAGAAATTTATTATGCACGACTCATGTTTTTATCATTTTTCATCTTGCGGCTGTTTGAAAAGTGAAGGGTTCATCATTAACCGCGATTAAATGCGCTCATCTTTCACAAACGGGAATGAAATTTGTTACACAATTTCAAAATGAAATGTTTAAAACCGCAAAAAATGTCTGTACGTACTCGACACACAGTTCTAAGAGGAAGAGTGTAATTTTATGATCACATTTATGGTCGACGTGAGAGCAAATAAATTTCTAGATTTTCAATTAAATTCTCGCGTTCGCATGTCGCTCTCTCGCGTTCGCTGGCAACTCTAAATAAAACACCAATGCTTTTAGCGGTTGTTTCAAGCTGCCACATGCGATGTGTGCTTATGTTGTTGTCGAGGCATTCGGACGGGATAAAAACAGATGTAAAATGAAATTTTATGACAAGATCACAGTCGAAATGGGTCATTGTGTGCGATTGTTGAGATTTTTATAGGCGCAAATTTTAGTGTGAAATTTTTTAATTAAACTCGATTTGATAAAGCGGTAAATTTTGTTTAGGATCCAGCACAAAGTCATTCATCTTAAGCTAATAGTGCATGCGTGAATGCCTTCAACCTGCACTCAGTTCCGTTAATCTCTTTAAGTGGATTTTTTCCTTCTCTTTGAGATCGAAAGCATTCGAAGCATTCGAAGCAATAAAAAAGAGAGCAACATTGTAGCAATTGCCAAAAGCGCTATATAAGAGCTCAAAGAATGTCTTAAAGCATAAATCATTGCAGCATAAAAAAATATGGACGAATTATCTTTGAGAATAAATAAAAAAATATTTCCTTTAGAAATCATAAATCTTTTGTTGTGTTAAAATAATTCAAGGATTCGAACCTTTAATTTTTAACTTTTCTCAAAAATAAATTTTTTGTTACAAAATTTACGACATTTTCTTCTTTAAAATTTTATAACAAAATTGGGGTGCAATAAAATAAAATCAACACCTTACGCATCGTAAAAAAAGTAATTTATCGAAATTACATTCATTCTCATGTGCGGAACAAAAAATTTAATCACTCGGGATTCGTGAGGACATTAAACCTGATATGAACTGGGAGAAAAAATAAACACATTTGATGTTTGGACAATCAAGAAATAAAAAAAATCCATAAAATCTTTTGTTGGATAAGGTGGTGAAAATCTCTTCTATTATCGTATGGCATTATGTGAAAGGTACTAAAGCGGAAGTACGAAAGTACAATAATCAACTATAAGGAAAGGATCGTGCTGAGCTACTTTTGCACGTAGGTAAAATCATCGCAAATCCTCTTAGAGCACACCAGGTGTCTTTAACTTTGCATCTATGCCGCAAAAAAGTTTTAAGCGCGAAAAAAAGGCGTTATTGAGAAATAAAAGGTAGCAAAAAAGTCTCATGGTGATTTTCTTCTGATGCTATCCACCTGTTTTTCACACATTTATGCACAAAATATTTTTCTTCACTAAAACGATGAAAGTTTTTCTCTCAAATAAGTCTTTGATGTTCCTTCAATTTAAATTTTCACATTTTTGCCACATATGCGGGAATATAAATTTATTTTTCTTCATCGAAACTGAACATTTTCTCGTTTTTCATCAGAGCAGTGCATTTTTTTTGTTAAGTCATATGAAATGTGGAGTTTTCAACAAATATTTTTGAGAGCACCTGCATGGTGATGATGTTGAGAGAAAATTTTATGATACTCGACTACGATTTTTGAATAAGTAATTTTCATCAAAAGGTGTGGGCGATGACTATGATTGTTGTTGGATAGAACGGAGAGATTTTTTTAAGTGAAAAATTAAAAAAAATTTAAATTTTCACTGAGGACTTGGAAAAAATAAAAATGACATTTAAAGCAAATTAATTTTTTAATGATAGGATTCGAACCTAAATTTTTGTGTGTGTAAATTTATAACAAAAACTTTATTGAAATAATTCTGTAAAACTTTAACTAAAATCAACGTATTGTCAAATTATCACATATTTTTTTCCCAATTAAATTCCGCTGTCTCAAACATGAAGCAATTTAGGGACAATTTACCTAAAATGTCACAGCAAAAATTAAAACTTTGTTTTAAAAATATTTTTAAAACTTTTAAATTTTTATCAACTTCTTCAAAATAAATATTATTAATTCAGCCAAAACTTCATCACAATCCCCAGCAAAGTAGCAACATTGATCGAGAAAAGAGCAAATAATGTTTACAATAAAAAATTCAGAGTGCACACTTTTGCACATGACTTTTCCATTTCGTTTTAAGCGGAAGCACAATAAGAATGTGGAAGCTGTGAACTTTTTAATGCTCAGATTCTGCAGTGGAGATTTAAAACGAAACATTGCATAAGGTTTTCATTTTCATTATGGAATCGAGCAAAGGAGGAAAATGGAAAATGAATAAGAGCAAAACTGCAGTATGCAAATATTTTTACTTCGTCTGGAGATTTTATCTGTTTATCTTGCAATGGATGGAAAAATTAATAAATGAAAATTTTGACCAAAAGAAAGTTTATCTTGAAAGTTTTAAGAAATTGCAAAGATTTTTTCCCTTGGAAATTCTTCACATCTGGATGTTTTCAAACCTTCATTAGTAAAATTGAAAATTTATTTTCTCTTCAATTCTTACATCAACTCGATGATATGCACGAATGCCACTAACCACAAGTGTCTATGATATGCTCCTGCAATGCATATGGCAACATCATTGTGGTCTAAAAATAAGTCAATGTACGAATGAGAAAAAAATGTACACTGTGGAGTGGCCTACATATGGCAGACTTTATTAATAGCAAAATTGAGCAAAACTTTTCTTTTTCTTTTTAACCTAGGAAAATCCATGAGACAACTCAAAGAAATTGCCAAAGAATTTGATCCTCAAAATAAATCACGACTCATGCAGCACGCTCTCGTGTAACCAATTTTCTTTTGATGACAGAGCGAAAATCAATCGAAGGGATTTAGATTTTTTGATGCAATGAAAATCTCACTAAATCCAACTAAAAATTTATGTTACGACTGCTTTCGTTGCTTGAGAAAATTCTCGAACATTGAAAGAGCTTTTCAAGGTCATAAGGGGAATAATATAAAATTTACAAGGGATGAAAAATTATTATAAAATTAAATTTGCATCTTCATTTAAATCAACACTCAGTGATTGATTGCATTTCGCATAAAATGATGTTCATAAATATTTTTCTTCTTTTTCATCTTCTCTCATTAATCATCATCAATCGTAGCAAACTTTTGCGTAAGAAAGCTTCATAAAAATTATTTTTTTCGGCCTTTCTAAATTTTATATTCGTAAAAACTTTTTAAAAATGTGCTCGAATCAAGCGCCAAATTTAATGATGCAGCCGCAAGAATATTGCTCGTGTGATGTTTGTGGAAATCGAAAACATTCGTCGAAAAGTGATAAAAAGTGCACTTTTGATCAGCCATCGACAAGAGTCTCAAAAAGTTCTTGCACGTCAGTGACAGAAGATTCAGAAAAAGAAACAGATTGTACTGTAGCTTCGCTCCAACTGAATTCTGAAAGTTCAAGGCAATCATCAAAAAACTGTTCATCAAAGCCCTGCAAAGACAAAAGATCATGGGCAGCTGAGCCAAATATTGCATTATGTCCACCCGACGAGCCGTTCGATTGTGACAATACGTTCACGCCGTCAGGAATGTGTCCACCAAAAACAGCCGGCCCATTGGGAAAAAGATTCGATTGTTGTTCGAAATATGCTCCTTGTGGGCATTGGAACACGTGCTCGGAAGATGGACATCAGCATGATAAACTTTTTGAAGGATGTGACACAACGGAGACGAGAGGTGAAATATTTAAAAATTCATCTACACTTAGACTTTTAATTATTTATTATTTTAGCACCTTATGGCCCTTATGGACCTTGGAATAAATTTGGCCCATCAAAATTTAAGATTCCCCTCGAAGATGTAATTTTAAAACAATTTCCAACGAGATCTCATAATGGACTTAACAGTGGCAAGAAAGTTCCGATGGGAAAAATGCGACCATGGCCACTGTCTGGCTCTTGTCGTTATGCTGGAAGGCCTTATGGACCTTGTCGGCCCTACGGAGCTTATCGAGCTCGAGGGCCTTTTGGAATATGGGAAGTCGGAAAGTGTGACGTTGAATCCGTTCGAAGACCATCGACGCCGTGTCAGCCTTGTTGGAAGCCAAGAAAGCCAGGACGTCGCCCATGCACTCCTTGTCATCGTCCTCTTTTTGTCGCATGTAAAACACCGCACGTACAAGAGGGAAAATGTGACTTTAAATCGTTTCAACCCGGTTTATGTTTGCCAGTTTGTGAGAATTGAAATTTTCTCCTTCAATGTAGGCATCATGGAATGACCGCAAAGAAAATTACTAGTAAAAATTGGTTCGTGATGAGTTTAAGTTTAAGTTTTTTTTGTTTCGACCACGATCATTCGTCATTATACAATCAGCAAAAAATTCTTAGTGTTTAATTGTAAAATTCTACTCACGTGCTGTTGAGCTCTTGATTATCTTTGGTGACGCTGCAGAGGTTCCATGTAGACTGATGTCGCTCTGCGAACTTTGCTCACTGCTGTAAGCTCGTCCACTGTAAAAACAGAAGCGGAAATTAGGAAAGTTTTAAAAGATTTTTTTGTGATGTTTGCCGAAAAAAATACCAACACGAAAATCAGCTGTTATTCTTTATCGCATTATGAGGGATACAAACGTGTACATTGATAAAGAAAATCTTAAAATAATTTTTGTTAACTTTGCAAATATGATGTGAGTGACTTTTAAAATATCGAAGGTTTGATAAAGTTTTGTTTGTTGACGTTTTTTATTTTGGTGATTTTTTGTTTTTGAATTTTTATTGCATTTTTTAAAAATTAGGTCGTTAATTTTCCTCAAAATTAATAATTAAAACCGTGATTCAAAAAGATGCATTAATTTTTAATTAAATTAATCGAATTATCATTAAAATTCCAAGAAATAAATAAACAAACTATTTTGAAAAAATATTGGACCTTGCAGGATTAGAACCCGCGTCTTTTAATTTTACCGATTTAATTTTTGGGAATTAAACGTTCTAAAACCACTAAACTAAAGGCCCATAAAATTTGTTAGCGATAAATTTAACAGAATTGCTTTCTAAATTAATCTTGATAAGAATAAAATTTATTTATTAAAGCTTAATTAACTTCTAAAGTATGAGTCAAGTTTCAATCCAGAAAAACGTGTTTCAATTTCGTTTATGTTTTTTATAAAAAATTAAATTAAATTAAAATCACTTTGTGTAACTTAAACCAGTTTGCAAGGTTAAAAATCATAATTTAAGCCAATTCGTCTTATCTTTTAAATTTTAACTCATTAACTCGATCAGATTTAGTAATTTTTAAGTTTTTCTATCAGATAACAAAATTTTTGTACTTGACTTCCCCATAAAATATATTTGTGCGAGCGACATGATAATATTATGCAATCTAATGTTGATAAATGCGAACTGTCATTGCGTGGATTTTGTGTGTCAGTGTTTGATATGTAAGAAAAATATTTGTCTTCTCAAATTACTTTTTCAAGACGAATGCGAAAGAGATAAAGAAGGCAAATGAGACTAAAATGCTAGCGTTTATTTCAGCACTGAATTATGTCGAAAGTTTTCCCTTTTCCTTTTAAATCTTCTCGATGGCAAAGAGAAAATTTACATAAATCTGAAATAACTCGCATGAAAACCCCAAAATCTCTAAATGCGTTTCGAATTTACATATCAATTGCGACCCAATTTAGTTTCAATTTTTTCCTTCGCTAAATTTGTGCAGCAAAAAGGAAAAACAAATTGAATAAAAATTTATTCGAAATTTCACTCGCTCGAGATGGAGCAAAATTTTGCTCATTTTCACACAAATTTTAATCATAAAACGAGATAATTTCAAAACATTAATTAACATCATGTATTGTCATTGAAAACTGTCGTCGCTCGTAAAGTTTTCTCTCTCATGCTTCTCAATATTTCATCATTTACGATGCTATCCACACCCAAAAATTTAGCTTTTTAGCTTGAGGTACTTTAATTTATTGATTTGTGAACGATTGTCATAAAGTTATTGCAATGTCAATGCAAAGTTCATTGCGAATAGCCGAAAGGCAATCGTGTGTAACGATCGGAAACAGAATATTAAAAGGGAGAGGACACTCGATATTTATTTTTGTGATTTTAAAAATGACGTCATCGATAACATAGATAAAATATTAAAAAACTTAGTGTCCATCCCTTGGAAAGCTCAAAGGGCTTTAACATACTTAAAAGTGAGTCATTAGCAAATTGCATAAAATTACTCATGTTTTTGGACTCATTTATAATGAGTCTGATTAGAATTAAATTGATCTTGTACAAGATAAAATTTATTACTTTTATGTTCGGCGCCAGATCGGAATTTTTCTCTCGTTGAAAGTTCTGAACATTTATTACTGCGTCACAGTTTAGCCGCTCGTGTCACATACAAATGAAGAAGATTTAATTACTTGAGTCCTCGCTTCATTAATAATTCTCATTTCTTATAAAATTAATTGCGAAAACCGCAAAGTAATTAAAATTAAAAAGTTTAATTGAATCGAAACTGACCTAATACTCTTTCTAACTACCGCTTTGTGTAAATGCGATGACATTAGGAGCGACAATTGAGTCGTAAATTAAAGTGAAAATCACCGGTGACTTTGATTGATGTTATCAATGATTTGCCACCCACATAATTATTCACGTGGTTGTAAAATAAATTTTATATGAACACTTTTTTTAATAGCTGACAGCTTTATGATTTGTTTACGTTAATTAAGCCTCTTACAGACTTTTTACAAAGTAGTTGTTGTGATAACAACAAAAAAGATATTTTTAAGAAACTTTGAACGTCTTTTCTTTCATTACTTCGACAACAACTGGAAAGACTTGTAATAACTTTTTTTTTCACACACGTTCACTTTGATAGCTTCACGGCGACTGACTGACTATAGACGACGTCGCAGTAGTTCGCTCAAAAAATGAGTTTTTTTTTCGAGCGTGGTTGAGAGAGAACAGAAAAATAATTTTATTAATTCTCAGACATTACAGCACATGCGGCTTAGAGAAGTTAACTGCAAAAATTAACGATTGCGATAAAATTCCATCACTTTACTATCTGTATAGAGATAATTAGAGAGTTACGTCATGCTTTAAAGTGTGAGCATTCTGAAACTATTTAGCACTTCTTACTTGTGAAAATTGAAAGTTTGTCAAGGGATGGAAATTAAAATTAAAATTAATACTATTAAAATTGATAAAGAAATAAAAAAATTATTATTAAAACTTCGTAATTCTTTCAAAAATTATTTAATTTCACAGCCTTGCGACTTTTTATCGTCTTTAAACGCTTAAAATTATTAACAATGATTTATTGTGAGAATTTTGCACATTTGAGTCACGACCACATCATTGCATGTCTGTGCTTAATAAAAATTTAAATTTTCTGCAGGCATCAACAAAAAGTAACAATTTAATGCTTTATCTTTTCCACGCCGATCACACTAAGCTGCACGACAGGTGTCTTTTCGGATTTCTTAATTCACTCTCAATCCACTCGATGAGCGACGAATTTACTCATGGTGGCCAAATAAGAGATAAAAAGAAATCGCTTTTGTGCGATCGATAATTTTAATGGGGGTCAGTCGTGAGTTGAGACACTTTGGAAATTTGAGTTTAATTTTTTCAAAGTGATTTTAGTTCTTTAATTTTAGAAAAAATGTTAAATATTTAAATGTAGAAATAAAAATAAAAATTTCATATGAAAAAATTGGGTTCGATTCCTAAAACTTTACATGATGTTACGATGAATGAATGATTGGATTTATTCGTACTTTTTAAGATACATTGCAATTTGTAATTTTTGAAAAATATCCACTAAATAAAAAAAAAAAAACAAAATTAAAAAAAATTAAAAATAAAAAATCTTGGCGGCTATGATGTTACGATGATAATATCATTAGATACTTTTTAAATATTTTTAACATACAAAAGTAAAATTAACTTTTTGCATACTCGAAACATTTAATTGTACCCCAAACATCATCTTACACATAGCTTGCCTCAAATTCTCTTCTTTAAACAATGTTTACAAACAAATCTCTCGCTTGACATAAATGGAAGAATTCGTGGGCGTGTGCCGATAATTTATAACAACCGGCGTGTGATCTCGTAAAGGAATGAATAAAAATTCCGGTGAGATGATTGATTGAGGAAATTTAATTTGAAAGAAAGTTTTTCAAGGATAAAAATTCTTTTGAAGGCCATGTAATTGATTTATTGCGTAATTAAGTGTGTGACTTGACTTAATTATTATTGATGAGCTTTAAACTTTGAAGTCTATCGAACTGACTGATATAATTTTGCACTTTTTTTATTAAAAAGTGCAAATATCTTGCGGGCAAGAAACTCGAAAGTTTCGCAAGATGCGAAGATACGCAAGTGAATGGAAAAGGTCACGGAGGACATAAAACAACATCGAGCATTGTGAATGTTATGATAAATATGTGACGCAATCAGGGCAACTAGTTTCGCTCATGCTCAAGGACATAAATCGTGTATTATGCTTTAATATCATGTTCAACGATTGAATTAATATTTCACTGTTGCTCGAAATAATGGGCGAGGAACTTTTATAATTTATATCCATCATTTTGCATATAATTTCCGCTCTAGTTACTTAATAATTATTTATCGAATATTCCTTTCACATCAAGTCCATCCTTTCGATGCACGATGGAAGTGAGGTTGTAAGGTAATTCAGAAATAATACTCGAAGTGTGACTAATTTATTTAAAAACCAATTATAAATTTTTAAATATGAACAGATTGGAAAATATAGAACACATTTAATTATTTTTGATAACATAAAAAATGTTTTAAATCTTTCTTCCATTTGATTCAAATTCAAATCACGTTTTCTCTTCACAAATCAATAATTCCTTTTTTCGAGCGTGCATTGTGAGCCTTTTTGTGTTACTAACATGACACTTTAACCTAGTTTTGCAGTGGCTAGAAAGAAAATCATGATTTCGAAGGAAAAAAGGTTGAGTTATAAAATCTTAAAATGAAGAATGAAATTTTTTTTGTGCCAAAAACGTGTTTGAGCTTTTCCACATATTGAGAACCATCAGAGTACATCATGACATTCGAAAACTGAAATATTTTATAATTTCAAATATTGATAAATTTTTGAGTGTGCGTGTGTCGAACGGTTGATAATTTACTGCTCATTTTATGACCCAATCTCACGTAAGTTTACTCACTTCCCAACAATAGCGATTTAATGAGCTGGAAATGAGTGTAAGAGGAAAAATTTTCTACGCATTTTCAACATGCCAATGAATATACTTTTTTTTATCGATTTTTCACTGTCTATCGTGCTGACAAAGCACCGAGTGTGAAACTATGGGAATTTAAAATAAAACTTTTTTCATCTAGCAAGGGGGAAGTTTTGTGTTTCGGATCGATAAAAAATTTCTCTATAGTGTTGACAGGAAGTTTTGAAGCATAATTTAGAGCGAGTGATTAAATTAAGAGTCGACAGTTTTTTTAAAAATTAATTAAAATTTCCAAATTTTTGTTTCACAATCAAAAAAAAATGTTTCAAAACCCACACGTGGGTGTTGCCGCGTAACCCACTGTAACAGATCGGTATTGAAAGTCATTTTGGGGAAGCCTTTTAGGAGAAGCCTTGGGGAAGCCTCTGGGGAAGCCTTTTAGGGGAAGTCTTTTTGGGGAAGCCTTTTAGGAGAAGTCTTGGGGAAGCCTTTTAGGTGAAGCCTTGGGGAAGCCTTTTAGGTGAAGCCTTGGGGAAGCCTTTTAGGTGAAGCCTTGGGGAAGCCTTTTAGGTGAAGCCTTGGGGAAGCCTTACCTTACGATGTTGACTCTTCCGTGGTTGAAATATAAATGAGCTTGAGAGAGAAAATGTTTGCCTTATATATGAAAAATTGGGGAAGGCTTAGAGAAATCATTTTAGAGAAGTTATTTTCCATTATGTTCCATTTTCCATCATGTTCCATTTTCCATCATGTTCCATTTTCCATTATGTTCCATTTTCCATCATGTTCCATTTTCCATCATGTTCCATTTTCCATCATGTTCCATTTTCCATTATGTTCCATTTTCCATCATGTTCCATTTTCCATTATGTTCCATTTTCCATTATGTTCCATTTTCCATCATGTTCCATTTTCCATCATGTTCCATTTTCCATCATGTTCCATTTTCCATTATGTTCCACTTTCCACCATGTTCCACTAGCAACCAATTCCTGGTCCAATCCCGAGTTCAACGATACCCATGAAGCCATATAAGTGCAATTTTGTATGAAAAATGGACATTATGGCCGTCCGTGGCACGACCTATGGTCATGACCCAAAAAATTCCTAAAATGGGCTAATATAGACCCTAAGAGCTACCATTTGGCGAAAACCCGAAGTCTCTAGCTGGTCTAGGGGCTGAGATCTCGATGGAACAGACGGACAGACGACAGACGGAAATGCGAGCATATAAGCGTTACCACACTAGTGTGGGTTACGCTAAAAATCATTTCAACTGAAGAAGCTTTATTTTTACAATTTCAGGATTCGAACCTGTTACAGAAATTTATAATTATATTTTTATTTATCATCCGTGAATTATTTGCTTAAAATTTTCAATTTAAATCTCAATAAAAATTCTAATTTTATTAAATAAAATTTATTCTTCTTGATATTTTAAAACTAATTCTTAATCACAGTTTCAACATTGCACACTTTCATGAAAAAAATAGAATTAATTATCGGTGCCGTTGTGGAAAGTTTAATTATTCGTTTGACCAATTGCTGTCGTCATTTTCATTTCTCTATGCAAGTGCTCGTATGCGCTAAGAGAGTCTTTATTAAATTTAATTACCCGATCTTTCACTCATATACGCTCGTGTGTGCATAAGACGTCGCGCATACTTTCGTGGAGTCGAATGAATATGATTAAAAATGTAATTTATTGCAGCGAATTAAATTATTCAATGAAAGTGTCTACGATGACAATGTGAGTAGGTCAATTTTAATGTCTGTTCAACGAAGAACTTTATCAAAATAATGTTTAACCGTTTAAAACATTCATTTTTAATTCATTTCAATGACCCGTGTACGACCTCTCTGATAATTTAATAACGAACACAATTTTTTGAGTGTATGTGGCGTTTTAATTTACACTTTATCGGCTCGCATGTTGCCGTTGGAAACGTAACGGACAGACGTGATTTCGATATGTTTTGGCAAGTGAGTGAGAGAGAGATGAGTTGTTATGTTGACTCAAGTGCTTATCGAAAAAATAAAAAATATATTTTACAATGTTGATTTTTCCCTTTTGATGGTATTTGAAAAATTGTTATGCAGTTGAAAAGGGAAATTTTAAATATTGGAACACTTTGGAATGTGGAACATTAAATTTTTAACAAATTATTTCGTCAGTAAAATAAATAAATTAAAATTCATCACTCACCGCTTATTTCCAGCAGAATTCTCGCCAACCTTCTTTGTGGTAGCACCATTTAATTCAATTGATTGTAAGCTATGATCTTCTGATGGCGGCGACAAATTATTTTTTTTGACCACTCCACAAGTCACTTTCGATTTCACATTGTCAAATTTCTTCTTAAAATTTTTATTCTCCGCGATTTTATTCATGACCGGCTCCCACTTGCCATTCAAACTTCGCTTTGCACTCGACGATTTTGATGACATTTCATGCTTTTTCAGCTCTGAATTTGTTTCATTCTTATGCGACTTGCGACTCGCGCTTAATTTTTTACTCGCACTTGTCGTTACTTTCTTCGTACTGCCACTTGCGTCGTTTTCACCTTCACGCGGAGACTTCGGAGAGCCGAATGGCGAGCCACTGATAAGATTGATGTCTTCGGTTGTGGTCGTGGGCATACAGCCATCCATCATGCTGCATATTGACGACGATGTCTCGATGAGAAACTCGCGTGGTCTATCAATGTGTTGTTGCGTTGGTGATTGAGTTTTCTTTTGACTGTAAGCAGTTCCATTGCTCGTTATCGTATCCGATGATAAGTCGGGCGATAAATCTTGATGCTCATTCGCATTTTCAGCAATTCTATTTAGCAAATAATCATCGCCACGATTCTCGACATCCGTAAAAATACCGCTCGATTCCATCGCTGAGTCACTCTCGGCTGGTCGTTGAATTAAATTTGCCTCGAAGTTCATTTGAGGACCATAGAGTTGACCATCAATCACTTGAGCTCGTCTTTGATTCTCACGCTGATGGATGATGTCGTCGGCATCGCTCTCGGTGAAAAAGTCACTATCAGTCATTGGGTCTTGACGTTGTCGATAAACAGCAGCCATGGGCGGTGGAACAGCAGGAAGTGGATTTCGTGGTGCTTTCGATGGTGATTGATCAGCTGCACCGCGACTAGCCGGTCGTGAATTTTCACCATCGCCAATGTAACCGGTGTCGAGTGACGTGATGCTCGTTATGCTTGTGATTATGCTATTTGAGACTTTTGATGCTGTCGATTTTGTCATTTCCTGTTTGAGTTCGACTTGCGGTTGTTCCTCCATTTTTACGCTGACTGGATCGAGAGGAAGTTCTTCGGGTGATGGCGTTTGATCGACGCGACAATTGTGAGAAAGTTTATGACCTGGAAATAAAAAGTTTTTTAAAAATTTAACGTTTATTAAATTTTAAATTTATCTCACCAGGTATCAGTGGTAAATCTAAATTCGTATGATTTGTATTTGTCGAGTCTAAAAATTCTTTCATCTGATCCGGTGTCAAAATGCCCAAACTCTCATCGACATCATACGATCCTTGCTTTTCCATCGGTGACGTTTTTTCCGCTTGCTGAACTGTCGATGAAAAAGTCTCGCAAAGGTCAATAGAACAGTCGAGTGTGCACTCGGTGATGTCATGACCGAACGAGTATCGCTTTTGAGCATCCTTCACTTCCTCATCAACCTCCATCGCATCGTTCGGTGTTATGCACAACATTTTTGTAGCATTAACATTTGAGTCCATTGAAATGTTCATAAATGGACGACATGGCGTTATTTCAATGAGACGATTATTGACCATTGTTGAGTTGAAAACTTCCGCAGTGATATTAAGCATGTCCTCAGACGATGCCCATTCGGGTGATTTTGTGAGCGATAGCGTTGAACCCATCGCAAGATCATTTCCGCTTTTTCTCAAATTAATAATTCGTGTTTGATTTCCGGCAATCGCATTGAGACTGTCACGACTCTTCGACACCATGCTGACCGGTAAAATTTGTGCATCTTTCGTGTCCGGCAGGGAATTTAACGAACCAATGACTGCCGCTGAACGTGTTGGAGACTTTATGAACGTTCCGTCTCTCCGGCAGAGGTCAAATGTGGAATTGGGTGCGCGTGGTTGTGGCTCGACATTCTCTCGGCTGCCAAATCGATTGACATTGTCGTCACTTCCAACTAAATCGATTGTCTCATCTATGAGCATTTGATCGTCATCTCGCTGCTGACTAGAGCAAGTTATTGTCGCATCAGCGTCATTAAGCTTTTCACTGTTGGCTGAAAATTGTCGGTTTACGATTCTCGTTGTGAGATTTGTTAAGCTCGATTTGGTTAGTTGGGAGATTTTCTGTGTCACCGTCGTCTGTCGTACGAAATGTGACAGTGTTCCTCCGATGTCGGTCGGACGGGTAAGTTTGGAGGTGACTTGACTAGAGATTGTAGGATTTCTTGATTTTTTCAATTGCGTCGGTGTGGGGGCAATAAATGTGGAAGATGTGGAGGGATTTGTGCCGGGTGTCGGAATTCGTGAGAAGCCTCGCATTGGTATCCGAGATGAGTGATTATCCTGGTGAAGAAAAAAATATAAAATTATTTCCTGATTTGTTTTGTAAAAAAATATAAATCGAAAAACTACAAAATATAATTTTATGAAATTTTTAGGATTCGAACCCTCGATTATTAAATTTTTGCAACATACAATTTTTTAATCTGTAGCTTTTAATTTGCTTTTTCGCTTTTGATTCTTAAAAAATCTCTGATACTTTCATACTAACTCATTTATGTTTCAAAATTTTTATCTCGAATTATGTTTTTCTCCACTCAAATATTTTTAGTCGCTCATTCGCCATGACGCCGATAAAAAGTTTCACATTTTGTTCCCAAATAATTTTTATGTTGCTGGTAAATAAATTTAAATAAATATTTTTTATGCTAATTCTGAAATACAATTCGTGTTCATTTTCCAGCTCAACATAATTCCGGTCAGATCACACCTCGATTTTGCAAATTGCATCGATAATTTGAGTGATTCAATAAAATTTTCATTTGATTGCAATTTAAATCTGAGTGACATGCAAATTGAAACGAGTGAAGCGAAAGTTCTAAAGTTGACCAGTTGGAAAATGATTTCATGTCAAAATATTTCGATTGGAAGATTGATCAGAGAGTCTCGATGGATTTTTATCGTAAGCATGGAAGGGAATTTAACCGAAACAGAGATTGAGAGTTTTTTGAGTGATCTTAAAGAAGCTGAACGACCACTTTTAATTAATGTTTTCAATCGAGATGAAGAAATTGAAGCTAATTATCGAACTGAAAGTGATCAAAGATTTTCAATGATTGAAATTAATCCAAAGATTAAAATTAATCTGACTCAGCTTGAAAATAATTTTTCAATCGATGATTTTTTAACAATTCTAGTCAAAAATGAAAATATCGATGAGTTTTTTGATGATGGAAAATTAATTTTCGAGGCGATTCGCAGTCAATGTGTTTCGTGTGTTAGATTCGCTCAATTAATAAATGAAACATTTTTAACAAATCTCAAAATTTATGAAAAAGATATCAAAAATGTGAAATGCAACCAACAATGCTTTAAGAGCATCCTCAATGTCCCATTCACCTTCGAATTTAATGAAATTACAACAAAAATTTCAAACTTTCTTCATCAAAAGTTCATCAACAATATCAAATCATCCAAAACTCGAGGAATGCGCATCGGTCACAATTCATTCACAGTCGACAACTTTTTAAACAAAACAAAAATCAAAATGAATCTCGAAGGTTTATCAGCGCTCGCTTTATCGCAAGAAGAATTTCTTGTATTTGAATTTTTAATTCGAGCTGATTGCCCATTTCCACAAAACTACACAACAAGTGATAAGAAGAACATGCAAAAATTGAATGATTATTTAAAGGAAGTGAAAAAATTTCACGAAAACATCAAAAATGGAAATTACGAAAAAGTTGAGGAATTTTTAAATAAATTTCAAAATTTAACTTTCGCTCGAAATTTAAAAAATAAAAGTGCGCTTCAAATTGCGTTTGAAAGTCGACAATTTAAAATTTTTGCACTTCTTCGATCGCATGGCATGATGTTGAGCAACTTACAAGAAATTTCAGAACATTTTTATCAAAGAAGTAAATTGGATAAAAATGTTAAAAAGAAAATGCGAGAAAATAACAGAAAATTTATAACTCCAGCAGTTCAAGTTGACATCATCGACCAACTCATGCAGCAATCTTTCATTGCCTTAACCTCAAAAAATTTAAATCACTCTCAAATTCAACTCAAACTTAGAAATGGTTTTGAAGTTTTAAACAAAATAATTCCAGACATCCTCAAAGTCATTGCAGCCGCTAAAAATTTCGAAATAATTTTCGACTTTAATAACGACATCGTCGATGAGTTTGATCCATCGCAAACTTTTAATGCCGGAAGTGCTTTTTATTATCGCGACTATGCGATTGTGGCTGCAAAATCTTTTATTGATGGCGATAAATACGAAAAAAATAACGCTTTCGGAACTTTGGCTCATGAACTCACGCATGTGGTCATGAATATTTTGTATGACAATGAAGTCAATCCTTATGTGTTCGATGATAAAAAGAATTTTCTCAAACTTAATGAAATCGCCGAAGAATGTCGAAGAAAAATGAACGAAACGAATTCAATGAAAATTTTATTTGAAGAAAAAGAAAATTTTGAAGCACATGGCGAGTTGATAGCAAGAGTGCCTGACATGCTGCTAAATTATGCAAATCGGTCGAAACTCAAGTACGTACAGAAAATTTACAAGTCACTCTTTGACTTTTACGATGAAAAAGTATTAAAGGACATGCAGTCAATGCACTCATCAATGGAGGCGAGAATTAAAATTCAAGATCTCAATAAATGGCTTGAAGTTACGCAAATGATTAAAAGTCTCGATGAAAATTCACTTTCCAACTTTAATAACGAAGAAATTACTCTCGAGTCCAACCCGAAAGTTCAAATTTTTATCACAAACCACACAAAATCCCTGCTGAGGAAAATTTATGTGAAGGCAATGAACACTAAAGTCCTCGCTGTGTTTCTCAAAAGCTCTTTTTCCACCCACGAGCATTTTCGAGAAGCTCTCTATGAAATCGATAGCGTTCGAGCTGACGTTCTTTTGGTGATTTATTGCGATGATAATTTAGACGATTTAAAAGAATTCAAGGAAACTTTCGATGTTCTTGCGATTGAGAGAATTATTTTTGTGGTTAAGGAAGTTGATAAGGGAAAAGTTTTAAAAGTTGACTTTGGCGAGAAAATTGTGAAAGTTTTAAGGGATGTTAGAAATTGAAAATTTTTACACGTGAACAAAAAACCGTTAAAACCGAGATTTGAAAAAATTCAAAAAATTTGAGCGGGAAAAAATTAAATTGATAAAAATGTTTTAGATTTTTAAGTGTTGCTTTAATATTTCTCGAGCGCAGTAAACTTTAAAAATTAAAAATTCTAAATTATAGTTTAAGTCTTAAAATTTTCATGCCTATATGTGGATTATTTTCATCTTGCTGTAAATCGAAACCAATGAAAAAAGTGGTTCTTATACTTTGTGGATCTTTCAACCCCATCACACGCATGCACATTCAAATGTTTCAACTTGCTAAAGATCGTCTTGAAAATTTAGGCATTGAAGTGGTTGGAGGAGTTATTTCTAGAGTTTCTCAAATGCCCGGGTAATGAGATTTTGTCCTACCCGGGTAAAAAAATTTACTACCCGGGTAGCCCGGGCATGCCCGGGTAAGAATTTTTTTAAAAAAATATACCTATTTTTACTTGATTTTTACTCAAATTTTCGGCTAATCTTTACATAGAGCATTTTTAGTAACAGAAATAAAAGTTTTTTAAACAGAAAATGAATAGATTAAAAGAAATATAAAAAGTTTAACGGAAATAGTTCTTAAGGAACATTACACAGTGAAGGTCTGACATTCGAGTTCTAGCCTTTGTTACAATATCTCCAGCCTCTAAAAATGCCCTCTATGAAGAAACTGATGTTGCCTGAATCGTTAGTAAAGCTCTTAACAATCGGTCCAAAATTGGAGATCTTTGTTTGAGTCGTCTCATGTCATCTCATGGCTATTTTTTTGTTGCACTTGCACTTGATGTTCAAAATACTTTTTTGAATTAAAAAATTTATAAACTAATCTAAATTTATAAAGAAACACCTTCTTAAGCATTAGTTTTATAAGTATAAAATTATTGAAACAAAAATTTTCAGGATTGTTACACAAAACTATAAATATGAAAGATTTTTATAAAATTTTTCAATTTTTTAATTTTTACCCGAAGTAGAGCAATTTCAACAAATTCCAACCCAACGACGTACAAAACTATTATTTCACCAGTTCATGACAAATATGGAAAACCAGGACTAGCAAATAAAATTCACAGAATTGCGATGGTTAAATTGGCACTAGAGTCATGTGACTGGATTAAAATTTCTGAATGGGAATCTCAACAGGATGAATGGACGAAAACTAGAACTGTACTCGAGCACCATCAGAAAGTTTTAAATTTTATACAAAAAATTTCAAACGCATCGAGAGTTCTTCCGAGTTGGATACCCGAAAATATTTCACAAGGAACAAAAGTAGAAATTCAACTTCTTTGCGGTTCTGATTTACTCAAATCATTTTTAAAACCTGGATTATGGGACCCTAATGACATACAATATATTCTCACTCAAGGCATCGTTGTCATTGACCGCAAAGGATCAGATGCAAAAAAAATAATATCCCAATTCAATTTACTTCGTGAGCATCGTAAAAAAATCACAATCGTGGCGAGTAAAACTTTGCAAGGTTCTCCACGTGGAATTGAAGTTTCGTCTACCATTGCTCGAAATAACATAAATAAAGATCTTCCTGTTCAAAACTTCTTACATAACTCTGTGATTAAATATATCGAAGAGAATAAACTTTATCAAAATAATTAAAGCCAAAAGTAATTTAGTTAATTTTTCCTTAAAGCTCAATAATTCATTAGTGTCATGGAAATAAATACGAAACTAACTCCATTATCATTCTTAATGGTTGTTTTGTTACAAGAAAGTATCATGTAGGCGCCACTCATGTCCATTACTATCCTTTCCATTTTCTCTCAATTTATCATTTGCGAAATGGCTTGGAAACCGTAAAGAAAATTAAGAAGAGGACAAAAATGTGAAGCAATTTTTCAACGACATCCTGTGTGTCCAACAGATTGTCTATTGATTCTATGACAATTGTCATGGCCTTGCTGTAAAAATAGCGACTAATTGAGATCTCTCGAGTGTGTTCTGAATTTTAATTAACTTGAATGAAATTTTTGCTGCCCACGAAGTTTTTTTGTTTGATTGAAATTTTGTAGTCAAGTGAATTTCGTTTGATAATTTATTAGCTTGCAAATATCAGCACATTAACCCACATTTGGTCAGACATGCATGTTCACAAAATGTTTTGGAAATCGATATGAAGTTGCGTAAATTTCTTTATGATGAAAAAAAATTATTTATGAGTTGAGAAAAAGAAGTGACACAAATTTATTTTTAATTAATTATGATTAAATGAAATTTTGAATTCGAAAAGATTAATTAAAATTTTAAAAATATTTAACGGATATCAAATTTTTAAAATTATTTAATTATTTAAAAATAATTCAAGCCCTCGAAAAAAATGTTTTTGTTCTTTTTTAATTGTGGTTCACTTATCAATTCTCTCATTATTAATCATTATGAAGAGAATTGCTACAGATGTGCTGCTGCTAAAGCACCGCATAATAAATATTTATATCGCAGTCAAGCGTGACAGAGCACGAGTATGTGCACACAAGAGAATAAATATATGCTAAAGGTCGAGTACGCGTGATAATATTGAGAACCATAAATCGAGTGCTCGCGAGCGGAGATAAATGTTTCCACTCGAGATGGCAACCGCTAAATTGCCATTTTGCTCTCGATGCTCATTACTCTCAGGTTGTGCTCACAACTTTTCGCGCTAACTTCCATAAATAATGTCAATTAGTTTGATTTGTTGGCCTCAACTTTTTGATAGCTCTGCGGTGGGTTTTGATTACTAACAAAGCAAGAGATGGAAACTCAAAATGACTGAAATTTTCGAAATCTATTGGATTAAAAATTATTTAATCTCTTTTTATAACGATCTCATTGACTTGTTCCGCATCAATCAAAAGTGAGAAAAAATTTCACACATTTATTCCAAAATTTAAAAAAGTTAATTGCTCTTTGGTGCCGATGGCTAATTTGAAACTTTTTTTTCGATTATAATGCAATGACCCAATAATCACCAAAAAAGAGTTGAAAATTATGCAATTGAGTCAGTCCAAAGTGTGGAATTTATAAAAAGCAAAAGTTGACGGTCTAATTGCTTTAACGGCTTTAATACAGAGAGCCATAATATCTACGAATTATGCATCCAGACCATGATGTGAACGATTATGAATGCTCTGGACGGCACTTATGAGATGTTTTACCTGCAACGAGAAGAGAAAAAGTTGAAAGATTAATTATGATGTGAATCTCAAAGAAAAGCTTGTTGAACTTGTCATAATCAGTCATCCAAGTGGTTTTCAAAAGTTTAATTAATTTTTTTGTAGAGGTCAGTTGCTTTCTGACACGCGAAGCTCGTAAGTTTAGTTAATTAAATAAAATTACATAAAATATTTTTTTAAAACTTTTTTACATGAAAATTATCGAACAATATTTTGGGAAAACCCCACACACTTTCGCATAATTATTGATCGTTGTAATATTTTTCCGTCTGGCTAGTTTCACCCCCGATAAAAACAAAGTACTTGTCGCCATGGTGAGCACACAAAACTCTGTAAAGACGTGCGCTTAATTAAATTTTCATGGACGACAAAAGGTGGCATAAAAAACTCATTGAGGGCAATATAAAGATGAATAATTAACTAATATGGTCGGTTTAGTGTCTTTATCTCTTCACTACAAATGCAATACAAGAAAATGCTTGGGGTTTTCCCTGGAATGGGATTTCCATGAATTAGTAATTTTTATAGTTCAGACTAAAGAAGAAAAACATGAACTCTTTTAGCCTTGTTGCTAACCTAGTTATATCCGAAATGTAAACATCTGATTTGCATGCTAATGACAGAAAAATCAATAGAAAAAATTAATTATTTAGTCCTCGCTTGCATTTTTGCGGTTTTCGGTTGACTTTCAAATTTATTTTTATTTTCTCATTGAAATTGACAGTCGTTAGATTTTTTCAGGCATTAAAGTCGATGAAATTTAAAATGACTCGAGTGACCTGAGCAACTGAAATTTTTAAATCGTTTAAAATTGAGATCAACTCAGGAAATATTTGAGCACTTAAAACTTTCTACATGAAATTTAATTTCTCTCAAAATATATAATTTTTTTTGATAGCGCAATTTGCATTAAAATGTTATAAAAGCTTTTTAGTGTGCATCAAAAAAAATTGTTCATTTAAAATTCATTTGTCTGTATGAAAAAAATTATTCTAGATTTGCGAAACGATTATCACATTTTGTTGTTTTGTTTTGGAATAAAAGAGCACTTAGTTGATGCATTTATGCAAGGGTTGAAATATTTTTGATAAAATTATTTAGGATTTATTTGATGAATTATTTTTGTTCATAAATTAAATGAACATTAAATTTTTAATATCTTTACCCGACACTCATCACAAAACAAAATTCTTTAACAAAACTTTATGAAAAGCATCAAAAGGAAGCTGAAAATCCATGTCACAAAAATGATTCATTTCACTTCTGCATAACAATGAAAAATTACAATTGTGCATTTTAAACAAAAACATTGCTCATTTTTCTTCTTTTCTGTCTGACTTTGTGAAAAATATTCAAAGTCGAACAGAGCAAGGAAGCTAAATTATCCCATGAGAAATATGCAATGCAAAAAAAGAGATGAAAATTGAAAGAGTCGTAAAATTTTCTGCCTCCTTAAACCCTTCCTTAATAGAGGCGAGGAAAAATGATTAAATGGACGGGAAAATAGCAAAAAACAGATTTCAGGCAATCAATTAAGAAAGTGCTGCATCATTAACCATTTCCCAGAAGACATAATGCACGGTCGGATGTGAGGTGAATTTATGGCAATGAATTCACATGAGGGAAGGAAAAAAGGACATTATGAGGCCATTTCTACGGACATAAAGTGATTCCTAATGAGATGCGAAAGCACGAAAGAGTGAATGGGTGTGAGAACGGCGTAAATTACTTTCATAGAGCGTAAATGCATTCTGTTAACATTGAGAAAGGCACGATAAGAAAAAAGGACGTTCAGCAGTTAAAGGCAACAATTTCAATTTAATGAGAAAAATTCAACGCGATGTTTTTAGTTGTTTGAACAATTTTAATAACCAACAATAATCGTTAAAAATTATGGGAATTTTTTTCTTCGCTGTAATGGCTAAAAATTGTGTACATTGAATCGGTGGGAATTTTCTAAACTTTAAGCTATAAAAGTGAGGACATAAAATTTATAAAAATGCTTTTTAAAAAAATTTAAACTGTTTTTGAAGATATTTTGTAAATCCACCTCTCAACTCCAAGGGGTAGAAAATTCCGATGAGATATTATTTGGATATTGCATTTTTCCACTCCCAGATCTTTTAGGTAACATAAAATTTAAATTTATCGACATGTCCTTTGGCCAACTTTGCCACCTGGCTCTTACATCCTCTATTAATCTTCAGTTTTTGTCTTGTTCTTTAGAAGAGTTATTTTCGTTACGATAATAAATGACATTAAAAGCTATTTTGTTCCGCTAAAATTTGCACTACAGATTTTTCCGAAGATTTATGGAAGTTGATATTAAATTTTACACCATGGTGCACCATGATTTTTTTTATGGTCAATTAAAAGCGTTTTAAGGACATTTTGAATTTTTATGGGCTTTATAAAGAGAAATGATGTAGTTAAAGGACTAAAAATATTTAAGAACCAAATTTTCGTGAATTTTTGAAGCTGAACTTTTCTTGTTCCAAATTCTCCTAATCCAAGTGTGAAAAATTGCTTTGAATTGCTGCCAACTTTGAACCTCATGAAATTGAAAAATTACACAAAACTTTTCCACAATAAATTTTCATGATAATGCCAAGACTGGTTGCAACAATTTGTCATGCATATAACATGAAGGTTCTAATGCATCAGTTGCTCTGTTTTTAATCTCCCCACACGACTCAGAGCTTTATAGAATGCACGGGAAGTTTTTCATGACCGTGCTCTCGTTTCTTATGAAAAGCCACAACCATCCTTATGCTATCCCCACTCTAGTGTATCCAACATTATTAACGGTAAATAAATTTCATGTATAGCAAAATCTAAGTGAGCTCGAGACGGTGTCTGCAAGGATGTTGCAATAAATTTGAAAGTCTCAGCTGATGAATAAATTCCATTTCCCGCCATGTCATTCTGATTTGTGTTCCCTTCCTGCGAGCAATTCAATGCAATTTCCGTCTTGCCACTAAATTTAAAATTTTATTGCAGTCTCAGCAAGCTTTTGCTTCTGAGGTATTTTTTTCTCACTTTAATTTAATAGAATATTTTTTTATACAAAGAAAGGCGCGCGTTTTTAGAGTGCAAATAGTTGAGTGGTCGATTTTATTTGATCGATGTTTGTTCCCCAATATTTGACGGACGAAATTCTCGCAGTGCTTAGAATCGAGTTGAGTTACTGGATTCGAGATGGAATTTATAGGACGCACGCCGAATTTGTGAATAATCTGATACAATTTGCCAACATATGTCTACAAGATACTCATCCGACGTCTCACAGCGAGGGACAGATGGTTGAGGATCCCGAAATGGAAAATTATTTGAGTGAGCTTAAGGACTTCGTCAATAATGGCGGCTTTCGAGGTTTATTCAAAAGTTTACTTTTCAAAAAAGATTTATAACAAAATTATTTTAGATTTGTTTAATTTAAATTATGACCATTTGATGCCTGAAATGTCTCGATCGTTAAGCAGCGACGGCAGTTATAGTGGCAGTAATGGCAGTGCTTGAAGGAACAAAAACTCATTTTCGGATCCATTAAATCTCCACAATTTTTGTACTTGTTATATTTCGATTACCCGAAGAACTCAAAATTAATAAATCTTTCACAATTTTAGTCTCTTTTTAATAATGAGATTAATCTAAATTGAATAAAAAGTAAACTCGAAAGCATCATTAATAAATTTAGTGCCAGAATCGATATTTCATGTCCATTTTGATCCACATGGAGATGAAAAGAGTTTGATGATGATGAAACGTGACGGAGATGTATCAATAATTAATGAAAAAAGGCTCGATTTATTTGCCAAGAAGTGGAAACTTAATTTTGTTTTTATAAAATTTATTTTTCGACTTTTTGCAAGGTGTTAATAGAAGAAAATTGATATTTTTTGAATTTCTATAAGTAATACACCAAGCAAACTCCTTTTTCCCATGAAAATTAATTAATTTTTGCAATATTGGATTACATTCAAGTCTCAACCATGATCATTTAATCTACCCACAGCAACTTTTCATCCCAATTCACATATCATAGCGAATAAAGTTTACGATTTTACTCGCAACCCTCAAATCTACTCAGAAATTTATCTGAATTATCATCATCAGGGGATGGAAACTCGCTATATTTTCATTTAATAGTTTAGAATATTTTGATTTATTGAAATGTCTAAAATAAAATCTGCAACATCCAAATTTTGAGTTTCCCACCCCTTCGATCCCTCTTGCAGACGCCAAAAATATTTTTGGTATGAAAACGCAGCAGTAGTGAGAGAATGAGAAAATGTGAATTGGAAAATCTTTCTTGACAGCTATGGAGATAAAAATGATTATTTTGAGATGAAATTGAATTTTTCTTTTTATATATGAAAGTTGATTATGGGAGAAATAGATTGTGGGTTTTATTACGTTGTGTTTTGAAGGTGGAATTTAGTTAACTCGAAAATTTGATTTTAGTTTCATACAAAAAATTATTTTTACCCTCCTTTATTGACTTAAATTATTATTCCGTAATCATCTCCAATAATCAATGATGAAATTTGTTGAATTTTCGTGAGAAGTTTGTTAAAATATTCTTTAACATCCCGGAAATGTTCAATTTAAAATTTCAACGCAGACAAAAGCTTTCGCATTCTATAAAAAAAATTTCGTGAGCGATAAAATCACATTAAATTTTTATTATTTTGCCTCACATTAAAATGAGTGTTGATAGCTTTCACAATGAGTGAACAATAATTAATTAATAATAATTGAATTGCGTTAAAAATTTGAAATTCAGTTGAGAGATAAAATTGAATGTGTTTTTTAAAAATTGAGTGTTGCAAATTTTCGCAGTGTGTTGGTTTGCATTGTTTGAAGGCCTTCAAATGCTTGCCACAAAATGACACCGAATGAATGCCAAACTGCAAGTTGATATTTTCGCACAGCGAGGTTTTTCCTGCATGAATAAAATCGCTTTTAATTTGAATCAATAACTTTTATTTTTTTCTCTATAGAATTCTCAAAGTTGGATTAATTGCACTCAATTAGGATGGAAATTTTACGAAAAAAATCATCACGCTAATTGAAGTTTAAATCCCTGGAAAATTCTGTAAAAAAAAATCATAATCTTCAAAATTTATCGAGTGAAAAATTATTTTGAGTCAAACGAGGTGGGAAAAGCGAAAATCTCTGATATGGAAAGAAGTTCAGAATTTCATAAAGTGAGCTTAGCGTCAACTGCGCATAATTTTTAATTAAAATTCAGTTCCTCGTTTAAAAGTTTCACATAGTGATTATCAAAGGATTTTCGTCTAGATTGAGGATAAAAAGTTTTGTTAAATTTATCTGTAAAATCCTTTCAAATAGAAAATTTTATAACAAATTCAGATTTTGCCACAAAAAAAATCCCAAAATGTCACCACATACAGAGCTTTAATCTTCATTCATGCGACGATAGCAAATTTAATTTCATTCCTTAATGAATTCTCTTTATTGTCCATGCATATGAATATATTATTTTCTCAATTATTTGTGATATCGCCATAGAAGCTAGCTCATACAAAAACATTAATCCTAAAGCCTTTTCCATGTTTTTCGTCATGTTCATAATAACAAAAACTACATACGTGTCGTACACATTTAACTTGTAACATCCTGCTGGCAATTGACATCGACTTACTCTCTCCCCTCTTTCTCACATAATGGCTATCATTGTTATAATCTCATACGCATAGACACACACACAAAATTCCAGATAATAAATGTGAGCTGGAAGCATATTGGAGTCGAGTTGAGGGAGACGGAGGTTGAACCATGACTATGATATGCGATATTTAATATTGAATGAAAGCCTCAACGTGTAGAAGAGCAATGACAGTCTCAATAAATCGCATTAGAGTGACCATAATTCAGGACATATTGTTGTACCTTTTTTATGGTCGTGAAATATGACGTTGGTTAAAAAAAGAAGAAGAAATATTTAATCAAAATTTTCTCGTTATGGAACTTTTTATGGACACTTGGCTCTAACTTTAGTTTAAATAATATCGAAAGTCAAAAAATTATCAATAAGGTAATTTTAATTTCTTCTTCAAATCAAACCCAATTTTTCTATTTTTACCCCATCCAAAAATATTTTTATGAATGGCCCAAAATTAACGACTGCAAAAAAAATCAACACGAAATCATTCACAGAATTTTTTATGAGGCCATGATTGGCAAAAGTATCAATAGCAAAATAAGCACAAATTGCAACACGGAATGAACGACATGGCTGATGTTGATGTGAAGAAAATTTTATCGAATTGCTTTCTACCCTAAATTCTTGCATGCCTTTTTAACCTGCCTTCAAGGCTCATTTTTTCTGCTCGATATTTTGTGTGTCAAGTGAAAAAGGAAAAAATCAAAAAATTCCGATATAGGGTAGTTTAACATAATAATCGTACGACATTATTTCGGATGATTTTTTGATCGTCAATATTTTTTAGCAGGTCGCTTAAACTTAAAAGTATATATATAAAACTTGAAGAACTTTTAAAATGTAACAAAATGATGTGGGTCTCGTTAAGATTTAAAGCTGCGGAATGGCTTAAAATCCCCATAAACTTTTCTCTATACACTATAAAATTTTATTTCAATAATTTTTACCTTGAAAAAAAATTTTTTTAACGGAAAATTTAAAATGATGCGTTTTTCTTTCTAATATTTTTTCATATTTTATTCACCCATTAGTGATCTAAATTAAGTTTTTCCTCGTATTGTCGAACATTTTTTTTCATTATTCGGATTTTTGTAAGGTGCCATGAATTTTTCATCATTTTTACACCTTTAATTAAAAAATTTTATAAATTAAATAATAAGAAATGGAGGTAATAAGTTGAAAATAAAAAATTGAAGCAGTCATCTTGCACGTAAAAATTTAAAAAAAGTATTTTTTTCTTAAGACATTATAGTAAAAGGAAGAAAACAAAACAAAATTATTTTAAAAAAAAAATTTAAACACATAGTAAAGGATTTTTTTAACTCCTGAAAATTAAAATGGTAGTTTGTGATAAAAATTCAAAAAAAAAAATTCACAGAGTTAGAATAGTAATAAGTGTATACAAAGTTAATTTTTAAATCTCCCAAATCCAGTCCCTCATAAAATCAGTTTGAGCCCCACTGTGGGGATCATATTTTGTATATCACTTTAAAATTAGTTCCTTAATCAAATACTATCTAACAAAACAATCGGTTTTGACTTTTCAACATGGGGGAGGAAAACTGCACTGATTTTTTTTCCATCGTAACCAACAAGATAAGCTGACAGCCTTAATGGAATGTTATTTTTTTTTCAGACATAGATTCCTAGTACAGAAAAACTAAAATTTAACAAGTATTTTACATTTATCCAATACCATTTCCTTAATATTTAAAACTTTATACTAAAATTACCAATTTCAAAACATATATAATGTCACAAGTTTGTTCCTTAACAAAATCATTCAAAAAATATAAAAGATATAAGCAAACTGTTACATAAAAAATTACTTTGAAAAAAAAAAATATGATATTTTAAGGATTATAAGAGATTAAAGATATAAAAAATACAATACAGTGGGAGTCAAAACTCATTTTTTAATTTGGAAATGATTAAAAATTTAAACTTATTATAAAGTTATTATATTCTAACTCTTAATTTTTTCAGATTTTTTGAGTTGTTTTCATACAAACTGACATATTTGATTTTCAGGCAGTAAAAGAAAATCCTTTTGAACTATGGTCGATTTCAGACCAAGACATGAATTTTAAAAATAAATGCCAATCAGCCTGATCCAATACGTCAACGACATACATAAGCCATATAAAAAAAAACATAAAAATAGATTATTCTTTTAGCCTAATTAAATAAGCCCTATCATATATTCGTGACTTACTTCCGATACTTACTCATAAAAAATTTAGGTTTTTTATAAGTTCATCAAAATAATTTTATATGTTAAAATCACAACTGGAACCAATCAAGCATTCTTAAGTTTTAGATACTTGAAGAAAAAAACAAAAAAAAATATTTTTACAAAAATAAATTTAAAACGTGATTTTTAATTCAAAAACTTAATTTAATTTATAATTTTTTCATAAAATATCATTCCATGAAGGCCATACGCATGGCCTAAAACTTTATACTTATTATTTTCAATTTTCCTGACCAATATACATCATAATTTAAAATTTTTATACCCCTTTGGGTTCATTAAAAATTTAAAATTCAAAAACAAAATGCAAAAAAAATTTTGCGTATTATAAATGTAAAATCTAACCATTAAAATTATAAAATTTAAGACAAATGAAAAAAAAAAGCATTTTAAAAGATTTATTTTTTGTACTGAAAGAGGTCCAAAAGCCAAAAAGGCGAAAAAAGGAAAGTGACAAATTTAAACTACCCTAAAGAGAAAAAAAATTGTTGAATGAAGTTTTCCCCCGTGACTCTAAAACAAAACAGATGATTGCGTAGTGCTCATGCGTAGATCAACATCGAGAGCGGATGAAAAATATCCTTTTCCTCTTTTTTACGTAATAACGTCATGCTTACTTTCATTTCTGAGAGTGCGAGCACTCGGATGATGGGTTTTGGCATACATTATGTGTGTGCCATGACTGTTATGGAGATGATTCACATTGATAAAAAGGGCTTGATAGAAGTTGAAGCTCTTTCATCTTTTTTAAACAACCTGGCAAAGATTTTATTTAAACATTTTTGAAATTTAAATTTAAAAATCGTCACTTGATGAAAGATTTTTAAAGGTATCGAGGATAGAGAATAGAAAAATAATCAATAATGTCAAATTATTTCAAGCTATTTAAAGTGTTTTTCAAAAGTGCCAAAAGTGGTGACAAAATTTATCTTCAAAATTAAATGACTACAATATGCCTTTAAGTGGTCTTTAAGCAAGACAAAATCAGTAACAGAATAAAAATTATTCTAGAACCTAAAGTTCGACAAACTGAAAAGGGTCAATTTAGATTGAAAAAAATTTCTTATGGAAATTATCATAACTTTCCAATTCAATTATACGGAAAGAAGACGAGTAAAATTTTCTAATTTTCCACATGAAGAGATTCCATAAAATTTCCTCACAATAAGAAATAAAAACGTGCGCGACCATTACGAGACAGTGAAAGTGGAAAATAAATTTAATTTATTGACGGAGGCGACAAGTCGCGTACAGATTAGTGAAGGCGGGAAAAAATATAAAGGGAATTTTTAAATACTTTAAGATGAAAAATTTTAAAAGTTCTGTAAATAAAAATAATTTAAATTTTTTATGCTTAATATTTTTAATGCAACGTAATTTATGAATAACCCCCCAGTGTAGCTTCAACATTATCGATCCAAGAGAGTTCTACAAACTGTGTGTGCATATAATTAAATGCCATGCTACTATTCACGGTGGACATTACGGTTTTGATCATGATAAAAAATATTCACAGAAAATTCTAGGCGTTCTCGATAAAAACTTTCAAGGTCTTCGGAGACATCCTTAAGAAATGAAAGTTTTGAAGTATTCGCAATTCAATTTCAGTATCGAGATTCTCTCAATCATTGAGTGAATAAAAAGATAACGATTGTATGGACCAAGAATTGATTTTTACCCTTCTTGCTAGCTTTTCCCTGCCAATAAATCGTTATTGATCCATCTCTGGCTTGTTAAGGGTTTATTTTCCACCCACGTTCACCTCGTGCGCATTTTCTTCTCTGAAATTCCATTAAATTTAATGAAATCAATTTCCAAGTAGGAGAGTAAAGATTCTAGCTGAATTTATTTGCGGATCGCTGTGAGAGATTTAGCGGATTAATATAATTAATGCCATTTCCTAAGTTAAGACTTGAATTAAATTACAAGGGATGGAAATTTTTTGCATAAAAAATAAAATTGAATTTAAGAGTTTGAAATTTAACTTTAAAACATTTAAAAATAATTTTTAAATTTAAACTTTCCAATCCTTGTACGATAATTTAAAACCATAAAAGCACAAAAGCTCTTTTAAGCTCTCTCAAAGCAGCATGAACCCCAATTAAAGCTCTCAGATTTATTGACTGATTGCGATGTGCTTCATTAAATTTTCAGAGTTCGTGACGTTGACGCTTTTCCATATCTCAATGTACACGTTTTAGATGTGTTTGTATCGTGTAACATGTGAACCATAATATCATAAATTAAAGCTTTTATAGCATGAAAATCCTTCGTAAGGAAGAAAATAAATCAATTTTTAGTATCGATGATGTGAGAAGAGACTTTTCAGAGTTGTTCATGAGTGATTTTTCCTAATAAAAATAAGATTTCAAAAATGTTTTAAAGTTTGAAACATTTTATTTTATATTTCTTGGATTTTGCAACATCCAGAAATTTATTGCAATATCCAATTTAAATATTGCGAGATAAAATTCATTAAAATTTTAACAGAGATTTATTATCTGCCATTCACCCCGCATGTAAAAGGATTTGAATCGACAAGTCATAGAATTAAAACAAATTCATTTTTATACGCTGCACATCCTATGCATATATAAAGCTTTAAACTTTTATGAACGAACTTTTTTATGGAAATGGAAATTTTATGGAAATGAAAATAAAAAAAATGTAACGAGAAGGATCGAAACTGTTTTTCATTTTCCTCTCCACGCTTTTCTAAGTCTGGAATGAAAGCGAAGGCAGATTAAGGGATTTTGATGAAAAGCACATAAATTAAGCATTTTAATGCAATTTCTCCCGCTTTAGAGTTCAGTTTTGAAAAGAAGAAAAAGTTGCAAAATTTATGAAGCACAAAAGACTTGCTTTCTCTAATTAGAAGACAGATGTTGTCGTTAATGGCAAAAATTTAATGAAGAGCTAAGAAATGAGGGAAAGAAAAATGGAAAAAAGCTGAAGTGGAGAAATATGAGATTTTTCTTCCGAATAATGAAAAATAAGATTGAAAAATTCCACGAAGAAAAAATGCAAGAAGTTATGAAAGAATTTTTTCAATGCTTGAAAAATTATGAAGGAAAAGTTTTAATCCTGCAATACACGGATAAAAGTTTGTGAGAGGCACACTTGAATAGAGAGTTCATCAAGAATTCTTTCTACCTTATCGCACCACTAGTTAACTTTCTTTTTCACGCAATTTTGATACATATTCATTAAGGGGTGGGTTGGAGTTCAAGAATACAAATAAAAAGTTCAATGAACTCAAAGATTTCATTTCCTTTGGAGAAGAAAAAGGGAGTTTCTCTCATAAAGTAATTTGACGAATGATTTTATGCCGGCAATTTACTGTTTCTTTCTTTCTCATCGACATCATCAACTTTTTTATTGCGAGCTGCCTTAGAAATTCCATAAGAGGAAAAATATAAAATTTCTGAGTGAGATGTTAGAAAATGCTTCTGGAATTTTTGATCTTTAAAATTTATTTAAATTTTGTATTTTAAAAAATTTAACCTAAATAATTTAATTTTATTTCCTCGATAAAATTTTAATATCCATAAAAAATTCCGCAACTTTCAACAACTTTATCATTCCGCATTAAAATTCTCAAAGTTTTCCTTCCTCAATTTCTTATTACTTAAAAGCTCGTCATTACAAATAATTGCATGTAATTTTCAACCCCATCTTACTCAAGTCGATGTTCACGAAAGACGCACAAAAATGCTCACGCGGAAATTACTTTTTAAATCCGGGAAGAAAGCGGAAAGTTCTCGAATCTAATTTTCATAATCTTCATTTAACAATTATAGGCGTTTTACGGTAAATTTACTGTATTTTTTATTAGATCGAGAATTTGAAAGTATTTCGCATTTTTTACGGATAACAAAATTACGTTTATAAGGAAATGCTTTGAGCTGGCTTTGAATTTAATGAAAAGAAAATTATTTAATGAAATTGAAGGTGAATTACAGTCATAGGGATATAAAAGGTTTGGGAGATCAAAGATATCAAGAGTGATGAGCATGAAGTAAAATTTCAGATAACAATAAAACAATTAACTTAAGTCTTTAATTTAAAATTTTGTATTCTTGCAAGTTTCTATTTCATTTCAACTTTAAAAATTCTTCTCGTTCTTTTGCCACGAAGATTTTCAGCACCAATTTAAGTCATCATGAAAATCTTCACAAGGATGAGAAAAATTAATTAAACCGAGCTCGAGAAATTTAGCAAGAGAGATAATTAAATGTCACCAATTGCTAGAATTAAAAATTAGGTCAACTCAACCCTCCGCTTTTAACCTTCTCAAGTACATTACAGTAAATGACGCCAAGTAAAGTCATCCAGATTATCAGAGTAGTTTTTTATTCCATTTTTGACATTCAGATGGTGAATTTCTTAGTTCCATAGTTGTGATGACGATATTAAGTAAGGCAAGTGCCAACTTTAGTGTGGAAATTTATTGTCACTTGTTATTTCAAAGAATTTTGTTCGCAATGACTTTCTAGGAAGAGGCTAAAAAAATAATTTTATGAATAAAATTTCTATGCTAATTTTTTTTTATTTTGAACAGCGGATGAAAGATGATAAAATTTAAAAAAAATTAAACAAATTAAAGTTAAAAATTATTAAGATTAAAAAAAATTTTTTTCAAACAATCCAATATATTTTTAAAATTTATAGGATTCGAACCCAATTTTTTCGATAAATTTAAAATTCTTAAGATTTTATTTTCATTTCGTTAAATCTGATTTGACTAAACTTTAATCGATTTCTTCATGAAGCTCAAGAGTTTGCTTAAAAATTCTTCCTCTCGCTTCTCGCTCGATTTATTCTTTCACAGCACGTTTAACATTCAATACTGATTGTGTAACTTTCATCATTTTGCACATGACAGTGATTATGCTCGTTGCATTTATTGTTCTCTCGTCTCGGGAAAAATAAAAAGTCGAAAGTGCATTTTGCAGCCGCATGATTTGCACAATGTGCATCATAATCATTGAAGCATGGATCAAACAAGTGTAAACCGTTCAACTGAATCGCGTCGCTGCATGAAGTAAAAAACAACGTGTCTGTGACGAGCGAAACTTGCAATGCAGTGAGTATAAAAATATCTAAGAATTATATCACAAAAAAAAGATAATTAATATTGCAGATGGCAGAGAAAGATTTCAAGTGGAATCTCAAGAATGATTTTATAGAGTCGCAATTACACATTTTTACAACTGTTGCACTCAGCTATTAATTCCACCGTTAATCGAGTTTATTTTCTCCACGCTAATTTATCGCTATTAAAATATTTTTTATCTTGATGAGCTAAAAGTTCCGTCAACGACAGAAAATACCATGAAAATTCAAGTAAGAAGAGAAAATTTTCTTTATTTCGCAAAAAGTTTTTCATTTTGTTTCACAGCACACGAATATTATGCAAGTGATATTTATTTTTTAAGTCTGGGAGCGAGAACAATAAAATTCAAGAAAAGTTTTTGAAAACTATGAAAATAATTGGATTAAAAGTTTTTAGGAAAAAGTTAATGAGAATTTTTTTTTCAATATTTTTGTTAAAAAAATTAAAGTTCAAGTTTTAAAATTTTCAATTTATTTTATTTGAAATTTATCAAACATTTAAATTCAATTATTTAAAAACAACTTCGAGGTTATGAAAGTTCAAATAATTCACAAAATAATGTAATGCAGTGTTGCCAGACTTTATAAGCATTATGATATGTTGGCCCATAATGTAATGTTAATGTTCAAGTGATTTTCTTCTACGAATGTACATTCATGTTCAGTGATTCGAGTAGGTGCTTTAAGGTGGGTGAAATAAGACACACAAAATGCTCTTCATAAATATTTTAATGTGTATAAGAGTTCAACGTCAACCCTAAGCACACCGTTGAGTGGCGGAAAGGAAAGATAAAGAAAAATAAGCGAAATTGAAATTCAAAAGAGAAGAAAAGGAAGTCGCAGGGCTGCACATGTGTGGAAATTCTTATGTGAAAAAGATGGGAGTCAGCATAAATTTTATATTTTTAGATGCAAAGCGGATTCAACTTGCCGCCACATATGTAAATTTTGTTTGTACTATGAGGAAATTCATTGTCGAATGTCTCGTCAGTTTTTATTTTATAAAAAAAAATCTGTTGGATAGATTATGTTGTAATTTTTGCATGACTCGGTGGGTTTGTGCGCAATGGTTGAGTAAGATGCGACAAGCAAGTGTTATTTTACTAAAAAATCTATTTTTATAATCCACTTTATTAGCTACTTGATAGTTTCTCATCTTCACAATTTTTATTTATGTGCACACGAATGTCGTATGAAATTACACATTTATTGTGTGTACACTAGGAACAGCTTTGTGAACTTCCTTTAAATAGCTGCGAGTGAATTTATTAATAATTAATGTGAGTCGAGAGAGAACACCGATGAGGAAAATTGGAGCGATGTCGAAAATGTTGTTTTTTCAATGAGAGAATTGGGAGCATTTCATGAGATAAACAATGAAGTTTGAGAGTATCAGATGATGGAAAAGATTTTCAGAGATTATTTTCATGTAAAAAAAAAGATTTTCATAGAAAAGTGGGGAGAATTTAATGTTTTGTAATTCACAATAAAATAATTTCAAAAAAATTTCAATTTTTAATCTCAAATCAAATTTTAACACTAAATTAATAAATAAAATTGTGACACAACTTCCAAATTGACTTCAAACATGAAATTTAATTACACATTCGTAGATCATGAAATCTCACAAGTCACTCTTCATGTTTATTTCACTCATTCTGAAGCATATCAATCTCGAATGCATTTCTCATCTTGTCATTTCCTCAACAAATCATAGACATTCACATTGTATACATTCTTGCACTTAAAAATAGATGAAATGATTTAGATTGGAACGAAGAAAATCTTCATGATTAAAAATTTACCTTTCGAGAAAATTGCAACGTTTGAAGAGACATTCAGGTGCCTTGCAGCGCACAATATAGTTCACATTGACGAATGCTCTTTTTTTGTGTGTCACGGAGAAAATCAATAAAATTGCTTTCATTGCTAAAAATTTAACGAGGAGAAGGATTGACATGAAGTGTACACGAAATTGAAATGTTCGACGGTTAATCAATTTTTGAAAATGGAATTTTCATGTCAGAACTTTTTTAGGTTTGCACGAAAAATCAGAAAAATATTGAAATGAACAATAGAATTAAGCATTGGAATGGACAAACTTTTTTTTAAATTTTTTTTAAGGCATTTAAATTTTTTAATCAATATAAATTTCAAGTTTCCACCCCTTGACTATCACTCCCATATATGAAATTGAAACCATAAAAAGTTTCAACTACTCGTCATACGCAATCTATTGATTTATTTTCAAAAATAGCTCCCTGTATTAAATACAGTTTACAATGTGACCGCTGAATGCCATAAAGGTGAGTCGAAATAGACAAAAAACTTTTCACTTTTATTCCTCTGTGAGATCCAATGGAACACAAAAAAATTCGGTGATGCTGGTACCAAAAAAATTTCAGTTGTGTCAATTTTCAGCCAAATAGTATTTGAAGAGGTGGAGGCAAAAAAAAATCGATTCATTGCGGCTTAAATTGTTTTTAATAAAAGCTTATTGAAAAAGAATTACGGTGTGATCTCAAAAAAATATTTTTCTGTGAATGATTCAATTGATTTGAGAAAGTATAAATGAAGAAGAAAAACTATTTTGGTCGATGGATGGTAAATTTTTTCAATAATTTATAAGACGAGAAATTATTAAATTTGTAAATTTTTATAAGAGAGTTACCCACCCTAGAACATGCTTACACTCAATCACATTATTTGAATTCGAAATTTTCGATTTTCAATTTAATAATCTGTCAATTTGCCATTTATTGCATGCACACGCATTTATATGAGATTTAATTTCACTTAACTTTCTTTCTCGTTGAAATAATTGAGATCGCCCACAAGATACCAAAACTTGATTATTTTTTGGCGAAACCAGAAGAGCTTTTTTGCACACAGAAAATAAAAATAGAAAACTTTTAAGTTCATTGACGGAAGACCGCAGATGTGTTTTTCGGTTTACGATCCAGGTCAAAGAACTCATGGTGATGTACTTAATTTTTTTTGTAACCCATATTCACATGCCTACAGCAACATGTATTGAATTATTCATACGAGTTTATGAACCATACAATGACGTCACTCATGAATGCTTTAAACGAGCATGCGGATAGGTAAAATTCCCATTTTCATTTGCACAAGTGATGTACAATGGACTGAAAGTCGCGTGGTAGTAAGTTCCAATTGCACAAATACCTTTATACGGGTAAACTCTTTTTAATGACTGTCTATCACGAAGTTGTTTTAATTGTCAAGTGGTGGAAACTTTTAATTTACACAAAATTCTCTCGCTAGAATTATTTTCAAAAGTTTCTGTCCTTGCTTCACACAAAAGTTAATTTTTTTAAATTTTACTGATACTTCAATGCAATTCAGAAAACTTTGAAAGGTGCTGAGTTAGTAAAAAGTAAAAACCCAAAAGTAATTTAGGCCAGTTCTTCATAATTGAAATCGTTAAAAAAGCAATTTGGTATTGTTATACTTGCAGCAGCAATTTTTTTTCGATTTTCTCTGTTTGACCATTCAATTTACCGGGAAAAAAATTCAAGCGGAAAAAACTCAATCTTCTATTAATTTACTTAGCAGGGGATTTGTCACGTGGTTTTGTTTCTAAACGCAGTGAAATTTAATTGAATTGTAAAAAATTACAAAGTGTTGAAAGTAATTTAATTATTTTTAAAAATTTTATGAAAAAATTAAATTTAAATTTTTAATAACCGTTAAATTTAAAAAATGTCTAATTGCTCTAAACCTACATACATTAAATTAACCTCATGCATCCCATCAGCAAATTTTTCACTCAAGACTAATTTGCACCTTCAACTTCACACTCGAGTGCTTTTTTGAGCCTTTTAATTTTCACCTACATGCGCCATGAACAAAAAGTCTCTCACTCATGTGTATATGCTTCCGATGGTTATTAGCAATTCTACAGACATTGTATAAATAATTCATGCTAATGATGATGAGGAGGATGATCGCTTATGAATGATGCAGTGAATACGCGAAAATTCTTCCGAGTAGTTATTAATTAGCGGTAGGTAAGCGAGATTACATGGTGAAGTTTATGTTTGGGTCTTTCTGTTAATTGAAAATTAAAGAGCGAGTTGAGTTACCTTGAGTTATTAATTTAGTTCTAAAATCATTCAATAATTATTCATTAAAAATCTCAAGTTTCAATTGAAAGCTTTTTTAATAAGTCAAAAAATCTAATTAATCAATCAACTCCAAATACCACTTGAAAAAATCATCGTGCAATAATTGAAATATCACGAGAGCGTTATTCAATCCATTAGCTAAAAACCTGATGTTGAAATCGGGCAACAAGCTCAGCTCAATATAGAGAGAACATCTGTAGTGAATTTTAATCATACACTTTCGATCAGGGCACATGTTCATCACGATTTTATTGCATAATCATCGAAATCATTTCTCATGCTCGCTTAATAAAGTTCAAAGAGGTGAAAATTTATTCAATTTGCTTATATTACGACTGTCGCATGGGAATATTGTGATGTCTCTCTCTTTTTTCGCAAATCACAAACAAAAAAGAGCTTCTGTGACAAGATTAAGCAAAAAAAATGAAGCGAAGAATCGCAAATTGAATTGGATTTGAGAAATGTGAGAAATAAAGTCAAGCAACAGCATGGAGAGAAATCAAGGCCACAAAGAGCTGATTGTGATGCATGAACAATAGACAAATTGACGGTAATTCCTGCAATTTGAAAAGGCTAAATGGTTGGATGATAAATTTCGTTAAAATAGTGTGGATTTCACTTTGCATTCCCATCGAGATGAAATCAATTAATTTGACTGTTTTCTAGCAAACTTATTTTTTTACCTTGCATCTTTATTTGAATTAATTTTTACATCCTATGAAATTAAAAATTCAAGTGAAGTGTGAGAAGTAATTTGCATGGTAATTAATAATTCTCTTTCTGGAGATTTGACATTCAAATCGGTTGGAAAAATAATTCAAAGCAGGTCTTGGATAAATTTTCTTGTCATTAACTTTATAAAAATAAAAGATCCCTTTCAGAAGTCTTTTCAAGAGAGTAAAATGAGGTCATGAGGGATAGCATATTTTGAAAGGCCGCAAATTAATCGAGCTTCAGAACGAAAAAAGTTTTTGTATCCCCAATTCTTTGATTTTTTATATCCCTTCCATCCTCATGTTTGAAAATATATTTTCTCTTATTGTGTGCTATCTTAATCTTGAAAATATTTTCTTTATCCAACCCCCCCTACACGAGTTGTATACGACATGCTTCACCCTTTTCAACCACACATGTGTTTCGTAAGAGATATTAGAAGGCACTTAGGGAGTGTTTGTCAGGCGTGTAATTTTTCAGAAAGTGTTTTGGCAATTATTTAGATGAATTTCTATTTCGATAGAGTTGGAAAATAAATCTAAAATTATCTCGTGACGTAATTTATGAATATACCCTTTAAGAAAATATTAGATATATGTGAAATATTTGATGCGAGTCATTCACTTAGAAGTAAATATATAAATTATTACTTTTTCATCTCTTTAAATTTACTTTAAAAACATTCGCAAATAAAAGTTTTGATGAAGTTTTTTTTTGGTAAACAACAGCGAGTGAAAAAATTTAATTGTTATTGTTCCACGATAAACATTTTATTTTTCTGTCAGACCGGTTGAGAGAAAAGAACGATAAGGCACAAATTGTGAAAATTTTCCAATTTCCTCCCCAAAAGGCAGATATTTTTCGTCAGTATCGCCCTTCCTCCAAAAATTTATTCACGCTGCCTTTCTTTCGCACTTGACTCGAATCGATTTTAACCGGGAGGTTTGGTGAGAGATCAAATATTTGCGGCATGAATATCGATCAACCAAAAAAAAATTGTGAAACGTGAGAGGCCGCACAAAAGGGAGCACGAGAGATAACAATCGATTACTTATAAGACTTCAAAGTTTTGGGTGTGTGTGTGAAAAGGTGAAATAAGTTTAATGAGTTATGGTCAAGTGGTGGAAACTCTCTATAAGTCGTTCATTAAAATCTCCCTAAATTTCTTTTATACCATTTAAATGTGATTACTCTGCCATACTTTCGCTAGAGTCAATTATTTGAGGTTTAGATGGTGGGATTGTCGTGAAATTATGTCACGTTGCAAATATCAAAGTTTTTTAATGTTGAAAATCTTTAAAAATAATTTTATAACATGTCGGATTTTGAAGATTATTTTTTGGTCATTTCCCTAACTCTCAAAATTCCCTCACTTATTTCACTCTCTTTTGTTTTCAATTTTTTTTTTGGCAACGAGGCAGCATGTCACACATAGAAACATACACAGATACCTTATGCAATCAATTCCAGTCTGAATATTTCTTGCGAGAGAAATAGCGCCAAAAAAAGATATTTTTGTCGTGCAAGAAAATTGGAGCCTCAGTGTGCGCAATAAAAAATGTTCTTAAAATCTGTGAATAAATACCTTTGACATTTTTATTTCTCGGAAATCCTAAGTCGTATCGATCGAAATGTGTGTATCCAAATTTTATTTTGATGAATTATATCCCGACACTTCACTACCACCTAATCACCTTCACATTAAATTTTCTTCTTCTTCCTTATGAGAATTTTTCTTCTTTTACTTCAACAGCCTGTGAATAATTTTTTATATTTCAACCGAAACACTTGACAGGCAAATTTTATTTATTCTCTTTTTTCACAATAATTATTTTTTCCTCAAATTATTTATTAACTTTTTTTTCTTGAACTCTATTGCACACCGAGAATGGCAAGCACAAAGCGAAAAACGTGTGTTCGAGTTGAAGTCTAACACGAAATTGAGCTACAGAGAGAGAGTCGAAGAGCGAAATTCTCGCTTGCTATGTGCTTTTTCGTTTTCATTCAGAAAAAAAAGTTATCGGCATGCGCGCCGGTGTCTCTCCGATGGTAGAAAAGAGAAAAATTGCAATAACAATTTAACCAAACTGTTGTGATTTTGTTTTGATTCAATGGAAAAGAAGTGGATGTATGAATATTTATGGATGTAAAAGAGAATTAAGAATGGAACTAATCGAAGATATATTAAATAAGCGTGGGATTCGATGGTCGATTGTAATCAATTTTTATTACTGAAGAGAAAAGAACAATTTAAAAAAATTCAATTTGCTTTTAATAATTTTAAATATTTTTTTTTTAAAACTTGTAATTTTAAAAATTAAAAATATTTTTAATTATTTTAAATTGTCTTCAGTGAGTTTATTATTTTCTAAAATATCCATTTTAATTCGTAACGTATTTTGTAGATTTAACAAAGGGAAGATCAAAAACACGATGAATTTATTCAAAAATTCCGTAGCGAAGTTTTCAAATAAAATTAAAAAATTAATTTTTTTTAACATTTCATATTTTCATGCTAGAATGTATTAAATATAATTTGATAATACTTTCATAAGAATTTTATGCAAAAATAAAGATGTTACGAAATTTATGATCGGCCCCATTTTGTATACATTCGAAATATCTCATAAAAATTTAATTTTAGTAACAAAATGAATTTAACGCGTTATTCTCGAGCCATTTTAAAATTTACCAAAACTCCTTTATTGTGTCAAACGTCAAGAATGAGCTCAACAATTGTTAAAATCCACATAAATAATAAAATTATTACGCATCGAAATTTCTGCTCTTCCGTGTTCTCGAAATCTCCAGATTACCAGCAAGTTGACGAATTAATGGACTTGACAAAATTTGAGCCACTTTGTGCTGAAACTTTAGAGTCGTTAACTGATTATTTTGAAGAGATTGTGGAAGCTGATGAAAAGCTTGGAAGTAGCGATGTTTCTTATTCGGTGAGTTAATTATTAATTTAAAAAATCTAAATAAAAACTATTTTTATCTCAGGATGGTGTGCTCACAATAAAATTAGGCAGTGAGCATGGAACCTATGTAATAAATCGTCAAACACCTAATCGGCAAATTTGGCTAAGTTCACCAACTTCGGGACCAAAGCGCTACGAATACATAGATGGAAATTGGATCTATAAGCACGATGGCATGTCGCTCTTTCAACTCCTTCAAAATGAACTTTCTAAAATCATCTCAAATCCAGTCGATTTTCTCAGTTTATCTAATAAGAAAAATTAATTTGAGAGAATCTTATAAGAGGCAATAAAAGTTTTAGATGTCAAGTGTAAATTCGAAATTGTTTTGTTTTGATTTCATTTTCGAAAAAATACTTTTTTCAGCAAGAAGAGTGAATGACATGATCAGAATGTCCATGAGGAGTTTAAGGAATTAAAAATGTGGGGAGTTGGAGTGTTTTAAAAAAATATGTGTGGCACGGACAAAAAAATAGTGAAATTTTAATAAATTAAAAGCATTATAAAATTATTAAGTATTAAACTCTTGAAATTGCGCTAATTGCACACATAAACCACTAAGTGTTTTCAGTTTTTAACCAAAACTCTTCTTTTTCATTCGAAAATTTTCATAATTTTCACAATTTAACTCGGAAAGATTGCAACAAAGTGCTAAATTTTCAACTCAAACGTGCCTCTAAAATCTCCAAATAATGATGCTATAGTTAAAACTCTCGAATTGTGATTCTAAATCGCAATTTATTAAAGTTAAAAAGTGCCTATTTTTTGCAGAAGAAGAAAAAATTAGTTTAAAATTTTCTCTTTTATTAAAATAAAAGAAATTAGAAAATGTCGAGAAGTTGCGAAACTAATGGCGTTTGTGCCCATTCGTTAGAGGTGGATTTTGTAAATGAGAGATATCAAGAGGTGCTAACCAGTAATAACGCCCTTAGGGAACAACTAAATCATTCACGAATGCAAGATTCGATGAAGTATCTGAAGCTATGCGAAGAGCTTACAAAAGTGAGTTTCAAGGCAATTAACAAACTCGTGTTTAATTGAAATTTAAATAATTTTAGGAACGAAATGAATTAAAACAGCAGCTAGCCGAAACAGAGTATGAAGTAACGCAAGTGCTTAGCGAACGTGGCTCAGTACTGAAAGAATTCGAAAGCTTGTCCGACAAAAATGAATCACTTCAAAAGGAACTGGATAAAATCCTTAAGCAACGTGATGAATATGCTAAAGAATGTGAAACTCTTCGTCAGATGCGAAGTCGCAATGATTTCCTTCACTCTAATGATGATTTATTCAGTAGCAAGGAAAAAATGACTTTTCTCAGTCTCGAAGTGGCAAATAAAGAAATTGAGCAGTTAAAAAAGTTATTAGAGCGAGTCCAAAGTGAAAAGTCCAAAGCATTTCAAGAGTCGGAGATTGCCAAGGGTAGAAGAGATTGGGCAATAAGTGAGCGTGAGAAAATCGTGCATGAACGTGACTCGGTTCGTAATCTTTGCGATGAGTTGAGGAAGGAACGTGATACAGCGACATCGAAACTCTTGGCAGCGATTAGAGACAAAGATGAGGCGGTCAAAAGAATTGAGCAGTTAAATGAGAAAATTGAGATGATGAATAATGCAAAGAAGTTGGCAGACTCACAGCAGCTTCATAAAAAGCAAAGAAATGATATTGAAGAGGAGATTGATGTTAATATTGGAGGTCAGATGGTAGTTAGTGCTGACTATGGAATATCACTTAATTACAGTAATGAAGAAACTGATTACAATGGCAATAACTTTTACCCCAAAGTCAGCTTCGTTGAACCTAATTCACCATTTTTTGGTAAGCTACAGAGCAATGACTTAATTCTATGCGTCAATGGTGTTGATTGTTCAACGTTATCGGAAAGAATGCTCTTCAAACAAATCCGAACCAGCTCATTAACCTGCAAGATTATTGTCAAACGCACAAAATCAATTCTTAAAGGCATCTACAATGTTCAATTGCAACTATCCAATAACAACTCAAATCATGGCATCATTTTTGAAAATGGCATCTACATTGCGAACATTGAGCCAAATTCGGTAGCTTATTATGAACCGTTATTGAGTGTCGGTGATCGCGTGCTGCAAATTAACGAAAAATCAGTGGAGGGTATCAAAAGCATAAATGAATTGAATCAGATAATTATGAGCAATATTAAGGGAAGTGAGAAGATTTCATTAAAAATTATGAAAAGTGGAGCTGCGAGTGACACGATTAGCTCGTCGAGCAGCAAATGGAGTCGAATGACAAATCAAAGCACACAAACTGATCATGGTGACTTGAAGCGGAGCATTGAAATGAACAGTTTTCCTATTGTTCCTTTTATACCGCCACCACCGCCAAGTGTTGAGCCAGATATGTCACTTGTTAATACCAGCATAAGCTCATCATCACCCGGATCATCTAAATCATCTTCAAAATTTCCTAAAAATATGTTTCAAAAGTTCAAAAGTGCAATTTCTAACAACAATAAAGAGAATCAAGAAAATACCGCAATAGCAATGCTTGATTCAGTGCTCGACAGTCAAGACTCTCTCGATACAGCTCAAGAAAATAAAAAGAAGAGCAAACATAAGAAAAATATTGCAAAGAGTTGGCCTCGAACCGCGATGGCAGTTCATGAGAATGGAAAGACTATTTCGGGCACTGCGGTATTCAATAAGAAGAAAGAACGACCACGACTTTACTTAATTCCAACTGACGATCAACCTAAAGAGGCAGAAAAAATTTCGGCAGAGCAACAGAAGGCAGTTGATACACTTTTCGCACCTCCACAACCCCCTCAGTCATCGATTATGTCAAATTCACATCATAACACAAATCCAATGTCTAGATTCATGCGGACAAACCCAATTCCGCCAAGATCAACGACGCTCGGACAAGGTGCAAAAAGTCCAATTTATATGCACACAATTTATGAGCCAACCAGCAGTGGAAGTGGCAACAAAAACTTTCATGCAAATCGATTGAGTTTGAACCTCTCAAATACACCACCCAAGCCTCACTTCCTTCCCAATACATTTATGCCAATCAAGACAAGCAGCAGTATTGAATCGACACCAATTTCAAAGAGTCCACTCGTTCCACCAAAAGATGAAAACATGGATTACACTTCGCAAAAGTTAAATCGATATTTGAATAATTATTCAAACATCAGCAAGTATGACAATATCAGTGATGGCGAGAATTTAAGCAGTTCCGGAGTGTCACAACAAGATTCGCTCAATAATGCCAGCACTGGAACTCTTCCGTCACACTTGCGTGCTGCTTCAGTAAACAGAGTCCAAGGATTTAACAATCAAAGTCCATATCGCCACTTGAGTCCACTAAATTTTCCTCCTCATGACATTCATTCATCGCCCAGTCATGATCATAATTTATTTACGACATCATCGCTCCATAACTCGCAGCATTCATCAGTTGATTACACTTATTCGTCACCCAAAGTTCGAGCACAACTATCGAGAGAAGAAATGTCAGCATTTCATCCATTGAGTGGATCGAGTGGCGGTGGAAATAATTACCAAGAAAGTGGAACATTTCCAAGGAAAATAAAAGCTTATAAAATGCCACCAAATCAAGTTGGATTGCCGGGATTTTCAGGAGAACGAAGCAAACCTGTGAAAATTTCAAATAATTCATTGGACTACTGCAGCACACCCGATCGCTCCTCACCAATGCCAACATTTCAGATTCAAATAATTAAACCAGGACGAAATGTTAATGTGAATAAGAGAAACTCGATGCCACCTTATGGTAAAGGCTACATGCCCAATATTGGCGAGAAGCGACGAGTCGACATTGAAAAGAGCGAAAAACCACTTGGCATTAGTATTCGATGCCGCAACAATCGAGGCATTTTTGTATCACATGTTGGCGAGAATTCAATCGCCAGTCAAGTGGGCTTGCAAGTCGGCGATCAGCTTCTGGAATTTTGCGGGATTAACATGCGATCAGCAACTTACGATTTAGCCGCAAAATTTCTCCGGCAATGTGGAAACTCAATAACAATGTTGGTTCAGTATAATCCGGAAAAGTATGAGGAACTAAGCACAAGCGATGAGAATATTTCACGATCTGACGATTCAACACCTCAAAATTCACCCAAAGCAACTCGATCTGTCATATCAACTGATTCCGCACAGTCAGCGAGCAAAAGAATGTCGTCAGTTCCACCACAAGATTCCACGGGAACAATCAAGAGTCATCGAAATACTTTAATGTCACCAGTGTCGCAGGTCAAAAGCTCATCTGTCGTTCCTTCTTCAACATCCAGTCACATGATGGCTGGAAATACCTCCACTTTGGGTCGTGAGCAGCCGAGAGTTGTTTATATTGAAACGAGGTGAATTTTTAAAATTGTTAAAAATTAAATATAAATCTAAATTTTTATTTATTTTATAGAAAAAATCCCAACCTAGGTGTGAGTCTCCTCGGTGGCAATGCATATGGAATTTTTATTCATAGCGTGCAAAAAGATTCGATAGCTGATTCCGTAGGCTTGAGAATTGGTGATCAGATTTTGGAATACAATGGAACTGACTTGTCGAAAGCCACTGCCGAAAAGGCTGCATTTGAGCTGGCAAAACCATCTGATAAAGTTACAGCTTTAGTGCAATACAACATTCATAGTAAGTTGATAAAATAATTCCAAAAATATTTAAATTAAAATTAAATTTTTAGAATTCAACCTTATTAAGGACAAGCCTGGTGATTCGTTTTACATTCGTGTTGGCTTCGAGCGACATGTCGAGTCAAATGAATCTGAACTTTCATTTGGCAAGGATGATGTGCTTTACATCGATAACACCATGTTTCGAGGTGTCTCAGGACAGTGGAGGGCTTGGAAGCTGGATGAATATGGATGTCGATTGCAGTGCGGTGTAATTCCTAGTCAGATGAAGTGAGTTTTTAATTTATTTGAGTTAAAAATAAATAATAAAAATACATTTTTTAGGGTCGAGGAAGAGCTTCGATTAAATGGCGACACCGAGAGTGACACATCATCCAATCGAAGAAATTCAACTTCATATCGACGATCTTTTTTCAAGCGAATTAAAGCTCAGCGATCGTCGCGCGATTCTAAAGAACTTGCGAGCTTTTCAAATACACATCTGAGCCTTTATTTAGAGCCGGCAGTTAGTGATGACAGTCCAGTCAGTTATCAGCGTGTTGAGCGATTGGATTGTGAGTTTTATGATTTTAATTTTGATTTTAAATTAACATTTTTGTCATCAGATCTCTTTCGTCCCGTCCTTGTGATTGGCGCCCTCAGCGAATGGGTTGTCGATAAGTTGATCAGCGACTTTCCTGAGCAATTTCATCGATGCATCGTCAACCAAATGCGGTGCAGCAAAGAGGAGATAGAAATGAGACTTAACAACAATCAGATCATCGAATATCGACGTCGTGGTAGTCTTTTTGAATGTGTTTCACTCGAGGCGGCTAAAGATAATAAGGTAAAAAAATATTAAAGCATGTGAAAAATTTACCGAAATTTTTATTACCAGGAATCACATTGCATTTTGGACGTAAATTTGTCGGCAGTCGAGCGGTTGCATCGAAATCAAATTTATCCGATCGTTTTACTACTCAAATTTAAGTCAGCGAAGCAAATAAAGGAAATTAAAGATTCGCGTTACGGAAGTGACAAATTCTCAGCGAAACAGGCGAAAGAAATGTACGAACATGCCTTGAAGTTGGAATCAGAGTACAGACAATATATTTCTGGTAATTTTTTTTGTTATAATTTATTATAAATTTAACTAAATGATTTCTTTCAATTTAGTCGTAATTCAAGGTGTGAACATAACTCACATGAGCACCCAAATAAAAACAGCCGTGGACGTTGAACAGAAGAAAATCTTATATGTTCCCTTTCAGTGCTAAATGCGCAGCAACTTACTCATCAAAAAAATAAAGCAATAATAATGTCTTCCTTACATCATATCGTGCATCAATCATCTTACTAACACACTTCACTTTACGAGTGGACAAAATGAAAATTTTAAACTTTTTATAGAAATTAAATTTTATCATTTTTAAAATCAGGATTTTTTAAAAAATGTCCTCACATAGAATTTCATTGCATTTTTATTATCACTCGATGTATTTTTATTTTGTTAATTAAGATTATTTTCAGTCATGAGTTTTGGGAAAAAATTTATTGTGCTTAGAAGAAAAAATTGTATTACAACTTTATGATTTTAAAAATTAATTTGATATTTTTATGTCTTTTTAATTATTTTGCACATTTTGAAAAAAAAAAATATTTGATGGCCTTTTAAATGTTTAAAATTAAAACATTGTTAACACGTGGATATTTGAGAGAAAAGTTTTATAAAAATAAATTTATTTAAAAAAAATTGTGATTTTATTATTGATTGATAAAACGCAAAATTCAGAAAGGTGTTTGATATTTATTTACTAGACACCTTGATATGTTTGACATAAGTATGCTGCAGTTGTTTGAATGCAAGGAAAATCATGAACTTTATATGGGAAAAAATCTTCTCCTGAATCTGCCAATGCCATGCAGTATTCGTTAAGGTGGCTATTATTACCAGGTTGACCGGTAGAAAACGGAATCTCAAAGGAAAATTTCTTTCCACTTGCGGTAGAAAACCATTCAGTTTTAGACTTTAAAACTGGAGACATGTAATCAACATGGATGAAAGATGAACTAGTTGCATTTGGTCTAAAAATAGCCTCGTTGTCTTTAATCGCATTGCTGACGTAGTAAAATTCCATTAAGGACTCAAATGATGCAAATTCCATACCGTGAGCTCTACAAATTGACCTTGCCACGTCATGTGTTGTCCGAGAAAATCTTGGAATGAAATATTCCTTCGCAAATGACTGTCCAAAGTCATCAGTTCCAGCTGGAAAAATAATTAAACTAATTTACAATTTAATCTCACATTTTCTCACCGTAAGATCCAATTTTAATGAAAGCTATGTCGCTTTTAAATACAGGATTTGATTTTGTCCTCTCAAAAATTAATCCAAGAATTAAAAAAATGCCACAGTTTTTGACTTTCATCGTGAAAAGTTGATTTGCTTCTATGAAGAGTCTTGAATTTTTAAAGTGTTTTAACTTATCGATTTTTTTTTGCAAAAATTAAGTATTTATCGCCAATAAGCGGCTTTAATGACTTTATAATTCACTTGAATTTACTTTTTAAACTTACATAAATTTCAAGTATGCACTTATCTAATGGTTCATTTTATAAATAATTTTTTAAAAAATGACAAAACTCGTACGTAAGTATAATAATGCAATTGAATAACATTTCATGAATTTTTTTAAAATGAACATAGTAGTGTTAAAGTCACTCCATCTACCAAAAGTGGGTTGGTTCGACCAAATTTTCCCTTATTATCTTTTACCATATTGCTGACTTAAAAGAACTCAGTTAAGACCCAAATATTTTGCTGCATTTGGTAAGTTTTAAAAAATATTGGAGTAAAATATTTGAAAATATTCTTTGGCCATGAATCCGCCATTTTTTAAGTTTTAAAACTTAATTTTTTTACCATAATATCCAATTTTTATAAAAGCCACGTCGTTTCTGTGAATACACAAAAATAATAAATATAATCTCTATATTCTTTATAAATAAAAATTTCACCGAAATTTTGAATGATTAGAAAATTTTCCGAACAGAATAAAATACAAATAAAATAAGTAAAAAAATTTAATAACACTCCCTTCTCTTTGTACAACTAGGTATTTCGCACGGAAAAGTATTAAATAAAATAAAATCAGTAAAGATTTTGACATTTTCATACATTTTGTTATAGCTCTCTTGAGAACTTAAAAATCTAAATTTTGGTATTTGCTTTATCGCAAAATAATAAATATATGTTTGCAATACTTGAATGAATTTAATATTGGAATTTAAGATCCAAAAATTAGAGAAGTGAAGCGGTAATTTTTGTTTGTTTGATGTTTTTTAAAACCGCTCCACTTCTCTAATTTTTGGATCTTAAATTCCAATATTAAATTCATTCAAGTATTGCAAACATATATTAATTATTTTGCGATAAAGCAAATACCAAAATTTAGATTTTTAAGTTCTCAAGAGAGCTATAACAAAATGTATGAAAATGTCAAAATCTTTACTGATTTTATTTTATTTAATACTTTTCCGTGCGAAATACCTAGTTGTACAAAGAGAAGGGAGTGTTATTAAATTTTTTTACTTATTTTATTTAGTCCTTTTTCCTGATCAAATTTATTGTACTTAATTTGGTAACAAAAATACATTAGAAAATTAAGCGTGTGAATGTTTAAATTGTTCGCGACCATAACTCCTAGACGAATCTCTCGAGTAAGATTTCACCGTTATGATTGACTGTTTTTTGACATTTTTATTTTATTGGTTCCAACACTGTCATTAATCTTGTCAATGTATGAAAGTGATTTGGGGGTAAGACAGTGAGAGCGCATGATTATCGAGGGAAGAGGGTGAGTGGTGAAGTTGATGGTGTTGAAGTATTGGAGCGCACGTAAGAATTTTTTTAAAATATTTTTGACCGTTATTTTTAAACAACAACTGTTGCTTCGCAACAGCTGTTGAGCACGGCCGTCACATAGAGAAGAGAGAGAGAAAAGATACGATTGTGTGGGAGTAAGAGAGAAGGGAGAAAAAGCTAAGTCAGTATTTTTTTCCATTTTCAACGGAAAAGTTTTACTTTTAGTTTTGTTCAAAAAGTATTTCATAGAACTTTTATGATAAAACAACGATGAATTAAAAATATTGACAGATAAGTGAATAAAATCATTTTGTGGGGTGAAAAAAAATTGTATAAATATGAATGTAAAATTTTATTCAGCATCAGGTTTGAAAAACATTTCTTACATTCAAATTAATTTGATAGTTTTTAATAAAAATGAAGCTCTCAATTTTACTGGAATTAATTTTTATAACTCAAATTTATGCACAAACATATGTAGATATTACAGATTGCAGAAACTTCCACGAAATTAAGGACCTGACTGGAAGTTATGAAAAATCACTTTGTTACATGGCTAAAGCTAAAACTTACTCCGATGCTGATTATTATTGTACTGAGCGTGGTATGAAATTATTCAACCCTACAAATACAATAGATTTCATGGGATGGAAGCAAATTGCTGATACAGTATGGACCACATCAAACACCGTTGTAGTTTGGGTGGACTATTCTCCTAATTGTGTTAAACTTAAAAGGTTTGCTCGTAAAGATTTCTTTTTCGAAGAGGAGGAATGTGACAAGAAATATTATTTCTTCTGTGAGTATTTAAAAATTCAAAAACATTTTCGACTAATTGAGCATTTAAAAAATTTTAATTTTAAATTAAGGTGAATACCACAAGATTTGGAACCGTTACCAATAAATTTGAAATCAACCCGATTGAAATTTAAAGTATTCAAATACGTTACGAAAAAGTTAAAATATATCGATAAAGCAGAATTTCAGGAATCGAAACTTTCCACGTTAAATTTTTTATAATGGAATTTTTTTGAAATTGTTAAATAAACAAAATAAATAAAAAAAGAAAATTTAACTCTTTCTGTTCCTATAAATCTCACATTGTAAATCATCATAAATGTTAATAATCATCCGACACGTTCAGTGCACACAGCTAATATTGTGTTTATTTACTTTTCCGTCTCGCGGTGGTTTGTGAGAGTCGAGAGTTAAAAATCATAGAAAATTAGCTCGAGGAAAAATTCGATGAAAAGCAGACGCGATGGACTGAAGTTGGAAAATAATTCACGGCGCAATGATAATAAATTTATGAAAAGCCTTTGTTTATGAAACTGTAAATAACTCCGATTATTAGGACGGAAGATTTATTCCGGCATCTCTGGAATTTATTTTCACATGTGCATGCTCCACTTGAATACTTAGTCGAGAGTTGAGAATCATTTCATGGGAACTATTAAGGTGAAGGTTAAATTAGGGCAGTGAAATTTTCTCTCACGAATTTTATAGCACTGAAAATTCTTCATGATTTTATTTATTAAAAAATTTGAATTAAAAATTTAAGAAATTCAAGTTTTGAGATTATTTAAGTGTCCATCCCTTGCTTTTAATTATAACATCTTCTTACACTACAAAATACAATTGAAAATTCAAACAATTCGCTCATCTTAAATCTTTTAGTTTTACACAGAAATTTCTTCATATTAAAATTTTTAATAACTCACTCACACAAACCCACGAGAGAAAAAAGAATTCTTCGACGACATCATCGCGCACTTGAGTGGGTAAACGCGAATCAAAATTCATTTTTTCATATTTTTCTCCTCTCTCTCGCTGCTCATAAATGCGGGAAATAATTTATGATCATTTTGACATCGCGAGGCGTGTTCTCGACGTATAAAATTTTAAACCCGAGGGAGAAAAAGAATATGAAAAATTATATATTTAAAGTGCACTGCCATTCGCTGGCATTCGATTCATATTTTTCTGTCTCACTCTACGCACGACTTCATAATTCTGCTATTGTTCGAATTTATTTCTCCGAGTATAATAAAAAGCAAGTTGAAGGTACGAAGTAAGAAGAAGAAAGAGAATATTAAAAAGGCGGAGTCGAATGATGTCGCATTAAAAATTCATATTTCGATTTAAAAATGGAATGCAGTCCAAGATGTCTTTATAATAAAACTTTGTATATTTAAATCCTAGCTTATTAATTAAATCTTAGGATTAAATTTTTAAATTCAAAAATAAAAGTCGTTTAGAGAAAATTCATTTTTATCTCACACAACATTTGCGGCAATTAAATAAAGATCTCAAAATACTCTCGAGAAGAATAGAAAGGAATTGAGCTGCACAAACTTACACCGGCGGAGGAAGGAAAAGGGAAAATGTTTGTACATAAGAAGAAAAGCCGCAAGGTATAAAAAGTGGAAAGGGTAAGAAGAAGAAGAAAAGTACAATCTTAAATCTCTCTCAATGTTTTACATTCAATTCCACATGGAGTGAGAAAGTGGAGGAAGAAATTTAATATTTAACTCTTTACCACACAAGTCACACACAATCGAGTCTAGTCTCTATAGTCATACACACAGTCATAGGAGATTGAAACACATCGATTAGCTTCATATGCATGAAAAATAAGAATTCTTTTCGCTATTTGCATTGCGCATACATTTTGTGAATTTATAAAAAAAATATTCTACATACCCATGTGAAATGAAAAATAAAGAGTGAAGACGAAACAGAAACATTCGGGGTGGAATGATTAATTGACTCGAGTGTTTTTTGACGTTTTGACTTTGGAATAAATATTGGGAGTGAATTTATGACCTCGGAATTGAAAAAAAGGAGAGAATAAAATTCTAAACACTCGCAGCCTTCATTAAATACAAAAGTGATATCTATAAATCTGTGTGGTTCTGTGAAGGTCGCTATTGAAGATCATAATTTAAATATTTCTCGTTTCATTTTCCATTTTGTTCCGGAATTAAAAAGCTCTCATTAAATCCAAATCTGATATCCATAAATCTGCACTCTTAACTCATGAAGGTCATTTATTGCAATCAATTAAAATTTTCAGCTTCTTTCACTGTCCATCATCATCATTCGCAAATCTCTCTCTGCTTATTTTCATGGACTTTTATGCATAAGAGATTTTAAGATTGAGATAAGGCAGCCTACATCGACATCTCTCATCTGGAGCTCTCTCTCTCGAGGCTTTTAATAAATAATTTAATTTAAGTTGAATAAAAAAAGAAGAGCTGCATGCAGATGATGGAGGAAAAAATGTCTTTAAGGCAATGAGATATCGGGCATATTAAAAAATATATATTTTTTTCTCCATATTTATTTTCTCTTCTCATTCTGCCCTGTTTGCATACCAATTTATGAAATTTATGTTTTGTGTACTTTTTTAATAAAGCCTTTTGTCTTCAATTCTTTCTCTCCATAGCTTTTTTCTGCTTATGCTTTGTTTTATGTACAAAACAACAATAATTTATATGAAATGGCTATTTTGGACTTAATAAACAAAATGCATGTTCGAGTGAGTATTTTTATATATTTTTTTGTGTGTTTGATGAGAGTCGAAATGGATTAAATCCTTAAAACATTAAACCATTACATTTTTTTAATTCAAATCTTAAAAATTGAACCTCACAAAATTTTAATTAATTTTTATCTCATAAAAAATGACATTGAATAAAATTACAATAAATTTCGCTTCATTATGACTTCTTTATTTTGATTTAAAAGAAAACATATCGCCCTCAATGTCCTTCCACTAAGTGCATATAAATTTCAACATTTTTTAATTCTTAATGACACCTCGACGAAAAATATGCAATTCAAGCCATGTACGCTTATATGCGTACAAGTTTTTAATTGAAGAAATAAATAAGCTATAAAATATACCACAAACAAGCGCATGCATGAGCACCAAGAACAGAGCAGAGAATATCGCAATGAATGGAGTGAAAAAATGAGTTCAAACCCGAGTGAGACACGCAGAAATGCAAAGCTTAAGAAAAAAAGGTTGAGATGTTTGTGTGTGTGCAAGAATTTAAATAAAACAACAAAAGAGAGAAGAAAATTTCATAATTTATTTAGATCATTAAAATTTTGAATGACATTTTGTGTGTTGTTGAATAAATTAATATGAAACTCTTGTTCTTGCGATACAAAAATGGAAACTGCCTTCATTTGCATGATAACTTTTATGATCGTTCTTTCTTCGCTCTACTAGTTTTCTGAGAAGAAAGAGACTTCTTTTAAATCTGCACGAAAGCAGAACAAAATTTATTTCTCATCGCATCAATTTTTCATCATGTTTTGCAGTTTTTCTTCTCGGATCTTGTGAATATTTTAAACCGATGAAATTGGATCAACTTAGTTTCATTTTCCACTCTGTTCCATGTTAATTGACGACTCTAAAATCATGAAAGTCTCTCTCATAATTAAAAAGAAGTCAATAGCTACCAAAACAGCCCATTAAAAAGTGCATAAAAAGTTCTTTCCTTTTATGAATCTACCAAAGCCTCATGTCCACGTCTTACAATTAGATAATTAAGTCTCTCCATCTCTCTTTTGAATGACAGCCGATTGGATATAATAATAAAATTAAAGATGAAACAACGGACGAAGAATGTCGATGAAGTAAATTATAATTTTACAACGTCTTTTATTTTGTACCATTCGAGAGACTGAGTTGATGGAATATTAAATTCTATCTCATTCAAAAAAAAATTTAAATTTTCTCTTTACAGCCTCGGATGCACTAAAAAAGAAGAGCTTTGAGAGCATGAATGAGAGTCACTTGATACTATTTTTCTTTAAATCATTGCGCAATAAAAAATGAAAATCAAGAAGAGATTTTTTGTGTACACAGAAAGTAATAATAAATGTTCCTTTATTACTTTAATTTTATTGCCGAGTTTTTAATTTTAAAACAGTGATTTAGATAAGCCGAGCGATTTTTTTCCTCCGCATCTTCATTCAAGAGATTCAAGAGTGAGCAATAATCATTTCTCTTCTCGGCGCTGTGTGAGATGCGATGCGATGAAGGTTAAGAATGGAGCGAGAAAGTGAGAGAGAGACACGGGTGAGGCTAAAGTAATGGTGTTGAAAATTGTTATAACCAGCCGGATGATGGCGGTCAAGGGGTGGAAACATATTGACTTAAATGTAATTAGTTAAATTAAAAATTAAAAAGTTATTTTAAGTAAATAAAAAATAGAAAAATTTTAAAAAAGTTTTGACACCTAGAAATTTTTTTGAGTGGAAGTAAAAAGCCGTTGGAAAGCGGCCCATTCGGAGGGTAATTTCGATAAGAAAAATTATGATTATGGTTATCATTTAGAGCGACTGTGAATTTCTTCATCCCAAAGCACTTTTTCATTGATGAATTCAAAGAGATTTAAGCCAATTAGCATTTTTGTCGGATTCCGTTCGACCGAAAGAGCTGAAAATTGTCGAGCGTTTAAAACGCAATAGAGAATAATTCTGTATGGGTATGTTTACCTTGTCTCTTTACACAGAGAGAGAGAAAGACATTTAAGCATCTTTTTGGGAACAATGAGCGGATTTGAGCTCAAAAGGGAAAATATCAAATATTAATACCAGAGGAAAATAATGTCAATGATGATGATGTTATTTCATATTATTATTGCGGCAAAATTTCTTTTAATTGTGTCACAATAGAAAATTCCCTTCACAATGCGATAAAGAGAATTATTATTATGACATATCGAAAATTTGTCGTTTGTGAAATTGAGAAAGGAAGAGATTAATTTCTAATAATAATAATTTATTTCGAGTTCTTATGAGCATATTGTTTGCGGTCTAATATCCGCATGATGACATGGTATCAAATTACCTAAAAAATACTGCGCGTTTAATAATTTTTATAAAAAAAAAATTCCATCATTTTTTTTGCATTTAGGTTTAATTTTAGGATTTGAACTTAATTTTTTTGATAGCAAATTTTTAATTTAATTTTTTATTGCATATAAAAATGAATTTAAATCGCTTTTAAGAATTTCCGGCTCACCCATAAATAAAATCTGACTAATATTCAACGACAACATTGTGATTATGTACAAAAAAATTTATTTTTAAAAAATTAGCACGCCTGAGTGGATATTTCCGGAGTGAGTGAGAGTTTATTAAAAAATAACAAATGTTTTGATTGCATTTTAATCTACAGTTGAATGAATAAATTGCCTACCAGTCACTCACTCACTCGAGCACACCGATTTTATGACATATTTGTTGCATTTATCACGAGTGAAAGATCTCTCTATCGGAAACATATTTTCGACTATCCATAATCTGCTCTACATTAGATGACGTCTCTATTGCCTTTCAGGAATAACAACTGCTTTTTGCTACTGGTATTTGTTATACAATTTGTCACACTCGAATGAACTTGCATTGTCGCATGTTCCTCAATTACCTTTAAATACACACAGAAAAAATTGTTAGTTAATATTCTTTTATGAAATTATAATCTCAGCTCTCAGGCCTGATGACAAAATATCATTAATTTTAATTTATTTTCCTTTTCCCTTTTTTGACAAATTTCTGAAGAGTGCGGACAATTTATTTCATTATGATTTCTTCTCAAAGAGAAAAATTCCCAGTCGAATCCATTAATAATAAAATACTTTTTTCTTCTTCTTTCGCCGACATTATGATGAGGGATTCCCTCTCACATATAACACACGCTGGAGTGATGTTTTTTGATAAATGACTGATATAACGTTGATACATGTCATCGATGATCACACTTAGTTCGGTTACCTCCGCATGTCTTATGATATTTTTCATCGAGATCTAGACATTTTTTTCGGTGGATGAAAAATTATCGTGTGATACAAAAAGGTGATGAAGGAAATTATTTAACTGACTTTTGTGGCTTTTTTAGTTGGGGAGGAAAGTTTTTTTTTAAATATTAAAAGTATCAATTTGAAATATTTTTTGAAGAATTTAACTTGGAGAAAAAATTAAGTTAAATTGAAAAGTATTATTGAAAAAATTTTAAAACAAGGAGGTTCGAATCCTTAAATTGATTAGAATATAATTTAGTTTTTTATTTTTAATATTAATGATTTAATCCAGTTTACATTTAAACATTTCCGATAAATATTTTATTTTTAGTTCTGTTCTTTTTAGAACCATTAAAATATTTTTTTTCTATTCTTTTAACTCTTTTTGACTTTAAACACATTCAAATGTTAGCCCATTAAGAAACAGAAAACATCAATGGCCATTTACGTCCAGACACGCATACATTTTTAAGTCGAAAACAAAAAAACTATATCCAGTAATTGAAGGCAGCGTAAAAATACGATAGAGATATTCCATTATGTCGTTATTTGTTTGCATTATTAGTTCAAATTTATTCATGTGTAATATCACAATTTAAATATACATCTAAAAAGGAGAGCAGCAGAAAATAAAATAATGCTCAGTATTTATATTAAACATATTAAAAATAAATATCTGCCTGCGATAAAAATCCATTTTTGCTTCTCTTTTGTTATTTTCGCTCTCATGCTTTTTTACAATTTGATTTCCATTGCATGTTGTATGGTATGTGTCTGCCTCTTATGTGCTCTCACTGCGAATATGTTTCGATTTTAATCCGCTTCATAATCTATTCCTGTATGTATGGATGCAGTGCAGTGGAAATAATTCAGTTGACAATATTTTTTATACTCTCTCAATTCGCCCCTTTAATGCCACTCTCTTTATCTCTTTGCACATTTTTCTTCATTCAGTTCGCTGCCTCAACATTGTTTTACCAAAAAATTATTGCAATTGCATTTTGTAATATGTAAAGCAATCAACACGGTGAAAATTGTTCGCTCTGTATGTTTGCAGTTTGCAGTCGGTAGCAAGAATGAAAGAGATTGGACTCGAGGATAATCGAATTTTTAATGTTTCCATTTGCTGTATTTACGAGCTTACATGAAAGTGGAAAGAATGTTGGGTGTAAGAGGAAAATTATGAGCAAAATAATCTTGAAGATTTCAAAAAATAACAAAAACAAAAACTTCAAATAAAATCGTAATTAACTTTATTTTAAACTTTAGGATTTGAACCTTTAACAAATTTTTCACTTCAATTTTTTACATTCAATTCTTAAAATTTTTTCATTTAATGCATTATAATATCATTTCAATTTAAAACATTTAATAAAATATTCGAATCGTTAATTTTTAAACTAATTTACAAAAATTTAAATGTGATTCAAGTTATACTGAAAAAGGAGAGATAAGTTTAAGCTATGGGTTGTTGCGCTTTCAAGTGTGAGAAAATGAAATTTTATTTGTTGAAACCTCAAAGTATTTGAGAAGAAATAAAACGTTGCTTAAAGTTGAAATTGCTAAATATTTTAATGATAATCTGATGGTCGATGAAGACTTCGCGTGTGAATTTGAAAAATGCGAGGAAATTATCAAAAATTATTCAAATCTCCACAATTTATTGATTAAAGTTGCGTATCATAAATCATCCTTGAAAATTATCGTTTTAAATAAAAAATTCTTGTTGATGAAATAATCAGGAAATTGAGTAAAAAATTTAACAAATTTATTAACGAAGCGGAATTAATTTGCAATGCTGACAGAAATAATGAACTCATCGACACTCGCGTTTAAATCACATCGAAACGAAATTCAAAAAATTATTTTCTGTAATTCTAGCTCTGACACAAACAACATTGTTTCAATTAAAAATAATCTAAATTATAATTTAATTAAATTTCGCTGTTTTTGCTTTTTACGAGGGGGATAACTTATAAAATATTCACAGCAATATGTTTTCGATTGGTTTTATTTTTCAAATAATCCTCGTGATAACTTACAATGTACGGATGGCGTTATGCAACACAAAAATAAAATAATAGCGATGATGAAATTTGAGCATGGTAGAAAAAGTGTTGGAAACTTTAGAAAAATGATAAATTTATGAATAAATAAACGATTTTTGATTTGAAATTTCTCTAAATGTTAAATTTACGATTCCGCGTCACCGGTCTTACAGAATTTTCTGCACAATTTTATGCAGAAAATTTGCACAAAATTGTGCAGAAAATTGTGCAGAATTTTCTGCACAATAATTTTTATGACAAAAATGTGCACAAAAAATGTGCATAATAATTGTGCACCAAAAAAATTGTGCACAAAAAATGTGCATAAAAATTGTGCACCAAAAAAAATTGTGCACAATTTTCTTCACATTTTTGTGCACAATTTTCTGCGGAATTTTGTGCATAAAATATGTGCACAAGAATATTAGAAAAATTTTAAAAATTAATCTTAGATACGAAAATTAAAAATATATCTTTATACCGCCGGAATTTTTATCTCCAAGATAAATTTAATAAACATCAAAAAATTATTTTTTTGGAATAAAACACATTTGTGCAATATTGTCTTTATAAAACTTTGTGTAAAAGGTAAATCATTTGAGAAAATTAGTTTTGAGGAATATAGGAAAGTGATTTGATTTACAAAGTACTTGGAATTATTGAATTAATAGAATCATTTTGGATCCCCTCCAAAACCCCTCCTGTGATAATCGCGTCCGGCCCCCAAGGGGCCCCCCGGAACGCTCATACAGTTCACTCCTTCACTAACCTAACGATTGCGCTTCGCTTATCGTTAGGATAGCTCAGTCGGATTGTTATTAAGCTGTAACAGTGCCGGAAAGATCAACGTGATGACAGAACACATTTTAAATTGATCTTTCTCCAGTTTTTTTTACAATAAAACGCAAGTTCGCAGTGCCTTAACTGTCTAACTCAATCTGCGAGTCTCCTATATACGGGTTTCATTGATGTTTCATCAAATTTATCTTGGAGATATAAGATCCAGTAATATAAATATTCGGCAGCCAGATTAATTTTTTTAAAATTTTTGCTAATATTTTTGTGCACATATTTTTTGCAGAAAATTCCGCAGAAAATTGTGCACAAAAATGTGAAGAAAATTGTGCACAATTATTATGCACATTTTTTGTGCACAATTTTTTATGGTGCACAATTATTATGCACATTTTTTGTGCACATTTTTGTCATAAAAATTATTGTGCAGAAAATTCTGCACAATTCTGCACAATTTTGTGCACATTTTCTGCATAAAATTGTGCACAAAATTCTGTAAGACCGGTGACGCTCAACCAAATTTACTTCTTGATTGTAATTTTTTGTTAATCATTTAATTTAAATATCCATCCCTTGTAGAAAGCGGCCTAACGACACTGCGCCATATAATAATTATGAACTACAGGAGTCAAACTAATTGAACGCCGAACTGAAGTCCAACATATGCAGCTTGGTGACCAATTTAGAAAATATCCATTTGGTCTTTTTTACTTTGTAACTTGATGCTTTTGACTTTCAACAAAAAAATTATCAAGTCTCTTCAACAAATCAATCAAAAACAAATGTCCATCACAATGTTCGTCTCACTTCCATAAATATACTTTATAAGATGATGATGTGAGACAGTGTCGGCAATTTTACAATTTAAAATGTCAAAAAATTGCGAATATGAAATTTTGCATGACACGAGAAACGCCGAGGAAGAGAATTTATTAAGCACGATCGGATGTCTCATATTTATTTTAGCGAGAATGTGAATATTCAAGGCGGCTTTAGAGTTGGAACAATTATCCTCAATAACCACACATCGACAGAATCACTCGAGGGAAGAAAATACATTGAACAAAATATTAAATAATTTCTTATTCATGCGCTTAAATTCTGAAAGGCATTTATTGCATGATGATGATGATTATAGCGGAGGTAATAAAAGGTGATCATAAAATGAAGGAAGTTCGAGCAAAAAAATCTCGAAATTGAGTCACAATAAAATTGATTTTAGCACAAAATATTTTCACTGAATATTTATCGAATGATTATTCAGAATGTTAATAACTTTTATGATGTTGATGGGATTATTTGTGTTGATTGGATATTAAAAAGAGATTTTTTAAAAGTGTTGTAAAATTCATATAAGGATGTTTCATTTTCCATGATGTTCTCAAACTTTAAATACATATTTAAATAATCAAAATTAATTGGTCATTCTACATTTCAATAACCTCTTTAAAACCTTGATTACCTAAATCCTCCATTTAATCTTTGTTCCACTTTCAACTTCATTCCATTTATTTTAATTGACCAATAAAAATTCAACTTTTATCTCATTAAAAGCCTATTAAAGCTCCTCGAGATATCTCCATGAACAATTAAATAGATCAAGATGATCTCAGAATTACGACGTGCTATATCCAGTCACAACTCCGTGTGTGCAATAAAAATTTATTAAAAAATATATAAATTTTTATATCTTAATAATGCTCTCGGTCGATTATAAGCATCTGAAATCGGCACACATCAATAAAACGAGGAAATTTCTAGAGGCTGTCTGACAATCCCCAGCGGATCCAATTAATGATGAATTCATCAAAAACGTAAAGATCCATAGTGACACAATGTGCTTACACAATAATAATTTGTTGCAGTGAAGACAAGAATTGTGCCGACGCTCTCTCGGCCGCATGCTGTTAAAGTACAAATATAATTATAATTAGACGACAATGAAGGCAACACAGCGTTTCTTGATATGAGAGATGCGCTCCTTCTACCGCATGATGCTACTAATTGGATTAATGTAACGGCAAACTGAATTATTAGATGAAAATGCACTTTTGACTGATTCCGTATGAGTAATGAGAATTATTTTAAGCCTTTAAGTCCATCGCCGTAACATTAATATTTTTATTAATCTAAGATTAAAATTAAATCTATTAATCTTTTCTTTTTAATCCAGGATTAAAATTCATAGTCAAGTATTTAAAGGCAATACAATTTTGCTTCACATTCAATCTCGTGCATTGAGGAAGGTCAAGGACGAGTGAAAGTGTGACAAAATCTCCTTGCTGTACTTTAACATGCCAAGAAACAGTCAAAATGTTGATGTGTGTCTTCGCCCGTAAGGCTTTAAATCGTCGTCGGAGGCATAAGAATTAATTCTGAATTAATCGCTTTCTGCCAGCTCTATAACTTAACTCTCTTTCGCAGTGTTTATGTGTGAAAAATTGAAGAAAAAAATTAAATTTTCTTTTCATGCAATTTATTTCTGCGAAAATTTTCTCTCCTCGCATTATAATAACACTTAATAGAAGACAGACACGTGTTCGATGCGAACATTTTGTAGCGGTATGTACATCAGTATACACGACCACGCAGCGACTAAAATTTAAAACATATTTTCCTCTGATTGATGAATTAGTTGACGCTAACAAGCTGTTTTGGTTTGATAAAATTTATTAATCAGCATCTAAACCGCCACAATTGTTTGTTGCCTCTTTTGTGTGGCTTTTTGATGAGTTGAAAAATTTTCTCTCACTTTTCTTTCGCCGGTTGATTGTGATAAATTTGAAAATTTAAAATAAAATGTTGACCGTTTGTCAGATGGCGGTAATTGGCGCTTAATTGATGGGATATGATGACAATTTATAGCTCATAGCAATTTTCTTTGTGAGTGTAGTTGAGATGGAGAAATTAATGAAGATGTCAAGGTGAAGAGGTGTGGCAGAGTAGGTTAATGATGAATTGGAAATTTTGTAGGTTTTTAGATCGAATTTGAGTTTTTTTTGAAGAAAATAAAGTAAAAATAGTAATTAGAAAAGTTGAATGAGTTTCGAATCCTAAAATGTAAATTGAATTACTTAAAATATTTTTTTATAATTTTTTCCTGCAATTCACTAAGAATTTTTTTTTGAAACAATAAAATTTTTTTCCTCCAATAATTTACTAAAATTCTTCGCCACATAAATTTACGACACCACAAACAAGCAGCGGCTGATTTTTAAAATCCATTAGAAAATTCGTGATCCAAAAATAAAAAAAAATTAAAACCGATTGTCATCCAAATTTCACACTCATAATGGGGTCCCGACTATTGTCGAAAATAACAACAGAAATTCCTGAAGAGAATAAATTTTGAATAAATTTATGATGATTTTTTTTCGGTTATGTGTTTAGTAAAATTCCTTCAAGTCTGGCACGGAAATTGTCATCGAAAAAAAAATTTTATTTATTTATTTTCTAGCGAAAAATATTTAAAAATGCTTTCAATGTTGGATGAAGGTTGTTAATGTGTTGCGAGATGAAATGCGATATAGGCGAAAGAAGAAATTTCCTTCCTTGATTCATGCTGAACTCTCCATCCAATAAATCTCGATGCCAATGAATTATGTCTAAAATGCTGTTGCGCATGCAATCCAAAAACTCAATTAAAAGTGCATTGAATTTCTTTCTTCTTTTAAAACAAAATAAAAAAGAATTTATTTTTAGAAAAAAAAACATCGCTGAAAATTTATTTTGTCACACAAAATTCTCGTTCACGTTCTTTTGTGTGTGCTTCAAACTTTTTCTTCTTCCTCCCAAAACACATTTTTTTGAGATATATTTGAAAATTTACGATTGAAAGCAGCGATTGACTTAAATAGTAGGAATGAACTTTATAAATGCGATTGCGATCGAATGCAGAAATTTTTAAATTTAATTTTAGTCGTGTATCGAGGCGTTCATTGAACTTGCTTTGAGTTGGAGCGCGATTTATCGAAAGGTGATGCAGGATTGACTTAATTTAAAATTAAAAATAATTTTTTATCAGTCTAAAATATTTTTTGAATTCCTAAAATTTCATCTAAGAAATTTTAATTGTTTTCTCTCGCCTATCGCGCTCATCTCAGTTTACTCTCACATAATCATCAATTCTGATCTAATTTTATCAACAAATTTGTGCGTTTAAAGATCGCTCAAACACATTATGTGAGTTTCGATCTCAATAAATTAAGGTAGAGCACTCGCCGGCAACAAAACTGTCATCGAGCATTCAAAACGTTCGCACTTACCGTTACATGCTGTGATAATTGACAAAAGATTTATATCTTAAAAATATGCTTTTAATCACTTCACTCTTTTTTTTCTATTGTAATATTTTGATCTCTGCTTTCGTTCTCAATTTGTTGAGTTTTCTTCGCTCACGATTGAGGAGAAAAAAAATTAAGAATTTTCAATGAATCGTGAACGTGGATGAAATTTGCCGGCATATTTTTTGTGTATGCTTGTCGCGTGTGTTAAAAAATGTCGCGTTTAGCGCAAGGCCATTTACATTTTTCCTTCACTCCAACTATAGAGAGTGACTAGACAGTGCTCGCGGAAAGTTCAACTCTATTTACAAAAACAAACATTTTCGTGGTTTCATAATAAAACACAACAATTTTACTCTTTGGCGCGTCCCGGTTTTCATTTTCAATGAGGCAGTTGAAGAATTCTTTTCTACCGAAAAAATATAATAAAATAAAAAATATTTTCCTTTATTACCCGTTAGGCTCGGCTAACGCATAGTTGAAAATTTTAATTTTTTATAAAGCCCTGAATATTTCTGCCTCAGATTTTTTTTATTATACGCGTCGGGATAAAAATTTTCATCGTAAAATCTCAGCCAGACAATAGAGCATCTCTTTTTTCGCGCTTCGTCTCATAATTTTATTTTATAAGACAGCAAATCTATTATGAAGAATTCAAGGAGGTTTTCTTCTTCGTTTTGTATCACGCCGTTTGTACAATGTGAAAAATTATGACTCGCTTAGTGTAGAGTAAAGTTGTAAGTGGGGTCGTTTTGAAAATGATGTTGCAACGTTTTAAATACTTGAAATTTAAAATATTTAATTTTTATTATTTTATATGAATCTTTATATTAATCTAAAAAAGAAATGTTTGACATCACTTCCAATCATTCCCACTTTTACAAATATTACTCACTAGTAATTTTTTTCCTCAGTTGTTAAATATAAAAATACAAATTTTTACTTATGTAAAAAATCTCTTCTTCATAGTACGTTGAAGATTCGTAATTAGAGAAAAAATTTGGATTATGTCTGTTTATTTGTTGAGAGCGACTGGCTGGCTAAAAATTTGTTGAGCTCGTGAAGTAATGTGAGCAAAAATTTAATTGTTTTCGAGATGTTTGCTTTATATATTTATAGCGGAGATTAATATTCAGCTGCTTCTTTTGTTACTTCATCTTAATAACACGTGAGATGAAGATGAGATAGAGATTGTTGAAAATTTTATTTGTGGTTTTTGAGGGAAATATTAAACTAATTTTGACTTTTTGAACTATGTGTATATTTTGAAAAAAAATTCAACTTTGTTCCACAAAATTTTATACTTCACAAGTGAAATTTTTCAAATTTGAAATTTTTATAGAACAATTTGCCAAAATTTACCTTTTGAAAATTTTATTATAAAAAATATATATAAAATTTCCTGGAATTTTTATTCATGAAATTTTTCTGCTTTCCTAAAGTTTTTCTCATTTTTCTTTCATCTTTTCGATCTTTTAATATACCTTAAATTAAAAATCTCCTCTCGAATTAATTAATCACGATCAAATCGTTTTTCATGTTGCAGAAACATTAGAGAAGAAAAATTAATGTATCGCTATAAATTTTCAACATTTCATTTCATTTACAATATTAAAATACGAGGAAAACTCGACGCTCTTCACATTTCAAAACAATAATATTTAATTTAATTTATTTAATATCAAATGATCCAAATTCCGTGTTCTGGGCGCGGATGAAATAAAATTGTTCGCTTGTTGTTTGTCGTTTCTAGGAAAAATGATAACACGTTTGTGCTCTCAATAAAAAAATTGCCTTCTCTCTTTCTGCTGACTTTTTTCTGTTTGCCTTCAAGGAATCATGCGATGATGATGATCCGAAGAAAGTTAATGGTGTGGAAAATTATGAGGAGGGTGGAATTGAAAATGTTTTCTTTCAATAATGATGATAATTTTCAATTTACATTCGTGACATAGATACAGATGCTCACTTTTTTCTTGGGTGGAAAATAAAATGAAATCATGTGATTAATAAACATCGCTGGATGATGTGAGGGGGAGAAATGAAGAAGCGCAGATCATGTTACTTTTTTAAATAGACACAATTTTTTCATTTCTGACTCTCGCTCAATATTTTAGTCGTGTGCCTTCTTTACAATTTTTCCCTTCTTGGTTGTTAATATGTTTCAAGCGGAAATTCTTAAATGTCTTAAGGATACATAAAATAAAAAATTGTAATTCGATAGAATTTTTCATAAAGTCGAGCTGCAATATTTTTCGTTTACAGAGTCGAGATGGAAATAAATGCGAGGAGCATGAGAGTCGAAGTTCAAATATTTATATTTATGACTATTGGATGAACGTGCTCGATATGAAAATTCAAGCAAAACTCGTTCAGCAATGAGATGAAAAAATCAATTCTATTCCATAAAAAGTTACTTTTCTCTGTTGGCAATTTTTTAAATTAAAAAAGAAGAACTTTATTTGCGGGAGTTGTTGTTATTGCGAGAGGTTGTAACTATTTGGGAGTTATGATGCAAGAGTGTCTTAATTTGTAGAAAAAAAATAAAATTATTGAAATGCAAGTGACAAAAAAATAATTTACATTTCAACTAACTAAATCATTTAATTTTAGGATTCGAACCTTTTAATTTAAATTATTTTGTCAAATAATTTTTTTCTCAGTTTTTGATTTTCAATCAAATTTTCAATTTCAACTGCGATTATTTTACGACAAATTGAGATCATAAATAGAGACATCATTTAACTTAATAACGCACATTTTCCATTATGAAAAATGATTTTTATGAGCATCGAAAACTATTAACATTCTCCTCGGTATATTTTCACCCCTTTCTTTTCTAGTGAAATGATTTCCTCGTCACATGATAAATGACATATGTAGCGGGAGTTTGGATGGGGTCGTAGTCGTCGTCTACACAAACGCTCGCAGCAATGTCAAAATATTAAACTCAATATTATTCTTGAAGTGAAAGTTGAGGGTTTTGTTTGTAGCACTTTTGAGGTCGACTTTCGTCTCTAAATAAATAATAACGTTAGGCATGAACCGCACATTGAGGAATTCCTAAATAAATTTAAACCTTTTTTTCGGGTGATTATTTTATTATGAAATACTAAACATGTGATAATTGAAACATCGCAGCAGCGAGTGAATATTAATTTAGTGTCGGCACACTCAACGGCTTGGGAAGGAAATATTACATTTTAATGTGATGACGATTTTCCCGTTGAGATTTTAATTTTCTGGAGAAAATATTATTAGACTAAATGTCGGCGTGAGTGTGTTAATGATAGTTTGAAGTTACATAAGAACAATAAACTTCAACATGCTGGGGAGACTTCAATTAAAAATTAGAAAATTTTCCTCACGTCTAAAATATTTTTTTTGTATTTGAATGCACGCACGTTCATACGTTTCCAGACAGAGTGCCGACTTCGAAAAAAATATTGTTTAATCTTTTGTCTATTTTTAAAACTTCTCAACAAGCGATTTAGATGGAACATGATGCCACTTAAATCTACCGTATGCGCACCTTTTAATAAACTGCCATCATCGTCGACATGTGTGTGATGGGTGTCGCTCGTTTTCTTAAATGCTTTATGATGTGACTGGCTTTAAATATTATTATTTTTTGAAATTCTCCTACACGATTTTGGTGTCGGATGAATTTCCCGCATTGCATTTTGATACTTTTAAATTGTTGTCGCTTGTTTGTTTGTCATTTTACATTTGAGTGGAATTTTCTATAAATTTTGAATTCAAAAATAAAAAAGTGCACTATCTGTCATTATTGTATATTAGTGATTTTAAGGAATCGAACCTTCAACAAATTTATTTATTTTTACAATTAATTTTTATTCTTTTCAAAAGTATCAAAAAATTTCATTCACAAAACATCTCATCCATGCTCATAATCGTGTAATCTCGACAAGAACAAAAGAAAATAACGAAAAATGTTAATTTATTTATCTTCACATTATAAAAGTGCCTTATCATCGTTATGAAATCAATTCTCATAGCTCTCATGTTACCTTTCCTTCCTCCAAGCTAATGTGTGTACATGTGAGGCTTTTTTTAATGTCGGCACTCATCGAAAGGAGGAAAAATGTTCTCGCATTTGAGAAAGCCACAAAACCACCGCTTTACGGCCAATGAATATATTCTCATAATTTTAAATCGAGAAATTTTAATTAGTCTCCGTTTGTTTGTTCGGGAGCTCTCGACTGGCGTTGCCTTCTTTTGCGCTTTGATCTCCATCGACTCGGAATTGGTATTAAAGGAAATGCCTTAAAATCCTCTATCAAATTTACGCGTTGATCCTTAAAAATTCCTCCTTAAATTCTCGATGCGGATGCTTTAAATATTCAGGACTGCACGATTAATTATTCAAGAAAAAAATAGTATTCAAATTAGATTTTTTGTTTATTAATTTAATGAGCTATCGAGAGCGAAGAATGAAGAAGCTACAAAAAGAAAATAAAAATTTTTATCAGGTTTCATATTTTTATTTTCGGCTTTGATTCTTAAAGATTTTTTTTAGTAAGACAAAAAATTATCATCGATGTCAAGATGGAATAAATTTATTAAAATATGGTAAAAGCGTGTTCTGGTTTTTAATTTTTTTTGTGAGAATATTTTTGGATGGTAATTAATAAAAGTTTGTTGGTGAAGAGATTTTTATTGATCAAAATAAAATTCTCAAATAAAAAATATTTTTTAACCAAATTTAAATTGTAAAAATTTCATTTAAAATTGAAAATAAATAAAATAAAAAGCAAATAAATTTTTATTATTAGGTTCAAATCCTTAAATTTCTAAATAACTTCCTTAATAATTAGGGTGGACGCTTGTTATTCCTGAGTAAATTGAATCGCGAGATAATAAAACATGAAATTTCTTTTACTTGGCATTACTAATCATGCATTATAAATACCTCGTTGGATTCGCAAAAAACACAGCTTTATTTTGAGACTGACTTTAAATTTTTTAGCCGCGTCCTTCATGCTCATAAACTAACTCAAAACCTTGCTTATAATTCCTGAGTGAATGCTTATAATTCCTGAGTAAATTTTAAAAATTTGATATAAAATCAACTTGTTATTCAATCTTTATACTTTCTTGAGGGAAGTGTTCAAAAATAAACAGATTGATAATTTAAGCGATGTAATATCCGACAAGTGCAAGCAGTGCTTGCGCTGACGTCTTTTAATGCTAATTTCATGACTTTTTTGAAAAATTTAACTGTTTAAATATTTAAAATCAGAGCTTAATCGCTTCAGTTGACAAAAAAGAATGAAACTAAATGACATACCTAAATCAAGATCCTCCAAACCTTTATTTTCCTTAGTTTTGAAATATTTTTGCAGGTAATATAACTTTGTAGGGGCTATTTAAAAAAGTCGATGAATAAATTTTCATTAGATGTTTGATAAACCATTAGATGCCGGTTTGAGTGCTAGGTGTTAGTTCTCATACTTGATCTTGGTTCCAGCACTGGAAGTTAGTTCCTGGACATAAAATTTGTTCCTGTGCTGAAAGTTTTTACTGGAACTGAATCTCGGTTTCTCTCCTAGAAGTTACTTCCTGAGTCGGATGGCACTTCCTCCCTAGTTAGTCCTTCACTAATTTTATTTTTCGCTTGATGCTAGTTTTTTTCTGTATTGGTTCCTCTCAAAATTTTATTATTATCTGGTGTGGTTCCCCGGGCTTTTTCAAGCCAGAGGAAGAATTTATTTAGTTCTTTAATATTTATCTGCCACATATCAGTCACGCGGCAACAGTTACAAGCAGGTTCATATTAATTTGTTTGTCCATAACAGATTTTATCGCGTAAAATAAATTTTTTACTCACGAAAAATTCAAAGACTACTAATGTGTAATTTACTCAGGAATTATAAGCAAATTCACTCAGGAATTAAAAACACTTTTAAAAATACATTTTAAAAGTACTTATCTCACATTTAAAAATCAAAATGGGTTTTTAATGTGTTGATATGAACCTCCATGATTCAAAAAAAATATCATCGAAAATATTGCAAGCGATTTAATTGATGAAAATTGATGAGATAAACGAAGAGGATTTTTATATGGAGGAAATTAATACGAGCTTTTCAAGCATAAGGAAGGTTTGAAGGTCATTGCTCTCTTTTACAAAATTGTAGAGCATGATAATACCTTCAAACTTTATATAGAAAGTCAAGGTGTAAAACGCGTTGTTCGTGAAATATTGACATATTTAATTTTACTCAGGAATTATAAGCACTCAGGAAAAACAAGCATCCACCCTAATTGAATTTTTTCTTTTTTGTAAATTATTTTTTGTTTTTTTTCGACATAAATTTCTCACAAAAAATCCTCTGAATCATCCTAATTCCAATCCGATCATAATATTGAGTAAATATTAAAATCCCATCAGACATTAACGTCCCGCAGTGCAGAAAGCTCCATGAGATCGCCTTCAGTAGCTTCTTTTCGCTCATCATTAAAGTTCTCTTTTATAAAATTATTAGAGTTCGAATCTTCATTCCCACAAAACAAAAAATTGAGAAAATATCTCGGGAAAGATAGAAATCAATGTCGGTGACTCTTAAAAGCTACAAGTCACTCGCACCAATAAAGAATCTCTTGGACGTTCTCATCGAAAATGTCCATTCTCCATCATTGCCATGTTGAACATTTTATGAATAAAGGGAGAATAAAATATTTTGAATGAATATCGTCATCATAATATATTTTATGATGCCTTCGCTTCTCTCTCTCTCTCGCACCGCTGCGATGTTCATTTGATATTCGATCTCGAGAGCTATAAGAATTTTCTCATTTCATGTATTCAACTTCACACACACGTTAAAATATGCCTCATTCGAGTATAGTTTATGACTTTTGGAAACGAGATCCTCTTGATGTCGCATTCTCTCTCACTTCTCGAAGACATTTATAATTGATTCATTTTATTAATTTTTTCCTCTCTCGTTGCCTCCACGATGTTCGTTATTATTGGTTTAGATGTTAAATTATTCGAGGGAAGTTTTTAATTGATTCTCAAATGAGCGTTAAATTTTATTAAAAATGTCGAATGATTCTAAAGATTGAATAATTAAATTTGCAAATTATATAAACTAATTTTTTACGTATAAAGTATAAAAAGTTCATAAACTATTCTCCAGCTTTCTTAAAAACCATTTTAAAAACGATAAATTCGTTAAAAAATTCCACTTTCATCAGCGCATAATCAAATTACACCCGCATCCCTCCATCTTTTAACAAGATCTCATTTAAAATTCACAAAATGATGGAATTTAATAAATTTATTGTTTTTCCATTCATTCTCATTCCGAGCACATGAAATCCTCATAATGTTTAAATGTAATGCCATAAACGTAGCAAAAATAACAACCAGAAACTTCTCATTTTCCTCCATGCTCGCATACTGCAGAGCAAAAGATATAGAAAATGAAAATTTAATCATGTAAAATAACTTAAATCGCACGAAGCAATAAAATAAATGCGAGAGTGGAGTGTGTGTGTGTGCTCGAGAGAAGGGAAGCTCGCGAGGTAGAAAATGTTTTAATAAAATTGTTATAAATGGAGAAACATTCACATTTCGTGAGATGTGATGTTGATTACTTATGATGATGATTCTGCCGTTCATATATCGCTTTATTAAATGAAATTGTTCGTAAACGAGCGAAACGAGATGTGCTGATGATGAAAATGAAGAAAAAGACTCTTGAGGTAAGAGTGGAGGTGGAAGTTTTGGTTGGTGATAAAAAGAAGAAAAAACTAATTTTTAAAAATTTAATTCATCAAGATCTAAAAAGAAATCTCCTCTCTATTTATAAATTTTTCACAAAAGGTTCACAAAGTAATTATCAATTCCCTTCCCGATTCTGTCTGATTTTTCCGAGTAATTATTTCAATTCAAACTCGAACCATTTAAAAGGGTTAGCGAACAATTGAGAAAGGAAGTCAATTTTAAAATCGACTCTTAATAACTTTATTTTCCCTTCCATCATCAGCAATTTCCTATTTCAATTCTTTTCTCCCGTTTTTATTGCGGCACATTTTGAGTTCTGAGGGCGAGGGAGTGAAATAAAATGAATATTAAAGTTTGTAATTAATTTAATAGCTCCAGACGTTGTAAAATCGCTCGAAAAATCGATAATTTTATGTAAATGCAATAAATCACGGTTTCATCTTGAATATAATATTTTATATTATGGGAGATAAAACTAGAAAGATGTAAAGACGGAAATATTTATTGAATGTTGTTTGTTTTAGTTTCAGAATAATATCAATAAAAGTTTGATATCGTTATATTTTTAAGGTGGAGACACTGAATTTTAAAAATTCTGAGTTGAAAAGTTTTAAAAATTTTTATATATAAAAAAGTTAAATTTCGAAATTTTCTTCCATTATCAAACTTCATCGATTTTTTTATCTCCTCACGATAAAACGTTAATCAGCTTTGAATTATTTTCTAAAAAATTAGATAATCTCACAAGCTCCATTCTTCGTGTGTCTTCCATGTCCCATCAAAATGAATATTTTTTATTAGTCAGTTCATTAGATTTTATTACACATTTCATCCGACCATCATCATCTATGAATGGAGAGAAATCAATAAATTTAATTTTAATTTACATAACAGCGGAGAAGGAAAAAGAGAATAAAAAAGAGTATTAAAAAGATTTCAGATTCTAAAAACATTTTTGATGATTTATAGACGAAAATTTTATGTGAAATTTTCTCGTCTTTGTTTGCATTTGACAGCAAAAAATAGAATGGGTGGTTTGATTTTCCAAGGGTTAGGAATTTCATTAAATTTTCTCGATCGAATTGCAAAAATTAAAAATAAATAATAAAATTTCATTAAATCAAAAAATTCAACAAATTTACAAGTTTCATTTCCAATGTGTTTCAAAAAATTATACTTCACAAGCAAATTTTAAAATATTGGAAATTTAAAAAGCGTTTTAAGCGAAAAAATTATCAAGAATTGACTTTTTGTGGTGAAAAATTAGGTTGTGAAAGGATTGTGATTGTGCAATCAAAAAAATTAAGGTTAGAATGTTCCAGATGAGATTTGATATAAGAAGAGCGTACAAAACAATGTACCCTAAGTGCAAAAGTTTGAGATGGTAGATGGTCCTTTAGCACCTCACTCCTAATGTCCCACAAAATAGCCAGTTTAGAGCATAAGCAATTTTTTTAAATTTATAAAAATTTCCATTCCTCGTTTCACATAAAAATGTTGACTGATGAAATTTTTCCAGGTCACAATAACCTTCTCACACTCCAAAATTTTACATTTATTTACTCCTTTTTTTTCGTTCGATCATAAAGCACAATGATCGCGGATGTCAATCGTAAAATCGCATACGGAATGAAAGGAACATGAAAGCAATACGACACACACGTAAAAAATACATGGCATAAATAAAGTAATCAATATTTATTTTGATTCATATGGCAGCGAGCATACAGAGAAATTTTACAATATCGTGGGATGACATCATGATATATTATTTCGTTTCTTCAATCCATTGCGCAGCAAAAAACCCTTTTTAATAATTTTGATGGAATAAAAAATCCTTTCTTTCACTCTCGACCGGATTTTCTCTCATGCGAAAAATTTTGTTTTCAATAACCATAAAAATTTTTCCAATCTTATCATCACATACATTTTGATAATTTTACTCGAATTTATGAATATTCCAATGCCCAAATACATTGAGATATGAATTTATATCCTTCTAGGGAATTTCAAAGTTCATCCAGCTCAATCCACGTGATTACGAATGTGAATATTTTATGGATTCACTGGGACATGCACGAGGGGTGAGGAAAAATATTATGAACTGTCGATGAACTACCAAACAGTGCATAAATATTCCGGAATGATTACAAGATCATAAAATATTTTTCTTCTTTTATTTCGTGCGAATATAGTTGTTGGTGTATTACCGACTGGCTATAAGCAATAAAATATAGTTTTATGTTTCCCACATGAGTAAGAGATTGGTGGTGGTTGCGTAAATTAAACAAATTTTTGGTGGATTGTAAAATCTCGAGTTGTTAATTTAATTAAATTATTTTCTTCCTTATTTAAGTTTTTTTCTTAATTATAATCTTATCACACGAAATTAACCTCGACCACTCACACAAATCCCACTCGACTCATCTACATGACATCGGCTGAAAAAAAGAATCTACTCATCGTAATTAACATTTTATATATTTTTTTGCATTCACGTTGCATGATGCAGAACAAGATTTTATGTCTATGCAGTGAAAGAAAAAATCGCGATTACAAGCGAACTACTGCTTTAACTAACTCTCATTCAGTATCAGCCATCAAGCTCAATCTTTCGCTCTCTCGCTCAAAGTTGTTCCTTAAATCCACTTATAATCGAATGATTTGCGATAAGCTGCAAAGTTTATTTTAATCAGCTTTTATGTAAATTTCTCTCTCAACTACAAACTTGCTTGTAAAGAATTTGCTTCGCGTGTGCTGCTGGCTTGATTAAATACATTTTTCTCTACTTACTAAAATGCCATCCGGTGGATATAAAATACTTTTCACACCTCTCAATAAAACATTAAATGTCGCGTTGCAAAGATGAATAATTAACCAGCCCTCGAATAAATTTCGTTATTATTCATAATTCTGTCAGAGTCACTTCGCCTGCATTAGCGTGTTAATTATATTCGCGCTTTATTATTTTATAAATGTTGATAGCTTATATAAATTATTCCTTGAATTTTATTGAGATTTTTACATTATACTCACTTATAAATCCATCATCGTTGTGGGATAAAATTATAATCTTAAAATTGAGGTTGAGGACTTTTTTTCTTTAAAAAATTATTTTAAAAATCAAACTTATCAAAAATATTAAATAACCTTGAACAAATTTCTTCCACTCACCATTCGTGTTAAAAATAAAAAAGATATTCATAAAGTGCTTCCATAAACACACATTAAAATTAATTAAGTCGTTAGCGACACCTTTAATCATCATAAGGCCAATTATAGTAATTAAATATTTTCATAAAACGTAAAAAAAGTTATTTTTTACCGCACCAACGCGTGCGCTTATAACTCACCATATTGTTATTAACATATTAAAGAGTAGGTGAAATATGAGTGCTGTTAATTAACGCAGAAAAATATAATGTGAGGCATTTTTTAGGGGTGTCGAAGTACGTGTCATCATCATAATTCGAAATGAGTTAAACAGAAATGTTAAGTGGCATGACACGAAAGGAACTGGTGAAGGGGAGAAACGAACAATGTGACCATAAATGAGTAAAACAGGTTAGTTGATGCGTCTTTAACCCTGCTTCCGATATCCAATGCCGCGCAACAGCGAATGACATTTTTCATCATATATTTTTTTCATCCATCAAATTATGTCAATTAACGATTTTGTACGCAATTAATTGCACGGCAATTGACGATGCGATACGGTAATCGATACATTGGGCGGATTTCGCTTGTAATTGATCATCGATGGTGGCTGCTGTCAGTTGCGAAACTATATGAAGCTTGATTGAATCGTGAGGTTGTAAGGGGTGGAAACTAAAGAAAAATAAAATTAATTCTTTTCTGATATTAAATTTTAAAATTTAACAGTTTTTATGATTTTAAATTTTTTTCATCCCCTTTTTTAGTAAATGAGGAAATTACTTCATAATTTCAAATTACTTAATGATTGTCAATCTTAATTATGATCTCAGAAAAATTCGCAAATGTGGTAGCATGACATTCATTAATTCCCATTGCGATGATCAGCTTTTTAAACGTACACACACACACGATGATGATCGTTCGCGCTGCTGAGAGATCATCATACGGTAGCTTCATAGTGGCACGTCGCAGCAGGACGCAATTGTTCTCGGAACATCTCTGTGTCGCTTTTATGACTACAGCAATCTCTCGCTGTGTGATATTCGATTTTTGAATATTTTTTTCTTCATTTAATTAAGGAGCGATTTTAATATTTTTTTTTCATATAAAAATTTAAACAAACTTTTTTCCCAGGCTTATCGTGTTGTGCTCGGGCAATAATTAACACATAAGTAAGTAAGTGTGAGTGATACGACGTTTTACACTAATTGCAGTGTGTTTTGCAAGCCATGAGCAAAATGAGTCGACAGCTGAAAGAGAGAGTGAGTAATTTTATATGCAAGTGAAAAAAGGCATTCTTATTTGCCCAATTTGAAGGAGCCGACAGTCCGTAAAGAAAATTGCGAAAAGCTGCAAAAAAAAATAATCAAATTTAATGTTGATGTGAAAATGTTTATGACATTAAGTGAGAGCATGAGGCGATGAGGGTGACATGAGTGAAATTTTTAAATCAACTGCTGCTGTGAAATAAATGTCCCAAATTCGATGCTTTTTTATCAGAGTCCATATGAGCGATTTTTCTATCAAAAATTGAAATCTAAATCTTTTGCCATTAATATTCATTTAAACATCGAGACAGAAATGCGGTGAGGATGAAACAAATTTTTGCTAGTTTATTTTGCGTCCTAAAATTTTTGTTATATTTTATTTCAGCTTAACTTTGAACGTGTATTTTTTGTGTTAAATTAAAATAGCTCACAACAATCATTTATTATGGATGCATGCGATTTTATATCGAGAGAGTGACAGAGTTTTGTAAAAATAGTAAAAAATTCACGAGCACAAGTTCGGGTGGGGATTTCAATGTGAGCACAATTGTGATTAATAATTCATATAATTTGTCCTGTAAAATGCAATTTGTCTAAATTGATTTGGTTGACGGCTTTTAATTATTTATCTAAATCACCAAAATTTTATTTAACTGAAATAAGATTAAAATTTGTTCAAATTAAATTTCCATACCTTGTTTGCAAGCCACTTTTACAAATTAAATTTTAATTTATTTTTCTCATCTTAAACTTTTAAAAGAAAAACTTTGCCGTACTGAAATAAAAGAAAAAACTTGAAGCAGTGATGTAAATCGAACTATGACATTTCCTGCACTAAAAAAATCTTTTTACTTACTTTGCAAAAAATATTTCAGAGAGAAACGCCTCGGAGTAAAAAAATTTTCTTCTTAAAAATATGAGTAGGGGAATTTAGATTGCGCATAAGGACAACAAATGTAAATCCCGCACATAATTTTCAGATGGATGAAAATTTACATGCAAAAAATATGAAAGGAAATTTTTACAAAAAGACTTTCACGGATTAAAAATTAAAATTTGTTAAAAAGAAAAAAATTTAATTTCTGAATAAAAATTAAATTTGTTAGAGATTAAAAAATCTAAATTTATTTAAAAATTCCCAAAAATAATAAAATATTTTCCCATGCAAATATCGATGGATCGGTGATTTCTCAGAAATGTGCATCGATATTTTTCGCTAATTATCGTCCTTTTGCTTTGAATGCAGCAAGAAAAATCGAAAATCTACAGGGGCTGCAGCATAAGCGAAAAAAAAGTTATGAATTTTTTCTTTCGCCTTCACATTTTACTTATTCAAATATATCGAAAGAAGAGTTTTTTAAATGACACACTTGTTCTCATATTGCATAAATCATTCACTGATAGCATCTCAAGTCGAAGAGAGAATCAGAAATGAAACAAAACTGAAATTGGCTTATAAATTTTCTCAGATGTTCGTTTTCGACTCGCTTCTCATCATCATCGAGAATATAAAAAAAATTGTCGAAAATTATTTTTCTCTTCTTTCTCCATTCGATTCTCTTCGAGTTATGTCGCGAGATTTTTTGTTGGTTTTTATAAGTTTTGTGAAAATGAATAAAAAATTGAATATTTTTTGGCTATCGTAAGGGGCGAAACACTTAAAATTTATAAAATTCACTTCATCCTAGCTCAAAAGCGTTTCATTGATGATATTTCGATAGAAAAAATATTTTTTACTTCAACAACTTAGTGATAAAAATCATACATGAAAGCAAGAAATCACTGCGCGGCTTCTTATTGATTTTTCTTATCTCACTTTTCTTGGTTATTTCTTTTGTTCACATTTGATTTGATTTGTTGAACTGTCTTCACTCGTAATAAGTTGAGTTGTTTTTTCTCCCTTTTTATTCTTTCGCACTTTTTTGCGGAGTGAAAATTTGATGATATTTTAGTGATATGGTTTGAAAATATTACCAGAATCAGGTGCACGAGGTTTTGTCGTTATTTTTTTGAAATTTTAATAGATTTTAATTTAAATTTTCAATTAGATTTTTGAAAAAGTATTTACATTTTTAAGATTTTTTACAAACAACAGAACTGAACATTTACAATTTTTTCAACCACTTCCACTGAAATTATTAAAAACAGAAATTTCAATTTTTGTCACTATAAAAAATTTCTCACAAACACCAAAAATTCTCCGAATTGAAAAAAATGTGTAAGAAAGGAAAGAGACGAGAATAAATTCATAAATAAAAGGTCCATTTCGCTTATTTTATTGTTGAAAATGAAAATATCGAAAAACATAAGAATTTATTATATTTTTTTGTTCTCTCGCCGAAGAGAAGGTGATAAAACTTCTCACTTCTGTAAAATTTCAATGAATTTTTTGCTGCATTTCGCTTCTCATTCGAGATTTATCGATGACTATTTTGTTGTCAATTCCTCTTTCCTTTTTATGTTCGTCAATTATAAAAATGCGACAAAATTATGATTCAAAAAATTCATTGTACTCGACTGCGACGTGTCGAAGAGGAACGATAAGAACTCGCCGACAATATTTATGCTAATAAAATATTCCAAAATGATTCGTTAAATTGGCAAACTTTTTTTTTCTCGAGCGATCACAAAATGTCGATAACGAGAGAGTCATTCGGGTTGTACAATAAGAGCAGCAGGAGTTGCATGGCGAAAAAGCGGAGGCGACAGTCTCTGCGGGCAGACAATGCAAATGAAATAATAATTTCCAGAAGCTACAAATTTTTAATAAACATTTTAATGTTTTCGATGTTCATGCTGGCTGAAGATGTTGACACTGAGGGAAATTTTTTTTTTGTTAAATTTTATCTGACACAAATTTAAGTTTAATCCGCATAAATTGTGACATTTAAAAAATCTAAAAAATTCCTCTCAGTTCCTTCGAAAAAAAGTTCAACCATAAGACAATATTGGGAATTTTTTATTCCTTCGTTGTGTTTTCGATTTCGCATCGAAATGGATTTATAAAAATGTTGCATTTTGTGGCTGGATCGAATGAGAGTCAAGATAAATGTACATTACTGTAACGAGAAACAATTTCTAGAACAACTTTTTTCTCTCTCGATACAAAATAAGATTTTTTTCTGCATGGTGTCGTCGGTTAGTTATGTCACTGTTAATAATAAAAAAATCTCAGTCTCGCAAATTTACAATAAGCCACACGAGAGACCAGCGAATGACAAAAAGGCGAATGAGACAAAATTGCAATTGTTTGCATTCAACCACGATAAGATAGCGAGCAGCAGCTCGAGAAGCGAGTGAAAAAAAATCGTTTAAGATTTCCAATAAGAGTGGAAGAAGAAAAAATGTTTCAAAACCCACACGTGGGAATTGCCGTGTAACCCACTTGTAACAGATCAGTATTGGCTTCCCTTCTGGCCTCCCCTTTTGGCTTCCCAAAATGGCTTCCCAAAATGGCTTCCCAAAAGGGCTTCCAAAAATGGCTTCTCAAAATGCTTCCAAAATGGCTTCCCAAAATTCTTCCCAAAATGCTTCCCACTGTGTTTCGACTGTGTTTCAATTTCCATTGTTTTTATTTTCCATTTGTTTCATTTTCCACTTGTTCCATTTTCCATTTGTTCCATTTTCCATTGTGTTTCATTTTCCTTTTTTCATTTTCCATTTGTTTCATTTTCCATTTGTTTCATTTTCCACTGTTTCCATTTTCCATTTTTTCATTTTCCATTTGTTTCATTTTCCATTTGTTTCATTTTCCATTTTTTCATTTTCCATTGTGTTCCATTTTCCATGTGTTCCATTTTCCGTATGTTCCGTTTTCCATTTGTTTCATTTTCCATTGTATTCCATTTTCATTATGTTCCATTTTCCATGTGTTCCATTTTCCATTCGTTCCGTTTTCAATTGTGTTCCATTTTCCATTTGTTCCATTTTCAATCCATTCAATCATTCCTGTCAATACAGTTCAATAGGTACATAAGCCATACTTCTAAAAAATGGACATTAGTGGCATTCCTTGGACACTCCTGGCCGGCCGTGACGGTCATTCTTCAAAATCATCAATGCTAATCAATTCCTGATGCAATTACGAGTTCAACGAGGTACATGAAGCCATACTTCTAAAAAATGGACATTAGTGGCATTCCTTGGACACTCCTGGCCGGCCGTGACGGTCATTCTTCAAAAATCATCCATGCCAATCGATTCCTGGTCAAATTCCGAGTTCAACGAGGTACATGAAGCCATACTTTTAAAAAATGGACATTAGGGGCACTACTGGCCGGCCGTGATGGACATTGGTGGCACTCTTGGATGGCCATGATAGACATTCCTCAAATATCATCAATGCCTTTCGATTCCTGATACAAATACGAGTTCAACGACATACATGAAGCCATATAACAGGAAATTTGTAAAAATGGCATTTAGGCGTCCATGGCACACCTTGTCATGACCCTCAAATTCCTAAAATGCCGAACAAATTCAAGACCACCATTGCAAACAAAGTCTCTAGCATCTCAGGAGCGAGACTCGATGGAACAGACGACAGACGGACAGACGGACGGAAACAGGCGAAAAGGTACACCACTCTGGTTACACAAAAAGCTTTACAAAAGAAAAATATAAGGCTGGGAGCACGGAGAAATGAATGTAAAAACGTTTTGTTGATAGTAAGCAAATTGTGCAGTATTTAAGTTATTGCTCACAATAATTTCGTTTCGTTTTTTGCCTTCTACTTGCGACCATCATATGAATGTACAAGTTGCTATTGATTGGTGTTTAAAAAATTAATTTAAAAAATATTTTGAAACAAAATGAAAAATGAAACATTTAAAAAATTAAGAAAAATTAATTTAAAAATGTTTTGAAACAAAATGAAAAATGAAACATTAAAAAAATTAAGAAAAATTAATTTAAAAATATTTTGCAACAAAATGGACAATGAAACGATGAAATAAATTTTAAATGCCATCGATGTCAACTGGCAATCTTGATATCTTTAAAGTTCACCAGTCGTAATGCGGAGCTTCTCCTCAAAATTGATTCATTAAAACAGGGAAGAGCGGACATAAGAGAAAGGCAAAAGGAGGAAAATCGATAAAGTCGAATGGCGCTACAGCCAGCTTCCATAAATAGTAAATCTCGATTGTTGGAATTTTTATGCATTTTCCTTTTTGCATATAATCTAATTAAATGTCTGTCTCTCCAACTCAATTGTATTCTTCTCTTTTTTTGCTGATGTTATGAGGGGATAGTTTTCCCACAGGATGTTAAATCACGACTTTTTCAACCCTCACAATGTTCACCTTGTTTCATCCCCGGGTACAGTTTTCTTTTTCCTCAAATATTTTGCAATGCTCAGCATCAATTCGGAGAAATGTCCAACAATCTACACACACACATATCAGTAATAAATTGACCTTTCTCCTGAATTGCTTTAATGCAAGTTTGATCTCTCCAGCTCATATTTTATTGCCACCTCCTGAACATTCTGCTGTCAGATGCTGAAAATTTTCCAATTTTTTCCACATTCGAAGTTTTCACTTCTTTTTGCATGACTTTGTTGCAATCTCGTCCAATAATTTCCTCCTCAGATACCAAAGCCATAAAAACATGGACATATAAAAATGTATCATGTGGCAGAAAAGAGGAAATGTTTGAATTTAGTTCAGTTTACATGTCTATTGGGAATATGACATATATAGTTCGGGCATCGCGTGTATATGGACGATTTTATATGGGATGTAATCGACACATTTATCGGAGCAGTGAAGAGAGAATGGAAAAATTGCAAATTGTATTAAAGGTGATTGGTATGGCATTAAATTTCAAGGTTAATGACTTTTACAGCAAAGTCGATATTAAAACAAGATGGGGAAAGGATTAATAGTCCGCATAAATTAGTACCCTACTCGTTGAATGGGCATTAGTGGACTTTGGTTAATATGATGGAATTTAAAAATGAGTGTCAATCGATTTGATAAAGATTTAAGATATAATGAAGATAGTTAATAAAATAATTAAAAAAATTTTTAATTTATTTAGAATTTGAGGAAAAGATAAAATAAAATAAAATAGAGAAAGATGATATTTTGATATATTTTTTTATGGAATAAAAAAATTTTGATAATGGTAGTGATATATATTTATGGGATGTATATTGAATGGAGAAAAGGAAAAAGAAAAAAAAAGAAGGGGGGGAATTTTGATGTGATGTTAATTTTTTTAAGAAATTTTTAATTTATTGTTGTTAAAAAAATATTGTAAATTAATAGAAAAATAAAAAAAAGAAAAAAAAAAAAGTGATAAAGAAAAAAAAAAAAAAGTATTATTATAATTTTCGGAGAAAAGAAATATATTTATTTTTTTTTTAAAAAAAGATTGTGTGGAATTTTTTATTAAAAGAAAGAAAATAATAGAGAAATATTACGAGAATTTAATTAAATATGTATTTTTAGAAAGTATTTATTTTATTTTTTTTTATTATAACAAAAAAGTGTTTTCAAAATATATGATGAAAATTGATCATTTTCGTCTCATTAAGAAAAAATTGAAAAGATTTTTTAATTTTGAAACCTCCTGATAGAAAACAGGATTGTATCTGTCAATGTAGAATGAATAGAATGAGTTTATTGAAGATTTATAGTAGAGGAATTAAATTTCAAAAAAAGAAAGAGTAGAAAAAAAAAATAAAATATGAATTTAATTTGATATTATAATGAAAATTTAAGAATGAATAAAATTTTTTTTCTCCATATGTTTGGTATAGAAAATCAAAAAAATTTTTTATTTTATGTTTTTATTTTATTATTTTTTTAAGAAAAAATTAAAATAAAAGAAAAAAATTTTATTTTTTTTAAAGAAAGAAGAAAAAAAAAAGAGGAAGTAAAAATATAATTTAAAATAAGATAAAAATACATTAAGAAATAGATTTATTTTAAAGTGAGTTTAAAAGAAGGGAAAAAGGAAATGAAAAAAAAAAATTTTAAAAAGAAAGAAAAAAAAAAGATAAAAAAATTAAGAAAAAATGAAAAAAAAAAAAAAAAAAAAAAAAGAAAAGAAAGAAAAAGATAAAAAAAAGGAGAAATAAAAAAGAATAAAAAAAGAAAAGGGGAAAAAAAAAAACACCCAAAAAAAAAAAAAAAAAAAAAGAGACACCCAGGCCGCCATATGACATTCCCAAAACATAATCAATCATCCGTCCATCACATCAACAACCCATAAGCAATCAAAACCCATAAGCGCCCCCACCATTATACCACAAAAATATTTCAAAATTCAATTTAATTCAATTTAGAACTCAATAAAATTAAATTTTTAATAATTTATAAAACTAAAAAATTCAAATTTACAAAAAATAGGACAAACAGAGTTACGGACGAGTACCATTTTTCCTTTTCTCTTATTTTCCTTTCCTCCTTTTTCCGATCTCCTTTTCCTTTCTCCTATTCTAAAAATTCCTTTTCCGAACGAGATTCACCCCTTGATCAAACTAGGAATAATAAAATTAAAAATTTTCTACCGTATTTACACACATCTCCCCCTTCCACTATATCAGCTGCACCACAGCCGAAATCCTCAATACAGAGTCCAAATATGGGGGAATAAAGTGGAATGACATAGTGCACTCCTGCCGACCATATGACATTCATCAAAAATCGTCAGTGATCATTCCTATCAAAACGAACAAACATAACCATATCAAATGACATAGTGCACCCTCCACCATATCACATTCCCAAAATCAAATCACCCACAAACAGCAAACAAATAACCATATCTAAAAAATGACATATGCACTCCTCTCCATATGACATTCATCAAAAATCATCTGTGTCAATCATTCCTGATCAATGACGAGTCAACACATACATAAGCCATATCATGACATAGACCCTGCCACCATATGACATTCCCAAATCGCAATTCAATCGATTTCTGATCAATTACAACAAACCCATAACAAAAAAGATTAAAAAAGGACATTTTTCACTCAGGGACGCCTGAGGGTCTAACCTCAAAACAAAATACTTCTTGCACAACTAAGCCAAAACCCATCTTTAGCCACAAACCCAATCAAATCCGACCAGCTTCTTAGAATCCGCCCACTAAATCGTGAGAAAGAAGAAAGGAGAAAGGAGAAAGGAGAAAGAAGATACTTAAATGGCCTAACTCCTCGAGGAGCAACCGATTTCAAATCGTTTCGCCAGTTTTAGGGTTGGCAGGCCTATCATTTATATATTTTTTATTGCACAGTCTTCACTAGGGTCGAAAACGAAAATAAAAACGAGATAAAATGTTTCATTTTCCATTTATGGAACATTTTTGGAAAATGAAATCAATCTTTTTCATAAACTAACTTCACAAGTGTTCTTTAATTAGATCCACAATACTTTTCGATGTCACTGAATTATATTTTATTAATTTCAATCAATTAATTTCTTTCTTAGCAATTAGAGCGTGCACCAAACAGATGCTAACGAATGTTAATAATTAAACGACAACGTTCAATATAAATTTATTTTTTATATGGCTTCACTTCGACCCACGAAGTGTTCGCATATATGCGAGTCAATAACCAATAACCGAAGCAATCGACTAATAAACAAGTTAGAGCTGAGAAATTTTATAATTTATAATTTGTATATTTTACATTTTTTACTTCTCTCCCATGACTAACAAAACAAATATAAAAAAGCCTAAAGCAGGCACTTAAAAGCTCATAAATTTTAGAATCAATTTCGTCGATAATTGGACGTAAATAGAAATCGAGGGAAAATATGAAATATTAATATTTGTTTATGACCATCTTCGCGAGATGAAGAAGCGAGGGAACAAAAAAATATGCAAATGCGAGCTCATTTATTCATTATAGAACCCGACTCTCATCGACACACGAACACATGAAGAGAGAAGTTTTACTAATGAATTTAAATTATCCCGATGAGGTGCTTGTTAGATGTGGCAATTTATGACCCAGTCCATTAAAAACCACAAAAGATTGCTCCACCATCGTCGCATGCGATTTTTGCCGAGATAAATAAATTTATTAAATTGAATTATGATCATTTTCATGGGAAATCACTTAGTGGCGCGAAAAAAAAATCTTTTATTGATCGATTCACATTATTCTGATGGAGATTTGCATAGACACGTGGAATGCTCAATTTGATACTGCAGATTTGCTAAATTTTGATGTCTTCATCTTGATTTTATGTGATTACTTTTGCGATAATTTAATTAACTTTAAAAAATTAGTAAAATCAACAGAAATTTATGTCTTTACGTTTTCAAACTCAGGTAAATTATGGACTGCGTCTCAACACCCCATCTACACATCCATAATTTTCATCGTAAGCTCTTATCTAACGAATAAAATGAACGAGCATCATCAAGTGCTAATGGAATGGCAAATTTTTGTTGTCTTTCGTGAGCACGGAAAAAATATCTAAATTAATAATCATCATAGTCCATATATGACCTCTCTTAGAGAAGGAAGTCTCTATGACAAATTTATTATGTTACTTATGTGCACTCTCCTTATCATATGTGAGCAATCGTTTCATGAGAGAAGAGCAGAAAAAATTATTATTTATTATGGTCCATTAAGCACTTAACATGGTCAAGGCATATTTTTTCATCTGTCCCGGCTACTGCTGTCGGTAGACACACACTCGAGAGGAGAAAAATGAAAGATAATATCTGAGTGTGTGTAATAAAAAATATATCATCATCATAAAATATAATAAAAATATATAGAACAAGAGTCGAGATGTCATAAATTTCTATTAAAGGCACATTGACGTGGAAAATACGGCAGCAAACTTTATATATTTTTTTTTCGCAGAGCTCGAGAGGAAGAAAAATATGATAAGATTTCTCTCTTCAATAATAATAAATGATGACCGGAGCAAGCAACAGCATTCGAATGATTTATATCGATATAATTTTTTCCAATTTAGTTCCTTTTGCAGCCACTACAAATCATCTGATTGTGTCGAGGTCGGAGGGGGTGGGATTAAGTGATATGGAGCATCAGAAATGGATAAATAATAATTGATTCCTTGTATCATAAAAATCCACACACAAATAAAAACCCTCAAGTGAAAATGTCCGAGGAAATTTTTGTTTACTCTTCCATTAGAGACAATCAAATGCCTTAATCCGATTCGATTGCTCCGATTCAATTATTTTGCGATGCGAAATGAATGTCTATATGAGTGTGGTGAGTGATTTCGAGTGAGAAAAATATTAATCCATATCATTAGGAAATAAATTATTTGTGGCGTGTTAAAGCGCATTTTATAAATTTTTAATTTAATTTTTTTTAACTTTTTAATTTTTTTTCTAAATTTATAAAATTTTTAAAAAATTATCTTCATTTTTCAAAGCGAACCCTTGTAGCACAGAAAAGGAAAAATGTAGGAACTTTACTGGAATTTTGGTGGAACTTGACGGAAAAATTCCGTCGGAAAAAGGGGCAAAATGGTACAATTCTTCCATCAAAATTTCCACAATAAAAGAGAAAATTACGACATGGGAATTTTAGGAAAAAAAAGAATCCGGGATATAAGAAAGTTCAAAGAATAGTAAGAGAGGAATCAGGAAATTCGAAGGAATCCATCGGAAATTCGATAGAATCCATCGGAAATTTGATAGATTCCGTCGGAAATTCGAAGGAATCCATCGGAAATTCGATGGAATCCGTCAAAATTCTTACGGAATCCATCACATTTCCGATGGAAATCCAATAGAAATCCGATGGAAATCCAATGGAAATCCGATGGAAATCCAATGGAAAAATAACTAATGGAATCCATAAGAAAAAAATAAATTTTTGGATCCTTCGCAGCTCGGGCCCACTTCTGGATCCTACCTGGGCCTGAAGAGGTAACATTTGAAGTCGTTGTCATAGCTGATTCTGAGTTCTGGAAATCTGTTGGAAATTATAGGAAATTATTTATTTTTTACTTACATCTTTTTTGCTCCACCGAGATTCGAACCGAGGACTCCTTATCACGTTGCGCCGCTTTACCATTCCGTCACGAAGCCATAATATATATTAAATTATTTTTGGCAAAAGCAATATTTAAACAACATTTTTCCAAAGGAATTCCGTTGGAAATCTAAAAGAATTCCGTTAAAAATCTAAAGGAATTCCGTTGGAAATTTAAAGGAATTCCGTTGGAAAATAAATTCCTTAAAAATTCCACAACTTTCCTAAACGGAACATGACGGAATTTTGATGGAAAATAAATTCCGTTAAAATTCCACAACTTTCCTAAACGGAACATGACGGAATTTTGATGGAAAATAAATTCCGTTAAAATTCCGCAACTTTCCCTAAACGGAACATGACGGAATTTTGATGGAAATAAATTCCGTTAAAATTCCACAACTTTCCTAAACGGAACATGACGGAATTTTGATGGAAATAAATTCCGTTAAAATTCCACAACTTTTCCTTAACCGCACTTGACGGAATTTTGATGGAAAATAAATTCCGTTAAAATTCCACAACTTTTCTTAACGGAACTTGACGGAATTTTGATGGAAAACAATTCCATCAAAATTCCACAACTTTTCCTAAACGGAACATGACGGAATTTTGATGGAAAATAAATTCCTTGAAAATTCCACAACTTTCCTTAAGCGGAATTTGACGGAATTTTGAAGGAATTTATTTTTCCGATAAAATTCCTAAAGATTTCCATAAGAAATTTGGTGGAAAAGAAATGGAAAAAATTTCCTATACTTTTCCAATGGAATTCCAAAATTTTCCTTAAAAAATCCAATGGAATTTTGAAGGATTTTTTTTCCATCAAATTCCGTCAAATTTCCGGTAAAGTGGTCGCAGAAATTCCATCAAAATTCCGTCAAGTTCCATTAAATTCCTTCGAATTTCCGTCAAGTTATTTTTTTCCATGCAAGTTCCGAAAGATTCCATGCAAGTTCCATCAAAGTTCCTTTATTTTTCCTTTTCTGTGCCACAAGGGAAGATTCGCATTTCTCAATTAATTGATAAGAACTCTCATCTCAACCTTTAACGAACTAAATCCACCAGGATTTACTCCCATAATGTCATAATATTTGATTCATTAACTCAACAAGTGCTTTTGCATTATCGTACACGCTAAGAGCACTCTTATGTAGATGCCACACGATGAAAAGTACTCCAGAAAGCGCTAACTTCATCACACACACCAAATTGCTCGTTGAGTGGTCGAAATCATCGGCTAAAGTGGAATATAAGAAAGAGCAGAAACATTTCATCAATAATTCATCAAATAAAAAAAGGGAAAAAAGCAATTTTTCTTCTTTTCAATTTTTTTGAGTGATTTCAATAAATACCACTTTTTTATTCATGTTTTGATTGATTCAATTGGCCACTTTGAGTCATATATTTTCGGCTTTGAATTTTTATTTCCAGACGAATGTGTGTGCAAACAGGATACGGATGAGTGCGGAAAAAATATATTCAAATGATTTGTGGAAGAGAAAAAAGGAAGTGAAGTGGAATCTAATTGATTTTTATATCGACGGTGCTTTATTGGATTTTACTTAAGCTATTGGGAAAGTTCTAATTTTAAATTCGCTTTATGATATTTTTAACGGACACAAAAATAAATTCTCGTCGCTGGATATTTATCACAATATTTTTTAATTCCATAAATCACCAATTTTATCGCATAAATCGAGAGAAAAAATCAATTTGCTCTCCCTCTCCTCCGCATATTTATCCAATTTTCCTCAAACAGCATAAATGAACATGCAAGACATAAAAGTATAAAATAAAAAACCTTTGCTTCAATCAAGTTTCGGTCACTGATTTTTTCTCATTTATTTTTTATGCATTCAAAAAAAGAGAGCTCGACAATCGAGTACGATTTATTGGATTTGAGGGTCGACGATTGCATAAAATATCCTTTACACATTTCCTTGTTACTCACATTGTTTATTGGATTTCAATTTCATACGTTTATGAAGATTCTCTTTGGATTTTTATTGCTCGAACACCAACTCTCGGATTACAACGGAATGATATTGAAATGCATTTGTCTGATTTCATCCCTTCGCAATAAAAATATCGCCTTCAATAATTTTATGGACACTCTCGAAAGGCACTTTGAGCCATAAATTCTACATCTTTTGATTACATCACGAATTATCCTCGAGAAGTGTGAATCATTTTCCACTATTTGTTCTTTCTTTTTGGTTAGAGAAAAATAAGATGAAACACGTTTAACACGCTTGCGGAAAAAGAAAATAGAGAAAAACTTCAAATGTGAATTATATTTTTGGTTAATGTAACAAGATTTTTATTTTACGACTCTCATGTGCATATTTTTACGTGAATCTATCTTGAGGAATTTTTTGGGGTGTTTTTTAGTAAGTTTGGAAAAATTTCCCTCACTCCATTTAATTTTTAAATGTCACTTTATGAAAAAACACGTGAATATTAAAAAAATAGAAATTAATTTTTTAATTAATTTAAAGCTTTTTTTATTAAAATATTTTCATTGAGGAAATTTCACGTTTGACCATTTTCAAATTAAAATCTGCATGCACATCTGAATGACTTGATTGGCCAGTTTGTGTAGAATCTGTAGTATCCTGAGAGAGTTGCTGTGTATTCTGGATCACCGACACAGTTTGAGTTGGCATACGCAACGCAAGAATCTTCAAGATATGCAGCTTGAGCTGAGCGATAAATTGTTGCTGTTGGTAAATCAATGCACTCGTTGTCGCTCGTGAAAGTTTCTTTATTGCCACTGAGGTTCCAGAACCAAGCAGTTCCACCAACCTTCGGCCACAAACAGAAACCAGGACTTGGGAGGGTTGGAATGTCGATACTGGCAGCTTGAGTCCATGAGACGATCGAGAGCAAAGTAAAGATCAAAAAAATTTGCTTGTTCATTTTGATTTTTTTTGCTGTTCACTTCTTGAAGGCTTAGATAGAACTGTTGAAGTTTCATCCAAAAAAATCACGTTTATATACTAAAAATATAATCAATCGAACTCAATTGAAGTTTAGAAGATTAAACATGATTTAACCTTATCAAATATGTTTTTATCAAAACACGTGACAATTTTTTTGTACTTTGTTATGTGCATGGTAGTACACTATCCGTCTTGATGGTTCTTTTCGTGGAAAAATGTATTGATAAAAATTGAAAACAAAACATTTTTTTGTCTCTGAGCGTAAAATTTCTAATCAGTCAAAACGTATGGGAATAAAGGTCGTTTTTAAAGTACGTAAGAACTTTAAAAAATTTATTGCTTGATGATTTTATTGAAGTTTGAAAATAATTTATCGTAATCTCCACTTCAAGTTTATTAAGTCGCAGTAGATGTTCAACATTAAGAGAGGAAAATAATTAATTAAAGTCTGGTGAAAATGTCAACGTTTGATTAAATTTTATTTTAATATTTTCGACTCAAAATCCACAACAACGCTCGAATTCCATTTATATTTCTTGCTATCGAAGTGCAAGAAAAAATCAAAAGTTCCAATGCAAAAGTTATTAAAGAAAATGCGCAAGGCACAAGCCAAATTATAAATCCATACGCTAAATCTTCCATTGAGAGAACTTGAGGTCCGATGGCGTCAACTTCCTTCACTCGTGAATCTCCTTTGTACCAATCATTGTAATTTTTAATATGCTGAATTGTTCCAGTACTCAAAAGTCGTTGAATAACATCGTCAACAAGGTCAATCATGAAAAAATTACCTGGAAACATTAAACAACTTTGAGAGCTGAATAAAATTTCTTTAAGCTCTAATCCAGCAGTTGAAAGCATTTGATCCAAAGCTCTTTTGGGTCTGTCTTCCATCAAAAATGCAAGTTTAGCTGATGAGTTGTGAATTTGTGAGATGTAAAGGTCTTCAATGCTTTTAACGCTCATGCTGATGATTTTTGGTCTTGAAAAGAGATTTTAAAATTAAATTTGTACGAATAAAAATTTACAAACCTTCTTATTATAGGTAAAATGTCCATAAAAATGCATTGTGAATATTCTTCAGTTTGATGAAAGCACGCAACTTTGTAATTTTTCATCACTAAGTCTTCAATAGTTTCGGGTAATTTTTTCCTCATGTCATTTGTCATCATCTCAAATAAAACACCTTGGTAAGCTGTTCTTATAACCAGGCAAAAAAGGATGAAATTAATTAAAATAAATCTCGCAAAACTCTTTTCGGGAAGTTTAATTTGTCCAATGCCGAAAAATGTTGCGATGACATTCATTGCTGGCGTTTTAACTCTCACGCCAAAAATAATATTTTGAATAGTTTTGGGTGTAAAATTTACAATTAAAATTATTAAAAATGAGGAGCTAAAAGTTATGATCAAAAGTATCCAAGTCGTTTCATCAAACGGAAGTAAAACTTTTTCAAAATTTGTTAATTTTTCTGATGGTGTGATAGCAAAAATTAATTTATGTTCATCGAATGTTGTCGTCATGTGCATAAAGTTGAGAACTGAGTGGACGAAAAGTACTCGCTGATTAAAAATCAATTGAGATTTGAAATATTTATCTTTTTCTATGGATTGATTAAAGAAAAATTCTCGTTGATAAATTGCTGTAAAATTTCCACGGTGTTCGAGAATTTTTATGAAATCAACATAAAATCCTTGCAGTGATCCATCAATTTTGTCAATGAAATATCCTTCCGGAATTGGAGCTTTTATAAAAATTAAACAGTTGTGAAATTGTTGAAACTTTTCAGGTACGCTTGGTGGATTTTTTAACCATTTCATTGAATTTATGTTAAACTTATTCAAAGTCACCACTTGAAGCTGATTGCATAACTTTTTCGTGAAATATTCGGGAGTCATTAGCTCGATTGAGTTTTTTATTTTGACTAAAAAATAAATAAACAGAAAAGTTCCTTCTTGAGATAGTTTTACTATTCCAGGCGTTTGATAAAACTCCAAAATATTTTCGTATTTTAAGTTTTCACAGTAGACAAGAAATTTTGGATTCCTTCGATGAAATTGGATCGCCTGCTTTGACGCATTTGCGAACATCAAAAATCTTTTTACGTCATCAAAAAGAAAAATTGTTCCGTATTCGAAAATTACTGAGTCTTGATCATGTATTGATTTAATTTTGATTCCAGTTTGATTGATTTTTCTCATAATTTCATCCAATAATAATTTAATTTCTTTCCTTTTTCCACCGAAAACGAAAAATTCTATTTTGACTTCACTTTTGATGAAAAATTCATTGATGACGTCAAACATCGCAACTGAAAGCGGTGAAAATTTTGATCCTTGAATTAAAAATGTTGACAAAAATAGAAGAAAAAAATTAATTGTGACTTTCATTACTAAAATATATTTGTACTGGAAGGAAATTATGGAAATAATTAGTGTGCTACATGCGCATAAAAATAAATTTATGATATTAAACTTTTTTAATTTTAAATTTCAACATTTATTAAAACTCCTTAAAAATTTCTATTTACAATTCACATAAAAATTCACAGAAAATTTTTGCAAACATTTGACCTTGTCGCACAGTGTTTAAAAAACCATTAAGATATTTTTGCAAATCCTTTCATTGTCTTTACCGTTGACAAAGGAAATTTTTGATTTAGAACTCTTTTGAGTTGTAAATTTTGAAACAAATTTTGAAACTTTGTGCAAAAAGGGATTTTTTTCTGAAAGATTTGTGGCTTCCAGAGAAACTCTTTTCTCGGTCATGCCATAAAACTATTTATGAGGATTTGAGCATTTTACTGTATGCTCTCTTTTTTTCATAACTTTTTGTTCTTGTGTTGGTTGAAATTTTTTAAAAATTTTTATAAAAATATTTTCCGAAATTATTAAAAATTTTATAAACGTGTAAATTAAATTGTTAAAAACTTTGTTCTCGATTATTTTTGCTCCAATAAAGGGTTAAGAGATCACACAAATAAAAATTCCTTTTCAAAATTTCGCATGGTCATAAAAGCACAGTCAGGTAAACTTTTTTAAATTTTATTTTTTTGCTGAAGGTCGTAAACATAAAACTTGAAAAATGACTTTTATAAATAAACCACCCAAAATGCCAAAATGTCTCTTGTTCATCCTTTTCTCTCTCTCCGTGGAGTTAAAAATGACTTTTTGCAACAAAGAGGTAAAAAGACTCATGGAGGGAAGTTGTTTATGATTTACAACAGTTTTGAAAAAATTATTTTTATGATTCTAAGAAATTTTTTGACTTTTTAATGAGAACCGCATGCAATTATGTCATAAAATATTAACCGTAAAAACTGTAAACTGTGATTTTTTTCGCAAGGTACGTGAGAAGGGTAAAAAAACTTAAATATTTGTATTTTTTCCCCTTTTAAACTTGTGCGCATTTAAATAATTTAATTTCCAGCCTTAACGAGAATAAATTCAATCGCACACCATAAAAGTCATCGATGTTGTTGCTGTTAATCAAACTTGAACATATTTTTGGTCATTGCATGATTAAATTCATGATCATGTGATGCATTTTTCATTTGTTTATACACAAGTCGAATGTAATGTGTGCATAGAACACAGCCAGAGCGATATTATTTGTTTATTCGACCATAAATTATGTTTTATATTAACTCGTTATGTAAACACGTTTTTTTCTCTCGGTGCGCCCCATAATGAGTTTAATAGCTTGCGCATCGCATGATATAAAACTAAAATATAAAAAAAATCATGAAGGTATCAAGCTAAACATGATGTTCAAAATTACACAAAAATATTTATGATTTTTGAATGAGGCGATGGTGGGGGCATCAAGTCGAGCAGAAGTCAGTCAATTTTCTATTAGTTAAAGACTTGACTGGCTGCTTGATGAAATTGACGTGTGCTGTAAACAGTTTAACTAATCATTAATGTATCGTATGTGGAAAAATTTTACCACACAAGTTGTTGGCGATGCCAATTAAAAATAGGAAGATGATTTTGTCGAATTGTTGCCCTCAAATTCGTAGCTTTAATTATTTCTAAACCTTAAATTGTTTGACAATATTTAAGGCTGAAAATCAAATCAATTGCGTATCAAATAACAAATAATTTCGTTACTTAATCGGGTCATTGAGTGCCATTAAAAAATCTCACTTTAAATTGCTTTATGCGCATAATATAAAAAAATAGACAATAACTTTACAATCATAGAGTCTCAATTCAGTGTAAAAATTGCCTCGAAAAGTGTTTAAGTAACAAATCATATTGTTTAAGTTTTGCTTGATTGATTTCAATAGCTCTTATAGCATTTTTTTGTGCAGTTCTTTTTATTATAAAATTATACACAACAGCCGACAGATTTTCCTCTCTCTCACTCTCTGCACAGTTTGCTAGATAGCTCGAGCATTTAACTATAATTTTCATATCCGAATGAGTTTTCTGACTGCATCAAATCAAATTCACATTGTATAATTTTATTGTTTCGCTTGACTTGATTCGCACATCGTATCATTAGTTGAGCTGCTTGTACCTTGCTTTGTTTTCAACATTCATTCATTCACTTTTTTACTCACTGATTAGAGTTTGATTTTTTAAGCTGAAAATTTGCTAAACGTTTAAGCTGAAAAATTAGGAAAGTCAAAATTATGACATTTTCTGTATTTTTCAATGATGCACTAATTAAAGGGTGACCAGATGTCAAATTTAACTAAAAAATTGTATTCCGGTTTGAAAAAATTTCTAAAATTTCTAATTTTTGCTTGACTTGATTCGCACATCGTATCATTAGTTGAGCTGCTTGACCTCTTTATTTTCAACATTCATTCATTCACTTTTCTCACTATATTATTTTTAATAAAATTGTTAAACGTTAAGGCTGAAAAATTAGGAAAGTCAAAATTATGACATTTTCAGCATTTTTCAGTGATGCACTAATTAAAGGGTGACCAGATGTCAAATTTAACTAAAAAATTGTATTCCGATTTTTAAAAATTTAATATCATTAAATACGTTTTATTTTTTCTAAAAATCACCTGGTCACCCTAACTAATTATCATCGCATTCGCAGCCTGTCATGCATAATAGCTCATAATTTGCACATTCTCTATTTGAGTCTGCGAGTTCTTTTTTTGCTCTCCTCCATCACATCTTATAGCTCGGTCTTGTGTTTATCTAGTCGCATATACACAAGCTCTCACATGTTATTGATATATTATGGAATGCTCAGCATGTAAATGCTCCTTTTATGCATGAGTCCGATGTTGTTCGCTTTTAAGTTGTCAATCATAGAAATTGATTTTGAGGTTGAGTAAATTAGCGCGATTTTTATAAAAAAAAATTAAAAAAAAACATCAATTAATTACCAAATTTTTAAATTTTTAGGATTCGAACCCAGTTTTTGTCAATTAAGTTTTTCTTGATCACAATATTTTTTTCTTTATATGAGTGAAAATCGCGCTCATTTGTCATGTTTCACGCAACTGTTATAATTTAATCGACGGCATGTATGCAGAAAAATATGGAAATTCCTTATATCCATCTCATTTTTCATTATAGTGATTTTTTCTCCCTTCTCTCTTATTTCCACACAATCGTCTCAACTCTTTTCTATGTGACGATCTTGCTCAACAGCTGTTGCGAAGCAACAGATGTTGTGTAAAAAAAACGGTCAAAAAATATTTAAAAAAAAAACTCTTACATGCGCTCCAATACTTCAACACCATCAACTTCACCACTCAACCTCTTCCCTCGATAATCATGCGCTCTCACTGTCGTACCCCCAATTCATTTTCATACAGTGACAAGATTAAAGACAACGAGAGAAGAAGTGCAAAATCATTCATGTTACCAAAGATGAAAAAAAATAATTTTAGAAAGAGTAATTCTTGTTGAACCAATAAAACAGTCAATCATAACGGTGAAATAAAATCTCCGCGACAATTCAAACATTCACATCTTAATTTTCAAAAGAATTTTAATATAAAAAATTTACAGGAAAAGGCAAAAAAAAAGTAAAAAAAATTAACACCCTTTCTTTGTACAACTATATTTGCACGGAAAAGTAAAATAAAAAAAATAGAAAATTTACATTTTATACCTTTTGTTATACTCTTTTAAACTAAAATATTTTATTTTTTATCCAACATATTAAAATATTATCAATACTTAATGAATTAATATTAATTTAAATCCAAAAATAAGAGGGAGCGGTTTTAAAAAAATCAAAAGAAAAATACGCCCACTTCTCTAATTTTTGATCTTAAATTCCAATATTAAATTCATTCAAGTATTGCATACATATGTTTAATATGTTGATAAAGCAAATACCAAAATTTAGTTTTAAGTTTACAAGAGAGCTAAACAAAAGGAAAAAATGAAATGTACTATTTTATTTTATTTAATACTTTTCCTCAATACCTAGTTTACAAAAGAGGAGGTGAAATTTTTTTACTTATTTTATTTCCTCTTAACTCTCCTCCGGTACAATGCGTTAATGGACATTGAATGCATAAATTTTTTCGATCACAGAAATGTCCACAACTCAATAACCTGTTACACTCTCAAAGTCCACGTGAGGTTGGAAAAATCTCAGCAATTTTTATTTTACCAAATCGGTCGTCAATTGCGGTAGGCTTCCTCTCTCTCGTGCGTTGTCTATTTTGATCAATTTAGCGCACATGCTTAAAATTTGCTTCCACTTCTCTCGCACTCCCCTGAATGTGACGATAAAAAAGGCTTTTCTTAATGAAATTTAAATTTTACGCGCCTCGAGTCGATTCGAAATGTGAAAATTATTGATAAGTTCCATAAAAAGTCGCATTAAACAGATCAACTCGATCGCAAGCAGACAACACATAAACTTTTTCCTGTGCCTCGGCTCTCGACGACCAACATGACTTTATGTTTTCGTACATTTCATTAATTAGCTTAACATTTTTCTTATTCGCTCGAGTTTTGGATGATTTTTTTCGAGGTTTTGGATTTATTCGATTTTTGTGGGAGTCATTAAAGTATTAAGGGAGATTAGCTGATTTTTGCGAATGACTGAATTTTACGACGATTAATTAAGTCAGAATAATTTTACTGAAAATACTAAAATTAAAATTTTGAAGTGTCGAAAACTCCAAAATCACCCCGTTCAGATTCAAAGAGCAAGTTAAAGCAGAGCGAGGAAAAAATAAATGGATATATTACGAGTAAAAAGTAACATTTAAGAATATTAATAAGACAACAGAAGCGATAATGAAGCGACTTTAGGAATTTAAAAATTTATTGCTTCATGTTGACTCTCACTGAAAAAAAAGCCCTTCGAGAAAAATAAATATTTTTTTTGTAGTCCGAAAATATCAGTCAATTGGAATCTCTACAAGTCGCCAAACAGTTCGATTAATTAACGACGCACTAGTCGTGCAATTTATAATCTTCATCAGCTCTTTTTTGCATTTTTTGTGTCCTTTTGTGTTTATGCTCCATGAAGATTTTAATTTCATTATTACCAATATAGTCATTTCTTAAATTTGGACTTCAATTTAAATAAAAGGATGTGATACAGTCGAACAATACTTGGTCGTGGAATTTATCTTGATTTAAGCGAGAAAATTGGATGATCGAACGTTTTTTACTAGTTCAATTTTGTTATAATATCATTAGTAAAAGAAACAAATAAAAATTAAGAAACTCAATTTGAGAAATAATAAAGGTTCGAATCCTAAAATTTAAAATTAAATGTTATGAATTTACTTCTTTTTTTTAAATTCGCTAAAAATATTTTCAATCAAAAATATTTCAATTCTTGCCTTAAAAAAATTAATTTATTAATTAATATTCACTGCAGCACAAGCGCGCAAAGGAAGAAGAAAAATTTCTGAAAAATATTAAATTGCAAAGCTGCGGGCAATCAGGAATGTTGTCGTCAGCTTGTGCTTCAAAAATGGAAATTATTTCATTTTTGTCAACATGACATGCACTCATATATCAACAGCAATGTCGCAAGACCACACATCAGGGCAGCACATAAAATAATTTTATTAGCAACACATCGAGCGAGCAACGGTAGTTTCTTAAAGAAAAAAAAATTAATTGCAGTTTTGATTTTGCGTTTATGGACAATGTAACATGGAGTCGTTGACGGCTAAAATTAAACTCTAAACCATGTAAGAGCATTTATATAAAAAAAGTATAAAAAATTGAATTAAGTTGTAAAAATTAAATTGACCTAATGAAGATTTCGAAAAAATTGACACAAAAATGTCCGCACATGGCAAATTTTTCATAACTTCTTTGCAAATGAAACATAGCTCGCGAGACAAAAATCGAAAACATGTGCGCGAGACAGCAGGAAAAATAATTTTAAATGCGAGCATATCAAAATAAATAAAAAATTTCCATCAAGAAGAAGAAATTTTCGAAAAATATTTTCGAGCAATGTCATCACATAAAAAGAATCTGAATGAAACATTTCATTGATGAAAGTATACACATGCCCGCCATAAGTCATTAAATACCTCCAAAATTTTTTGAGATGATCCATTATCAACTTCTTCTTCATCCACATATGCTCTCGTCGCATCCGAGAAAAACATTTTTATAAATTTATTGGTGCGACGAAAGGACATTAGATGAAACAAATATTTTGTTCGAATATAAATTACGGAATATATTACAGGAAATCTCTAATTTATAAAAATAATAAAAAATTCTGTTCTCTTTTTTGTTCTTTTGATGAAAATTTCTTGTTGCTGTTGATGAGGAAAAATGTCATAAAATTTAAATTAATATGATCGAAAAACATGTGGACCAAAAACTAGATGAAAAAATATGGCGGAGAATTTTTAAAAATGATTTAAAAGATTTTAAAAAAGTTTAAAATAAAATTAAAATATTGAAATTTAATTTTAATTTTTTTTCCTCTTTTATTTTAAATATTTAAATATCATCATCACCTCCCTCGTAGAACAATGAGTTCAAATTGAGCTCAAACATTGAACTATTTAGTTCAGATGAACAAATTTGAACGACCAAATTTTTTTTTTGGTTGTTCTTTGAACTGGAATTTCCATGTGATAGGATTCATTGTTCCTTAAAAAAAAAAAAATTTAAAAAAAAATAAAAAAAAAAAAAAAAAAAAAAAAAAAAAAAAAAAAAAGGAAAAAAAAAAAAAAAAAAAAAAAGAAAAAAAAATAATCAAAGATTAAATATTTAACAACTTTCATACAAAAGCTTACCACGCGATTTGAACGAACGGATTTGAACTCAACATTTAATTCAATCGAACCAAAAACACCCAAATTTAACCATTTCACCAGGGCTTGTTAACTAATCCCATAATATTTAATAAAGAAAAGATTCTCAGTCGAGAAGCGAAAAAGCTGAGAAATGAGCGTTTGATCAGATGCTGATACGATCAAGAATTCATTAAATTTTCTTTTTGATTTCTTGAACGTTTTATGAAAAAAAAATTTATCTCGATTCTTTGTGTGTATCTCTAAAGACCAATCTCGATTTTTGCCGCCCGAAGCTCTCGCATTCGAGATTGAGGAGAGGAAACTATTAAACTTTTTTTTTATATTATTCCCCTCATTTTTTGGATAAAAATCTTGTTTCATTAAGCAATAATTAATTGATGTGCTTCGCCGTTGTTCTTCTTACTCTTCAACATTTTTTATATTTTTAATTTTTATTAGTCATTTTAGTTGTTTAAATTCTAAAAACTCTAAATATGGAAATGTCAGCGACTTTTGGTAGATTTAGTTGAAATTCCAAAAATTATCTCCAATAAATTTATGTCTCGACTAACTTAAATAGGTGCCGATCTTAATATATGCGGATGCTACTAAAAAATCTGTTCACCAAAAAAACATTCCACTATAGTTTAGTTGTTGGAGATGCGTGTACTAGGTCAGTGACGTCTTTATCGATTTTACATGAAAGCTGAAGCGATATTTTTTCGTTTATTTTTCCATTCGCACTCTCCATCTCACTTACTCCTATATACATTCAATTGTCGCACTATTTTTGCGTTTCTGTATGTGGAAAAATTCGTTTGAATTTAATTAAGAAAAAAACTGATTAAAGTACAAATTAAAAAATGTCAATGTTTGAGACAAAAATAAGTTTAAGAGGTTCGATTTCTCAAATTATTTCAGAAAAATTATTTAGCATAATAACGATTTTTTTGAAATTTTCAACAGTATAATTAATTTTTAAAATTTTTTTCATCCTTTTTTAAATTTCAACAATTTTTTTGAAAGAACAAAAATTTTCACATCATGCTGAAAAAAATCGATAACATTATCACCAGCATAGTGTTTAACCATCTTAAACTGTGTCATTGCCGTAAATTTAAAGCAACCCTCTGCTAAAAAATGGTGTGATGCCGAAAATGTTTTAATCTATTCAACAATGTTACTATTGTAATGTTCTTCTCATTCTTTTTTCGAAAAAAAATTCATTGACAAACAAGAATACGAATGTCGGGGAGTGACGAGAGCTCTTTTGGGAGTAAATGAAATTTAATTTTCCTCTTATTTCTCCTCTCGACATCTCGCGCGCTTGTGTGTCTTCGTCATTGATGTCGTTTAAAGTTTGTAGAACTCTTTTAGTTGCGGGATGTTGAACTCACTCCAAATAAAACAGCACATTGTCGCCGATTGTTGGAGAACTGAAATTCCGTTTCAAAAAAAATTCAAGTCAAGGTCATTCAACTGAAATATTTGGGGTAAATTTAAATTCTCCAAAAAAATATGGTTTGAGTGGGTGGCGAACAATTAAATGTGAAGCAAAATCATGAATGAGAACTCATCAGCAACGGCAACCAACAATTAACCGCCAATATGTGTGTGAGTGCTATAGTTGTGCATGTGAACACTCTTTTTTGATAACTTTCGATTTCGATGATTTTTTTCGAAAAAAAAAAATTTAAATGAGTGGCAAAAAAATTTCCGCAGTCGAATAATATTGACATAACTTTGTGACTTCTTCGAATCGATAATGAGGAAAAAGTTCGATTGAGGTTTTTTAATATTTATTTATTGAGTTAATTTTTTGTGTTAATTTTGTATCAAAGTGAATTTTTAAATGTGAAAAAATATAATTTATTTTAATTAATTTTTTTTGCATTTACAATTTTTTTTATCATTTTACAACATTTGAATTTTCCTTTTCGTTTATAAATTTTCTTATCTTTTTTGCTCACGTTAAATTATACCTTTTTGAAATTTATTTCTTTGTTTTGAATTTATTTCTCTGTTTTAAATTTTTCCTTCATAAATTTTCAAACATAATCCCGAAAAAAAATATTTAATTCATGAAATTAAAAACATCTCAATTTAAGAAGAAATTATTGAGAAATTATTCACAGCGAAAAAAGTATTTTTTTTAATTTTGTTTAATTTAAAAAGTTTTAAGCACCACACAAATCTACAGCAATATAAAAATGAGAGAAAAATTCCACAAATAAAAATTCTGGAATATCATTTTTTGCCTCCAGCACCTCCCAAAAAAATTATATATATTTTTTCTCTCTTTGCTTATATCTTTATGCTATAATATTATTTTTTAATACACTTCACTTCGTTCCTTTGCGAGAGATATGAGAAGCCAGCCACAGAAAAAAAGAGCTACTCGGAGAGAATAGCTGAGCTATATATGTGTATGCATGGTTATATGCATGTATGTATGAAGAATATCCAAGTCAAATGATGCTCCACCTTTTTAGTATATTTATGACAGAACAGAAAATAAATAAATAAACGATCATAAAAAATAATAAATGCGGTAAAATTTTTACAAAAGTCTTCACATTTACACAGTCACACTGACAGCGCACGACTGTGCTTGTATTCGGATTATGAGAACGGAGAAGAAGCTAGCGATAAAAAAGAAAAGAGGAAGGGAGTGTGAGCATGTGTTGGTAGTTTACATCCAGAAAGTGCACTCGATGAGGGGAAGTGTGCAACATAATACGCAAATGCGCATGTAAACTCACAAACACACACGAGCAAAAAATTGCTGAGGTGAAGGAAAACATAAGAAAAAGTATTTTTATGATTTAAGTGCCGATGTATGTGAGCATCGTAGTGTTCGTGTGTGAGAGGGAAAAAAGAGAAAAAGATCTGTGCAACTTCGACTGCTGTCTTTCTACGGAGGTCTCGGCAGTCAAGTTTTGTGTTTATACAACGGCGCGCGGCGGCGGGCGAGAGATGATTGTAGGGAAAAAAATATCATAAAAAAATATTTTTCATATAATTTATCTTTTTCGATCATAAGACAAACACACTATATACATTTATATACACATATATAAAGCGAAAAAAAAGTGAGTGTGAGTGAGTGAGAAGAGGAATATTAGAGGAATTATATTTCACAAAAATCATAACAATATTCAATGTTTGATTTTCCGTTGATTCGTGTAAACGTGTTTTTGCACTTTATCGCCGCAACTCAAAACAAAAAACCAATTTTCGAGAATTCTTTTAATCGGTAAAGGAAAAATTAAATTTAGTGATTTATTAACAAGAAAAAATATTAAGTGAAAAAAATATATAAAAAAAATATTTTGAATGGAATAAAAGTGAAGAAAAATTATTTATCAAGAATAAAAAGTGCAATCACAAAAAAGAGTGAAGAAAAGTTAAAGAAAAAATTTTTAAACATCATCAATGAGATGATTCAACTTGACTCAATTGGATATAAAAGAAATGCTGACAATGAATCAAATTCTGTACATGAACAAGGTTAATATTTTTTCTTCTATTTCTTGAAATATATCTCGATGAAATTCGAGACAGTGAAGGCTTGAATAACGATTTTTGATTGGCTGTGAGGAAAATTTTGAGGGGTGTTGAGAAAATTTTATGCTAAAAAAAATTGATATTAAAAAAAATTAAATTAATATATTTTAAACTTGTGTTGAAGATAGTCAGTTGTCACTAGAACTTGCTTTACCGGTTGAAACTATTTTTGTTTTTGCGAACAATGCCGTCGGCAAAGAAAAAGAATTCAAGGATGTGAAAAAAAATTTCCTTTATTTTTTAAAATTTACTTAATTTATCAAAATATAAAATTAACGTCAAAAAGTATGAAATAAATTAAAAATTAAGAAAATATCAAATTTTTCAATATTTTAAATATTTTTTTTTAAAAAAAATTAAAAATTATTACACAAACAATTTTAACAAATATCTTCCTTAAGTGTTCAAAAAAAATTCATCCGCCTTTTAACTTCGTGTGCATTTATGATGTGAGAAATTGCTAATATACACAACTTATGCAACATACAAAACAAGCTGTAGTTTTAATGACTTTCCGTGCCAAGTTATTGCGCTCATCTCTCAAACAAACTCTCGCACTTGTGAGAGGTTTTTAGCGCAAGAATGCAAGCAAAAAAATATTTAAAATTTGCACCGTCGATTACGGCAAGAGAGCAATTTTTCGCATATTTAATTTCAACATACAATTTTGTGGTTTCTCTCGTTTCACTTATGAAATAATTTTTTGATATATGCTGCTCAAAAAAAAGTCACACCATGATAAGTTTTCATGAGTTTTGATGTAAAGTGCATTTTGGGCTTCTTCCTATTGTGCGGTATCTTATTGTTTCCGGAGATCCTAAATGACCGCATGGAATGTAACTCAAGACATGTGCGAACTGAATTTTTATACACGATGAATCACCGAAAAAAAAGATGATCTTTGAGTTATTTTTTGTTAAAACTTTTCACTCAATTTAAACTCCCGACAATGATGTCAATATTTAACTTAATTTGTTTTTATCTAACAATAAATTTTATTTTTTACAAACCAAAATCCAATTCATGTCTCTTTGTATCATCATAACTCCTCACCCGAACAACTTTTTCCTCACTTTCAATGTCACCCGGTGTTTTGTGTTGATTGTTTAATTTTTTTAAGAAAAATTGGCAAATTTCAACCGCGTAACAACTCACATAATTTTTTACGTTTATAATTTTTTTCGGCTTTTGTCTCTTTTAATCCCCAAGGAAAATAAAAATGATTGCCACAAATATGAGGAGACTTAAGAAAAATTAATTTTGCGCCTTTTCTCGCTGCCAAAAATCACCGAAAATTTCGAGTTTTCATTGTTAAGTCGACACAGTTTTTTCAAATATAATAAATGGAAATGAATTTATTGCGTGATTTTTATATTGTTATTAGCGTGCTTTAAAGCGTTTATTTTAAATAAATTCTCATGACAGCTTTCAATAACATTCTCGATGATTGCTCGGTGTGTGAAAATTATTAGAAATTTTTCTCTCAACTCATCGAAAGATTGTGCGATATTTATAGTTTTTATTTTTTTTATTGAACGAAAAATTTCTTTTTGGATTTTTCATTGTTATTGGCGTTGTCAAAAATATAAAATTCAAAGATTTCTCAAGAACATATTTGAGTCTCCGTAATAGCTTGAGATTTGCATTTATAATAAAATTCTCAGTTATATAAAATTGTTCACCTCTGGCCATGGAATGATTTTTGTATTTTTATATTTTCTGATTTGACAGTTTAGAGGGAAAAATATTGTAATTAATTCACCGAAAGGCAAATTTTTGCATTCATTGAGATATGAAAATTTTAGGCTTTGAATAATTCACTGGAAGATTTGGTTCGTAACTCATCAAAAAAAAAGTGATAGTAGAATAATTAAAAATGTCTATGTTCGATGGTGATTAAAGCGCAATTTTGAATTGATAAAGATTTAAATTTATCACTTTTTAGAGAAATCAATAAATTTACGATTTTAAAATGTCCAAACGCTTTTAAAAAATTATCTTAAAACATGATGAATCCTCATTAAATTATACCCAAAAACTATCACTCATTAGTTTAATTTCCTGAAACTTAAAATTGGAACAAATCAATAAATTGCTTCGCAGTCATTTGAATTACAATAAATTAAGAATATGCCGACCATAAAACGTGAGATATATCGCCATGCAAATATTAAAATCGCTTTACATATTATTAGTTGTTGATATTTCCCCATTATATACATAACAGCAATTATAAAGTCATGTACGCTTATATACAGTGGCTCAAATGCGAGAGAGAGACATTCAATTTGCCTTTAACCGCAAAATAAAGTGAGACTCGAGTACATAAGAGCCATCATCCTTATTTACCTTCATTGATTTATAAACCCTGTTGATGATGATGATTATGTGCATGTACAAACATGATAATTAAATTCGAGAGAGAAGAATTCTGTTTGAAATGAGTAAAAAAACTATAAAACCATTTGACAATAGCAGTTGGGGATTACCCGCTTGAAATCATTCGGAGACAACTTTATATGAATATTTAATTACTTAAACGATTGCTGGCGTTAGAAATTAAATAAAAAGTCAAACGAGAACATTAAAAGTTTTAAGCACTTTCTTTCAAAATTTTAAATTTTAAAATCAATAAATGCCCGCGGTTGGAATAAATTTTACTACTGTCATTTTGGCATGAATTCAAAGTACTTTTCATCGAACGTATAATTATCATCATTATATTATTATTTTCTCATATACCCAGATGAGATTTCAATTTGTAACCCGAACACACGGCGAATGTGTATATAAAAAAATATTATACTGACATGAATATATTTATTTTACATTCACGCTGTTAAATGCATGGAATATCTCATTGCGAGAGTAAATAAAAAATAAATATTTTCTTGAAAATAATTTACAAATGATGTTATTGCAATTTTTGCATTGTAAACGATGGAAAGAGAGAGAAATAAGATGGAAGAAAATTCCAATATTCAATTGACTTTTTTTGCTGTTCTTTTATGCATGAAAATAAAGCAATGATAAAAATTTAAAAAGCTTGGGAAAATTGATCGCGATCGATAGCTCGATGGAAGTTTATTGCTCTATGATATCTCAATTGAGCATTAAAAAAAATTAAAGAAGTTAATTTAAAAAAAAAACATTTGCCAAAAAACATATTTATAGAATTTTTAGGATTCGAACCTCAATAACTTTTGTAAAAATTTTAAGTCTTTTTAATTCTTGATTTTTATATGCTAAAATTTGTTTCATATTCTAAACCCAATAAGAAGTTTTTATGTCTAACCCAAATTTTCCTCCTCATTACCTTCAAAAAACCCCAAAAGCAAAAAACAACCTTAATCAGTACACCGAAACACAATTTTTCATCCTCTTCCTTAAGCTCAATATATTTTAAATTATTCATGTTGATTTTCCATCTCTCTCCTCCCTTTTTCATTCCGTTCACATGGTCACATTGAGTTTTTAAATGAATTTAAAAAGATTATGAACAACCAAAATCGAGTGTGTGTACTGAAATAAAAACGACGACATGAGAAGAGAAAAAAAAACATGAAAATGAAATTTAAAAGGGATTTTTCGGTGTGCACAAAATTTCTTATGCATCTCATCGATGCTTTTTTACATTTGCCAATGAGAGTGGCCAATCAGCCAATCGCAAAGAGCATGTTCAAATTTTTGCTTATTCATTTCGTATATTTTTTTTATAAGAAGAGAATAAAAAGATGATTATGTTTCATGAGCTGAAGAATTTTTCGTGTATTCTGTGTGTGTTTGTTGTAATAATATAACAAGATTGCTGTCTGGACGTTTAAAGAGTTGCCATTATATTTCTCCATGTCTCTTTTTATTGTCTCCGCGGCGAACTTACGACTTGAGAACCAACAGAAAAAAATGCTAAAATATATTCCGCATATATGTTCGAGTTTATTAATTTACAAGTCGATTTTCTCTCTCTCCCAGTCTGTGCATCTTCTATCATCGACCACAGAAGGAGTGAGTGAGATGGATATTAGCAAAAATAACCAGTTTTCGGCTGCCATTTCGCCGCAAAATTTATATTGTTCGTTGATCGATATGAGTCTCACTCATAAGTTAATTAAATATTGAAAGAATTCTTTTGCTGTCCGATGATGAAAAAGGCAAAAAAAATTTAAAATTTTTCGACTGACGTGGGATGAACAAGAAATATCGATTTAGACTTATCGCCGTATAACGATCAAGTTAATGTGAATATTTTCGATTTTTTGCCAATGAGAAATCTTAGACATAATCGGTTAAATTAAACTGCTTGTAAATTATGTGCATAAAAATCAAGAAAAAGGAAATTGAGTGTTGGTGATTCGATAAAAATCAACAGTGTAACTAAAATTTAAATATTTTATCAATTCAATGTTTCATTTTCCATTGCGTTTCATTTTTTATATTAAAATCCCTAAAAGGTAATTTATTTTTCTAAAAAAGTCAAAAATGTCCATTTAAGTCTCAAGCAATCACCACAAAAATTGATTTTTAAAGCCTTCAACTTAAAGCTTAATTTTCAACCGTAACCTAATACTATTTTCTCTCTTCCAACATTTATAGATTTAAAAGAAGAAGCTTCATGTGATGACAAAGAGAATTCAATCGATAACAGCAGCAGCAAGCTAAAAAGAAAGCATAGTAGCAACAATTTAACGGCAGAATCTTCAGTGATGATGGCTGATTGCGAGACGGCATCGTCGCGTGGCGAAAATGAGGGTGAGGATGTAAATGGAAATTTGGAGGATGTGAATGGAAAATCGATCGGAAAGGATGAGCACGACGATGAAAATTCCATTGCGGATGACAATGAAATGGAGCCGGGCGAAATCAGCTTTAATCCGACAAATGCATTGGGCATGCAGGCACAGCAGGCGGCTGCCACGGCGGCACTAAGTGAAGCTAATGCACTTTTTAATAATGCAATGTTTCAGCAGCCCGGCATGTCGATGCAAACCTTTCAGAATGCAATTGCACAATTCACGGCAAATGCAATCGCCAACAATATGGACAATGAAACTGTCATGAAAAATTTGGCCATCTTACAGTCGGCTCTCTTCACACTTCAACAGCAGCAGTTCCTTCAATTTCAATTAATTCAACATTTGCAATCGCAATTAGTGAATAAAAAGGGCGATGGCGATGTGGATGGGCTGAAGCTCAACAACAACAAGTCCGAATCGGATGATGAGGAGCAAGATGGCAAATTGAAGGATGACATTGATGAGGAGGATTGCGAGTTGGAGGAAATTAATCGAGAGCATGAGAGGCAGACTCAAATTCACAAGCGACTAATGGAAAATAAACATTTCAGCCAAATGCAAGAGCAACTCGTGAAAGAGAGTGAAAATAGGTGAGTTTAATTAAGGTCGCATTGAAAAATTTAAAGATGGAGTTTTTTAACAAAAAAAAATTTAATCAAAACTTTGGAGACACTTCTCATTAAATTGAAGGATTCGAACCTTAAACTTTTTATCTAAATTCAATATTTTTTTGCTCAGTTAAAATTATAAAGTTTAAATTCATGAATTTAAATTATAATCAAATATTTTCCACAGAAATTCTAAATCAAAAGCCGAAAATGGCGAGAGCGAAAACAAGAAGTCAAATAGCGACGAGCGTTCAGGCTCGTATTCGAATAATTTCTCACTAGCGTCAAATATCATCACCGATCACGATACTAATTCGCAGATAAGCGAGTCAACAAACTCCCTGTTTCTGTTAGAGCAAAAGGCCCAAGAGGTGCTCAACTCGGCATCGCAAGGAATTTTATCGAATAATCTTCTAGACGAATTAGCATTTGCCAATGATAAAGCATCGCCGAATGGACGAGCTGACTCGGCACTCTTTAAGCATCGCTGTAGATATTGCGGCAAGATTTTTGGCTCCGATTCATCGCTTCAAATTCACATTCGTTCGCATACGGGCGAGCGACCCTATAAGTGTAACATCTGCGGTAGTCGCTTCACCACAAAAGGAAACTTAAAAGTTCACTTTCAGCGGCATTCAGATAAATATCCACACATACCAATGAATCCGAATCCAGTTCCCGAGCACTTGGACAAATATTTCCCTCCACTCGTTCCATCGGAAGCACTCAAGGAAATGCCAAACGCTCCACCTTCATCGACACCACCGTTCTCCGGCTTTGAACCACGCCAGTTTCCACATCGTGGAATTTTCCCCGACTTTTACCTGCCTCGTCCACCGATGGACATCTTCAGTTCAGTCACCGGTGCTGGTGCTTGCGAATCAGCTCGAAATCCCGTTGACTTATCTCAAGTGAGAAAACCCGAATCGCCTGCTTTCCGTCTCTCACCGGAAGTGACGATTCACGAGGAAGAGACACCAAAGCAAAAAATCAAAGAGGAGCCAAGCGACGAGACATTGGACCTCAGTGACAAAAAATCATCATCATCATCTGTTCCTACACAAGCTGAAAATTCAATTCAGACTGTAAGACCGCCGGCAATTACACAACCACTACGCATTGCATCACCAAATAATAATAATAACAATCATAGCAGTAGAATAGAGAAAGACGAGTCGATTTCAAATGAACGTCCATCGATGCGTTCATCGCGACATGAACGCGATGAGAAGGAATTCAATATGAGAACGATGGCGGTTAAGAGTCAAAATTCAGTTGAGAGCTTGGCAAAAGTTCCATCGGTATCGCCGCCAAGCAGCTCATCGAGTACATCAGGTTCACTTTATCAGGACACTGTACTCGATCCCAACTACTTTTCGGCACATCTACCTCGACCCGACAGCCGAGACAGCTCGTGGGAGAATTTCATTGAAATCTCTTCGGAAACGTCCAAGTTGCAGGAACTCGTCGACAATCTCGATAACAAAAATATGGAACCGAATCAGTGCTTGGTGTGTAAAAAGGTGCTCTCATGTCGTAGTGCATTGCAAATGCATTATCGCGTTCACACTGGCGAACGTCCATTCAGGTAATTTTATTAGGATTAAAAATAAATCGTCGGATTTAATTAATCTCGATTTTTAATCTAATCAGGTGCAAAATATGCGGACGTTCCTTCACGACAAAAGGAAATCTAAAAACGCACATGAGTGTTCATCGAATTAAGCCGCCAATGCGAACCCTCCATCAATGTCCCGTGTGTCATCAAAAGTTCTCAAACATCTTCGTGCTTCAGCAACACATTCGCTTACACACTGGCGAAATGACTGACTTGACACCAGATCAAATTCGAGCAGCTGAAATTCGCGAGTTTCCCGATCATGGTGAAATGAAAATGCCACCTTATGCCATCCGAATGCCCGAATTTCAACCACAAAAGCGACCTGCTACAAACGATCATTCGGACGATGAAAATGACATGGATGAGGAGAATCGCGAGGCAGCGGCACGTGAGCGTGAATCGTCGCGCGAGAAACCTCCAAAAGTTCAAAAGAAAAATAGCGAGGGAATTCGCGTCAAGACTGGTCTCACATCGCCCGACATCGAGAATCATGTCGAGGACTTGAGAGCAATGAACTTACAACGTTTGTCCGTGCAATCAAACGACGACTACTCGCGTGACTCATCACCAGTCAGTCCGAGCATATCAGAAGCTAAAAGACTGCGCTCATCGAGTCCACAAGTGAGTCGTCACACACCACCGTCATCAGGTCTATCGAGTCGATCGCCCATCGCAACACCGCCCGCTAACGAACGTCCACCATTTCCTTATGGAGCGCCTTTTTTAGGCATGCCCCAATTCCCACCTTTCATGAATCGTCCACCATTCATGGCAAACGTACCCATCGTTCCGCCAACCGCTAACATGCCACCTTTCGGACTATTCGGTGAGTGTGAGCATCATTGCAGTCACTAAGCTGCAATTAAAAATTACTCAAATGATAAAAAAGTCAAAATTAATTAAAAATAGATTTGTTCAAAAGGTGTACGTGGTAATACGACAACATGTAACATTTGCTTTAAAACGTTTGCCTGCAATAGTGCATTAGAGATTCATTATCGTTCGCACACCAAAGAACGTCCTTATAAGGTAATCATCAACCTGCTCACAATTCGCCATTTTTTAAATTGAGTTAACTAATTTTGGTATTTTTTTAAATTCTTCTTATTTTAACATGTTCAGTGCACCATTTGTGATCGTGGCTTCTCAACCAAGGTAATTATTGGCATTATTTTTGAAAATTAAAAGTTTTTGGGTTGATTTGTGAGTTACGTAACAGTTTAGAATTAATTTAATTTAAATTTTAAAAAAAAATATCGAAGTTCTAGAATTATTTGAAACATATGAAACTTTTAGGATTCGAACCTAATTTTTAATAATTTAAATTTTTGTTATAAATTTTTCTATTTACTCAACTGAAATATTTACGTTTAAAATTGTTACATAAATCACAAATAAATCAAAAATCTCATCAACATCATCAAATGTGTAATCAAGATATTAAAAAACTTTTTATAATCTCTGGTCGGCAGTTTAAATATAGATTGATTTCTAAATACCGCTCTCATAGTTATTGTTATAAGCACAACTCGTGTGTCAGATTAAATAAATAAAATTGTATCATCCGAGCCTTTTGAACAATAAAAAGAAGAATTTCTTGTACGATTTTTGAGAACATTGAGGAAAAACATTAAAGTGTGATTAAATTTGAGAGAGAAAAGATTTAGCTTGAGTTTAATGAATGAATGTACCGGGAACAAAATTAACGATCTAACATGCTTCATTATGTTTTGTAAAAAATATTCAACAAAGTCTTAAACATAATGTCTCGTCTTATTATCATTCAATATATTTTTTCTTTTTACAAGACATCGATCAAACTGTAATTTTTCTTCAACTGCGTGAGATAGTCAAGGGAGCAAAACTCAGGTTTAAATAAATAATTTTCAAAGTTCTTTTAAAATTTAAGTAATTAATTTTTGTTAACAAATACCAAAACCCAGAGTTTCAACCCCTTGAAATAAGAAGCAAAAGAGATAAATTTAAATCAAAACTCAGCGCGGCAATTTATTTCATCGGCAAGCGGCGGCGCTGGGTGGCGATCGAGAGCCTGAGTAGATTTATACTAGAAATGTTTTGATATCGAGCCAACAAAATATTGTCACATTATGTTCGAACTTCTTCTCGTTCTGCGGTTTAGATTAATCGCTTTTCTTTGTCCGATAACAATGAGAAAACATGCTCGCACACTTGAAAATCGCTTAAATCGCATTTTCTTCGAAGAGTGAACTTAAAAATAAACTCACACACAATACAGACTCACACTCAGGCTTGGAGAAGAGATATATTTTGGGTGCGCAAAGTATAAATTTTGCGCCTTCCCTTCACACAGCATTGAATTATGCCGTATTTAAAGCTATTAAGCCTCAGCCCGAGGTGTATTAAATTTTACAATGTTAAACAAAACATTTCGTTGAGCATCGAATTACTCTACTTGAAGAAAATATAATAGATCACTCGCTAGTTTGAGAGAATTTAAAGGTTGTTGGAAGGGAAGAAGAGTTTTAGCTACGGATGGAAAGTTTTAATTTAATTAATCAAAAATTTCCAACACGCGATCATCAAATTTTATTTACTAATTGAGCATTATCAAATGACAAATTACGACAGCTTATAAATAAATACAAACTCAACTGCCAATCAATAAAAATTAAATTTTCTCGATGCAATTTTTTTTGTATGTCAATTAATTTATTGATTAACATTTTAATTTTCGTTAAATTGAAGCAATTTCACGGATTTTACTCGAAGCGATGTTGATGAGATGTGTCAATGTATTCGGAAATGATTTAAGCAAATTTGATTAATAAAATTTTCTCTTTTTTCTCATTGCAGGGCAACATGAAACAGGTAAATAAAGTCACATCAAAAAAAGTCATAAAAACCTAGAAAAAAAATTTAAAAATTTAATTTAGACATCAGAAAAAAAACTAATCAATTTTTTTATTTCACAGCACATGTTGACACACAAAATTCGTGACATGTTTGGCAATTCAAATTCTGGCGATGAGTCGCGAATGTCTAGCGGCGGCGGTGGTGTTGGTGGTCATACGAGCGATTCGCAATCAAATGTCAACAATAATCAGCAAATAAATTTCGCTATTAAACTGGAAAAATCGCGCTCGCCACATTTTAATGGCGACGACGATAAAAATGGAGACGATGATGAGATGATGAATAATCCGAAGGAGAATGACGGCGAGTTTGCGTTCAAGCCCGAGTCTGACATCAAAAACTGGTGCAGTAAACTCAACGAGATGCCAGAAAATATTGCTGCGAGTTGATAGAATCAATAGAAAGACTTTTTATGTGCAAACAATTTGTAATTTTGTGGGAGAGCGAGAGAGAAAAAATAATTTTCAGTTTTAAAGAGACATTTGACATATCAAATTAAAGCGATTAAAAGCGAAAGTGTACAGCAAACAACTATTTCTGTCCCCCATTTTCTCTCCCTCCCACCGACACACACTCCACTTATGTACCCTCGATTTGACACATACTCACTCAACTTCATATATATGTAAAATCGAGAATGCACAGTTATACACACGAAATATTGATTATTTAAAAAAGAATTGAGCGAGTGAGCAATGAAAGTGGGGGGCTTTATAGTAGCGAGTAACTTTTTTGAGTAGACGGCGTTATGATGTCACTGAAAAAGGATTAAAATCATATTTAAGTAGCCAGGAAAAAATAAATTTTCCTTTCGTTTGTCGGGATTGAATTAAATGTCCAAAAAAATGATAAATGACTTTTTTAAAATAATTTTTGAGGAAAGATTTATTGAGAATGATTCAATTTTTAATAAATTTTCCCTCACATTATTAAACACACCACAATTTTTAATGACGAATCTCAACGAGATTTAAATGATTTTTTAAAAAGTGTATAGCGAGATTTTCATATCCTCGATGGTGAAGACAAATTTTGCACTCTAAAAATTCTCGTCACGATCGAGGATGGCGATAAAGAAATAAAAAAATATTCAAGGAACCCACACGAGTAACTTCAATTAAAGCACTTAGTTGTAAAACGGCAAAAAATAAGAAAACAAATTTTTTAATTTCTTTGGATGTAAGACAAAAATGAGATCTTTGCAAAATGTGTATACCAATAATTTTTTTGTGATAATATGTTTAGTTTCGAAAAAAAAGAATGAAATCAATTTGAATTTAACAAAAAAAAAATTATTTCATTTAAACTCGCTTTTAATGCGTCGAGGCGAATAAAATTTTCTTAGTTTTTATTTCGTTTTTACTTTCATTTCACATCAATTAATTTCAACACACAACAGCATCACAAATCTTATTCATTGTGAAATAAAAAAAAGTAATATTGCAAACTTCTTTTTTGTACATAGTAAAAAATTGTAATTATTATTGAAATACGCAGAAATATAAAATTAAAATGGAGAAAAAAATAAAATACAAAATGAGTTGTTTAATTGCTTTATTTTCAGACAAAGAAATATCTAGGGATGATGACTTTTAATAATTTATTTAAAATGTTTTTAAATTCATTTTCCCTTGCAAAGATTTTTTATGAAACAATTTTAATATTTTTTAATTTTCAGCACAACCAGCTCAAATATTAGTCAAGGTCTATAAAATTTTAATTGTTCATTTCTTAACAGCTTCTTCTTCTTCACTCTCACTCCCCTTGTCGCATGCAAGCGGCAAAAAACACTTAATTGAAATTCCCTCATAAGACGAAACATTTAAATTAATAATCAACAAAGTGAAATGTGAAATGTGATTCGCATACGCACACACATGGAATGTGTGAATGTGTCTCGAAGAGAAACATTTTAATTTTGAGTGAAGCATCATAAAATATTAAAAGACACTCGGCTTTGGTGTATAATAAAAAAATGGAGAGAGAAGAATTTTCAACCCTTTTTAAGTTGAATTTTAAAAAAAAGGGGGTAAATTTCATGGCGTTTCTAATTTGCATAAATAAAAGTTAAATCCTTACGTTCAGTATTTTTTTATGAGCTCATGTGACATGGATTATGGCGCATATATAGAAGAAAAATATTTATATGTGTGTGAGAGAGATTACAGCTTGAAGCACTCTCTAAAATATTTATGATATCGCCACTCATAACTTTTCCTTTTTCCCCCAAGTACGAAAGCCATATAGGTGACTATCTGCTCTCTACTACAAACACACGAGTACACGATGAGAGAAAAACATGGAGAAAAAGGATGTGGGAAATATAAAAAGGATATGCGCAAGTGCGGTCAGAAAAAATATATATTTCATAATTTTTGTAGATTTTCATTTCATATTCCGAAAGCTCTGAAGCCAGTCAGAGAGAGATATTATTGGTTCCGCAGCAAGGGACGGAGAGGAGTAAGAAAATTGCACAACCCTCGATAACAATTTTTTTTCTCTTCGCACTTACACATTCACAGAAAAATATGCTCTGATATAATAATTTTTCCTTCATTTTTTTATATCTCTCGCACATAAAGACGATGATGATGATGAGGTGTGGTAAAGAAAAAAGATTCGAGCGAAGATTTTTTCAGCTGCAAACTGTAATTTTATGCTTTTAATTAGTAAATGACGAATCATTACAACGCAAAAATGCATTTGTTGAAATTTGAGTGCATTTTGACTATGATTAGCGATCTTTCGCATGAGCTGTAATGGGGAGAAAAATTGCAAGGGATGAAATATTTAGATTTTTTAAACAATTTTGATTTTTAATCAAATTAATATAAAAAATCTATTTTTAATATTTTATTCGATTTTTACTTAGAATTTATCAACCCTTGCAATATCTGCAGAAAATAAATTATACAGCAATTGGAAATTGCTATCTCATTCGGAGAATTTGAGGGAGTTTGATGTCCGCATAGTGAAGCGGAATTAAATGCGAACTGTTCTCGTTGTCTGTTGCAGATCAATGACGATTCAGGATGTACGTATGGGTATAGCAGTTAGCAGCGAGAGACGGAGGGAAAAACAATTTTCATTAAATCGTATGTCATCTCCGAAAATGAAGAATTTTTTCCATCTCTTTTCCTTTTCACAATCGAAATGAAATTTTTTCTGCCATCTCGAGAGTCGCAATTTTCGAGTTGGACGATCAAAGTGGTGGTTTTGACTGTTGTGTAAACATTTCAGAATATGAAATTGCAGTTACAGCGCGCCATCGCCGCAAAATGACTTTTTGCCAAAAACTTCTTTTTGAGGAAAACTTTTTTTGATTGAATTTTTTTTTCATTTTCCGTCTCTTGTTGCAATTACTTTTTTTTGCAGTGAAAATTCCGCAATGAATTATTTTTTAAATTGATTTCGTGACAACTGCAGATAATTTTTACAAAAATTCATTTTTCACTTTTAATAATTTTTTGGAGTTTAAACAAAAGATTTCAAATTTCCACCCTTGACTTCCGAAATATTTTAAACTCCAACAACCAACCTCTGAATCTCATCCTCTCTTCTCGGAAAATTATTCAAATTTTTCGCTTCACCTCCAAAATTCTTCGTGGAAAACTTTTTTTGTGTTCCAAAACTTTTCTCAATTCATCTTTTTCTCAGAAAAGCAAACCCGCCAAAAGTCGGCAGATAAAAAGAGTCGCATTAGTAAAATTCCCCACTCGCTCATATCCCTCCATGAAAAACAGTTTATCTTTCCATGAAAATCCTATCAATCAAAGTGATTTTTGTATTATATTATTACATTGTTTGTAAGCTCTCTCTTCCTAACTTCCTCTCATCGTTCACTCCGTTCGAGACTGTGATTTATTGCGTAAAAATATGACTCGAGGTGGTTTCGAATTTATTTCGAAAGAGTCGAAAGTGAAACTTTTACTTGCTTGTTTGCACGCCAAGAGATTCGAGGAAGGGGAAAACAGGAAACAAAAAAAATTGAAGGTAATTTTGCATTTAGTTGAAATTTTAAAAATCCAAAAAATACACTCCATTGAATTTTGTGTTATTTATTTATAACTTTTAGGATTCGAACCTGTGATTTGACAAAATCATAATTTTCTAATTTTTAAATTATTTTAACACTCACAAAAACCGATTGACTTTTCACATTATTGCCTCAACAAATCTCGCGTCGAGTGGCAATAAAACTTTGTTGTTTGCATTTTCGGTAATTATCATCATTCGAGTGAAATTTAATTGGAATTTCTCATTCTCATTTGCCAACTTTACCAATTAAAAGTCCTTTTTTCTATAATGCCCTAAAGTGAAAGAAAAACGAGGATGGGCAAGCGAAAAAGAAAAATCTTTTTGTCCGTAAAAAAAATATTGAATGCGAATGCTGCAAGTTGAATTTACATAAAAATCTATTCGTTATAAAAACATAATTAAGGAAAAAGTAAAATTAATTCAATTTCGTGAGCTTTTGTTCACTGAATAATTTTAGAAAAATGTGACTGAAAAATGCATTAAAAAAATTTTATTTGTCAACCTCAGAAAACTTTTTTCAATCAAATCTCGATGGGTGGAACTGATGAAGAGAAATTATCAACCATTAAGACCCTCACTAATGCACAGTCCCTTGAAACTTTCGTTATTTAACAATGAGCGAGGAGAAAAAAATTAAAATTATTCAGATTCACAATGGAAATGCAATTAAAAAGATTTTTTCTTCTTTACTTTATTGCTTTCCTTTCTCTCTCTCGCATGTACAACGAATTTTTTGTTATCATTATGTAAGGCTTCCCTTTTTTATATTCTATCGCTTTGGGTATACATTTGAGAAGACACACAGTGAAAAAAAGGCAAAAATAAATATTACATTTCTTTTGTCTTCTCAAAATGAGTGAGCGAAAAGATTTTAATTCCTTTATGAAAATGGCTCTCATTCTTTTTCATCGCACTGCTGATTTTACATTTTTCTCTGTGTCCTCTGGTGTGCGCGTGTTTGAAGTGGAAAATGAAGGTCCAGTGATGGTAACAATAATTGCTTTGGGGATTTTTTTTCGAATGTTGGGTGAAAAAAAAGAAGGAAAATGGGCTCTTGAAAATTCAAGTTAAATTAGCGCGGTTAGCTTTTAAAAATTTAAATTAAACTTAAAAAAAATTGGATAATTAAAATTAATGAAAGAATTAAATTCTTTAGGATTCGAACCTAAATTTTTTCATTTTTCGCTTAATAAACTTTTTTATTATTGAAATATTTAAATTAAAAACTCGAATAGCTCAAGAAAATCATCCTCAACTTGTTTTATACAATTTCCATCATCTTCAATCTTCAACAAAAAAAGTTGAATTTTAGATTAGATTTTCTTTTTTTTCCTTATGCGAAATGACAGTCACATAAAATCCATTTTCATCTCAAATAGAATATTACGCGCAATATAAAAGATACAACACTAAATTGTGTGTACACACAGGCAGAGATAGAAGAAATAATTTAAAATGTAAATCTCTAGATTGAGTTCCATAAATCATCCCAAAATGCCCTTGCCTTGTGCAATTGTCCTCCCGCTTCAATAAGTTTAATAGAGTCGTTAATAAATTTAAAGAGATTTTATGGTTTAATAAAACTCTCTGCAGCATGTCACCAGAATGATGAAAAGGAAGCGAAAAATAAGAATTCTGTGAAACAGGATTACATGCAATCGCACTCATAGTCGAGCATGCATGGGAAGGAGATAAATATTTGTCAATTTTTGCTATACTTATTTCTCTCTAACCCCCGAATATGTGACACAAATAAAGGGATGAAAGATGACATATGTGTAAATAGATATCAAAAGCAAATGCAAGAAAAAAATTGAAATTGATACAGATGTATCGCAAATGATGATGATGATACACATTTAACGCTTTTATATTTGCAAACACACATCGAAATGTATTCGTGAGAGCGAAGAAGATCCTGTTAGATTAAATTTTATATTGTCCTCAACCATTTTGATGGAAAAATGTGAAAACAAGGAAATAAATTTGTGGCTGATTAATATTTGCTCAAGTGATTTATGTGAGTTGATGATTTATTTTTGTAAAAAAAATATTTGGTAATTTAAAGCAAAATTTTTGAGAGTTGAATTAAAAAATAAACATCCATATATAATAGCCAAATTTAAACTTTAGGATTCGAACCTTTTTTTTCTCATGAAATATTTAATATTTTCAATTAATTTAAGATATATCTTGAATTAATCTAATGGACATTCAATCTTAAAAACAAATCAATTCATCATAAAATTTTCCTCTTACAAAAAAATATAAAAATTTGTCAAGTGAAGTGCGTTGAATTAGTGTATGATTATTCAATTTAATGCTCTCAATTTCGGCAAAGACTTCCTTACAATTAGCCATATGTCAACAAAAAAAAACGAGTCTTTTATGCACTTCGCACTATCATATTTTATCATCGCGCAGTGAATTTCCCGCTCAAATGACTCACCATAATGTAATAAAAAAGAGTACTGTCATTGTTCGCAGTCACTCTCGTGTTTATTAATTCCATCCATTTAAACAATTTCTCAATTTATCATATTAAAAGACACAATGACTTTTTTCGCACCCCCGACAGTGAATTCTCTTCTTTTTCAACCCCAAAAAATGTATAAAAAAATTACACGACCAGTTTTATGCATGTTGAATTTCACCATAAATTTAACCTTAAATATTTTTTTGATTGTGCTACAATATGTGCACGTTATGAATGTCGAGGGGAAGCAAGACGCAGCTAATAAAGTGTAAAGCTACACTCTCGTCCTTGCACACATAGTCGCTGCTGTCATCGAATCGAAGAAGCGTGAAATTGAAAACAAGTTGCAGTCACTAAACTCCTTTCGTCCTCTTTTTATACGCTCTCAAATAACAATGTTATGTGTTATGACTGTAACTGAATATTTTTATTAATTTGATATATGTTTGTTTATGGGCAAACACAGATGGTTCATGGAGAATGTAGATTGAAACCATAAATGCTGCTGCACTACTTACCCCTATCATAGATGCTTTGGACAAATGTGCGTAGAAAAGGGTGATTCGACTTTATTATTTTTGCAGTTTTTAAATTAATTAAATTTTTAGTGATGACAAAGAGTGAACGCTAGAACTAATTTTTTGAATATGTTAATTTTTAATTTCATTATTTTAAAAATATTTAAATTTTAATTGATCCAAAAAGCACAGAAATTAATTTGTATAATATTCAATAAATTTTAGAAATTTTAATTTTTGTCCTTTAATTTAAAATTTTCACCCCTTGGTTTTATTTTTCTCTTCCGAACGCATTATAAAATTACATGTCGTTAAAGTGACAGAAGTTATTATCAAAAAATTGCCCCGAGGGAAGTGGACGATTGATGGAAAATTTAATAAAATTGACATCTATTAATTTAAAAAAGAGAAAAATGCAGGCTGAGCAAGAAGAATTTAAAACTGCAAATGCGTACGGAAAATTGAATAATCGTTAGTTGTTAAATTCAATTTTAAAAAACATATTGAATGGAAATCGATATATTTGAGCGCTCAAATGGAATTTTAAAATTTCAAAAGAGTCTCCCATTGACGGTGAGCATTTGAATGAAAAGAAAAATCGGAAAATCTGTGTTCGCATTAAAATATTTTCGTCACCCTCCTTGGAAAATGTTTTCCATTGAATTGCATTTCAAACTGCCATAATCCGGTCGTTCATAAAGTAATCAAATATATTGAAATAATCAAAATCGTTTGACCCCTTAAATGCTGCCGGGATGGAGAGAGAGAGAAAATGTTACAACACATTGTAGAGTGAATTTATTGTGTTGTATAAAAATAGAGAGAGTGAGATACAAGCACAGCAAGTAAATTCCTTTTGTGAATGCCACTTCAATATTTATTCATATTAGGGTGTCATAATCCCACCTACAATTAAATGGAATAAATTACTTTCCTTTTTGCGAACGTTCATTGTACTGCAATCTATTGAGATTTAAGAGGGACTTAAAAAGTGTTTTATAGAGTTTGATAAAATAATTTTTTTATGTTGATTTTTTTTAATTATAATTAAATAAAAATTTAAATTCTTTCACCTATAGAAAATAAAAATTACTTTGAATAACGTTTAAAAATTTAAAACAGACTTTATAAAAATATTCAAAGGTTCGAATCCTAAATTTCAATACATGAGATTGTCATTGTCCAACAATATTTTCGAAAAAACTTTTTTGCTAGAAAGAAAATAAATTAATTTTTTAATTCCACTCCTAGCTTTTTCGCCATTCTCCAACTAAAACAAAAAGAAATTAAAGCCAGTTTTAACATTAGATTTATTAAACTTTTATATCACAATTTATGGCCATTGTCGTGGAGAAGAAAAAAATATCTCTACGTGAACGAGGCGAGGGGTTAAATATGTGTGATGATGGTATCCTAGCAACTCCCTTGCATGTATACACACAATCTCAATATGCCACCCACAAAATGCTCATAACTTTTTCGGGTGAGAAATGAAATGGCCAGCACCTTACTATCTCATCTTCTCCTTCCACCGCCGCAACAGAAAATATCCCGTCCGACATTCGAATATCCATTTTCATATTTGTATGGTCTTCGTTGCCTGCTCCTCGTGTCTATGTGTGTGCAAAAACATTTTTCGATATATCTCATTCTCCCCTTTTCCTCTCGCTCTCACTGCTGTACATACTGGATGGCAGAAAAATGTACACAACACAGGACAAAACCCATACAACAAATGGATGGAAAAATATAATTTTCTATCTCTCGTATACACTTTTTCCCAGCACCCAGAGAGTACACATTGAGATATGGATGGCATTGGCCGTAAATACACTAAGAATGTATGTATGACAGGACATAACGTAAAATATCATCAATATAGAATGCTTTCGAAGGGTGGAAAATTTTATGGGTGTTTTGGGTGGCCGAGGATGCGGTATTGGTGTGAGAAATGAATTCCATTTGCTTTGTTGTCCTTCCATTTCTGTGCTTCTTCGAGAGTGAATGCACACATGCGAGTCCAAAATACTTTTCTTCTTGTGTTCCTCATGAAAAACTTTTTTTCCTTTTCGGTTACTGATGTCATGTGTCTTGTTATACAAAAAGAGAACGTTTCATAATGAAATTTCATTTTGAGGAGGAATTTAGAGAGAATTTTTTTGAAATTTTATTAAATAATTGAAAATATATTTTCATGTAACTTTCCAACGAACCCCCAAGTGAACGCACGAAAATATCCTTAATGGAGCAATTTGAAGTGAGGCAAATTAAATAAAGGGAGAAAGTCGAATGATAAATTATAGACAGACGCATGGAGAGAGAAATCAAATGGGGATTCATGTTCTAGTCATGTCAATTAATGAGAGGGCAAAAATTTCCTGCCGCTCGCATTGAGATTTGCCTCAACTATTAACCCTCACTTGATTTTACAGGAATTATTACAATATTCGAAGTTTTTGTGCGTCATTTGACAGATTTATGGTTTTTGAGTGCGTGCACAAACTTTTTCTCTCATTCAACAGCGACAAAAACACCAAAAACACACAAGCATTGGAATGTGACTGAAACATGAGATTACAATAATAAATATTACGGTAATAAAGGAGTCAAAATAGAAACAATTAAAATTTTCTTCAAGCGCATAATCTCACTCTCTCTCTGGCCTGTCATAAAAATTTTCATGACTTTTTCTCAAAATAATCTTTTTTATTGTTTCATTCCTGAGGATGAAGAAGAATTGAATAAAATTTGAAATTTCTCCCGAATTATTCTTTTTTGAAGATTAACACGCGTTGACTTTTACGTGCAGCAGCTGTATGCATAAATTGTTTGAAGCATCCAAGAATACTTAAAATTCTTTATGGAAATGGTTTATGAGTGGTTTTGTAATGTTGCTGCTTGATTATGTAAAAATTAAAATGGCCACAATATTATCAATAAATTTGTAATTTAGTATTCGAACCCAATTTTTGAACTTCTAAATTTTTGTCTTATTATTTTTATTTTGTTCACCTTTATCTTAACGACCTTCATATGTTACTTTAACATTTATGATATTTAATAACACAAATCAAAGTCATGCATGTTTAAACATAAATCGAGTCACGTGTCATCTATAGATATGTCAAAATGTTTACTTAAACGTTTTTTCCTCTTCTGATTTATCCTTTCGGTGCGTGTTGCTTTCGCTTATGACATTCACAAAAGTATTTAAGATTTTTATCGCCATCCGAATGAAATGTGATTAGAGAAAACTGCGCAAGTGCCGAGCAATCCATTCGAGGAATCATAATTTCATAAGATTTATATCAAATTGAGTTTCATGCTCCACATCCCCCAACCACCACACATTTGCAATGATGGAGGAAAAAAATAAAATGGCATAAACTCTCAGTTTGAATTCATATCACAGCGGAGCTCGATATGGAAGAAGGAAACTGAATTTATCAAGGGATTTATCTCTCGTGCAATATAACTCGATTGAATATATTCGACAAATAAATTTTTATTTCACAAAAGGTTCTATTCTGACATTTTATTAGCAATTTTTATACTCATACACCCCCGGTACGATATCTTAGTGTGTGGAGGAAGGAAAATCGAATGAAAAATTCAAGGATTGGAAAATATTATTTTAAAAAATCGTCAAAGGTAAAAAACCAAAATTACAAAAAAATACAGTCATGTATTAAATGTCAAATAAAACTTTTAGTATTTAGGATTTGAACCCAATATTTTTTGATATTTTCAATTTCATTTCAATAATTTTTATACAAAAAAGTTGCAAATTTCAAATCTCATAATCTCTCATAATTTTTTTAAATCTTCCATCCCTTTTTCTCCATCCTTGGTTAGAGAGAAAGAAGAAAAGAAAGCTTATCGCAAAATCAAATAAATTTCATTTCTTTATGCCGACTGAATGCGATATTGAAGTTGAAGGAGTGGATATGAAATCTCTTCAACCATTTTGTGCGTGCCGCATAAATCTATTGATAAAAAATGTGAATAAGGTAAATATTATGATAGAGAACAGAAAGTTTTATTACACCCACCATCATTGTCAGCATAATAAAAGTCGTGTCTTCACCCCTCGGAAATTGTGTTCACCATCATACCGCTTCGATTATTTAAATATTCACATCACATCTTGATAGTACATCTTTCATGTTTTCTCCAATGATACGCATAAACTCCTCTCTATGTTCGCTTTTTGCAATCAACGTTATACATCAGGGATGGAACACTTTAGTAGTATTATTCGATGATTTAAGATCAACACTCATCGGAATTATTTTAAATAAAAAAATTAATCTCACGTTAATTAAAATTTAAGTGTCGCCCCCTAATTTTCACAATCGACAGCCATTGTGGAGTGAATATTATAACGGCATTCATCATCACGCTCCTGCGATGCCATAAAAGGCAACAAAAATGAAATGAAAAAGACAATATTTTGAGAACATTCATAGAATTTTGATTAAAGTGCTTCTGCAGCACTCCTTGCGCAAGCGAAGCAGAAAATAAATTTAATATAGAGATTTATTGTTCAACTTCTTCTTGCCTCTCTTCATCTTAATGACTCTTGAAGGTAAAATTTATCTTTTGTCGATTGCAATTTTCGTTTGCTAAATGAGACTTTTTTGTTTATGGCAATAAAATCTTGCGCTCATGACTTTGTTTTATTTATGCGAGAAGATAATGATATTTTTGCTAGAGATTTGCTTTATTTAGGGGAGCAAAGAAAGAGAGAGCAAAAAAATAAATTTTTGAAAAAAAATGATTACGTTACAGAATGGGAAATTTTAATTTTTAGGATTCGAACCTAATTTTCATAGTTTATTTAAAATTTTTCATATTCATTTTCATAACGACAAATTTTTTTAATTTTATAAATCAAAACAATTTTCTAAGTATTTTCTCCCTTTTCCTTCACCATAATTTTTCAACAATTTTTGAAACCCGTTGCAGCTAAATTGAATCATCAAAATTTAATAAAAAGTGATTACTTCATTCTATTAGCTTTGCACATTAATCGGCTTTAAAACACATGAATTTAATGCACTTTATGCGACGAATATCAAGTGTAAAAAATATCAATTCCATAATTCTTCAACCCCAGTCAAAAAAAATATTCTCTTACTCAGCATGGCATTATACAGCCTGTCATCACTACCGCTTTGCGTCGTCCCTCGAGAGGACCTCACAAATGTGTCATTTATAAAAATGCTAAACGGAGGAACTGAAAAGCTATTACGCGGGTGAATGAAAAAGCACTTTATTTATTTCGATACTCAGCTTCCTTGTTAGTCCTTACACTACACTTGTTTTTCAATTATGAATTATTTTGATTGAATCTCCCTCGACAATTCATAAAATTATAATTTTTTTCGCTTCCCGTCACCCTCCTATTATTTATTAATTCGGTAGTGTAAATAAATTCGCCTTACGATACAAGAAAACATCTGTCTGAAAGTCGATTGAGTGAGTGAGTGTGAAATTATCAACATGTTATGTTCATTTGGGATGCGAAGTGAGTCAGGGGCAGGATGCAAAACTTTTTTAAATTCATTTTATTTTACGAGGTATAAAATTTTTTTGAATAATATTTTTATATATTTAAAAAAAAATATTTGTGTGCAAACCCCTCAATGCAATCTCCTAATAAAAAATAATAAAATGCTGATGTAATCCTGCTGTGAATTTCTATTTCACTTGCCACACCATGAGTATAATTTTTTAATAATGGGAAGCATCTCTTCGTCACTGCACTGATGAGATTGAATTTTTTAAGGGAAAAAATTTAGAGGGTGTAAAATTGAATTTGACTCACTCAATGTCATACCAATGGACCTTTATGTAAATAATCAGCAAAATTATTCTCGAGAGTGTCGAATAAGTAATCACTCATTATTACTGTTATTATTTGGCACAAAAAATCTCACTTCGAGTGCTCTTGATCAATCTCGAGTTGACACAACATTAAAGTGTGTGTTGTGACAGCATGAGGAAGTGAAAGAAATTTCTGCATTTTTTTATTAACGAACAATAAAATTTCTCAATTTGTAATGACGAAGAGATCGAGTTGGTCAACTCATTTATAAAGTACAACATTTTTCATTCCACATTTGTAATAAACGACAAGTTATGATACTCGCTAGTTTTTTTCTTCTGTATACCTAATGGAATGAGCGATGTTTATCACCTTTTTTAATAATTACGAAGATAACGATCGAACAAGATATGTGGAAAATAAGTGAGTAAATATTTATGCGCTCTATAAGGGGAGAGATTGATGTTAGATTAAATTCCGGTGTTTAATGTTCAGATGAGAACAAAATCAAACATTTTGGCGTTTAATGCAAAAAAAATTAGTATAGAAAAAAACCATAAAAAAATATTAAACAAACACCACATGATTTCAATAATATCATAAGGATTCAAACCTTGATTTCACAAAATCTTTTATAAATTAATTTTTTACTATAAACTCATTCAAATTGTTTCTCAATGACATCAAAAAAATTCCTCACCTACAAACCTCTATTTTGGTGGTCACAAAAAAAATCGAGACAAAGATTCCGCGAGCGAGTAGAAATATGCAATAATTCCCGCTATTTTATGAATTGTTATTGACTCTCTCGTCACTGCGATATATTGCATAGTTGCAAACTTGAAGCTGGAATCCGCAATGCAAACACATAAAGAGCTCAAAAAAAGCATCAGCAGTGAGAGACAGCTCCATAATTGTAATTATGGCCACGTTTAACATGAGATCATATCGAGTACAAATGCCAGAGCTGCCATAAATTCTTATGACAAATTATTAAGCGACGATCGCGTTCAAGTTGAAATGATAAAAAATAAAACACTGCGAGCAATTGAAAAGGCAATACTGTAAAGAGAGCACTTGAATGCCACCTTTCATATATAATGTGAAGGTAGCTGGAGCGAGTAGCAGTGCGCAACATATGGCTGACATCATAAATAATTGACATAAATGGAATGTTAATATTATGAAGTTTTTATTTTACACAATTTTAATTAATAAAATAAATATCTGCGCTGTCGTTTTGCTCATTTTCTGTGTAATTTATGCCCTCCACAGCGCTTGTATGCGCACTCACTCACTTACTCGCGTTGCAGCTCTCAATCAATTTATATTTTTTTCTTATTTTACAATAAAACACTAATGAATTGGATGCAGTTAGCTGAGGACATAGATGGTAACTCGTGGGGTGGCATGAGTTATGCCGCATAATTATTGGACGAACAACCCTGAAAAGTTGAATATTTTTAGTCACTTTTTGCATACTTTTGTCCATAAACTCGAGAGGAGCATAAACAACTTTTTTTTTGCATATTTGATTGAATAACAACTCACGCAAGAGACATTGCACTTTTTGCTCTGAGCTACATTGTGATGACCAAATGTGAAGTTTTCCGCCACCTTACGCTAATGATTTGTCGTGAAATATTTTATTATAAAAAGCTTCAATTACCGATGTGAACATGACATAAATTACCATAAAATGTTAGATGCTTTTTATTGAGAGTCAATCAATCAATTAAGTAAGGTGATGAAAATAATTAAGTTTGAAAAATTAAAAGATTAAAGGTTCAATTCCTAAAAATATGAATTTCGATGATGTTCATTCAGTGTCAAATGTTTTCTAGTTTCATCCAATTATTTTTTTTCTGTCACTTCCTAAATTAAATTTTTCTCTTCATTTTTTCGCATCTCTCATCATCTAACACATTACCCTAATTATATACGGATGAAATCATAAAAATCTGCTTCCATCGTTCGACAATTAAAAAATTCCACTCACATCGTTTGTCGGCTCACAAAAAAAAATTGTTTCGATACAAGAAGGAAAAAATATAATTTTTGGTCTAGATATAAAAAATTTTAATTAGTTTTATTTCAAACGATTTTAGCACATACACACAAATTTCTGATGTGAGGATGAAATTTTAATTCTAGAACAATGAGAAAAGTTACAAATCATCGATGCCGTTAAATGTGAAATTATCTTGAGCTCTCTCGAAAAAAAAATTATAATTTCTTTTTCCACACATAAAAGTCGCATCTAACGGTGCCGCTCGAGTGTGATGGAATTGAAATTAAACTATTTAAAAGGTGCGATTCCAATTTTGTTACGCTCGAATGCAACAATCGAATACATGCGAGAGTGGTGAGGGAGCAAAAAAGCATCTTCAGCTTGTCTTGCGGCATTTCTTGATGAAGGAGTCACAGGCAGCATAAAAAATAAATTAAATAATTTTTCATTCAATGGAGCTATTTTGAAAAATCATCATTTGAATGAGTGTGTACAAGTTTGAATACTCATGTTAGCTACTTGTCGAATTTTATATGAAATTAAAAAATTTAATGCAAGGGGTGATAATTTTTTAAATATTTACCACAAAGGATAATAAATTTTATTCTCAAGCAAAAAGAGAATTTAATTATTTCTTAAAAATTAATAATAAATTTTGCTTTGACCGTTTCAAGCTGAGAATTATGAAAGAAAACCAGAAGCACCTTACTCACATATCACAATTCAATAATAATGTGTGAAGAGGAGAGGATAAAAAAATATCAAACTATTTTTGCTATGTCATCATGTAACGAAACTATTTATACCTGGAACGAAGAGCCAGATCTGTATGTGCTGAGTGAATGAGCCACGTATCATCATCACATTAGTAATATAAAAAGAGATCGCCGATCTGGCATATCGAGACGGCATTTCATTTCCTTTTCAAGAGAAGCTACACGGTGAGGAAATGTTACGCAATTATTAGGTGGAAACTAATTAAAAAGTTTATAAAAGATCTTTTTTACAATGAATTCAATATTTTTTTTATCGTTAGCCCAAAAAGTTTGGTCACAAATGGATGATCAATCAAAATATTTTTCGGATAAATTTCCCAAAAGAATTTTCACTCAACGTGAAAAAAGATTGATCGACTTTTTTTTTACGGTGTCACATAAAAAAATTCAATTTTGTACTCTCTAATGTGAATGCCTTGCAAATATTTTGATTGATAATCTCCCACTGCTATGCCTGTCCACCAACTAATGGCTCGCCTTCCTCATTTTTTATTCATTCACGACCTGCATCGATCATGTTTCGATTATTTAGTTCTTTTTATTCTTCTCTTGCATGTCCATTATCGATTAGATTATCAGAGTGAATTACAATGATTTATTGGCATCTTGATGGAAAAACAGAACATTTAAAAATTAATTCATTTAGAAGTAAAATTTAAAATCAAAAATTTTAATAACATTAAATTGGGTTCGAATCCTGTTTGTTACAATTTTTTTTCGTCCTTTTGAATATAAAACTGTATGCAAAATTACAAATATAAAAGCATTGAAAAATTCTTCAATTCTCTTCAAAGTGTCAAAGATTATGTAAAAATCATGTCATATGACATTATGAATAAAATCTCACATGGATTATTCTGAATGCGATTCTCATGTTGACTTGAAATATGATTTTCTAAACCATGTGTGTGACATGCAGCACACGACATACTCTTTCGAGATTTTCCACTTATATATTTATGAAGAAAACCTTTTTTGCTCTCTTACTTTCGAGGGATTGATTTGGATATGAATTTTGATATGCGACATTGATTTTCACTTAGCTCTCTTTTATTTTGGGGGTAAATGCAGATTTATTTACTGTCATATAAAATCGACACGGTCATGTGTTTCACACGTAACAAAAAAATATATAAATTCTTTACGCACAAACATGTTTTTAAGTTAAACTTTTTTTTATATCATCACTTTACTCATTGGCATGTAATGAAAGGCAATTATTTAATCTCCAATGATCTTGATGTCATTTCCATTTATAGTGCGTAAGGCTTGATATTTTTTTTATAATGATAAGTAGCGTGAAAGTCAATTCAGTGATTATAAAATAATGAATTTTAATGACTGATTAAAAGTGAAACACTTGAGACGTGATACAGACCACATGTGCTGCACTTTATGGGAATTCAATGTCGTTCAATTAAATTGAGATTTTTGAGAGAGAGAGAAAAAAGTTGATAAAAAGATTTATTTATAATTTCAAGTAAAGTTAAAGTATTTTTTTGAAATTTTCACTGCAAAACTTTCTAAAATTTTATGCGATCTAAAAAAATGTTCCCTCTTTTTTTCGTTAATTTTTTCCTCAACCCAATTTACTTCTTCTTTAACCAATTCAAACAGCAATATAAAACTAATTACAATCTCTCATGTTTTACATCACTTCTGGTGGTTGCGATATAAACTCAGAAATTACTGCCCTTTTTTTGAAGTTTATTTATTGCTCCCAAGGACATCATTATATGAAAATAGTTCCTCGTTATAGCGCGGCAAGATTTTCCATCTCACTCTCGGATTAATAAATTTTGTTTAAGTTTATGAGGGATGGAATTCTCGTAAATTAATGGGGAAATGATTATTTTTCTCGAGGGAATATTTTTCTGATTCTAAGTAAAGGTTGAGGTAAAAGTATAAAATTTGTAAGCAGCCGATTAAATCTCATCTCATTAATTCCTTCTTATATTGGCAAAAATGTATCCAACGACACCTCTTTATGTTCGCTCTGCATTTAATTCAATGTCTTTTCGCTAAAAAACACTTTTTCTTTCTTTCTCGCATTGCGCGTCCATAAAGAAGTGTAAGAAATTCTCAGGTGTTCACTTTTTCGTTTAAAGTCACATCAAATAAGAAACTTCGTGTGCGAGCATTTAAAATTTTAAATTTCTAGCACTTTTTATATTTTTTATTCACTATAAAGCTTTATAAAGTGTAAATGTTAAAATCTCAATCAAAAAAATTTAGTTAAAATTATGAAATGTCCAACCCTCGACTCTCCCATTTAAAACTCTCAAATAATAAAAAGAAACAGCGGTAAAAAGTGAATAAATTGATTATTAATATAAATATTTTTATTATAATCATGTTATAAGGAACTTCAGACTCTTCTTCTTGATGCACATCGTCGATTGTTGCGAACATAACATATGTAAAAGGCTTTCGTTTGTCTCGCAGCCCGTTTTCGATTCGAATTTTTTTTATGAATCGTGTTTATTGTTTTTGCAACATATAAAAATGTGCTTTTGCGTTATAAGCTAAGTGGATGGGTTTTGAGAGAAGAAGGTGAGAAATAGGGAAGGGTGACAGGAAATGGGAAATTTTTAAATAATTTTCAAAAGTGAGCAATATTTAAAATAATAAATAATTGATAAATTTAAATTTACAAAAATTAGGGTTCGAATCCTAAAATTTAAATAAAACTTTTAATTTATTTAAATGCATTTATGTTTTTATTTTGTCCCATTTTATTTCACTTCTCCCTCAATTTTCTTTTTACTTTATCGCCAGATCCAATATTATTATATTTATATTTTTTTGCACATCTAGCGCGAATGCAACAGTTTTGCACTCTTGTCAATGCAGCGCGAATTGTTGAATTGAATCAGAAGAGATTCCCATTTTTGGTCACACTTTGATATACAATCGAGCGGGTAGAGAGAGGTGATAATTTATTAGATATTGCTACTGTTTGAGGTTGTAGCTGCTGATTATCATTATTATATTTTGTAGCGAGCGCAAGAATGTTTAAGCGATAAAAAATGTCGAGGTGCGAACACATGGGAATTAATTGAATTGATTTTAGCCTTTAAAATTTTATTTTTAAACATGAAAACTTCAAATTCCAACCCTTGAAGGCAAGAACTATTTTTTTCTCGCTCACCCACAGCTTAAAGCCTTGACATGTGCAAACATTTCACATGGATTCTCGCACTTCATGTCATAAATTTCAATTAGCAATTGGAAGTCAATTGATTGATCAGCTGTGCTGAATTTATTAGAGTGGTGTGCATTAAGAAATGCAAGCAATTTCAATGTTACACACTCGGTAGTGTGAAAAAAATTGCAATGCGTATCGCTTCCAAACACGTTCACACCAGCCAACATCGGGAAGAATTGAGGTTATTAATTTTTTTTCAGCAATAAAATAAAGCATTATCATGTCGCCGTTGCGAGCTGCGTTAAATATCAAATTACTAACATTTTTTTTTCGTTAAAATTGCTGGCTCTACTGTGTGTGACTTACTCGAAAACGCACTTGGAATTTTTAATTTTAGACTGATATTAAAATTTGTTAGAATTTATTTATTTTTACGCATTTTGTGCCATGAGGTTATAAATGAGGGGCAAATAAATGAATTAACTATGAAAAATGTGATGATTTGAGTTTTTAGCTAAATTCAAGGATTTGAATGTAAATTATTTTACTCTAATTACTCTTTAATTATTTCTAAGAAAAAATTATTTAACATTTAGAAGAAAAAAATATTTCAATTAATCCAATCAACAATAAATTTGAGTAAGAAATTACACAACGTTGGAGGTTCACATTAGGTCACAAATGGTGCGCAATACAATTAGCGAGGAATTATAATTAAGAAAACACATTAAACAGCCTTTATGTCAGCGCAAGCAGCTCGCGATATGACAGTTTCAGCTAATGGATATTATAAAATAATGAGCATTAAATAAAAATGGAAATTACAAAGCTCGAGCAAAAAAAGCCATTTATTGCTCGTGTTTATCTTTTAAACTCGCGCATATAAAGGCACACACACAATTTTTTCTCGCTCTTCAATTTCTGAATTTTCAGTGCGTGTACGTGAGGTGACTGCAGTCAATTTCATTATTATTGAACTGAAAAGAGAGAGAAAAAGTGTCTGAACGCTTCTTTCTTTCTTTTTTTTTCGAGCCTGATAGCAAACAATTGAATCGAATAAAAATTTACATTTCGAATGTCGTTCTCGCATGTTTCCTTCATTGTCCATTGTAGAAGTTTACATGATTTGTGACCGCTGTAACGAGCGATTTTTTGTCACACCAAAAAGCCTCCACCGGAGTGCATCGTATGCGATATTTATGATGACAAGCTGAAAGCAATAGAAAGGTGCAAAATGCCCATATAAATAAATCCATCATTCATGTGTTTATTAATATTCACAGCCACAGCACCTCCATTTGTTTTATTGCTCTACCAGTAGCAAGGAAATATTAAAATTTGATGGAATTTTAAAAGTTCTCACAGTCATGCTCGTAGAATGGCAAAAATGGGCGAATGAAATATAATAAAATTAAATTTATTAATTGTGGTCACTGCGCTGTGCCTTCTTCAATGAGCTATCATGCGATATGAATAGCAATTGAAATATGCTGAATGTGATGTGAGTTGGGTTTAGTGGAAACTTGGAAGGTCCGATGTTTTTAAAATATATTGGAACAAAATAGAAAGTGAAACAAATTTTTGTTAAAAATTATTCTAAAAATTTAATGAAAATAAAATGATATTGTAATTACACAACTAATTAAAATTAAGTTAAGTAATCATTTATTGAAATTAATAAAATTTAAAGGAACGAGCTGGAAAATGAAACGTAACTTTTTAATTCAAAAATAACAAATGTTCTACTAACTCATTTTGACTAATAATTCGCGACAAGGTAATTTGCGTTTGTCATACAAGAGAGGTGTGTTTATGCTCCATTAAGATTTCTATCGAATATTACTAGGATGTTGATTTAATATTCAATGCCAATACTTGAATAAAATTTTTATTTTCAAACAACAAATTCTAGCGAACTTAAGTGGGACATTATTGAAATTCCTCCAACCTTCTTCTTCATTTCACTTCGCTGATTTCGTGCTAGAATGCGCGAAGACTCTCTCACACGCAGTAATCAAAATTCAACACGAAAATAATTTTTTATTCAATGTCCGTGATGATAAAGAACCACTCCACATTATTTTCGGGTCAAAAAATTCTAATTGCATTAACGAAATTACCTTTTTTTTCGAGGAGAGAGAAAAATTGATGGCACGTGAAATGCAAACAGAAATTTTCTTATTTATTTTTTTCATTTACGTAGGGAAATATTTTTTTTGGGTAAGATATCGCTTACTTCCTTGTGGCATCTCCGACTAATATTCACAAAATATTCATTCCTCACTTTTTTTATTTACATCTCCAATTGAATTTTTATATCTTCCTGCTTTCTTCTCATCCTGAAAAATAAAATAAAAATAAAATTCCTTCCATAAAATTTCTCTTTGCTTGTTGTGTGTTGAAATCTGATCTGTTTACAGAAAATTTACTTTGCATAGCAGAGTATGTTGTGGCGGTAGAAAATGCGCGAGAGAGAGGAAAAAAAATTTTGTTTGTTGTCGCGCTTATTTTTCCTGAAAACATGTCAAAGTGGAAATTTTTGAATTTATTTTTTTTATGCAGATAAAAAGTGGAAATTTATTCAAAAAAAATGCATGATGAAACAAATTTATTTCAAAGAACTGGGACTTGAACCCATAGTTTTTATCTTATTAATTTTTTGCTTTTTACTTTTTCTTAAAATACTTAACTTTTTTCTCATAAATTTGTGACGGCAAAAAACTTTTCTTCCAAATTTATCGTGACACGTCATTGTTAATTAAAATCTAATAACACACACCATCAACTAAAATAATACCATTAACTCATCAAGCATTAAAACTGAAACGAAAATGATCTCGATTTACTCGTCATCTGTGAAAGTGGAAGAAAACTCCTTAACTCATTATTTCCTTCATACATTCAATGTGGAAAAATGAAGATTAAGGAAATTTTATCTTTTCTATTCTCATCTGCCCTTTAACGTCTCTCACCCTTTATTCCGAAAGACTATTTCTTGCTTCTTTCTCGTGAACCTTGATAATTATACGCATTGAAATGGAAAATTATTATTATTCCCTTCACGATTAATTACCCTTTTGCCTGCCTTTAACTCTCTCACTCCTATTTTTAATCTCCTAAAGAATCATCATCATTATCATCATGTTGCAGAGAGAGAGAGAGCAATTATCTTTCATAATGTACAATATACACACAAAAAGGTAAAATGGCAAAGTTGGGATCAACATTTTGTGACTGAATATCCTTGCTGCTGTCCGACCAGTTTGAAATGTTTAAGAAATATTTAATTTTCTTTTTTAAAAAATAAATTTCTAATTGGGAGAAAAAAATATTTTTTATCTGATTTTTTCCTCCCTTCACCTGAAAATGCTCTCGGAGGAAAAAACAAAGAAGAAAAATTCAATGCTTAATTATAGATTAAGGCATCAGGCAGCAAGGAAATATCTTCTCTGTTGTGTTTGCTTTAATGAACGAAATGAGAATAATAAAGGTGATTGAGGGGTGAAATAAAGAATAATGATAACTAATAAAGAAAATTGCCAGAAAACGGCAAGCAACTCGATATCGATTAACTCTCAAATGAACGCGGATATATCAAGAATTTTTTTCTGTTCCCATGACACAAATGCGCATCGAAAATTTCACGCACGTCTCGTTTGACAAATAAAATTATGAATTTTTAAGCGAAGACCGTTAAAGAGATTTAATAAATTCACCTCATAAAATCTCAATTACATGAATCGAATGTGGGTATGATACGTTCGCATTAGAAATGCAAAACAATGCAGTAACCTAAAAATAAGCGCGACAAATGAATTTGCAAGTCCGTATGCATAACTAATGACTTTAGAATATTTTTTTGATTGAATTTTAGAATAGTTTTAAATTGAGATTACGTTGAGGATATTTTGACCTATAAAGGAATCGAAAATTTCATTAAAAATTAAGCTGATATCAAAATGTTTTGATAAAAGATTTAAAGTTTTTAATAACTTTCGCACCCTTCCCTTCTCTAAGTATTTAATTCAATCCTTTCATCTTTCACGCGTTAAATAGTGAAAAATATTTCAGTTCATAAATGGCAATCAAACCCCTGATGAAAGAACTCTTTTATGTAGATGAGTGCAAACACATTATGCATGTTTAAATTATTCATCATATTGTCAACACGTGCAGAGATTCAAAAGTCCCTCACTTTGTCATCATTTTGGGGTGCTAAAAATTTTCCGCATTTAAATTTATTAAATGAGTGAGACACAAAAAATCCCCGGAGATGCGACAATATATGAGCATAAAAAGATGATTATGATTATTTTATTAGTAACACTTTGTTTACATTTCCAGCATGGTGTGTGCAAGCAGCAAGTGGGAGGAAATTTCCCCTCGGGGTCGCACAAACTCATGCCGACACTCAATTTGTCTTGCGTGCGTTACAGAATGATGAGATGGGAGGGTAATTTTTTAATATCGCAATTCGATATGCATAAAAAATTTTAATTTTCAATTTTCTCGCAAATATTTGTCTTTCCATTTCGACACACATAGATTTAGTGTCACACACCATGTAGAAAAAAAAGATAATTGAAAAATAAAATTTAAATCCGAAGAAAATTGCATTGCTCAGCACTGGGTGGTGGGGTGAATGAATTGCAAAAGAGTGTGACTAAGAAGAAAACATTCGGATGCAATGCGAAATGCGAAAAAACCAGGGTTGGTACTATTAAATCCCAGGATTTAAATTTAAATCTCAAGATTTATTTTAAAATCCCAAGATTTATATTTAAATCGTTAGATTCAAAACTAAAACTGGATAAAAAATTAATTCAAAATCGCGATTTACCCACCCTTGGAGATAAATTTATCGATTGTGCCTGTCAACTAAGCACACACCAAAAATCGCAAGGAGGAAAATTGAAATTTACTTGCGAGATTTATTTTTAAAATTATATTTAAATTCGCTCACGCAGTGCAAGCTGAAACCATTAAATTTAATCTTTTAATTTTTTGATCGTAATTTTAGAATTGAAAATTAATTCGCTGTCGTTAAGTGCAATTTTTGTCGACGTGCGAGCGATTTAGAATTTAATTTTCTACAAAGTGCATTAGCATTAATTGATGTGTGTCGAAAATATATTTTTTCACGCGTGCAACCCGATGCTATCGATTTAGTTGAATTGCTTAATTTTTTGATAAGATATTTTTGAAAAATGATTCACAATTTAATTACTCATGATTTTTAATTGTTTCATATCTTATCAATAAGCTTGACAAAAACAATTCAGTTTAATATTAAGAAATTTATTTACGCACAACAAAAATAGATCAAAATCTACGTTTGGACATAGAAAAATATTTAGATTTTAATTCACACTTCCAAAAATATTTGAGCGAAAAAAAAGAAGAGAAAAAATAAAATTATAACGGAATCTTTTATCTTTGTCCAAACGTGGCATAAAAAAATTAAATAAGTCATTTTCAAAGAAAACTCGGAAGTACTATTTGATAAGATTACTTTTTGAAATATAATGTTTCCACCATAAGAAGTTCACTTCAGTGTTTCAAAATATTTCCAAGTGCTAAAATCAAAATGAAATTTTTAATTCTCTTAATTTTTGCCACGGTAGCAAGTGGTATTGAGATTGGATGCAGATATTCATATTACACATATGTTGGAACAGTCATTAACCAGGTTTTTACCTGTAACGTAGCTACAATGGATTTTTCTGATAATTCAACGCACATAACTCGAGCCAATGGCACTGAGGCATATCTTGAAGCTACGAGAATTCTCTACTTTGGTTGGCCAACTTATACACGCTGTGATCAGTTTAACCTTTCTTTCGTACCAGCTGGAATTTTGGATGTCTTCCCCAATATGATCGGTCTCATCTTTGATGATTGTGCAATTGTGGGTTTAAATGGCGATGAACTTGTTCAGTATCCAGATTTGGAATATTGGATGATTAATTATTCGTGGATTGGAAGAATACCAGGAAACTTTTTTGAGCCAACACCAAACATGACTTTCGTGAATTTTTGGGCCAATGGTATTACGCGAGTTGGTGATGGTTTGCTTGATGGATTAGACAATTTATTCAACGTAAAATTCTACAATAATATTTGCATTAGCATGGCTGCTGATGGCTCAGCGGCAATTGCACTTTTAATTGAAGCTCTTCAAATTCAATGTCCAGATGTCGATCCTACAACTACCGTACCAACAACAACTCAACCACCAAGATGTGAAATTGATGATTTTGTAGATTTTGTTTGCAGACACGATGAAGAGATCGAAGATTTAAAAAATACTGTGGAAGATTTACAAAATCAAATCAATGAATTAAAGGAAAGTAACGAGGAACTTCGTGAATTACTTAGAGAATTTCTTTCTAGTGAAAAGACTTTAAAACCAATGAAAGAAAAGGTGAATGTTGAAATTTATGAGCAAGAAGAAGGAGAAGAAGTTGAGACAATTTTTACTGAAGATCGCACTTACAAAGTTGTTCCATTTAAAAGCACATAAAATTGTAAAATTAAAATAAATCAGAATTGATAAAAATAAAATTATTTTCATTTATTTCAATCCATATCAACTTGATTACGTGTAATTTGCATATCTACAAAATTAGAGCTAATAGAAATTGAGAAAAATATTTATTCACGATGTCATCGAGCTTCTTCTATTCGATCAGTCAATGAACGACACTTTAAAGATTGCGTTGAGAAGAGGAAAAATGCTATTTTTAAAAATAATACAATAAAAAAAATCTTTTTGTCTTTTCTATCGTCGGCTGCGTTGTAATTTGATTTTCATCTTATAATATTTTAAATTCTCGTCGCTTCACATTTTTTTATGTTCTATTTTCAAATGTTCATTTTTAGAAAATCGTCAACAATGCAACGATCTACCCGAAAATAAAGAAGAAAATTGCGGATGATTAAAGGCCTCAAATTGACTCGATGATTGATGGCTTTCAGCTGATAAATTTGTGACATAAACTTTAGTGACTTCGAACTTGGAAGATTGTGAAGCAATTTATTAATTTGTTAAAGAAATTATTACGCCTATTAGTCTGTCGCTACTTTCGTGATATGCTCTTTGTAGTCAACTGTCTTCACGCTATATTGCCAGCCACAAAAAGAAATATTAATGTAATATGCTGAAATGCCTCGTGTCTCATTATGACAAATGTCCTATGACAGCTATCTCGAGAGAGCGAAGAAAGAACGAAAAAAAAATGATAAATTTGTAAGATGAAAATTTTTCATAATTAATTCTTTCGGCGCTAAATAGTTGAATTGCGAATGCATTGCTTCTTTTGTTATGTCGCGACGACGGTGAAGCAGCCATGCGTTCATGCATTTTGAAGATTATATTTATGCGAAACAATTATTATTATTTTATGAGATTACGTTTGCACTTATGCACCAAATGTGTTGTGATGAATAATTTAAAATCGAGCACTTTAGTCAAATGAATTGAGATTTTAAATTAAATTATTTATTTGAAATTGAGCAAAAAGTCTTGGGTTCGAATACTTATAAATAAAATTGTTTCTCGCATTTCTTGTATTTATTTTTTGCACTTTCTATTGATTTTTTGCCATCAAAAAAACTCCCATTAAAGAAGGTCAATCAACCAAGTCATAATGTCGATTCAATGATAATTTTATTGAAAAATTCCCAACTTCCTTCCATATAATAACAAAACTTCCTCTAGATCCTCCTCACAGATATATTTTTCATGTTTACATTGAAAGCAATTCACGCACAAAATAGAGAGTAAAACTACTGATTTACTGCTGCTAACTATCGCCACGTGTCAAATATAAATATTATTTTACAGAAAAGACGAAAAATATTATTATGAAAGAGGAAGCGAGGAAGAGAGAGAGAGAATAAAACCCTTAAACTATGTGAGACTTGCCCCCTTCTTAAATTTAGATATGAAATAACAATAATGAGGACTGACTTTTCTCTGTCACGATGTGTGTTTATTTATAACTCAATGCCTTGAAATTACTCAGATATTAATTCATCGATATCCTTTCGACACGATTGTAATAACTTTCACATGTTAAATATTTCTGCTGTTTTTTTTTCGGGGGGTAAATAAATGTTTGTTCATTCTCCTTTCATCTGGTTGGTGTTGTGCATGTTGCATGCTGCTGAATATATTTCATGCACGCACAATTGTAAACAAAATATCATCATAATTGCTCCGAACGATGACAATGATGATGATGGATGACGGAAGTCATGCTTTCTAATAAATTGAGAGGGATGATCGAGGAAATTTCTTATGTGAGATGCCAGCATTCGGGGATGACTTCCGGACCGACACAATTTTCCAAAAAAAAACTTTTCCAGTTTATTAATGTCATCGATGATGGCAGTTTAATAATTTATTTAAGTGAAACACTTCCATCAGCTTGCAATGCCAACAATTTTCGCATTAACCCGCGAGATGCTGTAATTAGTCGATAAAAAACTCTTTCGTCACATTAATCGACTTTAATTACATCAAACTTCAAATACTTAATTTCTCATCACTTAAGACTATACCGAGAAAATTTAAGAGCTTTTAAATTCTTCTTTTTGTCTGCCACTAATTGCCATTATTGCAATTCAGCGAGTGGGAAAATTTCACTCATTTTGACATCAAATCGCACTCAATATGAGCTCGAGTCCGATTTCGTTGAGAAAATTTTCCCACAATAATCAACTTCGTTGAAATAAAAAGTGAGACGCGATTCCGTGCTAAATATTAATTTCCATTTCATTCAAATCCGAGAAATTGGAGTAAGAATTTCATATACATCCGATAATTATAGTTAAAGATATGTTTCCACTATTGAATGAATGACGGACGCACACACAAATATAAAACTCGAAGGGAAGGAAAATTATCTTGTCATGTCTCTCTCTCTCTCGCTCGCATATCACATTGAAATTAAATATAAAGTTTCTTTTACTTCTCTTTTTTCTGGTCTTATAATTTTCATTAATTTTATTTTTATATAAAAAACGTGAAGTGAGAGGAAAAGAACTTTTTCGAGTGTGGATGCCTTTTAACCTGTGTATTTATTTACATGAAATGTGAATATAAATGTAGTTTAAAAATTCACAGGGAATTAGAGAATTATTTTTTGCGGGTGTTTGAGCGCATTTTATTATATTTTTTTTAAGAATTTTAATAAATTTATTTAATTTCAGGATTTATTTCCAATTTTAATTAAAATCTAGTTCCCTAGCTCTTAATTACACTTCTTAAATAGTTAAATGACAAAAGGACAACTTTACTCCTACTACAAAAAATTCAAGCTAGAAATTCGTTTAATATGAAAAATAATAGCAAAAATTTCTTCTTTCAGTTTTAAACCAAATCAAGATGTTTCTGAGAGATAATGAAGAATTATTTTTTATTTCTATTTAAAGAATCTTAAATCTTCTATTTTCCATGCGATGGTTACTGAGCTCACGAACACATAATTGACATGCTCACTTACTCATTTGTTAATTATAAAAAGTCAGTTTAGATTTTAAATTTCACGGTCAAAGAACTTTTTAGGAATCTGCGAAAAAAATCTCTAAATTTAAAATAATTTTGGTAAGCGATATAAATTTAACCAAATTTAAGTATCATCTTTTGATGTTAAGTTAATTTTAACCACCCTCACAAAAGCCAATGCATGTCTTCTCTGTACGAACACCAACTCTCACGGTTGATAGCATAACTTTAAGCAGAAAACTTTTCCATTCACAGAAGCAGCACCCAGAAAAGACAGCAAAAATTATTCGAGTTGTTTGTCTAGTAGAACATAACTCGGTTATGCTTTTTGAATCCAATTCGAAGAAGAATAACTTTTTAATGCCATTTTTTATTTCAAACTGAAAATACAAATTATAGCAAAATGCTGTTGAATAATTTATTTAAACTCGCTTCAGCTTCTTCTTGCAATCTTTTTAGCAAATAATTTGATCAAATTCTACTATGCAATTATTAGTTAATCTCTATGTGCAACAATCACACTGCACTGTAAGAGCGTCAGCCATCTTTTGTGTAAAATCCAATTTTAATTTTATGCAATTTGATCACGATGTGCAGATACGTAAGGTTGAAGTTGTTGGTTGGACGAGTGAGCGAGAAAAATAATTTCAACTTTTATCATTTACTTCAACCGCATAATTCAGTTTTAAATCGACTTCGCTTAAGTTTTAATGACTTCTTACGAATATGGCGGTTTTTAAAGAAATTAATTGCAAAAGTTTGAGCGAAGAAGAAATTTTTAAAGTTTAAAAAATTTAATTAATATTCAAGAGAAAACTTTAATATTAAAAAATTAAACTTCTTCTTTTTTTGTGAAAATAGGCGTTACGATGAATAAGTTTTGAAAGAAATGAGTTTTTTATGTGCAGAAAACTCTTCTTTCCAACGCTATGCAAAAACTCTCCATGAGAGCGATTTCCTGCAATTATAATATCATACAAAATTGGAATTGGAGTTGAAGTTGAGGCAAAAATTATTGCAATTCGAGTAAAAATTAAAACGTTTCTCGTTCTCATTCTCGGAGATGAGCAATTTTTTTGAAGTTTGCAGATTACATAAATTAACTCCAATTTAATATATCCGAAGCCAAAGTATACACCAAATGGCATGAGCATTAAACATCATTTATCAAAAAATGCAGACGGCTTTGTGTTGATCTCTGCAAAATTAACCCCTAATTGAAAGTCTTTTTCCTTCTCTTTTGTAAAGAATAAATTTTAAAATATTTTCTCATTTCCTCCACACAAAAATGGCTTTTATTTATTTTTCTTTTGGGAGAGAAATTCTCTTCCTTTTTCTCTTTTCTCGACGTCGCACAAACAACATCTAATTTAAAAGTCAAAAACGAATATGGAGAATGATCCACTGCTGTTTTGGGGGTTTCCATTTTGGTCGGATTATACCTATAAATATTTTATATAATAAGTAAACAAACCCTTTTACTTCCTTTTCCCATCCTCAACCATCTCCAAAAATAACATCAACATAGAGTTCAAAAAGTACTTGCTTGGAAAAATTCAAAACAATTTTTTGTGCTCTACCGAAAAAAAAACGTTTAAAAATTTTCCTCACTCACAATTTACAAAATATATACTTTTGCAAAAAGTGTGCGGAGAGGGTAATAAAAATTCTGAAAAGAGAACCCCAAAAGTATGCTTCACAATGGAGGCCACCCCGACATGAGAGTTGAGATCAACCGTCAGTGATAGCATAAAGCAGGAAAAAGTTGTTAATTTATGGCAAAAAATGCTGCCTAGTGTGTACATGCAATAATTTTATGCTCGTTTTTTGATATTAAAAATTTATGGTAGATTCAATTTATTTTAAATATTTTCTGGCATTATCAACGAGATGAGATCAGCATGAGGTTTTATGCTCGAATCCCTCCCTCGAACTTCACGAAAAAACTTCCGTGCTATTTTTTTTTTGAGAAATGAAAAGGAGGAGTTGAGCGACTCACTTGCTCAATGATTATTCTCCCTTCGAGCGATACTTTTTAACCGACAACAATGTTGGATTGTAAATTTTATGAAAATTGGAAAATGACATAAACGGCAATTCCGCATTCACAACAAACCTCCCATGCATAAGGTTGGTGTTGTGGAAGTTTGTAATGAGCTCAACAGGGCGTTTGGTGTGGGAGAGAAAGTTTTTTGATTGGAGTTTTAAGTAAATTTAATTCAAAGTAAATTTAAACAAAAAAAAATATTAACTCTCTCTACACATCTCTTTTATAAATTTTAGGATTCGAACCTAGTTTTGACATAAATTTTTCATCATCTGTTTTCAATCTCTAAACATTCGAACAGATTTCTGCTTCAAGTACAAATTTAATAATTTTTAACATGCATCAAAAACTCAAATTTACTTCCTTAAATAATTTCATTAACCCTTTCTTTATAATAATTAATGACGACTCTCGAATTGAGCGAAACGATGATGAAGACAAAGAAGACAATATTAAAAACTATTTTTATCTAAATCGTAAATAAAAATTAAAATTTTTCGCACTACGTAGAAAAATTTCTCAAAGTGCACTCTCAGTTTTAATTGAAATTTCGATAAGACAAAATGGATTTCATTCCAAATGAGTTAATTCTACATATTTTTGAGTATCTTGATCGCGAGAGTCTGATAGTGATGTCGGGTGTGAATAAAAGATTTCGGGAGATGATCATCACAAATAGTTTTTTTATGAGGAAACTTCCGATGAAATTATCAAAAAATTGGCTCTCAAAAGTTGAATTTTCGTCAAATTTTGGATATTTTGTGAAGTCACTAACGATGGAGTACACGACATTCGAGAGTTTCGATGAGTTTAAGGCTGTCATAAATCTCTTTCCGAACATTGAGAAATTGAGGATTATTTACATCTACATAAAACAGCCGTCACTCGATCTAACTGTCAATCAAGACGAAAACAATTCCGATGTTCCAAATACGCAATTTAATCACCTCCGCTCCGTAGAGATTTCATCTAAATTTTGGGGCTACATCACACAGCTCGACACTAAAATTCTCGAGCACCTCAACACGACACACTTGGAAGAGTTTTTACTTAAACTTCCAATGCAAAAACTCTCGCCACATTTTATCGATATTCTCTGCAAACAGAGCAGGTTGAGTGTCCTTCAAATCTACGATGAATTTATTGACTCATTTCTCTTTGACGACTTCACGGAGAGTCTCACCTACAATCAATTCGTTTCGTCTCTCTTTGAAATTGACTTGAGTGCAAAGGCGAGTTTTCAGCTCAAAAAGCTCTCGATAAATTATCGCGGCAATCGCGATCACTCGGAGCATTTTCAGAAATTTCTCTCGACGCAAGACGAGTTGGAAGAGCTCGAGGTAAAAAAAATTTAATTTAATTTTATTAATTTTAAAAAAATATTTTTTTTTATAGATTCGAAAGTATGAAGACGATTTTGTTCGCTTTAAAATTTCATTTGATCTCATGAAAGATTTTCGAGTGAGAAAATTGACGATTCCATTCGAACTTATGCCCGCAAATATTCTCGCTGATGTCGAAAGATTTGTGAATAGAAATGTAATTGACTTGTGCCTTCGAGGCTACAACAATGATGAACAATTATTTAATTTAATGTTGAAGATTTTTCCAAACATTCGAAGACTGCACTTAGAGTACATGATTGACTTTCACTGTGACGCACTGGCCACCCTTCCGCATCTCGAGTGTCTGTCAGTGGAACACTTTAAAATTGATTGTCTTCAAAATATAAAAATTAACAAATTAAAGTCACTTAAAATTGGAACTTTATATCCATTCGTGTACACCGACTGGGAGACCATAACGAGAGTCAACTGCAACATTGTCGAGATCACCGTTAGAGAAGTTTCACATTTTAACACAATGACTGCAATTAAAAACAGCATAACGATCATGCTTCACGATCTAAAACAATTGAAATATTTGAAGCTCATTCAAAACGACTCAGTGGATTGCCTCAAAATTATTGCTGACATGCAAAACAAGCGACTTTTACTCTCGTCGTACGCCATGAAAATGCTCAGAGAAAATTTCACTCAAGCTCACAACTATGACGCAATTAATTTGCTCTTGTGAGATTTGAGAGTGAAAATTTTTAAATTAGGAAGTCATTAAGTGACGCGATGACTTCTTTTGATGAAAATAAAGAAAGCTGAATTAAATTTACATTGTTTTTTTTGTTTCAGGATTTTAAAATTTAAATTTCTTAAACAAATCGTTCATAGAAAAATTCCCATCTACTTCTCCTGCATATCATGATCATCATCATGTGACACTTAATTCACGTCACCGAAAAATGTGATTTATTGCGTCTCGTTCCATTGTGTCCTCATAAATAAAACAACCGAATACAGTCCAAAGAGAAAACATGAAAAATTCATATCCGAGTCGAAAAATCCCTTAAAAATGATAAAATGTGAAACTTGACGGCTGCAGCGAGAGATTTATAAAAATGCTTGTGACATGGTGAAAATTCTTTTTATATAAATAAAAAAATTCGTGTTAATGTCCTCGAGGGATGTCTCAAACGCATGTGAATGTATTTTTAGGGGGTGAATATTAAATTTCAATTTTTCTACTTTCTTTATTTGACAGGAAAAATGTTTGTCTTGAGGGAAAAATTACAGTTGTCGGAATTCTTTTAATCCTTTACTTTTATAGCTAAAATTTATTCTGTCTTATCATGCCACACACGATAGAAATGTCCAAATCACCACTTGATATTTCAAGTGACTCATCTTCGATTAAAGGACACGAAAAAAATATTTTTTATTTTCACTCTCAACACAGTTTTAGGTCAATCGCAATAAATTCTCAAACTAGATGAGAAAAAAGAAAACTTGTTAAATTTTTTCTTTCCTTTAAGCAATTTCAGACGCCTGTCGCCGTCTTGAAGTAATAAAAAATAAAAATTATTTTCAAGACATGACACCATAATGTACCTGGAAAATATTTGTGTCCTTTACACATAAACTCGACAAATGGGATCTTTTTAATGAAACACATTGTTTTTTGTGTGTGCGCCTTTTTAACATCCTTGACGTCGACTACGGAATATTTTTTCATTCACTATCTTCATCGTAAAAAATGTATAAACCATAGATCTGAATGAAGAGCGACACACACTTTCAAGCTCGAGACCCATTTTTTAATTTAATTTATGACCTTTTTGTTTATGACGCATTTAAAAAAATAAATAAATTGATAACGACATCGAAAAATGTTTTTGACGATTTTTGAGTTGAGATTGGAACGAAAAAGGATAAATAAATCTTTTTTTCTCATGAAAGTTGTCGACGTCATAAAAGTTTACTGTGACCCATTTGTTATCTTTTTTGGTATTTGTTTTTTGAAATTCTTAATTATTTTTTAGTAGTCATTTTTTAAATTCGAATTTTTCTAACTCAAATTTATAATGTGACCAACAAATGTCCATGAATGCGAGACCCAACAAATTTATTTCCAATTTCCTTCTCAAATCTCAATTAATAGCGTTTAAGATCGTTTCCATTCAAACATTTGTAAATAGACTCGGAACAAGAATTAAATCGAAGAAAATCATGAATGAAAATTATGCTCAATAGCTTTTTATAACGGATAAATCTCCAAATTGACGATTCGAAACAGAGTCAGTGGATTTTATAAATTTTCATTTGGTATTGTTAGAGGCGTCACGGCAGCACCAAGATGAAAAAAAGTCAAAGACACCACGGCACAATTCATCAATGAAAAAATAATTAAATGGTTAAATCAGGCGAAGAAAATCGTCAAAGGCTTCGAGCGGAGGGAGAAAGAAGAGGAAGAAATAAAATATGAATGTGAATTGTTTTCATTCAGCTTTCTACACACTCTCTAGGTTCTCGATGAAATCGATATATGAATGAAGGCACTTTAAAGCATTTCATTGTCCAGAAAGATGCTGACGATGACGATCACATAGAACCGTTCTACGTGAGCTAACCACATCAAATGCGGTTAAAAATGTATGAATGAGAGTGTTGAGGAAAAAAATAAATTTTTAATTTTCATGAAATGATTTGAATAAATCAAAAAGTCATTTCCGCTGTGATATTTTCCATTAAATTTTAAATCGTAAATGTGCGATGGAATTTTGTGTGATATTGAGCAAAAAATATTACAAAAAAAGAGATACCATTACCCTTTTTCTGAACATTTTATTTAAATATATTTTAAGGATTCGAACCTTGTGGAATTTTAATTTTTGAAGACACTCAAATCTAACTTTTTTAAAAACCTTGAAAAAAATCTTTAAAATTTAATCTCAAATTCATTATAAATTCAAGCAAATAAAACAGAATTATAATAAATTGTTAAGATCATCATTAGTAACAATGAAAATAGTAAAATGAATGTAATAAATAAAATGTAGATCATCAGATGACACACGTGCTGATCTAGTTCGAGAAGTGAGAACAATTGTGATGAGTGGAAAAATATGTTGGAGTTGAGACTAATTTGTGACATGAACACCATACATGGGAATGAACATGAAAAACAATTAGAATAATTCAGTGACACACAAATGGACACAGTAACTGTATTTTAAAAAAATTGATTAAAATCATCATCATTGTGCTGCAAACACATTCGTAGTAAAAAATTTTAATTTTTCTCATTATAAATACAAATTCAAGCTCTACGAAATGAATTAATGCAAAAAAAAATTTGTTATAATACGGGGAACGGTCAAACATATTCAGGAAGTTTGATTTTTCTCTTCTTTCAAACGCAAATCGGCACTGAATAAATGAATTTTAAATTGAGAGCGTCGTCGAATGATTAAAAAATTTTACATTCATTAAATTTTTTGTCGGGGTGTGAAACTTAGATTTAAAAATTAAAGGATTAAAATTTTTATAAAAATCAAATTTTTAACAAATATTAAAAATTAATTAATCAATTGTCCACCCCTTGATGAATATCAAACATAATGCTTCTCTTTTTTTCATTGATGATTTAATGCTTCTGAAACTGAATCGACATTCTCTAATCAGTTCGTGTGTTACAAAATTTTTTGTGCTTTACCAGTGAAAAAAAATCATTTGAATTTGATTTGCAAATCGATAGTTTTAGGTTACTGTTGACCAACTAAAATAAATAAAACGCATTCATTCAAAATTATTCGACGACATCAATCATTTGTGAATTTGAGATGGAAATGGTGACATCATCAAGAAATTTGAAATTTTATGACAAAAGCCGTTTTTTGATTATTTATTATATCGCTAAAACAACAGCAGCAATCGAATGATATCATAAATCTTGTGTGAATTTGACTGAGGCGAAAAGAAAGAAGAGAAGCATGAAAATTATTGCTGTTTGCGATATGAATGTCATTTCTTGGGAATATTTCTCATAAAAGTTATGAGCTTTTTGAATTTTCAATGAAAATCATTAATTTTGAATTTATGAGAGGCTGACCATGAACTTTTCGATCATTCCTGTGAAGATTTAAATTTTTCCTGGAATTTCTTTCCGCATGGCAGCAAACGCAAAACATTTTATTTTCGGTCATTATTATTTGACCACGCGGTATTACATGCAGTGTTGCGATTGTGTCTCATTGTTTATAACTGTCGATTGTGAATGCCAATCATGCATATATTTATGGCAGTGAGTTGTCGGTTGCGAGCTTGAAATTGATCAAAAGTATTCAAATTTTTTCCCTCTTTGCTTCCTCATCATCTCATACTCATCTCTTTGTATTCAATTTAATATATATTCAGCGTTCACATATCATTACTGTGTAAGACAATTTTTTTTTCGTTTGTGATGCAAACAATGGCAATACATTCGATTTTAGGCTCTCAGCTCCAAGCAAAAAGCATCATTTTGGCATCTGAGGGACGTAAATCAAATCTCTAGTCCGATGACATTTTTGATGACAAAAATTTATTATTTTTTTCTTTCTCTTAAAACAATATTCAGTGGAGACAACAAAGAATATTTTTTGAGATATCCATCGCTCATGTTTATTATATGCCATCGAATATAAAAAATAACGAAAGAAGAGATGAATCGAGGGGTGGAAATATTTTTGAAGATATTTGAACTAAAATTAAATGAGTAAAAAAATTTAAATAATTTTTACTAAAAATATAAATTTAAATTTTTCAAGTTTCCACTCCTTGAAGAAGAAACAAAAAAATATCGAAAATTTATGATGTTATTAAAAATATTAATTCTCACTCTCGATTTAGATTTTATCTCACACCGAAAATAACATTGCGATATAAATCATTAATCAAGATCATTAAGCTGGTTCCCACGTGAATGATTTTTAAAATTGGCTCATTTTGTGCATTTGGTTCGAATTACATCACTTGCTCTCTTAATTAAATCCAAATTTTATTTTCTAGCTATTTTTGCGAAATGAATTTAAATACTTCATGTTGTTATAATTTGCATAGATCACAATTACATAGAGGCTAGACATTAAAGCTATACGAGATACGTTTTATAATGAAAAAGGAAAGAAGAAGCGGAGAGAGATAAAGGAAAAGATGAATGAGTCGAAAGTTGGCTGGACATAACAGATGCTATGGATTATTAATTGACATTTTGGAATGTCATAGATTAATTTTATAAAAATAATTCAATTTTTTTAGTTTAATAAAGTGGCCATCCATAGCATCCGCCGCAATGGCAATCACGCTTCTATAATCTAATTCAGAGCACACTAAACTGAAACATTAACATTTCTCATATCGAGAAAAGCGAATGAAAAGCTAAAGAGGCAAAAAGAGTACTTAAGCATGCAACTGATGAGCAACTGATTCTCACGCCATTAATACTTTAAAGATGTTTAACTAGACATCAGCGGATGAATTTCGAAATGTTTATGCTGAATGGACAAATTGCTGTGAGTTCCCTCTCTCAAATAAATTATGAAATTAAAAACATTCGGTCATTGTTGTATGTTTGTGAGCTACCCGATGACTATCTCTGAATGAGTTTTAATTTGAAATTGCTACGCATTTTTAATTTTATTTGTTTGTTGTCTTTCACTATTAATTGCATTTGCTGGTGAGCATGTTGCGCTCGCTCAATGCACTCGCCGAGCGTATAGTGAAATATTAGATTACCTCAAGGCTATTCGATTGAAGATATGGGGAATTTATATTATTTCTCGGTGTGTGCAGTGAGCATGAATTTGTCCTGATAAATTTTAAACAGGTGAAGTTAAAAACATAAAGAAGATTTTTTAATAAATTTATTCAGTTTTTAATATAATTCTGATAATATTTCCATCATGTGAATACACTTTGTTGAATCCCTCCAAAAAGTTGATTAGAATGATGGAATCCCCATCAAAAATTTTGCATAATGTAAATTGAACATCTTGAGGTGTATTGAAAAACTCTAACTAAACTTCCTAGAATCGTCATTTATTTAACATTTTTAATGCATTTTCGATAACCACATTATCATCCTCAGAAATCACGATACACACTGAGAGTCCTCTCACTGATTGTCAAATGTTGATTTGAGAAATTTTAAATAAAAGTGATCGACTATTTTTGTCGTATTAAGTGTCCGTTTTTAATGCAATGTTTTGCAAAGTTACTGTTGATTATGATAGTTGATTTATTTTAAGTGCCTCATGTTTATAACTTAAACATAGCATGTCATAACTAAAAAAATAATTTCAATTTTTAATTTTGAAGGAAAAAATTGTTATTTCACAAAATTCTTTCAAGTACTAAGACTTTAGTGTAAATTTCATTATTCAATTTCACAAATGTTCAATAATTTTATCATCATACTCATCTTTCGAGTGACTATCAATAAATTTTCCATTATAAATGACAACACATTCATATTAAAGATCCCTTTTTATTGCATCCCCAAAAGGCAGGAAATAATCATAAACAATCAATTATTTTTCAACGCTTATCTGCTCGTTTCTCATCGCTAACCAGCGAAATTATGCTGTGCAGCGAGAAATATTTCGAATAAAAAGAATTATGATCGCAGAGGGAAAAAAAGAGAAACAGGTGACTTTGAAAGTTTATCGATTAATTTATGCCTACGAGAATAAATTAGTTGAGTTATTTTCCATCTCAATGCTCTCTCGCAGTTTGTATGTAAAAGTGGATTAAGCCAAACCCGCCAACGCGTTCGAACAACATCATTCGATGTTCATAATTCTCTCTCGTTAACACGCAAATCTTCCACGCGAACGAGATAATAATTTTACTCTCGCTTATAAAATTGCCAGATTAAGGTTCCCGATAAGCGAGCGATTGAATTTACGCAAGCGAATCGAATGGCAAAAAGTATAATTTAGTAATTTTTCTCAATTCTCTCTGGAGAATGTCTTTTACAGTGATATAAATAATTAAATTGCAGTTTAGATCGAACAAGGAGTGGAAAATATTTTTAATTAAATTAATTTCACAAATTTCGTTTTATAAAATTTAAATTAGTGTTCACCCCTTAAATAATAATTACAAAAACGTGCAAGGAAGATATTTTTGTGTAAATTTAAAGTTTATAAAATTAATAAACGAAAAAAAATCTTTTTTGAATTTCTTGACACTCAATTTTCATTTTGTCTGGTTTAAAATAAATAATTGAAATAAACTTCTAATGCGTTCATGCCTCTTTCTACAGCACCTCATCAACATGCGCTGTAAATATTGAGTTGAGGTTCAATTGTTTATTTATTTATTAGCCGATTTCAATTTCCATAAAACATTTTTTAAATAAATTCTCTCTCACTCCGCTATCTAACCTCACACCGTATATAAATTTTTTAGAAGCGATGAACAAAAAAATATATAATAAAACGGTTTAGGAGGAAAATGTTTTATTATTTATTTATTTAAAAAAATGGAAAATTGAAAAGCCGATGTAGACTGGGTGCGAGTATTTTTGTGTGATTGAAAGCATGGAAGAATTTTTATTTTTCAATTTAAATAGAGAATTTTTTATGTATGACTTCTTGTCAGAGAAAGAAAATTTGAAATCAATTTATTGTTTTCACGGCATATTTGTGGTCAAGACATGACGTGTTGGAAATGTGATTGAATTTATATTTTTGTTGTTTCTACAAACGACATTCTCGTGAATGAAAATTCATGCTCTATTTGAAGTTGAAATTAATTGAGCGATTTTTTTTGCCTTCTTACTTTTTACACCTTTATTGCTTTTTGCCGCGGCGAGGGGAAGTTGATTTGAAATTTGTTTTTAAACTTTATGATATGAAATATATTAGTGTAAAAATAAATTAACTTTTCTGATCTATTAATTTATTAAAGTTTCTATCCCTCGAATTTTCATCGTGAAAATAAGAAGCAGTCAAATAGCGACATCAATAAGCGAGCTGAACTTTTACAAAATGAATGCGAAGCATGAAATAAAAATGTTAAATAACTGTAATTTTTACACCAATGCTCGGTTGTTTGTAGAAGCACATTTTATATTATTCGCTCATGTAAATATTATAAAACTTTTTTTACTTAAACTGTATCACAGTGTATGCAGAAAGAAATTATGGAGATACAAATTAATCGAAATTTTAAAATTAAATCAAAAGATCAAAAGCAATTTTTGAAATGAATCAATTTGAAAATAATTTTTATTTCTAGACATTTTTATAATTTTTAACCCCTGGATTTATTTAAATTGTTTCATTTTCACCTTTCTATAACTTTAAAATAAAACGGAATTCCGGCCTGTGAACAAAATTTCACTTCAAAAAATATTGACGTGAATTTCTCTCGTGTGTTCATTAAAATTTAAAAAGCAAAATGTCTCAAGTAGAGCAAAAATTTAAATGATTAAATTTCTCGGAAATACTCAATTGCCCAGAAAGAAGTAAAGTTTCCAGTAGAAAAAAAAACAATTTAAACTCATTTCGCATTTGTTTGATGCGTAAGTGGGCAGTTTTTTGAGAAATGAGCCTTTAAGGCGATTAAAGCATGTCGGAATTTTTATGATATATTTTCATACAAATATTGACATAATGGAAGGATAATTCTCGATCTCCAGCCGGCATGAGCGTCGTAAAAAGGATAATTTTTTCGAGATTTTATGACAAAATCCTTTGTTTACGTTCGTTTACATGTAAAAATATGTTCCGACAAGTCCAGGTTGATATTTGGGATACGAGCAGCAAACTGAGGGCAGAAAATAAGAAGAAAAAAGTTCATTTATGAACGTCAAAAACACAATTCGTTACACGTCCACCCTCGACACGCATTTCACATAACGGACACTGCCTAGAAAGTGCAAAAGAGTTTCAATTTTAATTGCATCTGGACATTTTTACAGTCACAAAAACTAAAAGTACATGCAGAGACAACAAAAGCAGACCACTTGCAGTTTTTTCTCCATTTCTCATTTGCCACTCATCAGTGAGGGATAGCACGATGATCATGTATGCGAAAAAAAGAGAGCAATTTAATCGCAAATAAAGACATTAAAATTATTTTCATGTGAAATTTGAGTGGGACGAAGAAAAAAGTTCTAAATGCTTAGCAATTACCCTCAACTGACCTCATGCGTTGCAGCACATTTAAAAATTGTAACAGAGAATTTTGAAATAAATAATAAATTGGCATCAATAGGGCACTCGAGAGAAGGGAACGTGTTTGACCCGTGTACGAGGCCATCCCTCAATAATGAAATCCTTTCTATTGTTATTTATTATGGTGTCGATAGTCAATAAATAAAAATTTAGAACGAAGAAAAAAAAGGGATCGGAATAGGAATTTAGGGTATTCGAAAATATGCAGGAAGAGGAAAATTTCTCAAATTTCTGAAGGACGTGTCAAATGAATGAAAATGTAATTTTATGAAAATTTCTGCAGTGCGGTGGACAATGGTCATTAATATTTATAGATTTCATTTCAGATGTAGCCAGATGCAGGAAATTGGAATATAAAAATTACATTGTGTTATTGAAGAGAGAAAATGACCCGAAAAATATTTAATGTCCATCGATGAATGGCACGGCACAAAAATGAGATTTAACGACGAATTGTTGTCAATTATTTTTTTTTTGAAAAATTTTCATGTTCAACTTTAGGGAGTGGATGGGTATTATGATATTTGGTGTTTGCCAAGGGATGGACATTCAATTGAGAAAGTAAAAAATTATTTTATCATTAAATAATTTTACAGCCGGTAGAAAATTTACGAATCGAACCATCATTTTTAAATTTAAATTATTTTTTTCAAAACTCTTCCACATCTTTTAAAAATTATTTTCAAATATTATACTACAAAAGTTACCAACCCATTGACCTCATGACTCGATACTCATTCAAAAATATCCATTTCGGGTTCAGATTCCCTCCATTAATCCGATTGTAAAATATTTTGAATAAATTAATATTCGATTACATAAAATTACAATTTTAAATTTGCTACCACTTGAACCTTTTTCTTTCTCTTCCGATACATAAAATATTTGTGAACTTTTTGAATAAAATTTCCCCTATACAGAGCGATGAGAAGGCCAAAAATATTTCTATATTTCAAATGACTAATTTAATTGTTTAAATCACACCGCTTAATGTCCCATTAAGCGACACATTTTCATCGTTTTGTTGAAAACCTTTTTAAAGGAAATGGAGAGAAGTGGAGAGGAAAAAAATTATATCTGGTGCGACAACGGTGAGGGGCATAAATTTATGTGCATGAACGGGAGAGAGACGCTTGGAATGACTTTTATCAGATTCCTCATGCTCGCTTAGGAGTCTAATGAAGGGGAGCCTCATTAAAAAAATCTTTTTGTCTTCTCTCAGCCATTTATAAGAGTAAAAAAGTTTTAATAAGAAATAAATATTTTAGGAGATAATAAAAGATGATATTTTTGTTGGACCCTGCCGTAAATTCGGATTTTAAAGACGAGACGAAATTGATGGCATTCTAACTCGATTTAGCATCAAGTTTAATAATGTAAACTTGAGATCAATTGTTGCCATTAACATTCTTCAAGATTTACATTCCATCGTTAAGAGAAAAGTATAAAATCGCTTCCCCAAAAATAAAAATCATCAAATCGCTTAAGATCTGATAATTTGCATTTAAAATGCGACATTTATGGTCTTAAAAAAGTAACAAACAAATGTTGATAATTTTTCATTTCGCCAAAGCCCCGAAATTTGAGCCTGAATGAAAGGCATGCGGCAAAATCTCTCTCCGCTCAGGTGAAGGAACGTTCTTAATTACCTTGAATATTTGCACACAAAATCAGCCTTGAGGAGATAAGCCTTAAATATTATGAAGATGATCTTCTTGTTCTTAAGTGTGTTCCCATGGCTGGATTAACCGAAAATACTTTCGGAATGACAATTTTATTAATTTTTCCTCTCATTCGAACGCCCACGAATCGTTCACACAAATTATAGGCAATAGTCATTGTCCACTCCTCATTTATAGCCTCAACAAAACGTAAACAAAAATTTTTATTAATAAAAAGATTTCTTTTTTTCGATCGTGTCGAAAGAAGAAGAAAACAAGAAAAGATTTTCGAGTCTCTTTATTAATTCTACCTGCTGTGTCTTTCTCGCTACTGTAATCTTCTTCTCCTCCTCCTTTATATTTTTTCCCTTCTTCGTGCGTCTCTCTTCATCTGAGTATTCTTCTCTGGTGTGTGTCAGTTCAGATGTCGCTTTTGGATATTTCATTTATAATTGCCCACATGATCTTTTCAACATGTATTATTTTGAGATGAGAGACAACAGCGAATGATGACCACCCTCATAATATTAAATTTAACCAAAAAAAAAACTCGAGGATCTGCATGTGCGGAAATTCTCAATTTAAAATGTGTTTTTTGTGCTGATTGATGACCTTCACACTGACTCAAGGGTCAATCTCTTCTCTTTTTCAAGTGGACCCCTTAACTTGACCGATCACTAGTAAATTGAAAATAACCCGGGTGGAGTTGATGAAGTGTTAAAAGTCTGCCACCGAAAGAACACTCGACAGCAATTAAAATGATTAATGTAAAAAGTCAAAAAATATATTTTTGAATCAATTTTAATTGAATAAAAGAAGCTTAAGTTGGAGTGGGTAAAAGATAAGGGTTAAGGAAATTTAAAACTGTGAGTTTGAAAATTAAATCGATTGGAAATTGAGTGAGTGGTAATTTTGTGATGTTTCCACACCTTGAAAACTAAAATTTTCTAAACAGAACAAAAAAGCTTGATTAATGTTTAGCAATGAAAAAATATTGCTTACAATTTATTACGATTTTATTTCATCCAACAAGAGTGTATAAAACTTTTAGATGGGTGATGCCGAAAGTATTTCATTATCCCTTTTTTTCTGCTGAAAATATTTCCAGAGCCAAAAAAAAAGTTACATTCATCAAAACGAGATGAAAATAACTCACATAAAATTTGCTCTGCATTGTGGAAAATCCATCAACTTCCATACAAATGTATAATTAATTTTTGTACACTCCGCACTTTTCCATCTCAACGATGCGGAGAATGCCTTTATGGATCAAATTGTGAAAATGGGAAAAAGTTTTTTTTGTTGTTGTTTTAATGAAGATGGAAATGAAAGAGTACGAAAAAATCCATCAAAACCCCTGACAATCGGAATGACAATTCTTCACTCTCATACCACCCACCTTCGCATTAACAACAATCATCTAATTTATTCCGTGAGCAGAAATCCCAAAGACTAATTATTCCATCTCGAGAGCAAGAAAATGTAGAGGAAAATATAATTTATTAAAATAATGAGCATCAGCAGAAGAATGTAAGGGAAAATCTGAAGAAGTTTTTTCCTCCATGAAATATTCATGGCAGTAATGTAATATGGAATGACTCGAATACAGAAGTGGACGATAGAAGTCATAAAATATATATCAAAATGCTCTGAAAATCCATTTTCTCATATTATTGTGTCCTTCTCGATGGCCATTTGACAGAGCGCAAGTGGAAAGTTGGTAATAAAATATACATACAAAATGGACATGTCATACATAAGGAGCTTACGAGAAATGTTTTTAGGGATTTTATGAACACCGAAAGAAAAATATAAAATTTTAAAACTATTAAAATGAAAATTTAATTTTCTTTCAGTGTTTGAATTTTTCCTCTTAAATCCAACATAAAAATAACAATTTTCCTTTATAAAATCATTCTTTAAACCCTATTTGAGGTGAGCACTCAGGAAAATAAAATTATTGCTTTCTGGACCCTCTTAAACCCATTCTCACAGGCACACTCGTCCGCTAGAATAAATAAATTTATTTTTAAAAAAGGATTTTTTCTCATTCTCAATTCAAACACAATCAGAGAAGGGTGTGTGCAATCAGAATCGAATAAAGGCAGAAAGATATTTCTCTTCAATATGTGCTCTCGCTATCGATGGATAAAAAAAGGATATTGTGATTTTTATTTGTGTCCATTTGTTAACTCTTTCATGTATCAGAGAATCGAATTTTTCCTTCTTCAATGGAAAAATGGCATTTGAAGAAATGAAAAATAATTCTTTTCTGAAGAAAATGGGAATGATTGGATGAAAAAAAAGTTGAGGAGTGAAATTGAATTGTGAGCTTGAAAAATTTCCTCATAAAACTTATTTTTCGAGCAAAAAAAGAGGAAGAAGTTCAATAAATTTCAAACAGCTATAATACCTCCACCACCACCCTTGTCGTAGCCAGAGCTATCGTCTGTCCGTTCAACTACAAAGGAAATAAAATTGCATTTTCATTCTTCTTCATTTCTTATTTTTTCCACAATCATTAAATTGATTTTTAGCAAAAATTTTGGGAAAGTAATAAATTTTTGGCTAACTGTCCAATTTAATAAAAAAATTTAAATTTCAATCAAAAATATGTTACTTAAAAATTAAAATTTTGTTATTTTACAAATTTAATTGTTTCCTCAAAAAAAAAATCAAAAATGCGTTTTAACTCCATCAGTTTTTATACTCACATTTTTCTTCATACCATTTCTCCTAGAAAAATGTCCGAAGCAGCTATACTAAAATAAATGAGCGTCCACATCATGCATGCTCGTGTGTGTTTTGTTTGTCTTTGTGTCATTCTTTCGCTTTTTTATGTACATAGATGCGATTGAGTAAGAAGAGATAAGTAATAAAATAATTACAAACACGTCACGTTTATTTATCGATATTTGGTCAAAAAAAAGTTTTAATGTGTAATCAATTTTCGTGTACGAGAGAGCTTAGTGTGTGTGTATGTGTGAGCCAAATAGCTAGGGGTGGCCGAGGCAAATATATGAGCGACCATAAAGATATTTTCCATTTAGAGCAGAAATTTATGTTCTGCTACACGTTTTGGATAGTAATGAGATTTTTTATATCGTCGTGTATCGTCGACTCGACTCTACGAAGCATCGTCATGGAGCTTTATCAATACAATTTATATTTTATTTCGCTCCTGCTTTCTACCTGCCTTGCCATGAGCGCACGGCAGAAATAAAATATAGATTTTTATACTTCTTGATATAAAAAACTTTCCTTGTGTGTGCTGCACCTGCCTCGAGAAAAAAATACTTCCACCCATTCCTCCCCATAATTTTTTCTCCTCTCCACCTTCTCTCGCTGTCATGTCCGAAGGATATTTCGAAAGAAGATGAAAAAGAGGGCACACAACAACAATAATATTCTAGGTGTATATATTTTTATTTTCCTCTACCCTGGCGAAGCGGAGAGAAGAAATTTTTTCCCTGGCTTTTTCCTAATGTCCAGATAGAAAAATATTATACGCATGCGGTCACAGGCAAAAATATTATGAAGCAAGAATATTATTGGTTCTTTCGGATATGAAAGTACTCTCGCAATCTGCTTGGGTGAGTGAGAGAGAGTGGGAGAGTGAAGCGGCTATATGTTGTTGCACAACCCTCAATTTTATTATGAAGAAAAATAGACGATATTACATTATATTTTTCTTCTTCGGGAAAAATACTCGTTTCGATTTTTCTCTCTCTTGACTACCCATTGTTTGTGCACCGAGAGACTTTATGAAGACGAAGAAAAATAAAAATTATATAAACCATAACTTTCTACGATTCTGCCACCCTATCTCTTCGTTTATTTCATTTTGCCATATCGTCTCACACTAAAAACTGAAATTGTACTCGAGGAAAAACTTATTCATTCTACTCTCGATATATTCGTGTAGTTTAAACCCAGTAAAAAATAAATATATTAAACTTTTTTAATTTTTCGAATTTATAGTGGAATTTAATTTAAAAATTTTTTAATACAGGACTCGGAGAAAAATTTAATTTTTCTCAAATTTAAATATTTAACGTATTTTTCAAAAAAAATAAATATAAACTTTAACGTATTGACGATCTCAAAAATTTTCTATTTGAAAAAGGAGTAAAAAGTTGAAGCCAGCAAGACCAACGGATTTTTTGAAATTGAAGGATTCGAACCATAAATTTTTAATTTTTTCAATATGTAAGAAAACAAATTTTTAAATATTGGAACTAAAAATGAGTTCTTAAATTTTCTCACTGGTCTTTTGACCACCCACCCGATTCACCCAACGGTCACAAAAAGAAAATTCATGGTATGAGAAATTTTCTCTTACTCGTGCTCGAAAGGCGATTTTCGAGGAGTATGAGAGAGAAAATAAATGAAAGCCATGAGATATTATAGCATAAACTTTATCCATTCCTTTTAGCTGGTGTGCTCCAAAAGGAGTGTGAGGCGCTGGTCGATATCGCCCACTATATTCGATATGTACACTCATACAATATACGACGATGATTACGTGCAAGGATGAGGGGCGAAGCATTGTGCGGAGAGAAAACAAATTATATTCGAACGAAAACGAAATATTCAACGTTTTATGGAGTTTTTCATGGCGTGAGCATGCACACAAAAGAGAACAGAAACGTGGCATTTAATATTTTATCAAAATTTATATTTGTCGTATTTTATGTGTGTGTGTAGGTGGGTGGGTGGATTTCGCTTTGCTGATGCTGCTCTATGAGCGGATATAATAAAATGGCAGCAACGAAAAACGGTTTTTATAAAGAATTATTATCGTTTCACATTGCAATGGTGGCGATGGTGAAGATTTATCAATTTTTACCCCTCCTCGAATCTCAATTTCTCCATCGTCAATTCAGCGAACTCAAACGATGCGGGGACAAATGACGATGGCAATATTTTCAAATTATATAAAGCTAGACATTCAATATTACATTGCATTTGTCATGAAGGAGAGTGAAACGTACACACAAAAACTGCGCGGGGATGAGATATGTGGAAAATTGAAAACTTGTGACAGAAATTCATTTAGTAAATTGAACGTGTAGAATAGAGATGATGATGCAGTGCACCCAGTGAGGGAAATGTTAAAAATTTTTTTATTTTCACAAAACCTCACTTCAGAAATTTAAAACATAAATGAACGTTAATAAATTTAATTCATTTAAAAATTATTTACTAGTTGGGCTCAACGTTATTTACCATGATGATGTTTTGTAGATTGCAAAAGTTGATTGAAATCTGCAGGCAACACTTTTTACAGCAGCCTTTTTTGTCCAATTAAGATTGAATTTATTAAATGCAATATAGCGTATAATTTATTGACATAATCGCCATGTGCATCGGATATACGATTGTCGTCTTTATAAGCCTCTTGTTAGCATCATCATCGGCTATTAATTTAAACTGTGCACGCGTCATTATCACATCTCTTTAATGCCGTCTCTTTATTTTTTCACACTGATTTTTATCAATGTGCCAGAATGACGTCATGTTACTTCCTTCCTTTGAATCTCAGCGAACATAAAAATTATTAAACATGTTCTCGGTGTCATTTTTCGTCGACACCCTTCGGGTCACGTGATTCGCCTTTGTCTCTTTTCAGAGGATTATGATTGTATGAATTGTCGTCATTTATTATGTAAAATATTTTGACATAGATAGCATGACGCTCGAATATCTTCCTTGATACCCAATTTGAAAGGAAATCGCTTGACTAATGATGGTAAAATGGCAATAAAGAAAAAAGGGGGAAGAAGACGACTTTTAGGGATGCGCGTGTGTATCTCGTTAATTCCTCCGACACTGAAAAAATGATGAATCTCGTGTTGATGTCTTATCGATTAGGGATTATTAACAAAACTTTTTATGTAATGTTCAAAAATCGTCTTAGCATGGGATTAAATTGTAACTTTCGAGCATTTTTATGACACGCGCTCGCAGGCATATCTTTCGGGATTTATTTAAATTAAGGGCAATTATGAAGTCAAAAAATATTCGCTAACGATTTTATTTAAAAATTCACTCGCAATTTTTCCATCAAGATAAAACTTTTGTCATTTCTCGTGAAATTCTTTGGAGCTTGATAAAAATTAATAATTTTGTATTTAAGAGCTTGAGTGACGGTTTTATTGCAGACTTCATAAGAATTTTTTTGTTTTCTTGAAATTAAGAGAATTTAGATAAGAAAATATTCGAAGAAGAACCTGAAGTGTGCGCATAGCCACAAGGAGCAATTAAAAAACCAAAATCACGCGAGAATTTTTGTATGAATTTTTTTCGATTATAAAGAAACAAATAAAATTTTTTAAAGTTTTAAATTAAATAAATATCGGTTAAATTCCATAAAATTAAATTAGTCAATTTTAGCTATAATTTTTTAAGCAAAAAAATTTTTAAAAACTTTTTAAAAATCTCAGAACTCCATGACATTTTATTAATAGTATAAAAATCATTTCATTGACTAAAAATTCCATATTTCAATTTGACTGAGAAAAGATTAAAAGATTTTCCCGAAAATTGACTACACAATGAATAAAGTAGGGTGGCTTCGTCAGCGCAACCCTCATACAAACACACACAGCATTTTCGCTCCTCTTGAAATTAAACAAATTCGGGTATAAGCGAATCATTTTTCATTCTAAATCGTCATCATTGTACATAATAAAATTTCAGAATTTCAACATTCCTGCAATGCGGAAAATTAATTATTTCGCTTAAGCTTTTTGAATTAATAATCGTGTCGCTCTCTCACTCTTCAAACTGACGCATTAAATTGTGGAATTTTCGACGAATAAATTTTTAATTTCAAGTCGCATTTATTAAGAGATGAATGAAAAGGTTTTTGAGGCGCAAATATCCGGAGAGCTCGATGAGCGGAAGCATTCAATTGATAAATTGAAATTTTTCTTTTTCGAGCTCCCTCACCTAGGTTCTAAAATATTCGTGAATATCTTCCATCTCGGATATGTAAATAGAGAGCGAGAAAATTTTCAATATGCTTTATCCGAAATTTATTTTTTGCAGATTAAAATTGAAGAAATCGAGCTGTTGTGTGGAAAATGTCTGTGAGTAAATTCAAAATTAATTTTAAACATAGTTTTTCATTCCCCAAAATGTTCCATCATAAAAAAATCAAAATTGCGCTTGAACCACCAAGATTTTTTTTCACTTCACTCTCGATCCGGAGCGGCGTAGAATAAATTTGGTGTTTAGGCAACATTAATGTTTTAAAATGATCATGCTTTAATCAAATTCTGAATCAACATCGTCATTATTTTGATAATATTTCATCACAAAAAGGTTTGGCGGTATGATTGAGGGGTGAAAGCGTCGAGTGGAGATAAATTCTCTAAAATGGTATCGATGAATGTCGAAATATTGATTGAAAGTCTATTTGAAAATTAGAAAATGTTTTCGCATTATTATGATTAGAGAGTTGAATTTCAAACAGCATCGAAATTAAATTTTTGGTGTTTTTGTTTATTTTCCCTTTCATGGGGTTTTGCGAAATTCAGTCGCGGTGTTTTATGTTTGAATTATTTAAAACACATAAAATCGATAAGATTTGTTAAATTTCACACATATTAGAACCCCTTTTCATATAAAAGTCACCCATAAGCATTTGCGCAATCCGTTGTTCATAATTTAGGGATGAAGTATCATCGCATTTTTAATGTGATACGCTTTTGAATAATAAAATTAGAATTTCACTCGGAGGGTGGTGGTTGGAGGAGATTATGAACTTATCATCGTGAGGTGCCAGATAAGAATGAATGGAATTAAAAAGGGTTCGTGTTGACATAATGACGTGCGCAATATTGAGATTTTTATCATAAACTTTTGTTTGCGTAAAATATTTAATTGAAATAATAACATTTTGATGATTCTTGAAATTTTTACTTATCTTTTCTAAAGCTAAGAAAATGTCTCCAATTATTTTTAACTTTTAGAATTGACATCTCAATTTTTCTTCAACACAAGGACATTGAACTTCCTTATGATTAATTTGATTCCCGCACGTTCCATTCCTATAATTCAAAAAATGTTCAAAAGAAAATAAAATTTTAGGGAGAAAAAATTCTGGGTGTAATTTAGGGAGAAAGCAAAAACCACAAAATAAATATCCACTTTAATTATGTATAATTTTCCAAATCACTCTCTTGCTGTTCACTCAATTGATCGTTCCTAAAATAGATTACACGAAAAATCTTGGAAAAAGGGGAGGAAAATTTTTGGTCCCTAAATTTTTTCTGGTAAATTTCTTACACCGTGTAATCCGCAGAGTCGATGGTACTCGAAAGAAATTTTTAAAATTAGAATCATTTTTTGAGGTGAAATTCAATAATTTTTCCCCCACTCAAAAGTGAAAGTCATAAATGGAAAAAAGATAAATTTATAGGTTTTGAAGTGAACAACATTTGGCGTCTTTTATATTAATAACCATAATTTATGACTTTCCCTTAATTGCCTTTAACTTCGTGACTAGTGCATGACATGGAGACAGTCTGGAGGGATGACATCGATGATGTGCACATACATCCCAGATGACATTTTCATGTGTGCACGCTTCTCCCGCAATAATTCACTGAACGTGCACTTTTATGAGCTTAAAGTCATTTTCTTGTTCGGCATTGATAACGCGGCGCTCAAAAATGCAACTGTCGAGATAAAAAACACTCGAAACTCGCTCGCAAAACTTCTCGCGCACTCATATCGTAAAGTTTTTCAACATGATATTGCCTTCGCAATAAAAAGTAATTTTATTGACTGCAGCGACGAGCTCGAGAGTGAGACTCAGGCAGCCAACTCTCGAAATTATTATAAAAAAGCCTCATTAAATTATAATCCGAGCAGTTTACCGATAAACTCTTGCCTCATTTTTTCATTCTTTAATTTGTGCGAGAGTGGATATGATGTTGGGTTGTGGATGAAAATTGAATAAGTCCGAGGTGAGTTTATAGGTTGAAAAAATAAAAATAAATTAGATAATTAACTAATTATTTAAAATTTAGGATTCGAACCTTTGATTTTATAAGCTCTTTAAAATTTATTTTTTCATACTCATAGAAAAATAAAACTTTTTATCTATTTAACTTAAATTATTCATTTCTTTAAGATTTATAATTCCACTCGATCCATGCGAAACCTTTTTTTAGCCATGTCATGATAACAGTGTTAAAAGGGAAGCGAGAATTGCAACAAGAAAAAAAAGAGTTGACTGCATTTCGCATTTTGAGATATAAATGAGCAGCAAATCATTGAATATTGCGGCGTGGTGTGGATGCAGCCGGTGAGAGAGAGGAAAATATGACTGCGCGAATAAAAAACCAGTCCAAAAGTGTATTAAACCGGCATTCGACAGTGGTAAATGTGATTGGATTGAATAAAAAGATTTAAATGCATAAATTTTACGGGAGGCAAAGATATATTTTGTATTTTTTATGTGCAGATTATTGTTGCTCTCAAAATTTCTTCAGAATTTGTAACCGAGATTCGAAATGAATAAATTTAAGCAGCGAGTGACAATTCTTCCTCTTCTTTCGCATTTCATTCATCCTTTCCTCACTTTATATGGTTTGTGCTTCTCTACAGCTGCAGCTGAAATTGATTAACACTATCAAGCTTAAGATTTAAAGGTTCAACCTCGCCATAACTCGAAAACATTCTTTTTTTTTGCATGGCGGAGTAAAAATTCGCGATTAATTTTTTCAATTAATAACGAGCGACGATTTCGGCAGAAAACTGAAAATATATTCGCGGCAATGTTTTTTTCCCTCTCATCGCATTGGGTTATTGCATTTTTCGGCCTGCAACGAACTGAGAAGAGGAGGAAAATACTTTTTTTTTCGACTGGGAAAGAAAAAGAAGCGAAAGATTATAATTTTTTTTAAAGTGTACATAAATTTGGGAAACACACCGAATAAATTCCATCGTGGAGAGAGAAAGAGCGAACCTTACATGGCCATGTTCCTTTTTTTCCCGTGCTCGCGATGAACGATGTTCAGATGATGGTGATGACGGTGTGAATACCTATATTACATTTCGACAAAGTGTATCATATAACTTTTACGTACATTATTATGTGGAGCTTTATAGCGGAGTCATTATCGACCTCCGGTGATGATGGCGAGAGACTCAACTCACATGTTCCTGAAAATAAGATTTTTTCGCAAAGTGAATTTTAAAAATTTTAAAAGAACAAATTGGAAAATGAAACGATTTCTGGATATTTTGGATTCAGCCCATTTCTACTTCTCACTCATCTTAAAACTCTTAACAACATTTATCGCGACCACGTTTCAGTTCCCATCGACAACGAACCGTCAATGACGACGAATAAAACAAAAAAAAATTTATTATCTAATTTGATTTACAGCCTCTACCTTTGCCGGCTTCAAAAGAGAGGAAAAAAAGTTGGATATTAATTAAATTAAAACAAATAAAATTGAGAAAAATCATAAAAATGCGTCGACAAAATAATAAAATAAAATAAAACGGAAATTTACCTGGGACTTGCTTAATGGACTCGACCTCGAGACTTTTAAGTTTTTTTCAGTGATTAATACAATTTTTGATTTATCCAAACAAAAAAGGTAGTTCTTGTCACATGAAAAGTCAGCATCTCTCGCTGCGATGATGAATTTAGTCAAAAAAATATAATTTTTATGATGTTTCTCATAATAAAATCAAAGAGTTATGACTGAGTTTCAAAACCGATGGTTTTTCTTTTTGGTTCCCATAAAAACAGTAGAGACGGACAGGAATGCGATGAAGCGGTGCTCTGTCAAAAACTCGCTTTTGTTTTATAGAATAATAAATTAATTTTTTCGTCCGAAACTCATTTCTAGAGAGAGGATTTCGAGTCATGTAGAAAATATTTTTTAATAATTTGAATAGATTCTTATCACTGAATTAGTTGGAATATAGAAGCTCCATGTGGACATAACTTTATGCTTATTAATATTTCTATCGACACATAAATTTATTATTCGCAATGGGTTCATTAGTTATTTTTTTAACGTGAGAAATTTTTTTTGCAAAAACTCTCAAAAAATTTAATTAAAGCTCGTAAAAGTGACTAAATTTCAAAACTGACTCTATAAAAAAAGAGATGAATCTGATATTTTTGTTGAAATAAACCTTTTTAAACCCCGACAACACCAGAAGCTTTTCGCTATTCGAAAATCTTTTGAATCGACTAATTAATGAATTTATTTAATTACTCCTAGCCGGTTATGGCCTCTTTTTTATTGCCTCCACTATTTTTTCTCTGTTTATTTTTCTCCTTTTTATCATCTCCTAAATCTCTTTTTTAGCTTCATCATCTCTTAAAGAAATATTATAAATTATGAAATATTAATGGGAGACGATAAAAATTTGACATGGGAAAGAGATTTTCTTGGTGATCTTTAAAATATTTCTTTGTGATGATAAATTTCAATTAGTCGTTCGCAATCTGTTGAGAGAGATAAAGACGATTTTAACATTGTGGTCATTACATAGAATTTTAAATTTTAATAGCCTGCAGTGAGAGTTTAAATTACATCATAATGCAGTGTAGAGCAATAAAAAATTATGACATGTACAAGAGTTTTGTTCTTAAGCAAGGTGATTTAAGTTTTTTAACACTTTATTTAACAAATTGGAAAAACTTTAAAATTATTAAAATTAAAAATTAGGTTCGAATCCTAAAAGTATAAAAATTTTCAATAATACCTTGTATTTTTTTTAAATTTCCACCCCTTGAAATTTCATGTGGCTAATGGGACGTTAATGACACTTAACAGCGATCTGCAGAAAGTTATTAATTTCAATGTTAAGACTAACCACTTAGCCTTCCGCTCGCCCTCATCCAACGCATTAACTCCGCTTGAATTATGAATGTCACGTGAGGTCAGAGAGAAGAAGATAATTAAAAATCTTTTCAACGCGTGCATATCATAAAAATGAAATAACAAATCACGAAACATGACACGCTCGTCAACAGACAAAATAATAAATTATATCAGATTTATTAAAAATTAAAAAGAATTCTTTTTTGATCTCAACTTTGAGCCACAAAACAAATTAAGTTATGTGATCCGCATTTGGCCTCGACTATGAATTATTTTCGTCATCATTATAACAAAAGTGAGAGAATTTCTCCTCATATACGCTTAATTTATTACAAAGTGACTTGAGTGTCTTCATGCGTGCACATATGCGCTATATGACTGTGATGTGTATGTGCGCCTCTCTATAGTTTATGTTACACATTTGCCACAGGAATATTAAGGCAATAAAAAATGATTTATGAAGCACAACACATTTCTCTTACTTATGAAGATGAAAGTTTAGAAATTGAAATGTTTAAAAATTAAACTATTGAGACATTAACTGCTGACTTAACATCCACGCAACATTTGTATTTTGTTGTGTTGAGTTGATTAATGAAAAATGTGTAAAAGAAAGAAAAATTTTCTGTAATAATGGAAATCATTGGAAAATTACATTCTTTTAGTTAAAAGAAAATTTCTAATTAATTTAGATTAATTTTTAATCATATTTTTGTCTCATATGTTCATGTTATTGACCCACATGCCATGATCACTCGATTGTTTATGTTCATGTCTCATGATCATTGGTGGCAGGTGAGGTTGCTTAATTTCCCTATAAACAAATTTCCTTTTCTAACCACAAATTAAATTATTAAATCAAATAAAAACCGCAAGCAATTATTAACAGACAGTCTGAAAAGCGATCGCGTGCTTTTGACTTGTGCCGGTGAATTGGTATAGAAATTATTAGGTTCTAATATCGCCCCCTCTCACTTGAAAACTTCAACTTGTTGAAAACTTTAATCGAGGTAAAAATTCAACGCGCATTTAAGTGGAAAATCAAATTTAATATTTTTTCACTTCGATGAATTGAAATTGATAGCAAATTTCCTTGCGTTGCGGAACTTTTAAACGGTAATTGCCAGTTAATATTTCAAGGGTTCTTCACCTTCCTATGCTGAACAGTTAAGGGTGAATTTATCGACAGTTAACGTTAAAAAGTCATCAATAAAGTCATAAACAATATTTTTGTTTTCCCTCACACGCAGGTAGAGTTTCAAGCATATCCTTTCTTTGTGGAAGCAATTCTTAGAATGCGACAATCATGCAAAAATATTAAAACTATAAAATTATTTTTTATGACACCCTCAAGTTCCTGTTAAAAAAGGTTTAGTAAATAACTGCATGACACATTCAGTTAGGATGAAACAAAAGTTGCTTTAACCTCGAGTTTTGAGGAGTAAAAATTACAGTTAAAAAATTATTCAAAATTAGTATGAAAAGTTTATTTTCACAAAAAAATGCCATAAAAAGTTATTAAGTCACCAAAATTATTTTCGTGTGTAATTTGATATCAGTCGCAGTTAATTTCAAAACCTTCTTTGTTCTTTTCACATTATTTTGACTGTCACGACCGAAAATAAAAATTTGCATATCAATAATAAAGTTGACGATGAAATATTAATATTTTCATACTTTATTGTTTCGAGAGCACCCAAAAAAAATTGTAATAAATTTTTATTATTTCCTTTAACAGTGAAAAACGACAAAATATAAATTTTTACACACATTGTGTCATGTTACCTCTTTATCGTATTCATGAAAAAAAATTTATATATTTATTAATGGTCAGAGTTTTGTGTTACGCGCTCATCGGAAATGCAAAAAGAGAGTTATCTGCACACGCCTCTGGTCACAATCTCTCTTTCTCCCGCTATGAATTATTAATGAATTTCAGATTTTTCAATAAATGAAAAATTATTGTACAAAATATTTTTTATTAACGGGAAATTGCTCTGCTTTATTTGAAAAGAACGAAACAATGTCCACAAATGGTGATATTTCATAACATATGTGAGAGATTCACAATTGTTTTACTGTCACAAGCAGTTTATGATGATAAATATAAAAAATAACATAAAAAGCGTTTCAGCGTCGTTGCGAGACGGATGACACACCTGTTTTAATGTAGTTTTGATGCAAAAGGCTCTTTGGTTCACTTGTTCTAGTTGTTCATTATAAGAATAGTCATGAGGGGTGGGTGACTGTGGCTTTGAATATTTAATTTTTTTTATTGAATTCAATTTATTAGAATTAATTTTTATAAATTGTTTAAAAATTAATAGAACAAAAAATTAATTAAAAAACCAGAGTTGCCTTCCCCTCGACTTAAAAACGACAATCACTTTTATCGTCTGCATGTCCGTAATAAAATATTAAAATTAGTCACTCTTTGAGTGATTTGAAAGTCAAACATGAAGAAAAATTCACATGGCAGTATATGACAACCCTCTTCATCCCGCATGAAGGACAAGAACAAGAAATTTGTCATGAATTTTTAATTCGCCCTTACATTCTCGGACATTGTTGTTCGTTAATATTTCAACAACTTTTTTCAAAATCCCTCATAGAGCGATATCGATTGATTCTTTGATGAATTGACCCTCGGAACATTTACACAGAATTTTTCATTTCAATGTCCAGTGAGAATTGTTTATAAAACAATTTACAGATCAAACATATAATTCATGTCTCACAACAAAATAAAAATCCCTAAAGTATTGTAAAAACTTTTTTTTATCTCGATAAAATATTTTTTTGCTATTTGCCATTATTTGATTGTCTCTCTTTATGTTTGAATGAGGGCATTCAAGAGAATTACGCGTTACGGTCCAATGGTCACAAAACATACAAGAACTCTATAAATTTCAAATGGAATTTTTAATATAGTTTAATTAAAATTTTATATCGATGGAATTGGAGTAATCGAATTGAGATCTGATAAATAATTTAACTATAATTTATGGTCGACTTGAATTGGAGTGAGTTAAGTTTTGACAGCCGCTAATTTTTTACAATTAATTTTCTATCTCACAGAAACGATTAAAAATTACTGCCTCTCAAGCTACCATGAAATATTTTTCCACCCGATTTGCAATTATCCACATTTCACTCGAATGCTATTTAAAAGTTCAGCCACTTCGAAAGATGTTCATTTTGCATGATGTACATTGAATGATGTGTGCTTAATGTTGGATATTCATTTAAATATTCTCTCTTTTTTTAACTGCATGACTTTTCACCTCTTACTTTTTTTCAGACAGGGAGAATTTTTACTGACGGAGTTGTGTACATAAACACATCAAGGAGGAGAATGGAACATATGTGAAAAAAGAAATAAGCGAGAGCTCAAAGTGATACCGTGTGAAAATCGAATTAAGGCAGTTTATAATAATGCATTTAAAAGATTGAAATTTGACGGATCCTGAGAGGAAGTTGAAAAGTTGTTAATTTTAATTTCATTTTTGATTTTTTATTCTCATTTCAAAATTTGGCGGATCTACATATTTTTCATCCAAACTCCCTCAACTTTCCTCATATATGATACCGTGTAATTGTGCAGAGACACACACAAACTTATACAATTTTGAATATGAAGCTCTATCACACTTTTTTTAAGACATGCTCTGGCAATCAGCGATTGTTGAATATTCCTCCGGCATATATGCATATATATTGTCACAACAAACGGCCAATTATTGAGTGTCAGTAGTAGCGGCTTCCGATATTGAGCACACATGGGAGCTATAGTGGAGCGAGAGTGAGAGAGAGGCAGTCAATCACAGTCGGAGAGCACACAATTTTTGTGTGAGAGAGAGAGAAAGAGCGACATGCCAATGGAAGGTGTTGAAATGGACTACAGAATTGACTTTGAATCGACTCGAGATAAATCGCGCGGCAGAGAAGTTTTGTAGAGATCGGGGCCGACATTAGTGAATATGCATATATGTGCGGAGGAGAGAGAGAGCATAAATACAAGTAGCAATGAATAATATTAAGAGATGTAACGAGAAGGAAAAAATTCACATTGACATTGTTCCCTTACTCTCATGCTTGGCTCTGCTTGTCGTGAGACTTTTATCACCTTTTAGTCATCCAAGAACACAGAAAAATTGCGAATAACAGAAAAGACAAAAACTAATAAATTTTTATTCATCGATTGTCGTTCTTTGCTCATTCTTCATGAAGCTGAAAATCCCTTTTTTCCGAGTATGTGTCGAGTTATTGAAGAATTTATTTCACGTGAAATTGTTCAAAAAAATTTATTAGCAATTTTTATAACGCGATTTTCTCCCTTTTAACTTTAATCATCACAAAAATCTCCTTCGCCTTCAATATTGAGCGACAAACCCGTCGAGAGTATATGCATAAAGCAGCGAGAGAGAGAGAGTTGACAACATCTGATGCTATCTGATATGGCTTGAGTGTGTGCATATAGCAAGAGCGAGCATATGAGCGAATTTTGTGTGAAAAACAAGTGTGAAAATAAAAACAAGAAAAATCAATAAGAAAAGCCGCTTTATGTTGATTGCTTTTGCGCTATTTGCAATATTCGCCTTTAAGCCATCGCCTTTTTCACTTCTTTTCGGTTGATGTTTGAAAAGAATGTCACTCTTTAAAAGTTATTGAGGTTTCATTTTCCAATTTGTTCTTTGAATTTTATGTTCCATTTTCCAAACTGATCTAGACAATTTAAAATAGTTTTGTTTCATTTTCCAAACTGTTCAGGACAATTTAAATTATTTTGTTTCATTTTCAGTTTTGTTTCAATTTTTTAAAATCTCACCCTACAAAACCTCCAAATGCCTCCCATAACGCTTTAAACATTTGGTGTCCAAAAATGCACAGCAAAAAAAATTCTGGTTGAGAGACGAGAAAGAATGAAAAGGAAGAAGTTTGAATGGTTATTATAAAATATCAAAAAAGCAACAATGCTTCTGAAATATTTTTTCTGCTGCTTTTTATGCACTTTTTTATTTGGCGGAAGATCATATCAATCGATGATTTATGCTTGCGACCGTTTTTATGCTGAATTTGCATGCGATAAAAGGACGTTTTCAAGCTGTTTGGTGAATTTCTATCGCACGCACAATTTTCCTTTAAAATTTTCCTCTCTCTTCTTCTTCTTCAGCCGGAAAATATCTTCATAGTCGAATTTCGTTGTAAGAAGACATATCGTAGGGGAGAAAGAGAGAAATTCAAATAGCAGCGGTAAGAACAACAACAAAATTGCTGTTTTGTGTCTTTCTGCTGCCTCCTCTCGCTTATATCTTGCGGCAAACTATTGTTACTTTGCAATTGTCTTTTTTGAAAACGTTATTACGTTGTTTCAATATGTACAAAGTGGTATATAGGAGTGCTCCGACTCTCTGTGTGGATTTGCCGATTGGCAGCAGCAGTGCAGTTTTCGTGGTGAAAGAGAACAATAATAATACGTTCAATTTATTGTCTGACCTTACGCTATTAATGAAACGGTTATCGGAGCGCGCGAGAAATTATAAATTGCACATATATGAGCGAGCAAATTATTCTGTAGATCCATTTTAATGGTAACGACTTAATGGAATCTCTGGAAGCTTTTTTTTCGTGAGGTATTGTCGCAGTGCTGCTGCTGTGGGTTGTGAATTAAATTGATGACTGTTTAACAAATTTCTTTCGATATAGGCGGAAAATTATTTCGAGGACATTTTATAGTGTGCGGAATAAGTTGATGGAGGGAATAATTAATGTTTTTAATTGAGGATTACGAAGATAAATGAAATTGTTTTAAAGTAATGTTTTTAAAAATTATTAGATTCGTCATCAACTAAAAATACTTTTTTAATCATTTTATTGCAAATTTATAACTTTAGATGGTTTAAATCTTCAAAGTTTGATTTATTGTAGAATAAAAAGAAATTGTAATGCGAAAATGCCATAAGACCACCTCTTTTGCTCAACTTCATGAAATAAAAAATAAAAATGTGGATTATAAGTCAGAAGAAGAAAAAATGTATATATTTTATTTTTTCCTTCTCCTAAGCTATAATGCATAATATTTTTCCACAATATTAATGTGTATATGATGAGGGCGTTTGTGAGTGTATTGGTGGAATTTACATTAGATTGAATGTATTCGTGAAGAATTTCCCCTCTCGGATCTCTCACTCCCGCTATTAAAGAGAGAGAATTTTCGCACACGCGCTCTCTCCAGCGTTCGCATTGTCTTAATTCAATTATATGTGTAAAGTGGGTGTGTTCAAGGCACAAACACACTCAAATCGTTCTCTCTCTCACTTATGGATTTTCTTTAATTTCGAAACGAGAAAAAATATTTTTTCTATCCATCATTATATAGCATTTCATTGTGTGTGCTTCGTTCTTTGTGATAAAATTCTTATCATCATTTTCATTTATTAATTTGCATTTTACTCGGCTACCTTCTCTCTCTCGCTCTCTCTCTCGGTTGCCTTAAAAGTTTAATGTGAAATAAAAGAAAAGGCGAAGAAGAAGATAAAAAATATTTTATACCATCGTGCAACTGCAAATAGCGACGAAGTGGAAAAAGTTGATTAAATTAAAAACGAATTAAAAGCTAAAAAATCTCATTTCGATGTAATTAAACTTGATGAAAGAAAGTGTGACATTAAATTTTCATTAATGATAAATTAAAAACTCTCATAAAAAAAATCTAATTTTTTTCTCCCCGCTTTTGGATTTCCACACTTGATTGCCAACGAAATTGAGCATGAATATTTCTTTTAATCGTTTTATCTTCGTGACAATCATAAAAAGTTCTCTTGATCGTAAAGATGAATTTTAATTACAGGGTTCTATTTCATATTCACTCATGCTCGACATGAGATGAGATTTTTGTGTTTGCTTCAGCGGGAAGAATTTTTTTCTTAAAACGACATAAAGTAAGGAAATTCAGAATTTAATGAATGATTTTAAAGTTAAAAATTAACTAAAATTTTGTCAAATTATTTGAATCAAGAAAATAAAAATTCATAACAAATTGCAAAGTTTGAGGTTCGAATCCTAAAATATTTACATTAAAATTTTTAGCATAATTCTTAATTTTTTGCTAATTTTTTAAATTTTACCAAATTTCCACACGATTTCCCGAATCACCTTCTTTTTCAAAAAAAAACACCGAAACTCATCATTTTTATTTCCTCAATCATTCTCACTCGCGCACCTCAAAAAAATGATTCCACTTTGATAAATCAACAGTGAAATAAATCAATGAATTCATTACGCACGCATCATCAGGTCGACCCGTGAAATAATTTTAAAACGTTATATTTTTTCCGCTGCTCTACACATCGTGAGCGTGAAGAGAATTTCATTCATTCAGCAATGAGCATTAAGCCACACACCTTCCGCTCTTGATCGATTAATCTTTCGAGCTTGAAAGTGAGGATCAAATCTCAATGGGAGATTCTCGAAATGATCAAGAGTCATCGTTCCCGATAGCTGAGCATAAATTAGACCCCAATGGACGATCAAAGAGAAAAAAAACGGACATATCAAGATTGACCACCTGCAGTTCGCTACCGGGAGAAGTTTTGATGATGATCAGTCGAAAATTGAAACGGCGTTGGGTGCCAATCAGCTGATTTTTATGTCTAACCAACCTGTCGCGCTTGCCAAGAAAATTTTCATCGTCATCACATTGAGTTTTCAAGGCCTTCCGAATGTCCCGAAAACAGTTTTTTTGGCATCTTTAACTACTCATATTTCACTTTCCATTTCGAATGCGAACACGTGACGCTATTTATATGCTGATATTACCCTTTTATCCATCCCCCCAACCTCACTCTGTCGACACTTAACACTTTATCCCCATACAGCGCTTGTTTAAATCTTCTCCATAGCGATGATGGAAATTGCTTTAATTTAAAGATTTTTTTATTAAGCGCGAATAAAGTGCGCATGTGGCTCATATTTCGATCTTCGCTTTTACACATGTAAATTACACTTTTTACAATTTATATTGAAATTATTTTAATAGCAATTGGAATTTTTCGCTCCTCTTTTGATAAATTCTATTTTGAAGGAATTCCGACTTGTTGAGATCGGCATTCGCGATTTTGTAAAATGTATTGCGTGCGGAATAATATTGAATTTTAAAATTGGATTGAGTTTAAATAATTTAATCGGCCTCTTTTTTTAGAAGGAGGTATGGGAACTGAAATTGAGATGATTTTTTTTAGAAATTTGAGGGCTTTAATTTTTTTTTAATTTTAACAATTTTAAGGATATTTAATAAAAAACAGGGTTTTAAATTCCAGGAAATTTAAAGAGTAATTTAAAACAATTTTTAAATGCACACATGAAAACTGGCAGCTTGCCACCAATCACCATTCAAGTTTGAAAACCTTTAAATTTTATTTATGTAGTTGAAAAAATTAAATTTTTCCCGCAAAAAAAATCCGTTAGATTACCCATAAAGAAATTAATTTAATTTAATGCGTGTCCATTACAAGCTTACAAATGAAAAGAAAAGACACAAGAAAGAAATAAAAATTAAAATCTCCCCTCGAAATTAATAAAAGTCAATTTTGCGAATAAGATGGAAGTTTTTTTTGAGAGGGAATCAAAACACCCATAACAGCATAAAAAGTTGTGTTGCCTCAGAAATAAATTCGAAAAATATGTAAATTTTTTTGTATATTGTGTTAAAAAAGCAGAGCAAAATTATTCATTTGACCAAAATGAATTTCGGAGTACAGAGCGAGAAGATAAATTTTCTTATGATACTTAGCTGCTCATGCTGGATGGCGAAGAGGAAAAGAAATGGCTGAAATTAATTTTTTCCTTTCGTTGATATCTTTGCTCGATTTGCTGTTCAAAAGAGAACTTTTATGAAAAGTTTTTTGAATTACTTTCAATTAATTTAATTTGTTTGCTCAATCTTGCATCACAATTCGACCCTTTTTCTCCCTTTTTTAACTTTTTTCAGCCTGACCACTGGCGTGTCTCGGTGTCTTATCACATTCTGGCAATTAAAACATACAAAAGAAATCGTTGAGAGCGAATATAAGGGAAAATCAAATAAAAGTGACAAAGAAATTTCTTCCAGCAATTAAAATAAACTTTTTTTTGTAGGCGACAATAAAAATTGTTCCGCTTGACCAATATCTCAGGCAACAATTTCTCAACTGTCAAAACAACTAATTATTTAAATTAAATAATCCGCTTCACAATTGTAACGCAACTTTTATACAATGAGCGAGCTAGAAAAAATTTATATAAGTTGTCTCTTAAATTGTGATTATTATAATGCGTTGAGTTTGGACTTTTTATTTCCTCGAAAAAAATGATGCAAATTTTAAATAAAAATTTTATTCAATTTAATATTAGCAAAATATTTTTTAAAAAATTTTATCACTAAAATAACCGCACTGTTTATTTTTCACAAATCCCATCCATACTCAACAATTTCATTTCCACAACATTCACGCCAAACACAGTTGTGGCCTCAAAAAATAATTAGATATTTTAATAAATTCCAAAATGGTGGCAAAAAAATTATTATTTCAACTCTACATAAACTCCCTCTCTCACTCCATCCGCTATAGAGTGTGGAAAAAATCGTAAATTGAGATTTATTTAGAAAGCGATGGAAATGGCGTAAAGTAAAGCATAGCGATGGAAAAAAGTGAGTAAATGAATTAATTCATGACACGAAAAAGAGAATGAAATTAACTTGGGAAAATATAATAAATTTCCTTCATCATTCACGGTGATATCTCGCCATATCTTTATGTCTACTTCGCACCGTGAGGAGGGAAAGTATTTTTTTTTGTGAATGTCAAAAATAATTTTAATTTTCATGAACATTAAACAGAGCGCGCCGAGGTGTGTGCTGTGAAGATAATTTTCCGTTTCACTCTTAAACAAATAAATAATAATATTAAAATTAAATTAAGGCACAAAAAACTTTTTTATATTATGAAATTTCATGCACTGTCGCCTTCGAGTTTTTATTCGCTCTTTGAAGCGTTTTAATGTCGGAAATTTGAATATTAAAAGTGTGAAATTAAAATTGTTAGCTTCGGGCTAGGAAAATATCTTATGAGGAAGGCGTGGACGCTAATAAAATTTTAAATAATTAAGAATTAAAAAAATTTTAATCAAATCAAATTTTTGTATAGAAATTTAATTAAATAAAATTTTAGAGCATTTTTTAAATTTAAGAATTTTTACAGTTTCCATCACTTGATAATTTTTAAACCACCTTTCCCTCATTAATCATCACATTGTAAGCCAACAACGGACACAATAATCGAAGACATGCCCTTTTATATTTCTCGAATTTTGAAAGCAAACAAATTAATTGCTTGCAACTAATGTCCATACAATATAACCACGCTTATCTTAATGTCACTCTATCAGCTCTATTAATTATGTTATAAAGCCGTATGTGAGCGGAGAGAAAGAAATTAAAATGCATAATAGCGACTCATTGAACATTTCATATGCAAATAATTTGTTTTCATTTAAAAAAAGGCGAATTGAAACTTTTTAATGTACTTATCGCCGTCTGTCATCGCTCTTTTAGCATCAGTCGTTGAATGCATAACAATTTCTGTTCGACCTGCCATGCAATAAATCATAGAAATTTGTTTACTTTTTATTCTTTTATATGGTGTGTGTATAACAATAAATGGGAATTAAAGGCTCTTAGTGCTCACTGTTTTGTTGGCGATGAAGACGATGCGATAGCGTTAATTATAAAAATTTCACACCTGTTTATTTAGGTATGCGATGGATCAACGGGAGCAGCGGGAGATAGAAGATGACCTTAATATAATTATTGTTGAAAGTGCTTTGAAATTTAAAAAAAAAATAGGATGTCATCCGTTACTCAAAACTCATATAACCTTTTTACTAGGATTCGAACCTAAAACCTGAGAAAATTTATTCTCTCTTCAATTTCTATTTTCTTTGATTTATTTAAAAATTTCTAAAAGTACACAAAAAAATTAACAACCTCATTCGATTTCCATCAAAATGGTCAAGCGCAAATAAAAAATAAAAATATTACTTCAACGTATCATAAAATCATCATCAATCCTTAATTGGAGTATGAGAGGTCTTTTTTATACTTCTTCGTTTATTTCATCAACGACTGTGGCATTTATCAATCATATAAATTGTGTGCCTCTATTTTTCATCATCTTCAATTCCTCTTGACAAAATTATTTGTTTCATTTTTTTGCTCTTCCCGAGTCAAAACGGAGTCTTAATGAAATTCTAATACATTCAAAGTGCTCACGAGGACATCAAGAATTCCATTTGCGAGAGTCTCGATCCAAATGTTGTCATATGTGCGTCACGATCGACGACAAATAATGATTTATAGACTCCGAAATGGAGTTGAGGAAAAAATGCAATAAATATTGAAGCGACATTTGATGAGTTGGACATCACTCGATCGATTCCCTTTTCGACTTATTTTCTTGGCAGGAGACTTCTTCAATTTACAAATAATTAAAACAAAAATCCATTAATTATTTTTTATTAATCATCTTTGGAAAAAAAATTATTATCTTTCGACTTCCAAGGAACTTCATCAATATTATGGAATTTCAGGTATCTCAATGACAATTCTTAGACATCATAATCAAAAGGCAATAAAGCAAATATTAATTGTGAGCCGACAAAGGGAGACGACGATATCGTATGATGATGGATGGATATGAAAAATATGAGCAATCAAAATTTTTTCCTCCTTGCGCATTCTTCGAGATCATAAATAATTTTTAAATTGACATTGTAGCAAAATGCAATGGGAGGGAATTTTATAATTATTTTAAATTTAACCTAAATAATTTTTTAGAAATTTCCAACCCTTGGCCATAACTCATAAAATATTTTTGCCTCTCTCTATGGCGCTTTGATTTGCTTTTCGCATTTTCCGCATTCCTTGACCGAAAAACGAAAAACTCTGTGCTTGCCCGCGCATTTATGCTTACTGCACGCTGGCGCTGTTTTTATGATTCACTGGAAATTGACATTTGATTTCTTCAGACTGCACATTGCAATGACAATCCTACATTTCTACATTAAAAGGCATGCTTCACTACGTCGTTATCCAGTTGGACGCCAAAAATTCCATTTCGTCGTTTTTATCGTTCATTTCCAGTGAAAAACATCTGACATGACTTTGATCCCGAAATGACTGATTAATATGCTATGCTTTTCGCTGTATATTATTTGCGCTATCTCTCAAATGCTCTCTATAATATTGCCAATAAAATCAACATCGCTCCGAACGATACACTTTCGTATCGTGAAAGTTCAAGGGATGGTTTTCCGGCATTTTATGGTCATCATTCAAATTTTTTTGTAAAATGTTAAATTTTAAAAATGTCCGAGTTTTCCCCCTGTTTTCAACAAGAGTGATTGTGTCTCCCTAAATTTTATCATTTAAATCAGTTTTAGTGTGTTTTCAATCTTCAATTTCTTTTAAATATGTTTATAAGTGTTTATTCTTCAACAAATTCATCGAGTCACATCGTTAAATCACGTAAGGAAGTGAGAATGAGGAAAAATAATAGATTCTGAGAAAAATTTCACTCTCCATTCGTTGCTTTCTCTCGCTCATTCTCACTTCGGAGAGTAACTCTCTCCAAATATTTTCTTCATAATATGAAGAAGTTTGTTTTATTTTATTTTTATTATTTTATTTTAAATAATTTATTTTTTTTTAAAATCATTGTTTTTAAATTTACGCTTTATGTTAAATGTTTGTCTGTTCTGTGCCGTGAGTGGTCCAGCCTATAACGGTTAGTTAAGGCTGAGGACGGTAGTAGTGACGTAAACTTTATTCAATGCCGTCGACCACTTTTATTTAGTATTGTATTTGGGGAAACTTTAGGCAATCACGGCTTTTCTCTAAGTGATTTAAATATATTGTTGATTTGTTTTATTAGTTAAACTGTATTATCTGTTCAGTAAAAAGATTTCTCAACCGTAGTTTCTATAAAATAAAAAAAAAAACTTACAAATTAAAAAAAACAAAAAACTAACACACTAACATTGCCGTAAAGGTATTTTAAAATCCCTATTAACCAACGCGATGGAGAGGGTGGTTGGCCCGACATCAGTTCTCACTAACGATTATCTATTTGTATTTATTCCGAGAAGGGGTTTGTTCGTAACCTGTGGCTTGTATCGACTGTAGATCCTTGCCTAAGAGCCCGCAGACCCTGCTTTTCCGAGGAATCGGGGCAATCATGTGGTTGGTTGGAGTTCCCACTCGATACCAATCGCATCAATCTAATCTAATCTAAATGTTAAATTTTAAAAATGTCCTTCCATAGATTAAATTGTGTATGGTGGATATCATCAGTGTGGATATGGGAGAGATGATTGCGAGCCATATTCATGACATGAATTTGAGATTAGTTCATTCATCTCCGCGCAAAGGAGAGCGTCGAACGCCATTACGAACCGAGAGAGGAAAAAATAATTAATTAAACAAATCTAAAGCGAGAAAATGAGATAAAACCATGTGAAGTCCAGCCATAATAAAAATGGATGACTTGGTGGACATTTTAATGTGAATTTTCCTTTATAATCATTTACTTACTAACGTCATTGATCCTAATCTAGCACACACAATATATTGAGTGAGGGAGAAAAATTGTGATAAATTTCTCCAAACCCCACGCTGCAACAATAAGCCAATAAATGATAAGCCAACGCAATTTGTATCCTCATCATCATTGTCAGCTATGAATTTCGTAGTATGAAATGAAAAAAGGACCTTTTAACAAGGTGAGGGAATTTATTGCAAAAATTTAAAATTTATAAATTTTATTCGAAAATTTTTCTCACATTCTTTTTAAACTTTCCCATAGAACAATTTTTGGTTGAATTGATATCAATTTGACGTTAAATCCTTGTCAAAAAAAATTTTTGACATCAAATTGATATAAATTTACATGAATTTGATAATCAAAAAAAATTTAATGTCAAATTTAACGTCAAATTTGATGTCAATTTAATAGCAAAAAAAAAATATTTTATTTGATATTAAATGTTTATAAATTTAATATAATTGAATTAAAATTTAAAAAATTTTTAATAATTTTAATTTTAAAAAATTTTTTAATTTTATTAAATTTTTAATAATTTATATAATTTTTAAATATTTTTAAAAAAATTAAATTTATAAATTTTAAGAAACAATTTATTAAATTTTTACATTAATTTGATATCAATTGTATATTAAATTTTTTGACAACAATTTTTTATTAAATTTTTACATTAATTTGATATCAATTTAATATTAAATTTTTTGACCACAAATTAAATAGAAATTTTTTATATTAAATTGATGTCAATTTAATAAAAATAATTTGACCAGAAGTTTAATATCAAATTTTTACATTAATTTGATGTCAATTTGATATAATATATTATTTTTAAATTCAATCAAGTTGTGTTGCAAAAATTAAAAAAAATATTACATCAAGGTTCAAATTTATTATCAACATTTGGGAAAAAACGGGCAACAAAATTTCCTTTCAAATGTTGAATCAACTAATTTTTAGAAAAATATATTTCACTTTTTAAACACAAAAAGATGAAATTTCTTCATTCAATCAAATTTTTAATCTGAAAATTTTCTGTTATCTAAGCTCTTTATTGAAAGTTTTTTGGACAGTTTCCTTTTTGCTTAAGTCGCTTTCCTTAATTTTCTGATAATTTTTTCAAAGTCCTAAAATAAGCATCGAAAATAACATAAATAGAAAAACAATTTAAATTTCAGTTTAAATTTTTAGTTCCTTTCATAAAATTTTAAAATAATTATTACTTCAAAATTTAAATATCTTTAACAAACCTGAAAAAAAAAAATGGTTCAAAATTATAAGAGAGGATATTATTTTTTAAACAAAAATATATCAAGAAATTAAAATATCTCTTAAATTTTCACAAAACTTTTATTTCTTATATAAGTCTTTACCATTTGAAATTAAATTTAATAAAGGCTTGGTAGCGCAATTTTACGCGCGCAGTGTTAACAAATTCATCTTCTTGAAGACAGCGGTTCGAATCCTACAACGGCGGAAGCAAAAAAAGTTTGAGTTTCTAAAAAATATTCTTTATCATTACAACAAAAACAACCAAGCCCAGACCTTAGCAAAAAACTTAATTAAATTAAGTTTCCACAAAAGGGAAAATAAATTACTCAAATTTACATTAAATTATACAAAATTTACACAAAAAATTTTTTAAAAAATATATCAAAATTTCTAAAATTATATAAATTTAATTCAAATTTCTATAATCCATTTAAATTTAAAGCAAAATTTACCAAAATACAAATTCCCAAATTTCTATAAAAATTAACAAATTATAAAATTTACACAAAATTCTGTGGGTTCCAATTTAAAATTTCCATCCCTTGAATTTTTATCTCCCTAACACGCTTTTACACCACTGAGTCGTCTCACATATTATTTTATATTGGGCACAACAATAGATCAATCACGGCATGAGCGAGAGAAATATTGTGAAATTGATAAAAATGCCCTCCCGCTGGAATATAAAATATCCACATTTTAGCACACATAAAATGATTGAATTTTGCACATGAAATTAGATTACATTGGATCGATGCTATAAAGTCCTTAATATAAAAATTTAATTTAATATTCCATGTAGGTTCATCGCCATTATTTAATTAAATTGGATACAAAATGAAAATTAATTTATTATTCATTGAAAAGGAGGTGAATAATTTTGCACAGTCATGAATTCTTTTACTAGCTCTCGAGGTCCTTTTTAATTTAGATCTGTGAAAAAAGACAATTTTACATAGCAGAGCTCTTATAAGAGGTTCAAGAAGTCAAATGAGCAAAACATATTCCAGTAGCCAAAACATGCTCAAGCTGACTGGTGAGATCTTAAGCGCAGGAGGAAATGGAGACATGAAAACGAAGTAAATGAGAATGTTTTTCTCTCTCACTCATTCTTTTGTTCATGGCTCGGTTACGATTGTCAAATCACATGGGGGATCATCGCGTCGCGGAGGTCAAGAGCAAAAAAAGCGCCACTCAGCCTCATACAGTAATGTTTTTAAATTGGCAAAATTATCTCGGCTTGTTATTTCAACTTTTAGCTGAAAATTTAATTTAAATTAAAAAAATTGCAAAATGTCCAGATATGAAAATAATTTAAAAATTAATTTGTAAAATTCTTAATCTAATTTATTTATTTGAAAAACTGCGCGTTAACTCTTCATCCTTAGTTATATCCTCCTTCAACAATTCTTTAAGTCCTACAAGAATTAAATAAAAATGAATTCAACATAGTCAGTAACTCACGATAAGTGTGCGCAGTCAGCCATAAAAGCTACTAAACAATTAAAAAGTCAATGCGAAAATGCCATTTCTAGATAAATAAAAAATCCTCATCCCATTTATATCGCGACTGCTACTGGATGGCTACTGTTTTAAAACATGCGGACAGAAAGACATTTTCTCATTACTCTCACAAACCGCGGAGAGATTTCAATAATGATTTGCATAAAATTCGAATTAAATGCGACATAATGAAATCAATATTGATCCCTTTCTGATAAGTCACTGATAGGCTGGCTTCTTACATTTTATATCTCCATATTCTTATTTTAAGAAGCATTGTGAGAGAGAGAAACAGAGACATTCAGAATGCCTTCTTGCATTTGTAGGCATTTATTGTGATTATCAAGAATATTAACAACCCCGCGACGACATCATCACGACTTTGTACATTTTTTTTGTTCAGAAAGAAGAATTAACAGCGGGCCGAGTCGAGAGGATTTATTTAAATTAATATTGTTCCTTTTCCTTATACTTTTGCATAAGAATATGAAATTGTCAGAAGCGAAGAGGAAAATTCCAACAGCGAAATTTACTTAAATTAATTAATTTTAATATTTCATGCACTTCTGTGTGTCTCTCGAGAGAGCAAAAATATTTTCTCATTTCATGTCATTGTTGGAGTGTACACAATCGATATCCAATAAATGCCTCGCATTATTCGAGATTTATATTCGCTCTCTCTCTTTCACATCTTTTTCTTGCATATATTATTATTACTCCCGACTGTGATCATGCTAAACGTTATAGGAGTCAGTTGGAGAGAAGGAAGACGACAAATAAATAACGAACAAATTAAAAACTTACAACCGCAATTGCATTTTTTACCTTCTTGCATTTTTTTTTTTGCGAAAAGTTCTCGTTCAGTTTTTGTTTGAACTTTTTTTAAAGAGTTTTTGATGGTTTTTGAAGCGCATTTAAATTTTAAACCAAAATTTTTAGATTAAATTTTTAAGGATTCGAACCTCAGTTTTTAAATTCAAATGTTTAAAGAAAAGTCTCAAATGTAGAACAAAATGGAAAATGAAACTTTTTTTCTTGAAAATGGAATTGAACCAAGCGCCTTTTAAAAATTAATTACTTATACGTCAATAAAAAAGATCAATTTCACTTAAGTAAGCCAAAGTAAAAAAATTAGCAATAATAAAAGAAAGTATCCGATGCGCGTGTGCACACCGAAGAGCTCTGGTGTGCAAATCGAAAGTGCACGTCGATGCAGAACAATTTTTATTTTTAGGGTCTAATAACTCCTCACGTCTGTTCTCTTTCTCATGCCATAATTCACAAATCGAACGAGAAAAAGATGCGAGTAAAATTAAATTAATTAAGAAAATCGCCTGCATTACACCTTTCAACGGAGAACTTCCATACCGCCTCGTAAATTCATAATTTTCCACTTTGATCTCGATAAATGGAGAAAATCGAGTGCGCACCACGCTGATTAATCGCCCCATCACATAATTAATCATATTGTAATTAACGTGAGATGAAAAGTTAGTGACTTAATTTAGTGTGGCGTCGAGTGCGTGCGTGGAAGAGGAAAATTATCCAATAAATCCACTTGAGCATGAAATTTAGAGTAAACGATTAAGCAGAGTAGAAACAAAATTAACTAAAACCTTCTCTCTCTTTTTTTCTAAACCTCGCAATATTAATAAATAAATTTTCTTTTATTTCTCATTTTTCTTGTTCAGCTTTTTTCTTTAAATTCGAACATAATAAATTAACCATAAATTAGCTAATTCTAAAGCAGAGTCTTTTGCCACATAATTAAATTATTAATTTTTTTCTCTCTTTCTAAATTTAGTTCTGTTGGCTTTGATATTGTTGGTCGTAGTAGTATCTGTATGGATCGACTCCGTACATTTGTTGCTTCTTCAAGTAAGCGTTACGTCTGGAATGGAAACGTGTATTAATTAGATCGTGCCTTTAATTTAATTGAAGTGTGACAAATTACCTGTTATGGTCTCCAGCATGAACTTGGAAGCTGGTCTCTTCGTGGTGATCGCTTGAGAAGATTTTCTTGAGTGCAATAATGCCAGCAATTGTGAGTGCGACCTTGCTGATAACCAAAGCCTTTCCAGCGATAGCAGCCAAAGCCTTCAATCCCAATGGACCGGCAACACCCATGGCAGTCATCATGGCAGCGATAATATAACGATAATGCTTCTGTCCCTTCTTACGTCCCTCTGACATATCAAATTTAACGGTGTGTGTACGCAAGAATTTGTCGACAGTTTGCAATAAAGCCTTATCAACTCCACTGAGTCCGCTTAAGGCACGAGCATCAGCAATGACTGGGGTGTCATCAACAATGGCATTTTCGCTCTTGACGAGTGTAACTCCATCGACCAATGAGATTGAGTCCTAAGACAGAAATTATACTTTAAATTTTAACTCATTTAAAATATTTTACCTGTTCAACAGCACGTGAGATGGCAGTGAGGGCTTTTCCTTTCAGACATCCAGTGAAATCATCTTGACTTTCACAATCGTCGTAAACCTTTTTCAGAACATTCAATTCCTTAATCTCTTCGTCATCTTTCTTGGCAACGGAAGCGGAAAAGACGGCAGTTGAGATGGTGAGGGCGAGAAAAACTTGCACGAATAATTTTGAATACATCTTTGGTAGTTTTATTTTCTTGCTAAAATAAGTTACACACACGCTAAACTAATTTTTTTATTTAATGCTTTTTTGAACAGCTCCTCACTACTTCTCTATCTCTATTGTGTTGTTAACTCTTGGATAATTGAATGTAAACTGATAATTTTTTGATTAATAACTCTTGCATTTATATGCATCTAAATGCTCTGCTTAACTCCCTACATTTTCTCCACTTTTTCATATTTCTCTTTGCACATTTTTTTTCACTCATGTTTCCGATGCACAAATTTTACTCCCGCCTGCAAATTTAGTTTTCTTTTTTAGCTTTCGAGGAATATTTTTTATGATGAGAAAAATTTCGTGCGTGCAGATAAGTCGGTTTAATTATGTGTCAAAAATTGTGTTAATACTGATATGAGATTGTCGCGAAGATGAAAGGGAAGAAAGCATAGGGAAAAAAATTAAAAAAATTAAAATTTTGATGTTTTAAATTTAATTTTAAAAGCATTAAAAAATGATTTCATTATTTCTATGACTTTTATTGTCAGTTTTCTCAAAAAAATTATCACTAGAATATTAATCATTAGAATCTTGAAATAATTTTAGGATTCGAACCCAATGCAATGCAGTTTACTAAAATTCATTTTTCATCTCTTTCCAAGCAATTCAATTTTTTCTCATATTCTAACAGCATTCATTTCTCATTATAATTATTTTCATAATCCGTTCTCTGCACCTCATAAAATTTAAAGTCCAGTTGCACAAATCGAAAGTGAATCTTCCGAGAGAAAATAATTTTTATCACGTCAAGAATTTTCCACTCGAGTGATTGAAGAAGATGAAAAGCTTGTAAAAAACATAATTTGCTCGTTTTCTCTTTCAGAAAAACTGCAATAAATCGGAATGTCGATAATAATTTTTGGTGAAAGCCGATTTTATTTAACAAGAGAATTTCGTGTAAATTTTTACACTTTTCGATAATGAATTTTAGCTGTAAATGGTCGATAATTGATATGAGTGAATAATATTTTAAGTTTATTAATGAAATTCGCACACGAGGAATATTTTTCATACAATTAATTTTACATTTTATATGGGTATGAGGAAAAGTTATCGCCAAAAGTGAGGAAGGAGGTGAAATTAAAAAATTGCGCTTAAAGTGGGCAATTACATGGGGGTTCGTTTAAAACTTAAGGTTTTTTCCTCCTCCAATTCAACTAATCCTATGACACTTTTCTCGCATGATAATTTAATTTAATATCAGAATTGCAATTATTTTGCAATTCAAATTTGCTTAAAATCTAAAATTCAAAAATCCTCATGATCGTCGTCATCCGCAAGAAACTCATCTCCGTCATCATCGTCACTGTCGTTCGCGCTATCTCAAGAAACTTCAGAAAATCCAGTCTCGATCTTAACTTCGGTTTGGAATGAGCCCTCATCCATTTCTTCCTCCTCTTCTTGGGCATTGAGACGGTTGAGGGTCATGTGCGAGGAGGTTTGTGGCTGGTTCGTAACGAGATCTGCGGGAAGCTGATGCTCAATTTTGATCGTTGATGGCTGATGAAAAATTACTTGCTCTTGAATGACTGGCGATTGTTGAGCGGGAAGTGTAGTGGTTGGTTTTATCTCGATTTTTTGAACCATTCCAGCGGACGAGTATGCTTTATTTTTAATTGTTTGTCGAATTTGTGAAGTTTGTTTGGACTTGATGTGGCTGCTCAGTTGATTTAGGTCTTCATTAAATTTTGTTACAGACGTTCTTAGCATATCCACTTCTTCCTGACTCCACTTCGAACTTCTGAAACAATTGATCGTTGAAGCCGGCTTATGATTATTATTTTTGTTAATTTTACTCACCCTTCAGAGGAACCAGCGGAGGACTGGACTTGCAAAATGAGATCACCAAGTGTATTGAATGCCTTTCCGGCAGACGTAAAGATTTCACTGACCTACAATGAACATTTTTATGAGTTACTTATATTTTTAAATGAGCTAGAAACATTAAAATATTAATTTTACCTTAACATTCATTTTTTTTTGTTATGCTCGATTGTGACTGTCGAAATACAAAAAAATCACTTTTTAATGTTTTGAGCGGAAACTTTAAATTTCGACACGTGTCGACAGTTTGTGAATTTGAATTCAAGCGGGAAATTTAACGAATTTTATAACGCGATTTTCTCATCAAAAAATTATCTGCCGGTTTAAAGATTTTTAATTTTTAAATGTTTATTATTCGTGGACAATTTCTTTTATCCCATGATTTTTTGAATGTATGAAAAACAGGAGGAAATAATTTATCGCCAAAAAAAAAATAAAAAGATCCAGTCGACCGAGTTTGGTGCTTATAAACCACCTCGAAGAGCGAGAACTAAATGAAGTACGGATCCGCCTTGAACTTTATAGTCTTGAGCTGTTTTGTCGTCGTTCCTGAAATTGGAGTTTGTTAATTAAAAGATCCAAAGCAAAAAATTACTTATGGTATGAACACGGAGCTATTAAAAATCATCCAGCATGGTTGATGATCAAATAAGGATATTTAAAGCTCATGCTGACTCATTCTTAGTTCACTGTATCTAATTCCACTTACATTTGCTTTCCTGAGAAAATTAAGCGCTGCTGTTGAGGTGGAATTCCTTCTTTTTCCTCGACACGCTCCTTGATACGATCTACTTTATCAGTCGGCTCAATATCAATTTCAATTTCCTTGCCTGTGAGTGTCTAAATTTACAAATTAACGAAAAATTTCCTTTAGTTGCGAAACTTTTGATGAATTTAGCGATTTACCTTAACTTTGATCAACATCTTGAGGCTTTTATTTTGGTTCTACTTTATGTGTAATTAGATAACTGTTTTAATTGATGCTAGAGTACCTCTAAAGACCTTAATTAATTAATTTTTTTGTTTTGTTGTGAATATTTTGTGGAAAATTTTTCGACACTCGAAATTTATTCGACACTTTTTATTTGTTGTTGTTTTTCTTAAAAAAGCCGTCAAAAAATAAATAATTAAAAAATGACAAATCCACTGGAAAAAATTCAAGCTCTCGACATAATTGAAAAGGAAATCATTCTCTGCATTCAGAGCGCCGGAAATGCACTTCAGGAGCTATCGAAAGAGAAGCCGAGTCAAAAAAATGCCGAAAATCACACGAATCAATTCCTAAAATCACTAAACAGCATCGAAAATAAACTTTCCGATCAAATTAATTATCTCATACAAGTTTCAACGACTCACGCTCATGAGGGAAGTGGATACAGTTCTGCTAAAAATCTTCAGATGGCCTGGCAGGTAAGAATATTAACTAAACTGGATGTTATTTAGATCTTCATCAAGCACACGATTAACTTCTAATTTATTTCAGCGTCTGAACAACGTCAAAGCACGCCTCAAAGAACTCGAAGACTCGCAGACAAAATATGCTAAAAAACAAGCTCAGGTTCCACCATCAGCCGTTGCTTCGGTTAATCTTCCACAATAGTTTTTAAGTTCAATATTCTTTTTATTAAGCTCTCAAATAAAATTAAATCTAAGAATTTTCATCACTTTTAACAACATTGCCTTGTCCGATGCCAAAAAAGTTGTTTTTAACGACATAGTTGACGCACTGCAGGAGATAATTGCGCTCGTGAACAATCTCACGATGAAGCAGCTTCTCGAGAAAAGGATTGGTTGACTTGAGGCTGCGAAGTTTTGAGTAGTCGATAGCAGTTTTTGGTTTCTTGGCGTTTCTGTTAAATTGTGGTTGCTTTCGCTTACTGGATGATGGCTCGAGATGAGGCTGAATGTCTTCTTTAGGGTTTATGACTTCTTCGGGATGTTCATCGCCCTCGTTAATTGATGGTTCATCGATTTGTTCCTCTTTGTCATTGTCGTCGATTTGCATCTCATTGCAAGTGTCATCAGGGAGTGTAGTGGATTCTTCCGGTTGGTCATTGATGGACTCTCGACTCTCGCTCAACTTATTTGAGTCAGTAAGATCCGTTTTAATCTCTTCCTCGTCATCATCCGACTCACTAGCAGATCCATATGCACTCAACAGCGAAAGTGCCGAATTATTCTTTGCTTCCTCTTGATGATAATTTTTCATGTCACTCGTTCCTTTAAATGTCAATTTCTCTTTCACTCCATCGCCCTTCTCTGGCTCCACCAACATTCTCTTCACGAGCTTTCGAGCTTTCTTTTTAGCTTTTTTAAGCTCTTCCTTTGCTTGTTTGATTTTTTCCTTCTTCTCTTGCTTTCTCAACTTTTTGTTGGCATCATACTCTTGACCCCACAGCGCTAGCTTATCCTTTGGTGGCTTATCTCCAAATCGAGCTTTTGAATCGTGAAGTCTTTCTCCTCGATTTTGTTTCATTTCCTGAATTTGTTGTCTTAGTTGAACGTTGGAGGTAGTTGGATATCTCTTTCGTCTCTCCTGTCGCCACTTTTCAATGTCCTCGGGTGATGTCAAATCTTTAATTTTAGTTCCAATATGAACTTTTTGGATGTGCTCAGCGACTTTGAGTTCATTGGCGTTGAATTTACACTCGTCATATGGACACTTTTGATGCGATCGTCTGTGAACTTGGAGCTCCATTTGATCAACAAATTCCTCATTGCAGTAAGCGCAGAAGAAGTCATTAGGTTGCTGCTGTTGACTGTTGAATCTTCCGAATTTTTTTTCAGATGCTGGAGTTTTAGGAGTTCTTTGATTTTTACTGTTACTCTGTTTTCGTTGTTGTTTCTCACGCATGGCAATCCTTCTTGTTGCTTCTGCATAATTATTTTGCTTTCTTTGTTGTGGCACATGTTGAGCTGGATTTGAAATTGATGCCATAAATGGATTTGGTAACGACATCCTTCAGGCTAGAATGATTTCACGCATCTTAGTGAGCTAATTAGTAAGTAAATTAACTTTAATTACCTTTTTAGTTTTATTAAATTTTGAAATTAAAGTTTTGTTTATTTTTTTCACGCTTTTCGACGCTCAACTGTCGAAATTTGTTTATGTCTGCTGCGGCGACTCTTCTTTCATAAAAAATAGAAATAATAGAAAATGGACACAATTAACAATGAATATGCTTTAAAAATACTCGAGAATGTTCAATCAGCAGGTGAGACATTAGAAACATTTCAAAAACAAGAATTTTCAGCCTAAATTATTATTTTCAGAAAATGTTGAAAAATCATTAGAAATTATCGGCAGCAAAGTGTCAGAAGAAGCAGTCAAAACATTCCTAAAAGAATATCAAATAACTTATGCTGCTAAGCCAAACACATGGAAGTATGCTTGTCACTTATTTTATCTCATCATAACATCAACAAATGAAAAAGATCCAGAAACTCTCAATTTAATTCAAATAAACTCGATCGCTCACGCTGTTCAAGAATGTGCAACTAATTCACTCGAAGTCTATATCCACAAACATCCGTGTAGAACAACTTACAGCACAACCAATCAAAATAAGCAAGAATTCAACAGACTTACATGCTGCATTCGGATGTTCCATGAACTATTCAATCTTAAAGTAATTTCCAACAATCCACTGTTCGATGACTTTAAGCTTGATTTCTTAATTGCTGTATTTGCCGTCATTTCCATGAAGGAGAGAGAAGACTTTCAAGAACTGCTCGTCGATATTCCTAAACAATTTGGAACTGAGATGTTCTTCAAGTTCCTTATGATGATAAAAGGATTCAATGGATTCTCAAAGGACTTTCAACAACTCGTCAATCGTGAGCTGATGCGAATGATTCGTTCTAAAAATGGTTTTCATCTGCTCTGTAGAAGTTTACTGGTCAAAAGTGAAATTCCATTATGGCAACGATGCAATATGATTGCTAAAATTGTTGAGTCGTCGATAGGAAAGACTTATCGTAAGCACATGATCGATGAAGTTATTGGAGAGCTTAAAACGAGTCTCATTAATGGCGAGTGCGAGTATGTTGGAGCAAGTGTCGTTGTGCTCAAAAATCTCAAGGATATTAATGACGATGAAATGAAGAAATGGATTCGAGATGGCATTTTTGGATGGCTAGATAAATTAATTTATCCTGAAGATATTCTCTACGGATCAATTTTGATGGAATATCAAGAACTTAAAACATTCATCGAAGTACTAAATGCACTCTTTTCAACATCAACAATTGCGTCGATGCCATCGAGAATTTTGCATCCCTACGTAGTTCCACTTTTTAATTTATACAGTATCTTGCCAGACTCGCCTGAAAGAGAGAAACTTTCATCGGTAATAATTTTCATTCTCAACAACGTAGATCAAAATGAACTGCAAATTATTATCAGAAATCTTCGCATGAAAGACAATCTGCAGGCACTTAAATTGCACCCACGAGTCATATTTAACAACAACGCCCTTCAAATAGGCAACGAGCAGACAAGAGATGACACCGATTCATTCATCGTGCTCATTAAGAATTCAAACAACAATTTTCTCATCTACAATGTCTTTCTATGTCTCATTAATCTTCTAAGCGACGCTCAAAATTCCTCAAATTCATTTCTCACCTCTTATGATGTCGATGAAGACGGACTGCCGGAAGTTCTTCACAGGAAATTTTATAAACAATTGGCTTTAATTGAGCCGTTGCAAGAGATCATACAGTGGAAAGCACTTCACTCGCAGCTTAATGAGAATCCAAGGGAAATTCTTGATGCAATCAAAGGAATTTTAACGAAGTTGAGCGGTCACGATGAACAAATTGTGATAATATTCTTCTCGATTTTTAAAGAGCTTCTTTATAAGGTGAGAAACGATGAGCAGAGGAAGGAAATGCAGCAGGAAATATTTAAACTCATGGAAAAATTCAAGAACAATGATCAGCTTGCGGAAATATTTAAAACCCATCAAGACTCACCACATGTTGATCCATCGAAAATCGCCTACGAAGATGCGATGAAATTGATGGAGTCCCAAGAAATCTACTGTAAAGTCTACGGCTCCGACATGCTAATTAAATTACTGAAGAAACGTGACAAACAGGCAGTAATTAACCGACATACGATTCTAGCCGTTGCACTGCAGAACATGAAGGAAAGTGAAAGCTACGCGTATCTAAACATCATCCGGCTTCTTGTCACTCTCACTTATGTTATGGATACTGAGGTTATCGATGCACTAATTGCAGAGTTTAAAAATTCTGAACTTGAAATCGACGAAAGATTGAAGTTTGGTGAGGTAATTGTGAAAGTAACTGAAAATTTGGGTGAAATGTCTGCAAAATTCCAGCAACAACTTATTGGTTGCTTCTTAAACGGCAGTCGAGACATGAATGATGAATTTAGAACTTCAAGTTTGGCTAATTTGGGATCAATTTGCAAACTTTTAAGCTATCAAATTCACAACTTCTTCCATGAGATGTTTGTGCAGCTTGAAATGATTATAAAAAGTGACAACTATCTTCCCTCAAAGCGTGCGGCAACAATGTGCTTATCACAAGTACTCGCCGGTCTACCCAACTTAATGGACTTTCAAAATTTCCTACTTCCAATTTATCACCTGCTGAAAGATATTCTCGCAAATGAGCACGACGATCAAACTAGATTACACGCCGGCATTGGACTCGATCATCTAAATGAAAAGACTAAAGATTTTCTTAATCCGCAACTGAAAGTGGAGAAGGAGATTAAAATTCGATTAGACGAAAATCCGCATAAAATCGGTGAGATTAAGTACAAATAAGTTTTTATTGGAATTTAAAATCTTTTAATTGCTAAAATAAATTAAAATTATTTTTAAGATGAAATTTTCCGTTAATTAAAATTCTTTAAAGATTTAAAAATGATTTTCTATAAATTCAGTCAAGGAAACTTAAAATTAGTTTTAAAATTACTAGGTCAAAGAAAAAAGCTCCTCAAATTTTCGAGCGTTCTAAAAAACTCATTTCGACCTTCACAAAAAAAAGTTAAGAAGAAAAAATTAATTTAGAAAGCTATTAGTTGCACAGGAAGTTGCTGAAGACGAAAGTATACGATCGAGGAAAGCTCAAAGAATCTCTTCTGTTTTATTGTGGCAATTTTAAATGAATTATGATGATGAGATAATCGTCATGACACATTTCCACGATAATTCCAATTCAACAATTCTTTGAGCGTCCTCAAAATTAGCTTTCAACATAATTTCTTACGAATTCAATCAACTTCCATCATTATCTATTGATTTAATGTTAAATTGTTAAGCTATTACTATTTCGTGGTCAGGGGTGGAACACTTTGTATAAATTCATAGTTTTAGATTTAATTTCATCCGGTGGATTTAAAAAGTTAAGGTGTACCATCCCTTTAAAATTTAATATCAAACTATTTTGTTAGAGTAATTGTAAATTAATTGTAGCCAGCAGTCGTCTCTGTAAGCTTTTCCATGCGTTGAACGCTCCGATCCCGACGAAAAATGTAGAAAGCTATAAACGCTACGAGAGCAATGAGGGCAAGGCCGATTGCGATGCCAGTGAATGCATCAAAAAATTGAAAAGATAATTTTTGACGGTTATCGCTCGAATAACGCGAGAATCGTGCACTGTTAAAAATTTCAACTTTCTGCGGGAAAATTTCTTTCGCTAAAATTTTCTCAGTCAAATTTTCAACATCGCCAATGGCGTTTTCCATCGAATGCTCGCTGATCTCTTTGAGAATTAGAGCTGACTTATCGACCATCTTAAATTGTCGATTTCTTGATGTTCTTTCACGATCATTCCACTCCTCGTCGACAATCACGTCACCCTTCCCTGGCAGCGCTAAACGTGCACGAACTGTAAGTGTGTCGGGTTGGAATGTACAGACAACTAAAAATCGTCTCGTGCTGTGCGTTAAAATTCCTGAATTCTCTTGAACTGTTATATAAGTCTCGACTGTCAAATCCTCATGAGAAACTTGCGATCCACATCGTTCATGATCAATTCTCATCGTGTATGCATCTTGACCGTCTTTAGCATTTCCCTGAATGCTACACTCTCCATTTTCGGAACTTATTCGACCACCAAAGTGAGGTCCAGTCTCAACGACAATTTCCGATTCATTCGGTAGGCATTTTGTGGCTATTGCTGAAAATCCTTTCGTTGGAATGACGATAGATTGACCGGACTTGTCGTCTTTTGAGAGATTTTGAGATCTTGCGGATTTTTCTGATTCGCCTTGTTTTTGCGGACGAACATGGAATGAATATTTTGTGGCCATACGGAGATTGCTGATTGTCATTTTGTAGAGTTTTGTCGAGTGACTAGATTGAAATTAATTTTTAAAAATTTTAAAATTCCAGGAAAAAGTTTTTTTCTCACCTCTCAAGTTCGATGTCGTCATCATATAAAAATCTCGAATTGCATCGATGCATTTCTCCCCAGCTCTGGATCTCGCAATAATTTACAACAAAATTCTTTGTCTCATTTCGATCGCCGCCATGTATTCGATTGTCAGTGATTTTATCTTCGACTTCCCATGTTAAATTTACCGAACGATAATCTGGTTGTCCGAATAGCGATTTTATTTCTGGAAATTGGAAGAGAATAATCGATTGTTAGTTTAAATCTACCGCTGCATGTGTTTGATGTCGAAAAAAGTTTTAAGTGCCAATTTTGAATTAAAAAAATTCTTCTCCGTTATTGCTTAAATGACTTTAGTCGCTTCACATGTAAAAAACTCCATGCACCATCTTGTCGTCGACAATTCAATTAACCGTATTAGCTGTAACCACATGCTGAACATCGTTTTAGTGTGAATTTAGCACAGAAACGGAAGATGATCATAAAAAAATAAAAAAATATTGAACTTGTTTAATGAGAGAATATTGAGAAAGTCCAATTAAAAAGCATTCTTCGTCGCATGCTGCATAAACACTTCATTACAGGCGTACATGAGTTGTAAGTATGACGGTAGCTTATCATTAATGTGTGATAATTATGGAAATTAAGTTGAATCTTAATTAATTGGAAATTTTACAGTCCATAAAAAGCGCAAATAAATTTTTATGGTGATAGGAAAATTGCTTCGGGTTATTAAAGAAAGTTTTTCATGCGTGTTTTTAAGAAATAAGTTAAAAATATATTCAGAGTTATTTAAAAAACTAAAAAGCCGTTAAATTTTTTTTGAAAAAATCTTGACAAAAAAATAAATCCAACTTTTTTTTTCACACATTTCAACTCAATTTTCTTTTTACATATCTTTTGCGATCATCTAAAGATTATCATATTATTTCTTCTTCTTCTCTCTAGCTGTGCCATGTGTCTTAACGCTGTTTACAACTTCATTATTATCTCCGTTCCTATCTTAGTGCCACAACTTTACAGCTTGTGCTGTCTCATTTCAATTTTGACACAATTTTCTCTCTTTTCTCTTCGTTTTTTTTGCGCGTGCTTATTCACATGGGCTTTAATTCAATTACCGCTTGAGTTTATTTTTTAATGCGTTTTTTACTCAAAACTTTGAACGGTTTATTATGATCATCATTAAGGTTCTTTTTATTTTGAATTAGTTCCGTAAAAATTTGGAAGTGGGATTAAAATTATTTTTTGATTTCTTTTAAAAATTTAAACAGAAATAATTTGAAGTGATTTGATCAATCAATCAAATTATTTTGGCAGAGCTTTAATTTTACTTTCTCTCAATAAAAAATGTAAGATTAGATTGACCATAAAAGTTAATTGAAAAATGCTCTCAAAAATTAGAGAAAAAACTTTTTTCATACCAAATCAAAAATTTTGATTTTAACACCAAAAAAATTAGTGAACGTTTTTAAATTTTGAGACCCAAAATTTCATCAAAATAGATTTCTGTGTCTCCATTTCCATCTGAAATTATTTTTCATCGTCGCGTCGACAAATGAAGAAATTTTTCCCATCAAAAAAAATTCTCGCATGTCTTGTGCAATTAAACGTTGATGACCATTTGAAGGCGACATCAATCCACTTTTGAGCTTTTCCGCATTCTCACTTTTCAGATTTGAATAAATAAAAAGATGAAAGTTGATTTTAAAGCAATTAAAAAGAATTTTATGGTTGAATTTTGCAAATTTAATTTTTTCTTGCTTCCTCACTTTTTCTTCTCTTGCGGTTTTGCTTTTACTTTCATTCTCGTCGGCACCGCACTTGATGATTGCGTTGGTACCGAATTAAATCGCATGTAATTTTAGTGTGCAATCACTGCCTGCACTTGATATCAAGAAAATCTTCGTCATTCTGCAATTACTTTTTTTTTCATCAACTAATTCGCTAATTTTATGGCTGTGATTTGCCGCATTTTAAATTTAAATTAAATGTACAGAAAATTATTTTGTGCTATTTAAGAAAATTGAAGAGAAATTTTGAAATTTTAATGTCAGCACAAATTTCTGACAAGTTGAAAATTTATGTTAACAATGTAACCTCAAAATATGCAACATATTGTGCAATCGTACATGAGTCATAACTCATAACAATGATGATGATAATGATGGCAGCAAAATGATGAGAAATGAGTCAATAAAACTTTTCTGTGAGCGGAAAAGGAGAAAAAACTGCAAACAAATTGATCAATTAGCTTCTCTTTCACATTTCCATCATTCTTACTTGACTCTTATGCTGCTTATGCACCTTCTGACATCTCACATGAGCTCACAAGACAAACGGAATGATGGCAAAAAGTCAAGCACTAGCGGTAAATTTTTTCTCTCTTCACTGCAATGAATTTGAATTTTAAATTTGACTTTTAAAAAATATTCAGAAGCATAAAATTTGATTGATGTAAAGCATAAGTGACATTTCTATTAATTAATCATCACACTCGAACACTCAGATGCGTGTGCGAAAGTCACGTCTCACTTTTTCTGTTCTGCACTGTTGCAGACTGCAAGCCATGAGCTTTCAAGACTCACCGCATGGTCAATAATGAATTAAAAATGGAAAGTTTTGGTCTCGGACTTCTGGTTCTTCTTCGCTCTTTGCGATCTCCGACATCGAGCCACTGTTTCTAGAGCAAATTCGTGCATGGTGATTTTAGTGCTAGATTGGCACTTTGAGACACAGAAATGCTCTGTCTGCATGATTTTAATTTCAACTTGTGAGAGCTTTAATTAGCGCTTCTACATTTTTCGCTAAATGATTGGAAATAATTCAATTCAGCTCGCAGGGAATTATTCATAAGCTCATTTCAGTTCATTTCTCGACTAGTCAATTAATTTCATCTTTGTCATTCTAAAAAGTTTCTCATTGTTGCTGTTATGGGTTCTAAAGTTGTTATTCGAGCACAAGCGTGGAGAAGTTAAAAGAAGAAGAAGAAAAATTCCCGTTTTCGAGTCTCGAGACTCTCTTCATTGGTTGCAGACTGCATGCTGTAAACGATGCACGGAAGTTTATGGGAAATTATTCATGGCTTTCGTGTGCTGTTTGTTCTTTTGTCTAATTTTTACCTAGCCATCAATAAATTCCTAATTTTATGTCAATTTGCATCGCACAAAAAATCGATTATAGACTTAAGAAAAATTGTAAATTGTGTCATCGATCGACGTCGGCGTGCTTTGTTGGTTATAAAGAGTCGCATGCGAACTGGTAACGGGATAAAGGTCGAAACAATTGCATGAGATTTCTTTGAAGATTATTCATCGAGTCATTCCACGAAATGCTTTGCTTTACTTTGCCAAGAACTTCGAGACTGAGAATGAGAAAAAACATTTTTCATCAAATGAAATGGAAATTTTGAATGAATTGTAGGCAAAGCACATAATAAAAAGTAATAATTACATAGAGTTGAGGCCTGTGACTGACTTATTTTATTGTTAAAGAGGAAGAGAGTGAGAAAAAAGACTTCATGACCCAATTCCGCATATCATCAGCGATGATCCAAATAAAACATCAAACAAGATGGGTCTGCAAACGGCGTTGCCATTTCCAATAGCTCCGCTGTCTTAGATTAGTACCCCATAGTTCTGAAAAATGGACATTAGTGGTACTCCTGGCCGGCCATGATGGACATTCTTCAAAAATCGTCAATGTCAATCGATTCCAGATGCAATGACGAGTTCAACGACATACATGAAGCCATAGTTCTGAAAAATGGACATTAGTGGCACTCCAGGCCGGCCATGATGGACATTCCTCAAAAATCGTCAATGTCAATCGATTCCTGGTCCAATTACGAGTTCAACGATACCCATGAAGCCATATAAGAGAAAATGGACATTAGTGGCACTCCTGGCCGTCCATGATGGACACTCCTCAAAAATCATCAACGTCAATCGATTCCTGGTCCAATTACGAGTTCAACGATACCCATGAAGCCATATAAGAGAAAATTTGTATGAAAAAGGACATTTTTGCACTCAGGGACGGTCCTTGAAGGGTCATACCTCAAAACTAAATACTTCTTGCACAACTAGAAACAAAACCCAATCTTTAGCCACAAACCCGAATCAAATCCGACCAGCCGTTCTTGAGATATGCTGCCCACTAAGATCGTAAGAAAGTAAGAAAGTAAGAAAGTGAGAAAGTGAGAAAGTGAGAAAGTAAGATGACTTAAATGGCTCTAACTCCTCGTAGGAGCAACCGATTTCAAATCTGTTTTCGCCAGTTTGTAGGGTTTGGCTAGGCCTATCATTTGAGTATATGTTTTGATATTGCACAATGTAATGTCTTGGCACTAGGGGCCAAAAACTGGTTTTGGAGAAATCCAAAATTAATATATAGCGGAGCTATAAAATGTTCTTTCAATAGAGTTTAAGCTTGGATGAGCTCAAAAGCGCATATCATTACATTTTTGATTTATGGTTTGAAATATGGTTGAAAAATCTCTGCTCACACCGCACATAAACAATTGCGCAGCCATAAAATAATGAAGATGAAAAACCACGTTAAAAAAATTAAAAACCAACGAAAGAAATTTATTAACGCAAGTTTATGTTGTCAACATTTGAAATAAAATATATTCAGTTAAAGTTATAATTTAATGCTAATTTTTTCCCTTGAATTAAAATTTTTATCTCAACGAAATTTCCGACCTTTACTGTTTTTTGTGTCCACACGTGGCATGTTGTAAAATATTTTTTTAGATCGAATGAATTTGCAATTAATTTATTTGAGTTTAAATTAAAATTTTATTTACTTCATCGTAAATCCTAAGACTTAATTTATGTCTCTAAATTATACGAAAGTCATTAATTGTTCTCTCATTTCCACATTGTGATGCTTAACAACTCTCGACATCTCACATAATTTTATCTTCATGTCAAAAATAATTCATACATTAATAAAATGAGAAAGCGATTAGATTTTAATAAACGCGAAAGAAAATTCAAAGCCTCTCACTGCATCATCAACAATCTCGTCATTAATAATGTGGAAAAGTCAAACAATTAGAAGCGAGCTCAGCCATAAACGAGCATATTTTTTTTATGATGAGAGCGAGGGATAATAAATAAATGAATTTCTTTATTGTTCTCAATCTAACGTGTATGATAAAATTGTTTTTGAGTTGATGAGAAAAAAATGCGCTGAAAAGGGTCAATAAATTTTTAATGAGTGCGAGTGAGAGAGATGAAGAAAAATTGGGTGAAGATTTGAAAGAAATTCTCTTAAATAAAAATTATGATTATGGTCCGAAATATAGACCCAAGCATTTTTGAAATAATGAGCACACGTACATTAAAAATCACTTCAAATAGACTCAAAAACAATCAAAGTATTGATTGGGATGTGAAGGTTTAACAATTCTTTAAGTAATTTTAATACTTTCATATTTTATTCCACTAACAAGCACGCAGAACATGCTCATTGTCTCTAAAGTCAAAAAAGTATATTTACCGAAGAAATTTATCACATGATGTGCTCTCGCAAACGCACAATTAAAGTCAACATAATAAAAATCCCGGTACATGAGCGCGTACGGTAAAATTCACATTTTTATTTCAAATGGAAATGCTTCCTCTGTGCTGAGCTGTGAAGTGTGTGCGATATTTGTCCTCACTCTACTCGCTATTGTGAGATCTCTTGCGCAAAAAAAAAAGATATAACGAAGAATGAGGAAAAATTCTATTGTTATGGAAAGAATGCTCTCAATTCAGAGAAGCTACGGAAAAAATTCTTCAATGCATTGCTTAAGACATTAAGTAATTTAGCTCATATTTGGTCCAAAAAAATTATTACTCAAAATTTAACAATGGAGAAATTTCTCTTAAAAAATTATAATCCACAAAATGTTGAGGTTTAAATCCAAACAACCGTAAAATGCGAATTTGAGAAAAGCGACAAAAAAGTTAATTTTTTTAAAATTTAACGTTTTTTTTATTTGAATATTTTTTATGGCGTTAAATAATTAATTTCTCAGTAAAAAATTTTTTAGCGCATCAATTGAAGTTAATCCACGATATTGCGGCTCACCATAGCTAATGTTTTGTCCAATGACCACCTGCCAAAGCACGACGATGAACAACAATTTCATCTTATTGTGGTAATCCATTTCGCTCTGGCTAAAAATTCTGAACGCTTCGAAATTATGATTATTCTATTTTTCTCCACTTTCTTTTTCGCTTATTACTCTAACTCGACTTGCACTCTTTATCATTATAATCTTGCCGTAGATTTCAATCTACATGTTTTGCGTTAGATATTTTTTCATGCGGATATCACAGATTTTTCTCTTTTTATTATAATTTTTTAAAACTTCCTCCTTAGAACGACTTTCTTCTTATTCTTTTATTTTCTTTTACAATCTTTAACAATAAACCGAATGAACTCGCTCTAACTAACGTCTGCACCGCTCGAAGGTTTTATGGAAACTGAAAATCTTCTCTTCATCTTGCACATAAACTCGCATTGAAGTCTTTCGTTTTTAGTGTAACCCACGAAGTGGTGTAACACTTATATGCGCCTATTTCCGTCCGTCCGTCCGTCCGTCTGTCTGTTCCTTCGAGATCTCGGCTCCTGAGATAGCTAGCGACTTCTAGTTTTCGCCAAATGGTAGGTCTATGAATTTAGATTCGGCCATTTTAGGAATTATGAGGGTCATGACCACAGGTCGTGCCATGGACAGCCCTAAATACCATTTTTCATACAAATTTCCTGTTATATGGCTTCATGGGTATCGTTGAACTCGTAATTGGACCAGGAATCGAAAGGCATTGATGATATTTGAGGAATGTCTATCATGGCCATCCAAGAGTGCCACCAATGTCCATCACGGCCGGCCAGTAGTGCCCCTAATGTCCATTTTTTAAAAGTATGGCTTCATGTACCTCGTTGAACTCGTAATTGCATCAGGAATTGATTAGCATTGATGATTTTTGAAGAATGACCGTCACGGCCGGCCAGGAGTGTCCAAGGAATGCCACTAATGTCCATTTTTTAGAAGTATGGCTTCATGTACCTCATTGAACTCGTAATTGGACGGAACGCAATGGAAAATGGAAAACAATGGAAAATGGAACACAATGGAAAATGGAACACAATGGAAAATGGAACACAATGGAAAATGGAACACAATGGAAAATGAAACACAATGGAAAATGAAACACAATGGAAAATGGAACACAGTGGAAAATGAAACACAATGGAAAATGAAACACAGTCGAAACACAGTGGAAAGCCATTTTGGGAAGCCAATTTGGGAAGCAATTTTGGGAGGCCATTTTTAGGAAGCCATTTTGGGAAGCCATTTTTGGGAAGCCATTTTGGGAAGCCAAAAGGGGAGGCCAGAAGGGGAAGCCAATACTGGTCTGTTTCAAGTGGGTTACACGGCAACACCCACGTGTGGGTTTTGAAACATTTTCTTTTTCATTTCTCTCACTCAGTTTTGTGTTTTGTTCTCGGAACATGCAAGCCATTCAGTTGAAGAAACTTCTTTCATCATTATGCACATTTTCTCTCTTTAGTGTTGCAGAAAATAATTTAAAAAAAAATATTAAAACGAAAATGTTTAAACAATAAAATTATATGAAACTTTAGAATTTTAAATTTATTTTTTTGAAATTGTAAAATTTTGTAAATTTTTAAATGTTTTTTATATTTTTTGAAAACTTGTTAAACTATAAAATTTATTTCTTAAAAATTGAAATATAAAATAACAATGAATAAAAAAAATAATTTAAATTTGAAAAATTTAATAAAAATTATTTGAATGAAAAAAAATTTAAATGCTAGAAAAATAAAGAAATCATTTTGAGCGTTCATTTCAAGGGTTTTGATAAAAATTATCTCACTTGACAGCGGTCACACGTTCGACAAAAATTAAAGATAACAAATTGATAAAATTAATCAAGCTTTGAACCCATTGTCATTAGCGAATGGAGTGTAGCTCGTCTATCCGCCAGAATTTCTATAGAAATTCTATAGAAAATTCTATAGAAATTCTATGGATTTTCTATAGAATTTCTATAGAAAGCTGTAGAATTTCTATAGAATTTCCATAGAATTTTCTATAGAAAATTTTCCATAGAATTTCTATAGAATATTTTCCATAGAAATTCTATAGAAAATTTTGTTCTATAGAAATTCTATGGAAAATATTCTATAGAAATTCTATAGAATATTTCTATTGACATTTTTTACTGATGAAAAAATATTATTTTTTGAACATCATCCAATTCAATAAATTCACAATTGGAAAATTGTTGATGGTTTCTTTTTGTAAAAGGGATAAATGAGTGGGATTAGGTTAAAATTGTTGATGGTTTCTTTTTGTAAAAGGGATAAATTCCAAATTAAAGTGAAAAAATGTGCGTTTTTTGCAATAATCGGTAGCCCACAATTTTTATACATTAAGTTTTGCTCTCTTTGTATACTTTACGTGTATTTTCTCTAACCTAATAACTCCAAACTCACACTTTTCGCTTAAAAAATGTTGATTTTTTTGTTGTGAACAAAAGAATAAATTTAAAAAAAATAAAAAAGTTCGATAGAAAATCATTAAAGAAAATTAAATATTTTCAACATAATTTTCCATAAATTTCATAAATTTTCCATAAATTTCTATAGAACAAAATTTTCAATAGAATTTCTATGAAATATTATAGAAATTTATAAAATTTTCATAGAAATTAGGAATTCTATAGAAATTCTACAGCTTTCTATAGAAATTCTATAGAAAATCCATAGAATTTCTATAGAATTTTCTATAGAATTTCTATAGAAATTCTGGCGGATAGACGAGCAGGTCCCTAGCGAATGATTGCACATTTTTTGAAAATTGTCAATGAATCGAAATTTTGTTTTTCTCTTGGTGCTTCCAACCTTGAAAATTTACGACTCTAGCGATAAGATTAATTGTTTGATAAAATATTAATTTGAGTGGACAGCAACCAAAATCTTAGTGTAATTCTTAGTTTCGTACTGAATGGACATTAATTTAATATGTGGCTCCTACTTGCAATAATTTTGTTTCTACTTTCAATCGCTTATTATGTGTTCTTCGTTCCATTTAATTTTAGTAATGTGAGTTAAAAATGTATGAAAGTTTTATATAAAAATTATAAAACAATTAAGGAAAGTAAAATAATTTTAATTCTTTTCTAAAAAATAGTTTGAGCTTGTTGATAGACGATCAAAAGTGAACTCAAAGAAGCGAACGAGAAAATATGCTAATCAGGTTGTGTCACCCTATCCAAATGGATGGTTTGCACTTGAACAATCGAAAAATTTAAAACCAGGCACGGCTAAAAATGTTGACTGTCTTGGCGAAAATTTTGTGGTTTTTCGATCAAAGACAAATGAAGTTTTTGTACTCGACGCGTATTGTCCACATATGGGTGCAAATCTTGGTGTTGGTGGGATGGTGAAAGGAAACTGTATCGAATGTCCTTTTCACGCTTGGAGATTTAGTGGAGAAACTGGTGAATGTGTAGACATTCCTTACGCGGAGAGCTGTGATGATGGTAAAGAAAAATTTAATTTATTCAAAAAATAATTTTAATAAAATTTTAATGCAGTTAAAAAGCAAGCAAAAGTCAAAAAGTGGATTTCAAAAGAAGCAAATGGATTCATTTTTGTCTGGTATCATGCTGAAATCGAAGAGCCTTGGGAACTTCCAGTGTTTGACTTTTGTCAAAATCTCAAACTTCAATATACCTTCGAGTTTATCATCCACACTCACATTCAGGAATTTTTTGAAAACATTAATGATCAAGGTGAAAAAATATTGCGAGTTTAATGAACTTTAATTAATTTATTTTTAATCCAGCTCACTTAGTAACAGTACATGGCGCGTCTGTTTTTGCAGGAAGAGATCACCAAAAATCTCGCCTTCCATCAATTGTCAATCAAACTGTCGAAGTCAAGTAATTAAATTTCTTATTTAATTGATAAGATAATTTTTAAATATTTTTTAAAGATGGACACCTGACCCTAAAGATTTTTTCAAGTCATTCGTGGATACACAATTTTATTTCAAACTTTTTAACAAATATGAAGTTTATAAAGCACAAACTGACATTTCAATCTACGGTCCTGGACTTGTTATTTTTGTGGCTAAAACTTCAATCGGTGACGTGTCGTTTGTGGCTGCTGTCACTCCACTTGATGCTTTTTCATTCCGTGCAAGTTTTCACGCTTACTCTCCTTTCATTCTGGCTTGGTTCGCAAAATTTAGTGCATACACTCTGTTAGTTAATTTGGCACGTGATAAGAGCATTTGGGATATGAAACAATTTAAGAAAAATCCACTACTTGTTAAGGAAGAAAAGTCTTTTAAAGAAGCTCAAATCTGGTACACAAGATTTTACTCACCAAATAGTAAAACTTTTGAGGAGGCAAGAAACACGATGGAATGGTAGAAAAATTTGATAACTCTTAAAATTTTACTAATTTAATTTGAAGAACAAAAATTAAATTTTCTTTAATTGACTATGAATGCCTGAATCTTGATAGAGGATGGTCAAGAGCAATAAATTTTTAAATGACTTGAACTTAACTATCTTAAAAATTAATTTTTTTCAATTTTTCCAATCTTTTAAATGCAACGAGATTATTAAGATTTCAGCTATTCCAACAAGCAATCGATTCTTTGCAATAAATTACTTCTTAAACTTCAACTCTATGTACAATTTTTTTTTTTTTTTTTTTTTTTTTTTTCTCTTTGATATTTTTTTTTTTTTTGTTTTTTTTTTTTTGTTTCAGTATTTTTATTTTTTTTGTTTTTTTATAATCTTTTTTTTTTTTTTTTTTTTTTTTTTTTAATTTTTTTAATTAATATTTTTTTAAGCAACATCTCAATTACACTATAATTTAAAAATTTCTTTCACATAAAGAAAAATGTCAATTCCGTTCAGCTAATCATGATAGTGAACATTGCCTCGTTCGTCCATCGAGCATGAGCACAGCCTCCGCATAAAATGTCGCTTTAGAAAAAATAATTTATGAATTGCTTATCATGATTCGCAATTTTAATTCTCAATGAGGTGGAAAATTATTGAGAACGAGTTTTAGCTTTGAGCTGTTGGATGATTTTATGTTTGTTTTATCAAGAGGAGGCAATGATGGAGATTGTGACTGTCTTGATAATATTTTTAAAAGTCTAAAGAAATTTTGGTGCTCGATAATCAAAAATTTCTTTTCTGTGGTCTTCTTTTTCCGAGTTCATAAAACATAAAAAATCAATGCTAAGCATTCAAGTAGTTTTTTATAAATAATATTTTAAATTTTCCTTCTGGATGGTTAATCAAGAAAAGAGTTCAATCCAACCTTAACATTTGCCCTTAAGTCATTAATAAATGCAAACAGAAAGCGACTCGCTGGCACTTAATTTATCATGTTTTCATTTTTTATTATTACCATTTCTAATCTAACTGCACTGCATTCGAAATGCTTATGGAGACATGCGCAGAGAACTCAATTAAATTGTGCGCTTATAAACCATTTTTGAGATTGTGGAGAATTGCAATTGATCCAAATTGAATTTCGCGTTTTCAGGCAATTTGTCATTATGTGATTCACGAAGCCGTGTAAAGAGAGAAAGAGGCAATAAGCAGCGATCGTATCGCAAGCTTAAATAAATCATTGCGATTAATTTATCAATTTATCTTATTTAGCAAGCTCGACTGTCGAGAACGGAAATGGAACGTGGAGAAGCATTAAATCAGTTGCTCATTGTCTACTGGCATTAATCGCTCAACTTTTTGCAAAAAAAAGTTCTTTTTCGCGGAGTTGTTAAGGTAATTAAATTTTTATGAATTATTTAGTAATTTTTAAATTTAATTTCTCCATAAAAGTTGCTAGAAATTTTCTTATGATCTTCTGTAATTTTTTAACGTTCTTTTCTAACGGGTTGACCATCTGCTTAAATTATGCACTGACTTATTTTGTTTAGATTTTTTAAAACTCATGAAACTAAACAGATTTTTTAAGCTTGGTAGAGTTTACTTATGCTCGATTTATATTTAAATCATATGTTCAGCCTGATTTTAATGAAACGAACATAACTTTTCAAAGTAGCAATTGAAAGAAGCACAAAATTGATACCTTTGCAATGCTATAAAAAAATGCTAATGATAAATGCGTGCAGAGTGTTCATTCTGAAGTACTTAATTTGTTCTCTCCCTTCAACTTCACCGTTTCAAAGTGTGCATAAGTTCAAAACAATTTTCATCTACACCATCCATAAATAATGCGAAATTTCCTACCATTAATCTCATCGTTGATTGAAATGGTGAACGCAAAAAAAGAGCGAGAGAAAATTGTTACCTTAAAGATTTTAATAAAAGAATAAAATTCCATAGCAACACTCGTTAGAGCTGACCAAATAAAGTTTTCTGACTTTTTAATAAAAATTTCAGCGGAAAAATTTGGATCATCGCTGATGATATGCGGAATTGGGTCATGAAGTCTTTTTTCTCACTCTCTTCCTCTTTAACAATAAAATAAGTCAGTCACAGGCTTCAACTCTATGTGATTATTACTTTTTATTATGTGCTTTGCCTACAATTCATTCAAAATTTCCATTTCATTTGATGAAAAAAGTTTTTTTTCTCATTCTCAGTCTCGAAGTTCTTGGCAAAGTAAAGCAAAGCATTTCGTGGAATGACTCGATGAATAATCTTCAAAGAAATCTCAAGCAATTGTTTCGACCTTTATCCCGTTACCAGTTCGCATGCGACTCTTTATAACCAACAAAGCACGCCGACGTCGATTGATGACACAATTTACATTTTTCTTAAGTCTTTAATCGATTTCTTGTGCGATGCAAATTGACATAAAATTAGGAATTTATTGATGGCTAGGTAAAAATTAGACAAAAGAACAAACAGCACTCGAAAGCCATGAATAATTTCCCATAAACTTCCGTGCATCGTTTACAGCATGCAGTCTGCAACCAATGAAGAGAGTCTAGAGACTCGAAAACGGGAATTTTTCTTCTTCTTCTTTAACTTCTCCACGCTTGTGCTCGAATAACAACTTTAGAACCCATAACAGCAACAGCAACAATGAGAAACTTTTTAGAATGACAAAGATGAAATTTATTGACTAGTCGAGAAATGAACTGAAATGAGCTTATGAATAATTCTCTCGAGCTGAATTGAATTATTTCCAATCATTTAGCGAAAAATGTAGAAGCGCTAATTAAAGCTCTCACAAGTTGAAATTAATATCATGCAGACAGAGCATTTCTGTGTCTCAAAGTGCCAATCTAGCACTCAAATCACCATGCACGAATTTGCTCTAGAAACAGTGGCTCGATGTCGGAGATCGCAAAGAGCGAAGAAGAACCAGAAGCTCGAGACCAAAACTTTCCATTTTTAATTCATTATTGACCATGCGGTGAGTCTTGAAAGCTCATGGCTTGCAGTCTGCAACAGTGCAGAACAGAAAAAGTGAGACGTGACTTTCGCACACGCATCTGAGTGTTCGAGTGTGATGATTAATTAATAGAAATGTCACTTATGCTTTGCATCAATCAAATTTTATGCTTCTGAATATTTTTTAAAATTCAAATTTAAAATTCAAATTCACTGCAGTGAGGAAAAAAAATATTTACCGCTAGTGCTTGACTTTTTGCCATCATTCCGTTTGTCTTGTGAGCTCATGTGAGATGTCAGAAGGTGCATAAGCAGCATAAGAGTCAAGTAAGAATGATGGAAATGTGAGAGAGAAGCTAATTGATCAATTTGTTTGCAGTTTTTTCTTCTTTTCCGCTCACAGAAAAGTTTTATTGACTCATTTCTCATCATTTTGCTGCCATCATTATCATCATCATTGTTATGAGTTATGACTCATGTACGATTGCACAATATGTTGCATATTTTGAGGTTACATTGTTAACATGAATTTTCAGATTGTCAGAAATTTGTGCTGACATTAAAATTTCAAAATTTCTCTTCAATTTTCTTAAATAGCACAAAATAATTTTCTGTAAATTTAATTTAAATTTAAAATGCGGCAAATCACAGCCATAAAATTAGCGAATTAGTTGATGAGAGAAAAAGTAATTGGAGAATGACGAAGATTTTCTTGATATCAAGTGCAGGTAGTGCTTGCACACTAAAATTACATGCGATTTAATTCGGTACCAACGCAATCATCAAGTGCGGTGCCGACGAGAATGAAAGTAAAAGCAAAACCGCAAGAGAAGAAAAAGTGAGGAAGCGAGAAAAAATTAAATTTGCAAAATTCAACCATAAAATTCTTTTTAATTGCTTTAAAATCAACTTTCATCTTTTTTATTTATTCAAATCTGAAAAGTGAGAATGCGGAAAAGCTCAAAAGTGGATTGATGTCGCCTTCAAATGGTCATCAACGTTTAATTGCACAAGACATGCGAGAATTTTTTTTGATGGGAAAAAATTTCTTCATTTCTCGACGATAAAAAATAATTTCAAATGTAGATGGAGACACAGAAATCTATTTTGAAGAGACTTCAATTTTTTTAAAATCGTGAATTGATTAAAATTTACACTAATTTTCAATCATGTTTGAGATCAAATAAATTTTTCTTCTCCAGTTCTGTCGCGTGTCTTTAAAACTTCATTTTTATCTTCGTTCCTATCTCAATTCGCAACTCGTTTAATTCGACACATTTTTTCTCATTTTCGCACATATTTTCTAATCTAATTAATTAGTTTAATGGAAATAACATGTGATGATGAATTTCTGTGTATTTTAAATGGCTTTCTCCAATAACTGCGAATTTCTTGTTTAAACTTTAATTTTATTTTTAATCTTTGTGAAGGAAAATATAAACTGACAAAAATGAAACTTATTCGTCATCTTCACCGCTTCCACTTCCACTTCCACTTTCCTTACCCGAGCCACCACTCTCCTCATTTTCAGAGCCTGACCGTTTACTTCCTGCATTGCTCGCCTCGTCATCGGAATCTTTGAGAGCTTTTGCAGTTTTAGTTTTATCCTTTTTATTGCGTCGAGTATCAAAATCTGAACCATCTGATGCGTCGTCGTCACTCGAGTAAATTGGCTTATTGTCAATGCTGCCTTTTTTGTATTTATTTTTAATGGCAGCAATTGAAATTCCACCTTCATCGGCTGAATCTTCCTCGTGATCGCCATAGCCACCAGCACCAGGTGTTCGCTTAGTTCTCTTTCCGGATTTGATTGGTTTACGTTGTCGCATGACTTGCCTCAAAGCCTCTTCTTCTCTCTTAAGATTTTCAGCTCTTTCGGCCTCAGGATCGTGACCAACTTGCGATAGAATTTTAATTCCACTTGTTTTTTGTGAGCGATCGGCCAATGACAATGTCATTTTCTTGTGCGTATAAGAGTCAGTTGAGTGAGGTCTGAAAGTTAATTTTGTTCTAAAAACAGCTTGACCCTGAAGACCTGTTCCTTGTCGAATGTAAAGATGATTGTGATCATTTTGAAGCGGTTGCTTATAGACATCAAAAATTTCCGAGCCCAAATGAAGACTCAAACTTCCATCGCTCCATCGAACAAATCTTGCATTTGACTCCTGAACTGTTTCACCTTGATCGTTGATAAATCGACGCCATCGAATTGTGTTGCCAACTTTAAGCTTCAATCTTTGACGACCCTCCTCGTCGAGTGTCTCTTCCTCATCGAGTTCATCCTCGTAGGTATCGGGATCAAACGGTCTTGTATCAACCGAGAGGAAATTTGGTAATTTCACAAAATGAATATCCCTTCCCAAGTCACTTAGAATGCGTGGAATTTCAACATCAATTCTCGTCTCTGGAATTGGAGTTTTTTCGCGTTCCTCTTGCGGCTCATTTCTATCGCTGCCATCTCTTGATCGACTTCTTGAACGACTTCGGCTGCGTGAAATTGATTTTCGTACTGATGATCTCGACGATATTCTTGAACGCGGCGAACTTGCCTTACTTTTATTCTCCTCATCTGTGCTAATGTCATCGGCATCGCCAAACAGTGCCGAAGCGTTTTTATTTTCACCTGGCTCTCTCGAGTTCTCGTCGCTGTCAGTGTCTATCAATTTATTTCGTTTTTGTGGCACTGGCTTATCGCCACCACCAACTGAGTCTGAATCCGATACAACTCGACGCTTCCTTGGCCCAATTTCAGCGGACTCGTGTGAAGCACTTCTGGATTTTGATTTGACTGAACGCTTTGAGCCACTTCCAGAACGATTTGAGACGTTAGATTTTCCACTTTTTCTCGAATCACCGCTTCGTGATCGACTACGACTGTGATGAGATTTTGAACCGCTTCTTGAACGGCTGCGGCTATGATGAGACTTTGAGCCACTTCTTGAACGGCTGCGGCTACCACTATGCCGTGATGCAGAGCCACTTTTTGATCTACTACGACTATGATGAGATTTTGAACCACTTTTTGAGCGCGAACGATTTGATGCACTTCCGGATCTTACCGAATTTGGAGATCCACTTCGAGATTTATTGGAACCGCTGCGACTTCTCGACGAACCTGATTTACTTCTCGAGCCACTGCGTGATGATCCAGCGCTATTGCTACGGCTTCTCGATTGCCGGTTGGGTGAATTTGGTGCAGATTTTTCAGAACCTAAAATATTTTCGATTTATTAGACTATTTTCATGTTATCTTCATGATATTATCCTACCTGAGTCACTACTTTCTTCGCCCATGCTTTTAATTTGTCGATATATCGAAAAGAAAGCCTTTTAAAAATTAAATTGATTTGTGTTGTTTTCTTTATGGCCTTACTTTTTTTAGTCCAAATGTGTTTACTTCTGTGGCTTCTAAATTTAAATATTTTTTGACCGTTACGAATTTTGTGGTTAAAAATTGTGTTTGATGCTGTTGTGCTGAGTCATCGTGTCATTGGTCAAGTGGATCAGTGGCATGGGTGTGTTTCACTGTGGAAACGGTGTGAAATGAAACATGCCTACTCTCGAGTCCTGTGTTCAAATCAGGTAAAGGTCGCATGATGACCTTTTTCGCTCGAAAGTTGATTTCTCAGCATCTACTCACTGAGTTCGGTCTGTGGACTGGTCGTAAGGTGGATTCATGGGAATCTTACCGGAGCGGCTTGCGTTCATAGACTGTGAGTAGGCCCTTTGATGAATAACGCTTGACGTAAACGAGATTCAGAAAAATGTGGTAGAACTTGCTCTGTTGAGAATCGGCCTTTCCTATGAGGCCCAATAAGGTGGTGACACTACATAGGAAGTGCATGGGATGAATTAAAAGCAAACTCTGGAAAAAAAGAATATTAAAAAAGAAGAAAAAATACTTACCACTTTTTTGATGGTGAAAATTTTAAATGCGTGATCAAAGCAAGTAACGAATTTTATGCTTAATTAATTTTTAAAAATATCAAAATTAAAAATGGAAAAAGCTAAGACGGTAATTCAACAATGTTTATTTAGTTAAAATAATTAAATTTAAAATTTTAACAGATTTCCGAATATTTTTCACTTTACCAATTGAAATCTCTAGCAGATCCATTGATCGATGACACGGTTATATCGCACTTAAATAATGTCATTGGAATTTTTCAATCGCTAAAAAGTAAAAAATCACAAATTTCCGACACAGATGTTCGAAAGAGTTTGGAGCAGTTGAAGAAGGTTAAAGATGCACTGCAGAAAATTAATGACGAAGTTAGTGTCAATAGTTCTGCGAGTTCAAATTCAATTGTAAGCACTGAACTTATAAGAAACAGCATTGAAATGCTCCAAAATGGTGGGAAATATAAAAAGTCAATTGATTCGCATGGAGATCGAGTCGTGAGAAAATTATCACACAACTCCTTTAAAAAATCAATGACAATTTCGCCCTGTAATTTTTCACCAAGAACGACAAAACTCTTTCGAAAACCGAGCTTTACTAAATTGTCAAAGAAAAATCCATCTAAACGCCTTAAAACTCCAGCATCGAGTCTCCCGAGAATAGTCAAAACCTTTACGGCAACGTGCCGCATTCACCGCTATAGCGACAATTCACATTCATTTGAGATTATGCAGATGAAAAGTGACAATAGTGGCGACAGTAACGCGACAATACCAGAAGTTGTAATCGTCGCTCTGGCGTCTGGACAAACAGCCCTTTTTAAATCGAATAAACTGAATAATTCATTTCTCGACAACTTTCCTTCAAACGACGACGGCACTGATCGAGATAAAAATTGCTAGATTGGAATTTTTAATTTTGTGAAATAAAAGTTGAATTTCTTTGAGATTAAAAATTTAAATTGCAAAAAAACCTTAAAGAATTTTTTATTTTAAATAAGTTGTAGATTGGCATCAAACAGTTTTTTTCTTGTTTTTCATAAAGTTTACGCTTTCATAGGATTTAAATTCCTCAAACATCATAAATCACTTGTGCATTATTCACGCTCATAAATCATCAACAGTTTGTCACTAAATGCTAAATTAAATTAACATTTTAATAAGAGATGCATCATTTAAATTTTATTTTTATTGCTAGACATTTTATGAGCTTTAAAAATTGTTCAAAGTAAAGTTTTCAAATAAAGTTAAAATTTATAAAAACCCTCACGTGGGTGATGTAACGCAATTTGAATAATCCAATTCCAATTTATTTATTTAATTTATTATATGAAGCTTTATTTGCAAGGCAAAAAGCATCAGCTGGTAACAACAGCCAATAAAAAGCACTATTGACAATAAAATGTTCAATAGAGAGTTTTAATTGGGCCTAATCGAATATGAAATTAAATATCGATAATTTTAAATCGCATTTCTGTTACTGGCAAATTAATAAAATAATCTTTTGTCTTCATGTCCTCGTGATGCCATTCAATTTTATAATTTTGAATCATTCTAGAGAGTAAAGTTTCGACTTCTAGTTCCGCTAATCTCTTTCCAATGCACATGCGAGCCCCAAAACCAAACGGCAAATATGTGAACGCGTGATGTTTTGTGCGATCATGTGGACATCCTTCGTCAGTGTTCATCCTTAGCCATCTTTCAGGAATAAATTTGTCGGGTTGAGGAAATTGATCGGGATTTTTATGCTGAATGCCAGTATTTATCGCAACGTGCACATTCGCCGGCACGTGATATCCAGACATCACAATATCTTTGTTAATTTTACGAATGTTTCCATTAACAATTGGAAAAATTCTCATTGCTTCCTTCATGCAAGCTCTTAAGTACGGCATGTTCTTCATATTTTCCGGAGTTAAAGGCGCGTCTTTCGATGGTAAAATTTTCATAATTTCTTCACGAAGCTTTTCTTGTTTTTCAGGATTTTTAGCCAGACAGTATAAATTATTTATGACTGTTGTGGCTGTCTGAAAAAGGTTAAAAATTTTAACGTATTTTGTGACGATTTAAAAATAATCTTACAGTGTCAACACCTGCCACCATAAAATCAGACACCACAGCAACGGCAGCTTCTTCATTAACCTTCAAAAATTTCCTCAATATTCCGTCTTCATGACCATCAACTTGTTTCTTACTCTCCATGTCCTTTTTTGCTTCCTTTATAAAATGCATTATAACACTGTGAAAAATTCAATAATTAATTTAAAATTTAAAATTATTTTAATCATACTCAGTGAGATCATCTAAAGTTGTTGTGAGCTCTTTAAAAGGTTTCGTTTCATAATATTTCCAAAATGGAGGTTTTCCCTCCACTGCAGCCGTTTGCTGGAAAAATATTCTTACAAGTTTTACAAGCTCTCTCGCTTTGTCGTCCTCAGATTTTCCACTTAAAACATTCAAACGTTTTTCGAAAGCAATCGCACCGACGGATTCAAGCGACCAGTTATTGACGTGGTCATTAAAATCTGCCGGCATTTCACCTTTATCGTCTCGAAGTGTTCTGATCCTGAAAATAACAGTAAAAAATGTAATCATACATGCCAGACACAAGGCGAGATCTCACTTACATTTCAACAAATTCCAAAGCAATTTTGTCGACTTGCGATGTGTAGCCTTTGACGGTTTTCGGCTGCATTAAAATTGGATTTGCTAACGATCTCATTTTCTGCCATTTTTCACCTTTCGATGTAATGAGACCTTCGTATTGAGCATAAATTTCAGGTCTCTTAGTGCTGCGATAATGTTTCAGAGTTTCAAATCCAAATCGTTCTGGCCAAGTTCCTTCAACTCGAAACACCTTGAAAATGATAAGATTTTTATCAGCACCTTATTTGGGTTTCAATACAAGTGTAAAACCTTTTCAAAGCTCTCTGGATTTGATGTCATCACTATCGGCGGATTTCCCATCATAGCTCGAAATCTATATATCTCACCATACTCTTCAAATAATAAATTCGTCAATTCATTGATACTTTTATTATAATATTTTCCGCCCGGTAAACCTCTAGTTATTAAACTAAGTATCGACGGACTTGGTATGGACTCGAATGGTTTTGCCGACGAGAATTCACTACCAAGGTCATTCGATGATGATGAGAAACTTCGCATGCGCAAGAGTATAGTTGATCGACGAGAGAGCGACATAGTGTATAAAAAAATCCCACGAAAATGCGAAAAAATTGTATGCGGATATCTTCGCGACTGTGGCAGTACTGAGAGAATTTTGAGTAAGTGCGAGAATATATTGAAAACATTTTTCGAGAGAGAAAATAAAATTTGAGAAAAATATTCCTGATAAAAAATTATTTGTGGATGTGTTAATTTTTTTGGATTAAACCTTAAATAATTTTTTATTACGTTACGTAACTTTACATCCCACCCCCATTCAAAAAGAATCAGTTGATAAATTTCATACTAGAAGCGTCTGAATGAGAGGAAGTTGCACTACCACGCAACATTGACTCGTGAACATCGTCTTGATAATTACCAATAATCCCATTCATGCATACATTGCGCGTAGTGTGAGCGTTCGTAACTAAATGAATCAAGAAGTAATTCATGAATGAAAAAATAAGAAAAAGTGAGCGAGTATAAAATACGCAAAGCTGATGAAGAGCCTGGAGAATAAGAGACGAGAAAAGTAACGTAAATATTGAAAAAAAATTATTTATTTCGCCCACACAAATGTGTCGCCACTGTAGGAACAATTTTCATTCATAAATTTTTATTGCTCGCTTATTATCGAGAGAAATATTTCGAAAAAAAAAAATCGTTAATGAATTGGTTGAGTGAAGATAGTTGCTAATAATGCTTGATCAACACTCAGACTATTAATTGATGAGCTCATGGATGACACGCTAGAAGTTTTTTGAGTTAGGTTGAAGTTGCGGATTGATGTAATGGAAATTTCCATTAATTTTTATGTGATCATTTTTTAATTAGATTTTTTAAAAATTCATCACTTTTTTGGTCGGTAAATTTTTGTTATTTTGTCTTAACGGTTTTTAAATTTTTAAATCAATAATATTTTTATTTAAGCAACAATGTTAATCGTTCACATTTATGCAGATTGCAAATTGCAATATTAATGTAAATGTAAATTAAGCTTGTTTGTTAATTAATTTCGCGCAATAAAAATGTAAAGAAAAAAAATCATAAAAGTGTCTGCAAAGCAATTACGGCAGATGCGATTATTCAAATTAATACTAGCACGAATGTCAAGCGCCACAGTGCAAACTTGATTAATATGCAATTCGTTAAGCGCATTTATTAGTTTAATATTTATCATGATCTCATGCATGAAAATTTAAACACTCTTTTTTTAGAAGATCGTTGATTTTTTTAGATGCACAACGGCGACGAGACTGATGCAGTCGTGCATATGGAAATAGAAATGCATATGAGAATTTAAATACACGAACAGTTGCAGGCGCCACATTAAAGCTATTTACTGCTGAATATTTTCCTTAAATTTTTAGCGTAAGCCACAAAATGGTGTGACGCTTATGTTCTCATCTATCCGTCCGTCCAACGGCATCTTCGAGAACTCAGCTCCCTGACTAAGGAGATATTCATGATATGACATTTTTATCAGTTTATATTTAATGAATTTTTCCAACCAAATAATTAAAATAAAAAACAAAAATTAAGTTTTTATTTCACACTGAATTTTATTAAATTTAAAGTAGAAAAATTACTTTGACAAAAAAAAGTTTGAATCAAATTATCGACTCTTTAATTATTTCCAGCAAATGCAAGTGTATCCATCACAAAATCCTCCTTTCCAACCGACTGATTTACATGCACTTACACATGTGTTACACGTTGGGCATCCTGCATCGGCTGATTTAATTTCAGGAACAGGGTTGAAAAGTTCAAGGTATGAAGTCACCTTAAAATCTTCCAACCCTTCAGTAGTAACAGCAAAGAATGTGGCAAAAATTAAAGCAATTGTGAATGAACGCATTTTTGTATTTTTCAATTTTAAGTTTTAACTTTTTTGGATGCAAAATTGAATTTGATGTTCACGGAGTCAATTTTTTGAGTTATTATAGTCAACTGAACAATTTTGTTTTTAATTGTTATCAAAAAAAAATTTCGTTATTAAAGAACTCGTTTATTACATTCTTTACGTTAAGTATAAAACGTTTAAAACCGAAGATAATTTTTTCTCCTTAAAATTTAACCAATAGAAAAAACTAAAAACAATCTAGGTAATAAATTTTTGATTGGTCTAATGGTCTTAAGATTTACTTGATGTTTCGCTTGTTTTGTAAAATATTTCAAGTACAGACGCTCGTGTACGTGATAAGTTTAACGAGGTTACAATGACCATTATGTAATTTAAAGTTTAATTTCAAAAGTTCAATAATCAGGCTTTATTTAAGTTTGCATTTTAAATTTTCAGTTCAGTTAAAAAATTGAGCAAATAATTAATTAAATTTTTTGATTACAATTTTTTTGAAAAACTTAGCATTGTTTCGGTGACTTTTTTGGTGTCCTCAAATTACAAGAATCCTAAAAAACATTCCTAAAAAAGTGTCGATATTAATTAATTTATTTAATTTTTACTCAATGACAAAGAAAGTCCAAATATTTTTAAAGTGATAAATTTCTTAAGTGCAATTAATCACCCCCACATTTTTTTGAACACGTGGCGAACAACTTAAAATTATCTGCTAAATCAATAAAACATCGTAAAAACAACGTTTATCAGTAATTAACGCGAATCCACTTTCAACGGTATTGGTTGAGTTTTAAGGAGAAAAAAATTGTTTGTTATTTTTTAAAAAAGTTAATCGCACATGGAGTGGACTTAATCTTTTGATATCCTCACTTAACTTGACTATATAAACTCGCCTAATTTTCTGAGTGAACATCAAACTCAGTTCTGCAATCAAGACAAAAAGTCGAAAGAGAAAAAATTCAAACGTTTCAAAGTTGTGAAAAAATCAATCAAAATGCGTTCATTAATCATTGTTTTGGTCTTCGCTGCATTCTTCGCTTACGCTTCTGCCAATCCACCAAATGTGCAAGCCTTGAGTGAAATTCAACCTATTGGAAATCAAGAAACAATTCAACCTGCTGATGGTGGCTGCCCAGACAACAACGCATGTGCTTATGCTTGCATTTCGTTGGGACAAGGCTGGAGAGGTGGTTTCTGTGATGGATACACTTGCTACTGCTGGCGATAAATATCAAATTATTTATAACCAACCACCTGATACAATTTCAAAAAAATAAATGAAACTTAAAATGTAAGATATATAATTTAATAAAATTTGGGCAAAATTTTTATGCAATAATTAAAAGTTAATTTTTTTCTGATTTTTAAAAGAATTATATGGTCACACATCAAATTTCTAAAGAGACCATCGATTTATAAGATTTAAATTGCATGCCAAAACTAAACTTGTCGTTAAATTACCTAAATTGAGATCGAACATGGGAAAATTTTTTTTGGGTGTTGCAATATTTATTGATGTTTTCTTATTTCTCATGTGCTAGTTTCGAATGATGAATAAGCATTTTTAGTAGCCATGGCCCATGAAAAATATCTCCGGAAAATCACAAAGCAATGCATCGAAAAATTTCTAACGAAAAATCCGCCCATCCGACCCGAAAAATATTTTTTCCATAATTTAATTTCTATTTCACTCTGATGTTGCCACGATTATGGACAGCATAAAAAGTTTGAATGAATATTTAAAAATATGTTTTTAACTTTTAAATTTGTTATAAATATCTACCCCCTGACTTATTTCTTGAATCATGAATTTATTTATTCTTCATGAATTTATTTATTTTCGAACATAATTCAAAAAATGATTTTATTACATTATAAAGCATAAAAACTGTCCAAACCAAGAAAAAGGATCTCGATGGAATTTCTCATCATCGAAATGTTGTTTGTTCATGAGCCTTCAAATATTTGACTTTATGAGCAAATGGCAAAGAAAAATCGATCGATTTCATGCATGCACAACTTTATGGAATTTTGATTTATCTCAAAAGATTTATCGAGCAAAACCTTTAAAGTAATTCTTTCGTGAAAAATAAATTATGCAATCAGTAAAATCAAAAATTTCAGTTCTAAATTTATTTTTGGCAAACATAAAAATTTCAAGAAAATTTATTTAATTTACAGGTGTCGCTAAAAAGCGCGATGTTAGAACAATTAGCAGCTCTCCGAGTGATCTTGGGCCGCCATCAAAGACAATTAATGGAACACCATCATCAACGGCAACAGTACCTAAGAGTAATGCGAAAAATATCACAATTTTACGTAAGTTTTTAAAAAAAAATTTTGAATAGAAAGTTTTTTGGAGTTGTTAAAATTTCAAACTAAACTTATGATGGGTAAGAAGGTCAAGTTTCATGATTCAACAAAAAATAAATTGACGTTTTTGCTTTATCTGCGATTTAGTATTTACACGTGTGATGGCACTCAAAAATATATTTTCAAGAAAATAATTCGATTTACTTAATATAAAATTTATCATGACGTGATTGACTATCAATGATTATAAATAATTCGCACACTTATTAGTCGAAAATAATCAATTGTTTTAAACTTTAAAAACAACGTAGATTCGCACGTGGCTACGTGAAAAACTCAAAGGACAAAATAATTGATAACAATTGTTGTTTTGGCTTGACTATATAAATTCGAGTTGAGCACTGAGTAGCCATCAAACTCAGTTCTGAAATCAATACAAAAAGTTGTAAAAACAAAAAGTCTAAAAAAAACTAAAAATGCGTTCAGTAATTATTTTATTTTTTGCTGTATTGTGTGCATTCGCTGCTGCAACACCGGTGCAATTTTCGCCTTTAACTGTTCTTCAAAAAGCTGCTAATGCTAACGGTCCTATTGAATTTGCACCATTTACAAGTCTTCAACAACAGGCTAATGATATCGTGCCTGCTGATCGTGGATGTCCAAGCAGTGCTTCATGCAATAGATTTTGTGTATCCATAGGATACAGAAGTGGATATTGCGGTGGACTCGGTTGGTTCACTTGCTACTGTGTCAGATAAAAAAATACTAATCACCTCAATTTATATATTTAATCGCATTTAATCAATAAATAAAAATTTTGTCCGAATTTAAAAGCAAAAATTCGAGTCTTCTTTTTTAACTCAAAAAATCATATAAAAATTTTATTTCTTAATTTTTTAACATACTCACAAAGTGATTAAAATCCATTTGCATTCTTCCCTAAACAACTTCAAGTACCCCACGGAGACAAAAAATTATTTATTTCTGCTCAATTTATCCAACACCTTTTGAAACCTCACTCCTAAGCTCTGAATTTCCTTTTACAGGATGTGTTTATAGATTGAATTATAATTTAATATGCAAATTAGATGAAGTACAGAAAAAAAATATATTTTTTTCCTTCTGTTGTACTTCAAAGCTGCTCGAAATTCTTTCACATTCGATTAATGTTTATTTACACGCTCATTTTGCAGAATGTATAGCGAAAAATATAATGAGATCGTAAAATTAGCTTTATGCAGACGACGAAATCTCAATAAATTTCTCACTATTAGCTAATTTATAGTCGCTTGTTAATTGATCTGGAGTTTGTGTTTCCCTTCCTTTTTGCTTTAAGGTTTTTTCTTTTTATATTAAGACAACAAAAAAAGAGTCGAGTTGTAATAATTTTTTTTGCAAGTAATTTTTCTTCGCTTGTCATATGGCGCACATGCAATATATTGGTGGAAACTGTAATTGCTTGGAATTTTTTTTTCGAGGTGGAGTGTGAAGTAATTAATTGAATATGATTTTTAGTGCACACATTCCTTATTACAATTTGCGACACTTCGATTCAACTTTTGTGCACTTCGAGCGAATTAGATCATGACACACTCATTTATGGCGGTATCGGCAAGCGCCATGGAGGTAGTTTGTGTGACATTAATTGAATTATAATCAAATGAAATCAGCGTCTTAATTGTCCATATAAGAGCCGGCGACTTTTCTCGCATGCAATATATCATTTCAATTGCCGCACTTAATGTCTAAATTGTCTAAAAATAATATCATGCAATTAAATTGTGCTGAGAGTGTTTGAATTAAAGGAAAAGTTTTATTTTTGAAATTCATAAATTTTACCATGAAAGCATTTAACTCTTTTCTTTTTTTCTCACCCAAAAATTCTCTCCTAACATGACTTCCGAAAGTTTTGAGAGAATCTACTTATGTACATAAATGATAACTCAAGTCCGAACATTTTTTTCGGTTCAACAATAACCGAGAGAGCGAACGACTGTGAACATATTCAAAGCCTTTTTTCCATCCTCTCTCTCTTTTTCGTATATAATTTTTTTCTGTATACTTCTCCCAATCGGTACGATCACCAGTCATTTGTTTGAAAACATTGAAGCGATTAACATCTCTTTTAAATTGCGGTGAAAAAGTTGATTTAAAAAAATATTTAAAATAAATTTGTGAAAATTAAAAATTCATATGAAAATTTTTTAAAAATAAAAATTAAAAAAATATTTTCAATTTTAAATAAAGCAATGAAATTTTTGTGAAATTAAATTTGAATTTGAAAACATTCGTAAATGTGTAAAAAGTGTAAAAAAGAGACAAAAGTGAACTCATAAAAATAATAAATTTAAAATATTTTAATTGAAATTTTTCACACCAATTAATGAGAAAAATATTTCGTGATGAATTTCCAATAAAACGCTCTTAAAAATTTGCAAAAAAAGACGACACAAATCAATGGTAAAAAATGTGATTAATATCTATCATCATCGTCATTGAGAGAGATCAAAAAATTATAATACGAAATAAATAACCAGAAAGACTATAAGAAAAAAAGTGCTGAAAATGGCAATAAAATAATTTTACTGCAGAAAAAAAATCTTTTCGAGAAGAAAAAGAAATATTTTAAAGCAAGCATCATCGAAAAATATTGTCGTTGTCGTCAAAAAGTCCACAACGATCGCAGAGAAGAACAAATCAATAATTGAACGAAACAACAAATTTGGATTAGTCAACTTGGTGTCCGATCATAGAGCGAAGGTGGGTTTTACATATATAAGAAAAGAAAAAAATCAAGTGTGGCCATAAAAAAGAGCCACTCGCTCCCCAAAAACAAATGCAAACAAATTTGCGAGCCATCGCCATAATGTCTATCTTTAAGTGAATTTAAGTGGGCTTGTTTTACGCCGCTCGATCGACTCACATTGCTCCGTTATCAAGGCGCAAGACATCGCGTCGGACGAAAAATTCTCTAGTCATGTTGAATTATTCGCTTTACGTGATTAATCTTCTCATCTCTCTAAAAATTGTTGCTTTTTCATTCTGGATATCGTCAGTATATTTTTTTTTGCAAAAATGAATTTCAATGGCGAATTTTTAGAATTTTAGCGATAGTTTGAGATTATTTTAGAAAAATGAATTTAATAATTTATGAATTTAAAAATTTTGTTAAAGGTTCGAATCCTAAAATACAAAGAATTTGTTCGATCATACATAATGTATATTTTTTTTACTTTTCGGATTAAACTCAATAAATCTCAATAAAATTTAATTATTTTATTAATTCAAAAATAATTTTCTCAACCGCACATCCAATATAGGGTCGAATAATAGCATTTTATGATCGTTTTGATTCTCTTGCTCCTCGCTGAACAAAATTATCATGATGATGTTCGAGAGTAAGAATTTATGGGATTTTAATTAAGGCTTTTCAGTGCGCTACATGTATACACTATGTGGCGCGTTCTGTCGACCGAAAATCGCGCGTCGGCATCGGCGATCGAGCAGTTTCATACTCTCGCAAAAAAGCACTTGAGAAGAAGAAAAAATAGAATTTTCATTCTGGAATAAAAAAAAATCGAGGTTTATTTTTTTTGTAAATTGACTGCTTCACTGACGCCACTTTGATTTAATTTTTATTACATTTCGGGCCTTTTCGCTTGAGAAATGAGCGATTAGTGGAAATAATGTTTTCCTCTTCTTCTTCTAAAAGCAGAAAGGAGAAAAGAAGAAAAGAGTTTTCGAAGGTATTAAGGTGGAACATTAGTTCGATGAGCTACCAAATTAGTAAATTAATTCTGCTGATGAGAAAATAATTAAAAGATTTTTTTAAAAAAATTCAAGTGTCTCCACCTTGTTATATTTTTGTATTGCTAATTTTTCATTATTTCCACATTAAATGAGCATCAATTGAAACGTTTACATTGTAGCCACATCTCAATTGTCATGCTGTCTCCCCATCTCGACACATATCTCATTAAACTCTCCACATATTTTGCTCCGAGCCAGACATACTCGTCTAAATTAACTGTGATTGTTCCGAATGCACTTCCGATAGTTTATAAATTTTCATCGTTAAAAATCTCCATGGCATGGCTGCTGGGTTAATCAATCTTTATGGCTACTTCCGCATATCCTACTTTTTCACCTAATTCTCTCTCACTCGCATTTACCATTGCATGTTTTAAAGAGAGGTTGAGAAGTCTTAATGGCAATAAGTGGCGACGCTGAGAATCGTGAGATTTGGCTTTAAGCACCCACGATCGCCTTGTCGATACATTTGTTGCGGGCTCAGATTCAGGTCATTGAGTGACATCTAAATTAATGAAAAAAAAATCTTCTCTTTGTCTTGCAACTCACGTGATTTTTAATTCAGCAATAAATCTCGAAAGGAAATGCAATATACAAATATTTTTATTAACTTCGCTTAGCATAAAAAAAACTTACAAAATATCCGAATGTTTTATTTTATACTCTTTCATTATATTCTGAGTTAATTTTTTTTTGTTTTCGGAAGAAGCAGACAGGCGCCCACCTCATCTCACTCTGAGTTTTTTAAAAAGAGAGAAGGAAAAAACATGCGTTGTCGTGCATGCAAAAAAACTCTTTTTTTTGAACGGAAATAATTATTGTAATTATTAAATCAAACTTTTTTTTGTGGGGTTTTCACAATAATTTTCAAATTTAAATTCGATTGGACATTTTTGTCTCGCGATCATAGCAATTAAAGAAGTAAAACTTTTATTTTCACTGTGAATCCTTTGTAATAGTTGATTTGACGCCACTTAATGATTATAAAGTGATTACTTGGAAATTTTGAGTTGTTAAATCTCTTTAAATGTAATGCGAAGCTAAGTTCATAAAATTTTATTGGTTATCATAAAATATTTTTAAAAACTTTTGTCGTTGTTATCTGTAAAAGTAATTTGAGCGTTTCAATTCAGTTTCATAATTTTAAATCAAAATTAATTTAATTCAAATTCTTTCAAGATTTATTTTTTAAAAAATAATAAAATATTTAAATTTTTGGAAAATAAATTTAAAAATTATTTTAAATTCGAATTTACAAAATATTTTTATTTTCTAAAAAAATAAATTATTAAAATTAACCTCCACATATCAATTACGGTCTATGCATATATGATGGATAATAGTAATAACATTAAATAATTGTAAATCATCCGCCGTCGTGCCGATGAAAGAAGAAGAAGTGATTGAGAGAAGAAAAAGAGGCAGCTAAGCACGTGGGTAACATTAAATGATATGTATATAAGCACTGAGCTCTCTCGACGCAACGAAGAGAGCCCAAATGAAGAGAAGAAAACAAAATAAAACACCCACAAAAGTGTGATTCAACTCGAAGGAGAAAAAAACTTTCATTCAGTATTCTTAATGAATGGCTTCTCGTGCGGATTTGTGACTTCTTGCGCTCCGATCATTTCTTTACATAATTTTTTCTTCAGATATATTGAAATGAGGGAAAAAGTATAAAAAACATTTTGGCGCCTTCTGGCTTTGCTTTTCCGTCTTTCTCCGCTCTCTCGCTCTCGTCAATAATCGTCTTTAACGATTCTCGATATTTTAATGGGTTTTTTATTTATTAATTTATCTCGCTGTGGCTCGTCGACGAAGAGACTCTCGAAAAAGAGAGACAGACTTACTTACAAACACACGCGAAGCGATTTATGTAAATTTATTGGAAATCATGTCACGCACGAAGTTTTGAGACGTTGATGATCAATTTTTACTTTTTTGTATTGCTTTAGGGATGAAATCAATAAAGATTAACAAAGTGGAAATTGATAAAAATTTCATCAAAGTTTAAATTAATTTGGGTGTTAGATTAAAATTTTATTCAAGTGTTCCTGCCCATACTTTTTTATAAAAACCCCGCGAGAATTCTTTTTGGTCATTCCACTTAACAGAAATAAAGAAATCGCACGAGAGCTTTACAATTCAAAATAAGGTAACCGCACGCGGGCGACACTATACGATCATCCCATTTGTGTCTGAATTCGAATGTCAGCAGATACATCTAATGTAACATAAAATCAATTTCTTTTAATTGACTTCAGTAGGATGAAAATTGAAACTTTAAATGATCTTCCGTTGGACGTGCGGAATATCAAATGACTTTGGCCGAAGATTTACGAATCTCATTGCGACATTTCGATCAGTTTTCCTTCATCGAGTTTTAACTGATGTTTGTGAATTTATTTAAAATTGGGATGTCACAACTTTCTGATCGTTTAATTCGACACCAACGAACTTTTTGTAAATTATTAAATGCGCGGCATATACACACAAAAGTCAACTTGTTTTCGCAAACACCTTTTTTGTGAGGCTGCTGTAAAATTATTTATGTGACGACAAATGGGCCACAGTATTGACATGAGGGTGTATAAAAAAAGGCAATGAAAGAAAATTTACTTAAATATTATTTTAATTTTTATGAAAGTGATGAATTTATTGAGATGAGTTTGAAACATTTTTACACCGAAAATAAAAATATTTCCTCGAACAAGTTGTCTGCATTTTTTTGTTAATTAGTCAATTATCGTGCCATTTAATTAAAATTCTTTAAATACCCGTAAATGTAAGGCAATTTCGACCCTCATAACTTTATTAATTTGTGAGTCATCAAGTGAATTTTTATTTCCCCTAGATTCATTAAGATATTCCTACATCTCAATTAATTGCTTTGCTATTTCTCACCTGTTACGAATTAAAAATTATAACTTCGTTCACAATGGGCGTTTTCTGTTTTGCATATTTTTCACTTCATCATCAGTGTCTTAAAGTTTTAAAGATGGGACACTAATTTTTTTTTGATTTTAAAAATAGTATTTGAAATTAATTAATTAATAATTTGAATAAAAAAATATATTCCAAAAAAGTTGATCGTCTCCTCCTGATGAGTTTGCAAATAGTTCACAAATCGTCAATTTACAGAATAATTTCAAACATTTCAATAATTTTACACTTCACTTTTACATTCCCAGATGAAGCGAATGCAATTTGCAGCGATATTTCTCCTTCTTCACATCGTCGAATGTCATCGGAAAATTCATTTGTCGGACTCAATTATGGACATCATCAATACACAGCAAGTGGAAAAGATTCTCGCTGATCGGAGACGAAACACGCTGGATGAGGACGCGACGGAGTCGGACGATGTCTATCCAACGTCAGACACGATCATTGACTTCGACTATAATACAAATCAACCGCCACGCAGGAATCGTGCGCCGTTGCCCATTCGTGGCGATGTAATAATGAGATACAATGATACAGCCCTTCCGCTCGCAAAGCGCTTTCCCCATCTCGATGCCAATACGCTGGCGGACTTACAGAATTATCGTGGCGACAAGGTTCTTAAATCGAGCAAGAGCGCTCTCTACATTGCCAAAAAAGAGCTGCTAAAACAAGATTGGTGTAAAACGGAGCCATTCGAACAGAAAATTCGCGAAGACGGCTGTTATAGCAAGCGAATAACCAACAATTTCTGCTATGGCCAATGTAACTCTTTTTACATACCAAAGATGTCCAAAAGGAGGCGAAAAGCGCATGTCGGCAACCAGAAGAAACATCAAATCGATTCGTTTCGATCGTGTGCATACTGCAAACCAAAGGAGTACACATACACGACAGTGCATCTAAAATGTCCATCACTGACGCCTCAATACCGGAGGAAACGCGTGCAGATTGTGAAGGAATGCCGATGTATTGCTCAGAATGTGAATAATTGAGAGTTTTCTTGAAAAGTTTTTTACTATAAAATTCGATAGTAAAATGGGAAATTAATTTATTGTTTTTATTTAGATTACAAAACTTTCAAATTAGAAAATCTTTGCTACTCAATTTTTTTATGTTCAAGCCTAAAATATAAAATTTAAATTTATGAGTGAATAACTTCAAAAAAATTCATTCTGAAAAAATTTTTGTTAATGAATTTTTTCATAATTCCTGTAAGTCATAAATCCATAAACAAATGTAAGCTGTCGATTTCACGTAAGAAGAAGTTTCGTCAAAAAAGGAGAAAATTCTCGGAAATTCCCACAAAGCGAAAAAATATTTCTTGAGCTCGTGATTTTTTCACACTTCTTTAAATTTATTCATCGGCATGCATTTGACATTTCTCTTGGAAATGGTTAAAAAGAGAGAAATGTGGTTCAAGTTCAAGGACAAAAAAAGTGAAGAATGAAATGGAATAAAAGGAAGAGAAAGAAAAGAAGGAATTTAAGCCGGAAATTTTAGATGAAACGAACGTGACTTTTAATAATCCGTAAAGTGTAAGCAAAAGGAATTTCTTGTGTGTGCATATCATATTGCGTCACATCGAAATCGGCTTTAAAATGAACGAAATAGTTCTTGGAATGCCACAATAAATCTCCACATAAAAATAAACTGTAATTTGATGTGAATAAGATGATTAAATAATTTGTTCCTAAAAACTTTTCTGAAGAGATTATTTTGAGGAATTCTGAGTGAGGAATTTTAAAATTTAAATTATTCATTTTTTGATGAAGTTTAAATTTTAAAAATACCGCACTTGAAGTTTAAATTCAAAATAACAAAAAAACCCCAGTGTAACTTCAACTGTGTTATAATTATTGAAAATTACATGTAAAATTTTTAAAATTAAATATTAAGAAAATTAATTCGAGCAACTTTAAACGCATTTGTTGTAAATTCAATGATCAATTAAAAATTCCATCTTTTGATTTTATCGAGTAAAAGCTTGAGTCAATTGTGACGACACATGATGGAAAGGAATTTATAATAATTTTTTAAATCAGATTGATTTGGCGCAACAATAATTAATAAAATATGATATTTGTAAATGTTTAATTAACTCACATAATGAATATGCTACAAAAAAAAGCGTGAACGATGAGAAAATTAAGTGATTTTTAATTAATTTAATTTAAAGGCAATTCGAGTCTGTATTAAAACAATTAGATATAAGTGAGAAGATTTAATAAAGAAATGAAAAAATTATTAATGTTTAGAAAAAAAATGTCTTTTTATGTGAAAGTATCTAAAGAATTTAAAGGACATTCCGATGTCTATGACACTTGACTGCAAACACCACATAAAACATTTCCAGATGGGTTGAATTTCAATATTTATCTTTTAGACGACAGATTACAAATTAAAAGCCATTTAAAGGTTTTCATTTTAAAATGTATCTCAAGAGAAACTATATACGCACCATTACGAGAGAGAGACGAAACCCATAATAATACTTATGAGGGAAAATTAATTGTGTGGCGCACTCTTGACTGTGGCCCGAAGGAGCCTCAAGTGGAACATGACTTGTTATCGTGCATGTGAAATGACTCTTGCTGTACATACTTAAAATAGAGATGCCAGAAATGAGAGAAGAAAAGTTTATTTGTGCAGCAATGAGTCAATTTGGAAAAATTGTTTTTAGACCTGCATTTTTATACTCAAACTGATGATGATTAAAAAACATAAATTAAAGCGAGAGAGAGAGAGAAAAATCAGCAACAAGTTTCAATTTCAGTGCAGCAAGTAATACAGAGGAAGAAAGACGTCTCTTTAGCTCACTGTGGCCGAACGTAAGGAAGAGAATGAAGAACAGATGTGAATAATTTCTATTCGGCTGTTTAAGATGTGGCGCCAAGGCCAAGATTCTTCGGTTCTCTCTCTTTCTCCAGCTATTCTCCTCCTTCCCTTCATTTAATGTTGCATGTCGATATATTTATTTGTTCGAGGGGCGGTACACTTATTTTATATTTTTAAAATAATGTTATTGAAATTTTAAAGCAGACATAATATAAATTTTTACTTAAAAGTTCCATCCCTTGCTGTTGTTGCTCCATCTGACCATTATGCAGATCATGCAAAGAGATTTTTCCTGTTTTTTTGGTCAGTATTAATTTATTTTATTCTTCATGTGCCTCCCGGTCATTTTTGGCAGATTTTTTCTTCCTCTCTTCGTGAATTTCTCATGCCCACGATGAACATTGATGAGTTCTGTCTATAATACAAATGAATGTAAGACAAACTGGAAATAATTGAATTAAGTCATCGCAACACAACAGAAAAAAAAAGTTCGACATGCGGACAACGACATCGACGATAGTCACATTATGATTGACACTTGCAATTACTTTGTAAACAATTCAATAAAATTTTTGACTTCCAACAGCCCATAAATCACCATCAGCGAATAATTGAGTGGCTGTTAACATGTGTGTACATATTTCTTGTGCTTGACGATCAAAGTCTGAAAAATAAAGAAATCTGAATGCTGAAAGAAGGTTTGTAAAGTGGACATAGAGAAAAAAAAGTTGAATCAATTATGGAAAAAATTAAGGTGGAATTTAGATGTTGAAAAAGAATTAGATTGCATGCAAAACTGAAGAGAAAAAAATAAATAATGACTAAAGCGCGATTTTTGCTAAAAAATTAAGTTTTCTATTAAAGTTTAAAGTTGACCGTTAAAATGTTAAAAATTAATTTTTGATATCGCAAAAATCGCGCTAAATTTTCAATAATAAGGAGAACTTAAAAAAATGTGATCGAAAAGTTTGTCTTGTTTTTCTGCTCGTTACACTGGATAATGCATAATTTAATATATTTTATACCTCACTTAATATTTGAAGGTCTCTTTTGATTATAATTTCATTTTCTTCCTTCGTTTTTAGGACTCTTTCTTTTATTGGATTCTCTCTCGTATTTCTTTTGTTTATTATGTCAGAAAATGTTTAAATATGTGAACTTTTTTTTCTGTGCATATTATTCTTTTCAATTTTGGGATTTTGATATTTTTAGGAATTTTCATAGTTTAATTTTTGCTGTTCAAATGATGTTCGTTTGTAACTTCTCTCATATTAAGTGTAATGATTATCATTTACAAAAATAGTTGACTCTTAATGTCGATAATATCGATTATTTATATTTGATTGGAATACATAAGACTCTTTTTGGGATTATAACATTGATTATGAGAAAAAAGTAAAATAAAATCAAAACTTTGATATAAAATTATTTTTTAATGTTTTGTGAATTTTAAAAAAATTACTGCACAATCATGTGCTCATACGTTGGTTGCAATTTCAGTGTTTTTCCAATCTCAAAAACTCATTAAAAATTTAATGTCAAATCAAAAATATTTTAAGTGCAGATAAATTTTTAATTTTTGTGCAATTGAACAAATATAGTCGAAAAAAGTTGTGCAAAATAAATTAAGGTTTTCTGTGCCAATTTTTTATTTACTCATTTTCATCTTTTTCAAGTTTTCCTCTCAACTTCAAAAACTTTCTTTATATTTTTTAGCATATTTTTAAAGTGGACATTCATTATTTTTTGTTCAAAATATTCCCCAAAAATTTTCTTGTTAGGTAAAATTGTTTATTTTTCTTTAATTTTAGATTGATTAGATTCAATGATTTTTTTTGTTGATTAGTAAAATAAATGCCTCATTAGTAAATATATTCATTTTTTCATGCATCTCTTTAAAGCCTTTTTAATAAAATAATTTTCTCATGATTTTGAGATTGAGAATTTATGAGGAAAATTTCAGCAACTGAAAAATTCCTCTCAAACATTCAATCGAAAATAAATTAATAAATTTTTCATTTAATTGAGTTTAATAATCCCGAAGGAATTTTTTCAATACGCTAGGACGCTGACAAAAATTGTTCGAACAAGAAACCCACTTGGCATGGCATAATAAAGACAATTCAGATGTTTAAATGTTCTTTTTGGGTGTTGTTGAGTTGAGGATTTCTCTCGTAGAATTTTCACTTGATATTAAAAAATCCTTTTGCGCATTTTCCTCTGGCATTAAGAAACTTGAATTTTTTTTATAAATATTTTTCACGTGTGTATGTATAATTTATCAGGCTGTATTAAAACGGGATTGCACAGAGATATCTTGAAGACTTCGCATTTTATTCCGACACGTGAATAATCACTAAATATAGACACGCATAAGACATGAAACTTTTTGTCACTTATGTCCTACACAATTCTCATTGTGGACTTTAAAATTAAATCATCTTATGTATGGGAATACAGTAAAAATATTTTTTGTTTGTTCAAATACATTTAAGATATAATTTTTTACCTTTCTCATTAGTCCGTTGTTAGAAATGCCAAAGGTCGGTTAATTTTTTTAATCCAATTTTTTCATCCGATAGTAATTTAAATTTTTCTCAATCCCTTCTTGGCAGCGACCGGCAGCTTTGGTCCTTCCAAGTAAGGATTATTGTTGGTAGCGTGGGATGATGACTATAAAAGAGAATTTTCTTAATAAATTATTTTGCATAAGTTTAAGGGGCAAGAATTACCTTCTTAACCCAAAACTGAAATTGAAATTTTAAATTATTTTATTATTTTAAACAAATTCAAAATAACTTTAATTACCTTCTTTGCAACCATGTTCTTGTGCTCGGCTGGGAATTTAGCGACAGCTTGGAAGTAATTTCCGAAGCTTTGCTGTTGATTGTTGAGTTGTTCTGATGATGGAACGGGACATTCGAACATGTGTTCGGTGTCGCACATGCACTCTTGAGCTGATTGGTATTCTCTTGAAAAGCTCGCAGTGTTCTCGAAATCTTGAGTGCAACCTTGTTCTTCGGTGAATCCAACTGGACAGGGATTTGGTGGATTGCAGTAAGCCGGGAGAGTGGCATCGGTTTTAACTTGAGGTTTAACGAGATGTGGTCCTGAAATAATTTGATATAATTTTAATCTCATTTATGATATTGTTTGGATATTTACCCTCACCACCTCCACCTGACATAAACTGATAACCCCACAACGACGAGTGTTGCGAGTGCTCTTCGTCACGCAACGACGGATGCGGATTAGTTCTGTCCAAAATTGAATCGTAGTCCATGAGTCGTTCAGTTTGATCCTTTTGAGCACGCGACAAGAAGTCAAGTCCCGAATCGCCAATCAACGGATCATCATTACTGTACTCATCAGAGTTATCTTGTGCCACCATTGAATCAATCAAGTCACGCAAAAATGCATCTTGCACGTAAGTGTCCTTGATATCGGGATAGTAAGCATAACAAACGCTCATCAAGGCTGCTGACAGCAGAAGCGCTATTTTAAAGTTGAATGCCATCGCTAGAAGAAAAATGCAATATGAGATCAAGCGGCATGTTATGACTTTTGAGGCTTCAAAAGCTTTCAACCTTTAAAACGAGATCGTGACATTTCAAAGGAATCTCAAGCTTTTTGAAAAAAGTTTGAAGGTATTCAGGAAAGTTTTCAATTGAGATCTCAAAGGTGTCAAAGTTTCAAGAAATATCTCAAAAGCTTAAAGCTTCTCAATTTACTTATCGTTGGTCGTTAAAATTATAAACAACTCAATTCTCCGAAATCTTGTAATAAATCACACAATTACCAAACTACGCATTAAACATATCAGAACATTTTCTCGGAAAAGCGTCGGTCTATAAAACGCTTTAGTGCATTATAAAATTGCCACCGTCATCCCACGCTCGAGCTCTCACACATGATTTTTATTAATCCGGGGGTTATAAATTTTCTTGCTCAATGCTATCTGCATGGTGATTTAAGATGCTTGGTATCAGCCCGAAAAAAAAAAATTTCATTGCCAGATAAAGGAAAATTTTAGCGCTTAAACGTTGAGAAATGACAGTTGGCAAATGTGCGTGGGACTCGATGTTATTTTATTTATTTTCTTGTGTAAAAAAAATGTTAAAGTTTTCTTGTTAAAAAGTTAAATAGACCCTGAAATATTTCATTCGTACGAGAGCAACAAAGCAAAACGATTTGGGATAATTAATGCATTCATAATGATGCGAGTCTTGAGTCAGACTCACTCGAGGGAGGTTTTAGGATGTTGCGAGGGAGTGAAGACATTTTTATGACGAGAACTTTTTAACGTGGATGGAAGACTTGAAACCCTATGGTGAAAATTTTAATCAGAAAGTTGTTTATAAAAAAATTGTTGGAAATCGTAAAATTCTATTAAAATTTTCATCCCTCGATTTTCTCAATTTTCCTAGAAATTTTTCTTTTATCAAATGCCAATATTGAAACAAAACTTTCGGGCTTTTCTGTGTTGACATTTATTCAAAATCCAATTTCTGTCTCCCATAAAAAATAAACATCCCTAGAGCACCTGTTGATGTGCCCCAATAAGCTCAAAATCTCGCTTTGGCTTCATTCATGAAATTTTCATCAACAAAAAGCCACAAAAGAACGAGAGAAAGAAAAACAATAAAGCTCACAATTTTCTTTCTTTTCAGCCGCGCGGAAAGCTTTCGGTCGGCGTGAATCGTTACTTACATAAAAAGCGAAGCAGTAGAGAGAAAAAAAATCAATAAACACTTTATCATCATATTCATGTAAGAGAATATTGAGAGAAATTCGAGAGCGGGATGAAAAGAGAAGAAATTATAGAAAAGTCAGAAAAGTGATGACGTCGTATTTGAAAAATAATTTTCAGTCTACGTGGCCTCATATGACAATTGCTTATGGCAGCTGTGTGTGTGTATGTGTGCGCAGAGAAAAGTTATGAAAGTCATTAATTCGTCCTGTTGCACAGTGTCATTGATTAAAATTAATTACTGATGGAAAATTAATAAGTTTAAGAATGTTGTCCATTAATTGAGGTTAAAACCGTAATTTCATTAAATTAACAGCAAGAAGAATTTTCATCTCGCCCACGATGTGAAAATAGAATTTTAAGAATTTTCAAAAACTTTAACTTTTTCTTTCATTTTTTCAAACTTTTCCATATGTTCACACTTTTTAACTCACCTCACTTGTGAATTACACTGCAGAAATTAATTAAAAAACTTTTAACTCTAAAATAAAGTTAAATATGTTGCGGATCATGAGTTGAGTGGATCCTTTTCACCCAAACATTTTCCTTCAACTGAAAAAAAATATTTTTTTTGCGTATGTCGATGAAAAGCTCTGTAAAAACATGAATGAACTGATAACAGTGCGCAAGTGCCGAGAGAAAAAGCTTTTCGAGAGAAAATTAACTTGATAATTTTCATGATAACATGCATGTGCTAGGTGCGATAGATTGAAGGTAGTAGATTTAAAATTTGAATTAATAAAATTCCGTTGAAATTAAATTAATTAAATATTTTTAAATTTAATTTGAAAACTGAGATTAAAAAAATTAAACTTTTGAAAGAGCTTTTTTAAGCTTTTAAAGCTTTTAATATTACTTTAACTCCAACTTTCCCACGTATCCACATGCATTAAAACTTCTAATAGCTCGTGGATCCAATAAACAGCACGAAACCTCAAACGAATATTTGCAAGTGAGTTACACATGTTTTCAATTTAGCTACATTCGAAAAATTTAATTCACCATGCCGACAGTTCTCTAACAGCTTGACATTTGAATTATGTAACTAAACATTTCACTGAGAGACATCTCGAAAATTCCTTTCGCTCCCTTGGCATTTCGTTACCGTTTATTGACTTCACTACGTTCTCGTAATTAACTTTGAAATATTTTGCTCTCTTATTTTTATTTCGAAGCCAATGAAAAATTTCACAATTAATTTAATGCCGTTATAAAAAGAAATTTCACGACCCATTGACTGTGAATAAATTTTTTTTTCTCGCGGCAGATGATGCAATTTAAAGAAAATTGCTCGCAATATTATTTCTAAATAATTGAGGTCACAATTTTCTTTTCGATTGTTCCTTTCACGATGAAAATTGGCAAGACACCAGAAGCCGTTAAATTTTTTTATGCTTCTAAAATTTTCCTCTCTAACTTTCACCAGAGATGCTCGAGGTCAAGCTGAAGAAATGCTGCCAGAAACCTATCGAGTGAAGTGAGATTTTTTCATGGTCAAAAGAGTTGCCAAACGGATTTATAGAGTAAGTAAGGTCATAGTGCATCATGTGGTCAGGAAGTAATAAATAATTTAGCATTTTCTTTAACAAACAAAATATTCCAGCATCCAATGTTGTTTTTCTTTACACACTCACACAAAGCACTTTGTTTTCGTACTTCAAAAATAATTTTCTCTCTTGAATGATTATAAAAGTTACATCAACCGGTGCACCAACAACAGCAGAAAGCTATTTTTGCCTTTTTCCATTCGAGAAGAATTAACATTTGACCTTTTCTGATGTTTTTGTTCTCGCTCCGCTATGAAAACATTTAAATGTCATGTCAATTATAACGTGGCAAAATTTTACATGTCATTTATGCGCATTTTAATGGAAAATATGTAAATTATTTCTTACGGATAAAAAAAGCTTCAATCCTTAAATAGAAAGACTTTAAAAATTATTGCAAGGATGTAAAATTAAATTAGCATAATTCATGAAGCAGTCACGAACGGTTTGCGACTGACGTACTATGTGTAACTTTTATTTTTAGTCCATTCAACAGCACTTAAGCGCATAAATATCATCAACAATCATAAATGAGCGCACATATGTTATCCGAACAAATATTTGTGAGTTTTTTTGTCGACGATAAAAATAATTACATCGCAATATTCGTGGGAAGGGACAATTTTGATTGATTTAACTAGAAATAATATCCTAAAATTAAAAAATTGCGCATTTAAACAAATTATTTAGAAATTTGAGTATCTTCTGAATATTTTTAAAATTTAATCTTGAATAAAATTTACACCCACAATAAAAAAGATTTAATGTCTACACCTCAGAGCTTTCACATAATTATGACGTAGAGAATATTTGAATGAAACAACCTCCCCCAAAAAAACAAACGAGTTAGCTTGGGTCATTAATAACGCTTTATGAAAAATTATTATTTTTAGCTTTCCAGATTATCATTTGTATGTCATAAATGCGTGATATACGGAGCATAATCTGAGATATGTGTTTGGTTATTAAAAGCTTTTCTATTCTTACTGCGTAGAATATTTCTAAAAATAGAATTCGGTGTAAAAACGGATGAGAATTGGATTGAGAATAATTTTAATAACGTGGCTGAAATAGAAAATAAGATGAAGGTTCTGTCAATTGTCACTGAAACCAATCTTCGAGTGATTCATGTTATCTTTTGCGTGTCTTTTTATTGAATTTATTTCGTGATAAGAATTTTTAGCGTAACCCACACAAAGTTGTGGCATCCATCCGTCCGTCCGTACTTTCGAGAACTCGGCCCCTTGACCAGCTAGAGACTTCTAGTTGAGGTTTTAACATCAACTCGTGAATTTTCCAGTATTTTTTTTAATTTTTTCAAATTGTCCGTCGTTGACTGAAAAAACATTTGCAGCTCGATGAAAAGTGGTTCGTGAAAAATATCGTCGATGATTATTAAAGGAACTGAAAAATGTGATATTAAAAATTATGAAAATAAAAATTTATTTAAGAATATTTTGGTGAATATTTTTTTGTGAAATAAATTTTTTAATTTAATTTCAAAAACGATCAACAAACTTCAATTCTGCTACAATAAAAATTATTTTCTTTAATTATTAAAATTTCAGCTGTGCAAATTTTTTCAAACATCGTGATGCATCTTATTGAAATTTCAGCTGTGTAATTTTTTTTTTAATTTTTTTCATACATATTAATTTTTTTTAACTCAATTGTGTTTCAGTGTATCAGCTCGATGGAAGCCAAAAACAAAAAATCATCGAAAAAAAATCATAAAAACTCTTCGAAATTTACTTTAAAAAATTCTTTAATTATTTTTGGAATTTTTTCAATAATTTTTCTCGTTTTTCGTGAAAATCAAAAAATTAAAAATGCTGAAAAATTGTTGATGGATAAAAAATTAAAATATTGGTCGGTGAGTAAAAAATTTAAAATCATTCAAGTAAATTTTATTTATAAATTTTAAATAAATTTAAAAAAAATAATTCTTAGGTTTTAATTGAAGAATGGCATGAGAATGGTTCTTTCCGAACTATGAATCGAGTTTTTAAGCGAATGAATTTTGAATTTGTGAACGCATCAAATGGCGACGATTGGGATATTTTGTGGACGCTCGAATCGCCTTTTAGCCCCGATGCTATCGATCCACTTTTTTGTGACGTTAAAAATAAAAAACTTTTGCAACACCAAAAACTAAATCATTTTCCTGGAATTTCTGCGGTTGTCAGTAAAAGTTACATGAGCTTAATTAATCGGAAATTTGACTTTATTTTGCCATCATTTGAGTTGCCCGAAGACCAAGCAGAATTTGACAAATTTATTTCTGAAAATCCTCACAAAAAAGTTCTTGAAAAAAATATTTTTAATCGTGGCGTGAAAATTATTGACGTGAAAGACATTAAAATTGATAAAGAAGAAGTTTTTTATCAGGAATTTATGGATGATCCATTTCTGATTGATGGCCATGCTTTCGACTTTGGAGTTTTTGTCTTAATTACTTCGTTTGATCCAATTCGAGTTTATCGATACAGTGACGATGTTTTATTGAGATTTTGCAGTGAAAAGTATCATCCATTCGATCCAAAAAATCCTGACAAATATGTCGTTAAAGATGGAAGCAAACACGTCTCTGAAATGCCGACGTTTAAAAAAATTTACAAGAACTTTTCTTACTCATCAAAAATCATGTTCGAAAATCACATAAAAAAACTCAAATTTGACGTCGAAAAATTTTGGACTCGAATTGACAAAGCGATCGCACACATTGTCGTTAATGCAGAGAGAAGTGTCATAAAGTCGCTGACAAATTTAACTTTCTCGAATCATCACTTTTTTGAGCTCGTGAGATTTGACATAATTTTAGATAAAAATTTAAATCCATTTGTGGTCGAAGTCAACATGAGCCCGAATTTAACTCCGGCAGGAAAAAAGTATGAAGAAAATTCTTTAATTTACGAGCAATTATTTCACAATGTCGTGAAAATGATTGGCGGAGCTTCTTACCATGAGTTCTGGTCGAGGTGAGTTGAAGAAAAAATAAAATAAAATTTAAATTAAACAAAAATTTAATTCAGATTCGACTCAACGGACGCAATTGTGACCAACAACAAAAATCTCGCGACTTCACTCACAAAATGCGTCGAGCACGATTGTCTAAATAAATGCAACACAACTTACTGCCAACAATGTCAGCCCTGCATGACACCCGAAATTCGTTATCAACTCAACGAAGCTTTTCGTGAACATCAAAATGCGGCAAATTTCGAAAGAGTTTTTCCACTCGAAGACCACTTCAATGATGAAAAGTTAATCAAGAAAAAGACGAAAAATAATCAAATTCAAATGAGATGGTTCAAAGGAAAATGTAATGATGATAAAAAATGGTGCTGAGTAAATTTAAAAAAATCAAAACGTGCAAACATAAAAATTTATTTTCTTAAAAATAAAACAAATAAAGTTTTTTTCAAACAGTTTTTTATTCAAACATATTCAGACTTACAAGGTCGACACTAAATTTTTATGTGTTCAAGTGACAATTTTGAAATTTCTTAGCAACATTTTAAGCGTAACCCACACATAGTTGTGATAACGCTTATATACTCATCTTTCCGTCCGTACCTTCGAGAACTACTGGGACCAGCCAGAGACTTCTAGTTTTCGTCAGATGGTACCTCTGAGGGTCTTTTAAATGAATAATTAATACCTTAATTGTCCAATTTCCTCATGATTTCACCATCATTCAATCACATTGTTCCTCTTCTTGTTTTATCGCGAGTTAAACGTGGAAAAGTGGTTAGCTCGATGCATGAAATGAAATGGACTTCGAAATCGGAGCTTTTTGTTTTGAAAGGCAAAAGGCTATTTGTGACACGCGATCTTTGTCGGTTTAGTTCTATAAATAGCAGGGAAAAAGTGGTCGTTCTACTCATTGCAAAGGAAATGACTTACAATCAGTGTTCGAAAGGCTTAAAATAGATGAAATCAAAGACCTACATCTCGTTAATGATTGAACATGTGTGCCGTCGGTGTTTTTCCCATGGACTTGATTCCAATAAAAATTTTATTTTAAATTAGTGTTAGGTCAAGCTGATTTTAAATTCACGAAAATTTAATAATCTTAAAATTTTATTAATTTTTTTTATCAATTTTGTTAATTTATGATAATTTTTTATTGAAGACTTAGAAGCATGTTGACGCAATGATTTGCTGAGCATTAACGTAAATGATAAAACAATATAAAAAATTTATAAAACAATTTATGGAAAAAAAATTGACTAGTAAGTCTTCGATGATGTAAGCATTGCAGACTAACAGCTGCATTTATTGTTTCTTTTCTCTTATATTATGGAGTATTACAATTATCTGAGGATGATAACCATGCTTCACTCACAGCACCTCACCATGTGAACTTTTGCGAGAGCTCTTAATGGATCAACTACACATTGGCATTTAAATTTGAGCTTACATTGTCCCGCTTTAAGATGAAAGTAGCAGTTTATATGAGAATAATAGAATAATAGCTTCGGGAGTGTCGCATGCATAAAAAGCCCCTCGCTATGGGAAGGAGAAAGAAAATCTATAGATATGACGTCAAGCAGCAGTTTATGGGAGTCATAACCTTGCCCTTCTCTCGCTCATTTTCCCGATTCTTTGTGGATGATGAAAAAGGCTTCATGTAGCATAAAAAAGTGGCCTGTGGCGATTCTAAAGTTTCTTTCCCGCATCCATGATCAAAAGGTTCTTTATTAAATTAAAAATGGATGATTAAATGCTTTAGGTGTGAATTAATTTATTTAAATTTTCCTTGTTTAATTTTCAGATTCTTTTTCCCATCGTTAAACACTTCACACGTCTATTGAGTAATCCTCATCTTATAACAACATGTTTGCTTTTCATCCTTCTGTCACATAAGCCTTAAGAAAAAAAAGAGTAAAAAATAGTTTGATGACTTTTTTTGTGCGTGAGCGGAAAATAACAACAACATGTCTTTCAAATTCATCATCGCTAGATGAAATAATGTTTACGAGAGAATCACAGTGTCATGTTACGTAAACAAAATTTTTATGACACCAAAAAACAAGAATTTCATGAATGGCAGCTAAAGAAAAAATTCATTCATAAAATTCGAAGAAGAATTTTGATTGTCTTTATTTTTTTGCGAGAGAGTTTGTCGTAACTTTTTTTCGAATTGATTCACTTCTGGGTGTTTGAGATGTGACATTTCGAAAAGAGAGCGGAAACCTATATGGATAAGTGTGGGTTTTTGTGAGGGCGTCAATTGGCATCGCTATTGAAATAATAATTCACTTCTATCGTTTTATATTTTTCCAGGTGCGGACATTGTACATTCTTTATTATTTAAGTTTTCATGATATTTTGTTTTTATCACTTTTCGACATTAAATTAATTCAAATTATTTATGATCAAAAATATTAAAACGCATAATTCACTTCACTCAGCTTCATTGAAATTAATTGTGACATAATTTTTCAAATGTGTCCACTCGAGTATCCATTTTCCACCGAATAACATCCCACTGTATTTTTCCTTGTGGCATTGAATCTATCAATAATTAATGAGCGACAATTTTCTTTATCTTATTAAAAATTCTCACATGAAGCTTTGCTGAAAGAAAATAACTGATGAATTCAATTATGAAGCGACTCCTCCGCAAGTTTCCTTCAAAAGCTCCGTGTGCAGTGTCAAAACAGAAGCTTTGGCAGGATCGAGAAAGACAACTCTGAATACATGATGAGAATAAAATTAAAATTATTTAGAAATCATAATTTCATGCACGTCTCAAAGTGTCAGTGAATATTTATTTTAAGAAAAATATCTTTGAAGGATTTTTGCGATATTAAAAAAGCTTTTCGTGATGGTTATATAAGTTGAAAGATATTGATTAAATTTTTTTAAATTTAAATTTCCTTAATAATTTTTCAATCATATCTTTGATGAGAATAATTTTTCGAATAAATAATTCGCTTCAATGAAGATCAAAATAAGAAATTTATGTCCTTAAATGTCACGACGGAAAATGTTTATGGTCTAGGGCAGAGTTTCTATCATGCGTAAAAAGAAAATTTCATTGAAAATAAATATTTGATGAAGTTATTTTTCCAAACATTCAACTTGTTATAAATAATTTTATAAATCTCAATAAAATTCTTTGTAATAATTTCTAATTGACATCAAAACTCCCACACATGCTGTCATGTTTATAAAGACTATCTCGAACTTTTCGGGTAGAAAGAATAAATTTTTTTCGTTCATGAATATTTGAGACCTTCTCCACACATAAGCAAATTTTATTTACAGCGCGATATTCATTCATAAAAATTTTTCATCTCCCTCGATAATGCGTTTGTGTTCCTTGAACATTTTTTCGACTATACCAGGAAAGAAAGCACTAAAGGAGAAACTACGAACACACTTTCACGAAGTGCCGAAGTGAACAGAAGCAAACAGCCTCACATCCAGCACAAAAGGAGCAGCATAGCTGTATAGATATAATGACTCTGCAATTTCTCGTTCCTTTCATATACATTTGCGGATGAAAGCGCACGAGTTCTATTTTTAGATGAACACGAAATATTCACCAACACCATCATGTGAGAGGGTCGAGAGTGTTGTGTGGGGGTGGGTGACACAGTTCGAGATAAACTCGAGTGTGAGACGATCATGGTGGATGATGACGAAAGCAGGCAAGCTCCGTATTGTATTATGATATATGCTCTTTGAGCCATGACAAACTTTAGAGCTGTGAAAGTTCTCTCTCAATAAAAATTGATCGAGATTGTAAATTTCATTTTTGATAGGATTTTTTTTCATGTGGGAGTCTGAGATTTTATTTTATTTGATGTTTTTTGCTGGAAAATAAACTCGCTTACGTCATGAGATGTGTCTTACTGTGAAGGCAAGGATTGTTGAGCATAAAAAACGGCAAAATTTAAATTTTCTTTTTGCTCTTCTCAAGAAGATAAATTTCAGTCATTAAAGAGCTTTGATTTTTTTTTGTTCGTATCGCCTTTTGCCATAAACCACCTTCTACCGATAATTCCCCAAAATCTTATATTAAAACCATCAATTAGTTCACTTCTCTTTCTCATCTTTGTTGAGCTGTTTATAAATGAGAGCGTGTAGGAAGTTCTTAGCTTAGCAGAACTTGGTAATGCTGTTATGGTTTTTGTTTTATGATATTTTCGCTTGTGGCAACAACCAAAGGCGAAGATAGCGAAATGATGATGATGAAGGTAAAAAAAATTGAGAGAGGATACATTTTTTTGGTCATGATCGCGGAGTGAATTTTAATTAAATTTTTTCACTCGATGAAATTTCATGAATGAATTTTTTTGCTGCCGTGCAATGCTAAATATGTATCATATCATTAAATTCTATTTTTAGAGCACTTTCGAATGAATTTTTTCCTCAATGATATCAACCCTCACGCTCGCTGTCGCTACACACCGTGAATTTTAAATATTATTTTCCGAGAGCTTTCGTCTCTTTATCTACTAATTTTTTTGTGAATGAAAATAGAAAAAGGTTCTGTATGGTGAACGTGGCGTTCTTTCTTCGCTGTTTGTAGAAAATTGAGTTTATGCTTTCTGTTATAATGTTAGAGAGAAAAAAATACTAGGTAAATATATTTTTTGCATCGCGTGGGTGGATGTTTGATAAATGATGAGAAATTAAAATTATTTGTTTAAAAAAGGGATTTTTAAAATAATATTATTTATGTATTCAGCAAACTTGACAGAGATGATTTTGGAATTTTCCTACATAAACATTGTCAAGTCTTTCTTTAGATATAAAATTCACATAAGGTCAACCTCAACAGTTTTCCTATCCTTGACATGAAAATAGCTTTGCCATAATTTTTTCTCCCTCAACTATACGAATTGACTTCCCACGCACACAGAGAGAATGTCTCAACTCTAGTTGTGCATTCTGCTGCTGCACAAAGTTGATGCATGTATGAAAAATTTTGCTGCATCGACCCACACACAAAAAGCTGAGCATTTTGTTCGCTTTCATGGCCATCTCGATGATGCTATGCACTCTGTGTACACAATTTTCGCACAATAATTCATTTTCCCACGGTAATCTAATTTTCCACTTTTCTCTTTGTTTGCTCAACTCTCATGCTGCTCATAATGGCTGGAGTAGAGAACAAAGCCCATAAAAAAAATTCGAAATAGCTTTTTCTCGATAGCGTCGATGCTAAAAATAGAACTCCGAATAAATTTTTTCCTCTCACTTCAAGGCTCCTTTGTGTGCTTTGCTCGTCATCTGTGAATGAGATCAAGCGAGAGCTTTATTTTGCGACGCATGAAACGAATGATAAATTTTCATCCAATACGAGTTTGGGGAAAAGGGCAGCGTTAAGGAAGTTTATAAATTATCATCTAAATTGCTCCAATGTCAAAATTAAATATGCAAAGCTACACCTCTGTTGTCTAGAATTCTATTAATCAACAAAAGCGATAGCTATTTTCAGTGAATGAATGAAACGTGATTTAATTGACAAATAGTGATTGGGGTGGAGATTTTCTAATATTAATTTCCGCAACTTTCAGTTATCGAAATTGAGAGATTTTAGGGTGACTTTACTCAAAATAATTCAGCAAAATTTTTAGCAATCATAGTTTTTGTGTTTTTTAAATAAATCGAATAAAAGTTCATCAAGTATTACCGAAAGCTTGTAAATTATCTTAGTAAATTCGATCCATTAAAATTTGACAAAAACTTTATTCAATTCTCAAACTTAAGGATCATCACTTCCAAGAAGGTTCATAAAAGTTACATCCAAAAAACCTCTCGAGCATTCATGAAATAATTTTCTCTTATCAAACACATTCCCCGGTCGGCTCGGTGAATCCTCAATGAATTTCAATCAACATTCCTTGCTTTTGCTGACAAAAAAAGGTTTTTAATTCAACCAAAAATTTAGAATGCCGTCTCTTCCTCGCATACGCTCATCCACATCCATTTTCCATCTCTCTCCGATTTTCATTAATAAAAAGGAAAAGCTTTTGGCGAGCACACGAAAAGAATTCTCTCTTGGAAGCGAAAGCACACGAAACAACGTCAATTGAAAATTTCATTCGACTGACGTCACAACGGGTTTTCCTCGTACATCCGACACTCACACATTCAAAGCACCTCCCCAATGCGGCAACAAGAAGCGGATCAATAAACCGACACGAAGCACACGGAGCTCCAATCGAGAGCTTTTATGCATTTGTGTGCGTTATCGATTGACGTAAATTTTCCTGTTCCATTCGAGAAAAAACCGGCTTGTTTGTGTAGTAAAAGAGAGAACGTGGGCTGGAATGAGTCGATGGGGAACGAAAATTCATTCATACGTGGGCGAGGGGCGAACGCCGAAAGACGCAAAAACGAACGAAACATCTATAAAAGCGAGGAAATTTGCTTTCTGAGTTTCAATCGGTTTTTGGATGCTTACAGCGCAACTTGAACTCCTTTTATCGCGCAAAAAAGAACTGAATTAAAAGTTAAAAAATATTTCAAGAATTTCAAAATAAGAAAAAAGAGTGAAAAGAAAATTGTTGAGTGAAAAAAGATATTTTGTGAGCAAATTAAAAAAAAAGGATAAATTGTGGATAATAATAAAAGCTCGAAAGGTTCTTTATTTGTGGATTACGTGCAGACACCTGTTTTTTTCCTCTCGCCCCCATTTCACATTCATTACGAACTGCAGCGTGTCAAGTGAGGGTAAGTCACATAAAATAATAAAATATGAAGAGTTCAGTTAAGGCCATGACGCGGTGTAATTTGAGAACGAATGAATTTTCATCATCTAAAATGTGCCTCCGTTTTTTTTGTGTGTGTGTGTGTGCACGATGAAGGGAAAACCTGTTGAAATTAGGTCAATTTTGTTCGCAAGCACTTTCGATTGCTCTTGTTGAACAATACACAGCATTATGTGATAAAAATGGGTTGTGCTGTTGCTCTATTTCATGTTTGCAGAAAAAATAATGACATCTGGATATTTTTTGTTTCTGAGTTTTGACCGTTGGAAAATTTTCAACTTCTAAGAATAAATAGCAATTTTTATTTTTTCAAGTTAATAAAATTGAAATTACAAAAAATTACGCAATTTTCCGGATAATCCTCATAAAATTTTCCACGAAGTAATGTGACACTCTCGGGACTAACCCAAATGTCGTGTACAAAAAATTCGAAAACTGAATTTAATTTATTTTCACTTCCATGCGCACATAACACACAAAAGAGAGAGAGAGATCAAAGCACATTCGGTGAAATTGTATTGAATTTCAAGATGCGCTAGCTGAATGATTGATTTACGCTTGTTAACAACAAAAATCTCATATTCAAATCACACCTCTCAATGGATTTATGGCATTCAATTAATTAACGATATTTTTGCCTCGTCGATTTTAATTCGAGGAAGTGATAATTAGATTTGAAGCTTCGAGCTTCTCTGCGTGTGTCAATAAGGATTGCTCGATTGATACACGAGTTGGTTAATTATAGAATTCTTGTCAATTAGTGGTAGCAATATTAAATTAATTAGTTAAACACTTTATAAATTAAAAAGATTGAAAATTATTTAAATAATAATTTGAGGTTCAAAACTAAATTTCACTAAAATCTTTCGACTTCTCCTTAAAATTAAATCTGTAACCATTTGAGCGAGCTTTCGATATTTCGTGAGTTCTCGTGAAATCAACATGAATTTTTTGATATTCGAATTTCATCGATTGCATATCAATTGAGTCTCGTGAGCTTTGATGATTTTTCCGGCATCTAAAAATGTTTCTTTAAACATTCCTTGGAGAAAATTAATTGAGATTCTTCCGTCGGCAATGTCGGATGAATTTCAAATCGCTATGGAAGCACAGCATCAAATGACAAGTGATTCCGCATGGCAATAAGCAAAAAAATTCATTTCATCAAAAGAAAAATATTTAATATTTAATATTTTTTTTATTTAGATCAACTGAAATAAAAATGAAGGCAATAGTGGCAGTTTATGTGGTCATCATGACCTGTAGCCTCACACACTCCTATCCGGCGAAGCGACGAATTTCAAATATGCCAATGGCTTACGCACAGATCATGCCACAATATTATGATCGAAGTGGCGTGAGCAGTAGCAACAGTTACCTTCAACCACAGTCCGTATACTTATCAAATCCATATCCAAAGTCACAGCCTCAGCAGCTTCAAAAACAAAAGCAGCAACCACAGCGCATCGCTGACGACTACAATAGAAATTATTTATATCAATCACAACGTGATTATCAAGAGCCCCTCTATGGCTATCCCACCTTCCACGGCGACTACAGTCCAAAGCCATATTATTTCGCACAGCCAAGCTACATGACACAGGAAGATCAAATGGAGGCGACAAATCCACTCGATTACTTGCAAGCGGAAATCATTCAAGAGAACGAACGTGAACGCAATAATGCCGCGTTCATGCAAAACTTAGCTTTATATAATCAAAAGTTAGATAGTCTTCAAGGGCGTCAAGAAAAACTGCAAAAGTTTGAAGATGCTTACAAGCTAATGCCAACGAAAGAATATGATGACTATGAAGTTGATCAGCCATCCGATTGGTATGATTATACCGCAGTTGAAGGTGGGCCGAATGCCGTCGATGATGTCATTTCGATTGAGACAGCACCACAATTTCAATATGCACAGTGGCAACCTCACTCATCGGACTATGATGACGAGATGGTGAAGGAGTTGAGGAATTTGAAGCAAGAAACGAGAAATATGAAAAAGGGAAGACAACAACGGCGGATTAAGTCGTATGGTAATCTCGATTGGCAACAGGACATGCCGCAGACAAACAATGAGAAGGATGACGACGTAATTGAGCCCGAAAACTATGACGATGAGTGGATAAATTGGGGCGGACAAAAGAGAAGTATTCAGCCGAAAAAGGAGGCAGGTGAAATTAAGCAACAGCAGAAAGGAACTTCCACAGTTGCTCCAACCACAACAGAAAAATCAAAAACTCCAGCCAAGCTTCAATTAATTATTCGTGGACAAAAAGAGGTCGTTCTTCCTCGACCGGCTACACCTGTTCGACGGCCATTTTCGGAAGCAATCATGAAGACGATGGAGAGTCAGGATGTAAAATCAGAGCAGCAACAAACGCCACCAATTTATCGAACAATTAAGCAAATCATCGACATGGAACAGAATCTAAGCCATGTAAGTAAAAATCACTCACGGTCGCGTGCACCCAATGAATATATTTTCTAGACAGAGCGAATCGAGAGCTAAAAATAGCGAAAAAGTTAAGAAAGTTATCAAAGAAAAATCGCTGAAAATAGAAAGAGAAAAACTGCGCCATAAAAACAATATCATGGCCATAGAAGAAATTGCCATATTTGCGGAAAATTATTTGACTGGAAAAATTACTCAATTTCTTTTCTTGTTTCGTATATTTGATGCGGGTGTTGCTAAAAAGCTTAAAATTGAGTTGTTTCGGAAGGATTTAGACACGAACAATATTTTTTAATTTTTTTTTATTACGTAATTATTTTAACGTATTTATAAGTTTCAAATTTTATCAAAAAGCTTTTGGGTCTAAATCCTCTTCCTAGCCCTGAAGAGTTGTTTTTATACGATTTTGCGAAATATAACGAACATTTCTAAAATTACCATAATTTCCTATCAAACTTCCTCGAAGCACACTCACAATTTCGTTCTCAATTCACTCAAACGGAAAAGAAAAACTTTCTTCACTCTCATTTTTGTTCAAAAGACAAAAGAGAAAGTTTATTTTTAGTCTTGATACCCAGTTCATGTGTATGGATGCAAACAGCATGGATATTTAGGGGTGGGTTGGATAATAAACTTCTAGACTTTTTCCCCTTCTTATATGGCTATAATTCATAAACATGGCGAGATGCTCGAAAAAACCACAAATCATCAAGCGCGTTTCATTCATAAAATCGAGGCGAGCTTGCCGCTTTTTTATGCGTAAATATGGAATGATATAAGCTGAAATGCTCACAACTACTGATGAATTATTATGAGACATTTTTCAACCATCAACAACATCATCATCCCATCCTCCTCTCGTCTGCTTATTGATGTGAAAAAGAAATGTATCTTTCTCTCTGCTGGAGTAGCAGAAAATCAAGTGAAGACATTTGAAATTTTCGAATTTTATCCTTTTTACTAAAAAATGTCATTAATTTTTTGAAATTATTTTTTTTAAATTTTAAAATTATATCAAACATTGTCACTTGGTAACCAACACAAAAAGCTCTCTGCACAATAAAATAGGCGCCTTGTTGTTTGCTCAAAATAATCATTTCCATCGATTCGAAAGAAAAATTTTCTTTTCTTTTCCTTCAACTCTCTTTTCGAGAGCTGGGCGGTAAATGAGGAGGCAAAATGTGATAGTTATTTCCAATATAAAGCAAGAGAGAGAGTGAGGACAGATTTTTCGTTTACGCTTGTGGAAACACTGAAGATATATCATTGCACTTGACTTAGAAAAGCGTGTGAGAGGCTGAGAAAATTGAGGGAAAAAGTTTTAATATAATTTGACGTGCTGAAATTTGTTTGCTTCGTATAAAAAACTTTTCGGTCATTGAATATGACAATTTTGAAGTGTTTTTGGGACTTAAAAATTAAAATAAATTTTATTCTTTATTTTATGCTAAAAAACTTCGATAAAAACATTTTACCAACCCACAAAATGACATTTAATAAATTTTTATTCGTAAACTTTTACCTCGAAAGCTGTAAATATAATTTGAGCTCATTCTATCGCAAACATTGAATGTTCGAGGAATAGCTAAAAGAGTTAAATTAACTATGAACATTACGACCATAAAAAAGCATTTCATTGAATGTGTTTTTAATACTCAAATCACACTTTAAAAGCATCGCTCTGTCTTTATAGTTTTGATATTATCTTTATGCTACTGCAGTGCACACTAATTTGCAATTCATATATAAACGATTAATTTCTCAATTTCTTTCAACAGCTGTCCGACAATCAACTGCCGACATCAAAAATTCGAAAGCGTTTCGTGACAAATGAGGAAAGTCTCGCTCAGCAGCTAAATGGCTTAAAGCGGACATCCAAGTAAATTTATATTATCGGCTTATGCTAAAATAAATTTAAAAAATCTTAATTCATTTTCAAAGTAATTAATAACATTTAAGACTGACTTAACAAAGAGAAACATGATGATAAAGAAGAATTAACTTTTTCTGTTGCTTTCGTCCCTTTTTCTCAATGTATTAAAAAAACTTTAAAAGAATTTTTTTTCTTAATTTGAGAAGCTTTGAAGTGCTATAATTAAAATCATGCTTTCATGCCTCCATCCTAAAGTAAAGAATCCAAGTCAATTTAACGAGAAAAAAAAAGTTTTAAATTTCATCTTTTTAATGAAGCTTTATTGCCGGTGAAATGAAAACGAAAGCCAAAATTCGAATTTAAAACAAAATTCTATTCTTATTCTCAATTTTAAATTTGCAAACGATAAAAAATCAAATTTTAGCTTAATAAAAAAATATATTGACAAAAAATTCTATTTTTTATATATTTGAATGTAAAAAAAATTAACAATGCAACTATTGAATGCATAAATGCAAAATAACCCTTCCACGGCAGCTAGAAAAAATACGTGAAGAATTTTCATTGACATTGAGAATTAATGAACATCACAAAAATTGTAAATAAAATATTTTAAAAATTATGATGATGATAATAACGATCTAAAATAAATAAATAATGAAAATAATTAACTCTATCTCCTTTTTCCCATAATAATGAAATTGTTGTAAATATAAAAGCTAAAAAAATCAGTTGAAGTCATTCGTCTCAAAACTCTCAAATTAAGTCACCGAAAGTGAATTTCGGAAGAAAATTAATTTTTATTTTCGTTTCATTTCTCGGACTCATTTGAAAACATTTAAAAAGATGATAACTTTTTATACTAAAAGAGAATGATGGACTGCGTCTAAATTAAAATGAGAAAAAATCATTCATGACCTTTTGCTATCTCCCTTACATTTCCTTTGACTCTGTTTTACCTTCATAATTCCATGGTAAAAGATTAGAATTAATTTAATTCGTGCCATAAAATTTATTAATAAAAAAAAGTGGAGAAAATTGTTCATGATGAATTTTAAATTATGCGCAATGAGGAAATTTTTTCAATTTAGTTTGAATTGCGTAACAGTTATGTCATGGGGTGAATAATTAATAATCAACAACTTGATGCTAAAATTTGCTTGTAAAAATTCAAATCTTTTAAAAACGTTAATTTTTTAGTTTTCTTTTATAAAAATTCAAATCCATAAAAAACGTTAATTTTTGCTATTTTTTTATGAAAATTCATTAAAATTTTATTTTTTCCTTTTGTATTTAATTATGAAACGGCTTAGTTAAATTTATCCTTATAGAAAGCTTTTGAAAGTCACAATAAATTCTAATTAGTTCTATTTATGTCTTTTTCGACACACACATACTCGACAACTGAGGGATACGAAAATAATAGCGGATAATTAATGATGATAGGTACCAATTTAGGCGTGCGTGTGTGTGTGTTTGTGTCAGTCGAGTCCAAAAATAAATAATTAATACATTTTGCCTATTTTCGGGAGCCTATGACAACTCAAATCACTCTCGGCCCTCTGAAATTAAGAAAGAAAAATGTTCACGATATCCTTTTGAGGCAGGCAAAACTATTTTCATACGCTGCTCATGGCAGTAACAGACCATTCATTTCCGTTTAATATTTTCTCAGCTCATAGCATTTATATTTCATAAGCACGAGATCGTGACGTCAAACGGGAGAATTAGTAGCGTGCCGAGTCGAAGAGAATGGGTTGAAATTTCTCATTTTCGCTTTCGATTTTCGAAAAGGCTTTATGTTGTTTGTATGGCTGAGGCGACGCGTTTTACTGCTGACAACGGAATGCGTGGCTAATTTGAATTAGACGAGATTAAATCTTCCAGGGGCAAGCAAATGCAAAAATAGCGAACGTTTATTATTTTTAGCCGGTATGTGTTTATGCGAACCGTTGGCTAAAAATACCCACATCTCACCCGACACCGACACGTCAAGTTTGCTGTGTATGCGAGGGAAGGGTGGCTCTGGATTTTAAACTTGAAAAATCATGAAATTTGGTTTAAAAATTAATTTTAAAGTGTTAAAATTATTTCAATTGAATTTTTAATTTTAAAATTATAAAAATTGATTAAATATTTTCAAGTTGATAAATTAATGAATTAAGATATAAATAAACATTTTTCTCTTACTTTATTTCATGGAAATTAAATTAATATTATTAGAAATATTTTAAGTTGAAATTTCTGTAAATTTACAGTCAAACCAAACACTCTAAACTTCCAGAGTAAAACTTCCCTCACTCTTTTCCTCGAATATTTCTTTCTTCTGTTTATTTTTCCCATTGCAGCCATTTATCTATATTTGCCCCTCTCATTCTCCATAATATTTTACCTTTATTTATTCTCGTGTAAATATTATCTTGAAAAAAATATCCTTTTAGATAGAGAAAAATAAATTATACATACAATATAAAAATTATACATTTGAATGCTCGATGAATGGCCTCCAGGAAAAAGAAAGCACTTCTCGATTCGAAGAAGTATATGAGTGAAATTCATTTCATTGCAATCAAGAGGAAGCATTATGATGATAGAATAAATATCTTGGAACCATATTATTCTCTCTGACTCTTCCTCGACTACAAACTATTTTTTATTGCATTGAAATGCATCGCAAGCTCTTTTTCGAGTCGAGGATTGAAGATGAAAAAAGATATAAAACTTTTTTGATCGTTGATATAAGCAAACATATTTTTTATACCAAAATAAATGAATAAATTATTCAAAAAGTACACTCATTGAATTATGCACATATTTTTTCACGAATAAAAAAAAAGGTTTAATGTATATTTGTGAACAGATCACGACAGATAGAAAGAGATAAAGCTCACACATGGAGATGCTGTTTTTGCACAAACAAATGCCGTGATTCTTAAGTTTGACATTGATTGTAATTTAATTGGTGATTTCGTTTTGAGAATTATTCGAGCATGATTTTGAAGAGGAAAGTAGATTTTTTATGATCATCTTTGTGATAATTTATTTAAAATTTTGTAAATATTAAAAAAATGATGATGTTTTTTCCTGGAATTAAATTTAAATAATGTACATATCCTGAAAACAAAAAATATTAAAAAATATTTTGAGAGAAAAAAAATTGTAAAGTTTTAGAGGATGGAAGTGACACAGTCGTGATCACTTTTTTTTCGAAGAGTCACAGAGTTGTACAATGATTAAAATTTTTTTGATCCATTAAATTGGAAATCAAAAAAATTAATTAAAACTTTTTTTGGAAACAAATTGAAATTTGTCTAAATTTTGAAAATTGGTAAAAAATAATTGGAAAAATCTTTTCATCGCAATTCGGTAAAGATTTGCAACTTAAATACTTCTATTTGAAATATTATAAAATTTTCGTCTGCCTCGTTTTAACTTGGTTTGGAGATAAAACAAAATTGTTTTCAACGAAGAAACAAAGAATGCATGACAATATGATAAAAAACCTAAAAAATAGTAGTTGGACTTAAAATAGAACACGATTAGCTGATGACACGAGAACAGAAATAATTTAAGTTCATTTCCATTTTTCAAAAAGCAAAAACCTCTTTTTTAAATCGAAAAGGGTTGAGGCTTTCATATTAATTTCATTTGCTGAATTTAAAAATTTATTTAATCTAATGGATTAAACATTTTTTAAAAAAAAACTTTACAAAAGTCAAAGTGTTTCATCCCTCGATTAAAATCAACCCAACCTCTCAAGAGTCTAATTGTCTCCACATATAGAATTTTCCCTTTCATTAATGCATGTGGCATAAAAAACTGTTCTTTAGAGAGATTAAAAATAGATTTTTTATTGAAGCTGAAAAAATTCTTTAACTTAATTTATTTTCTGTATATTGAGAAACTTTGACTGATGGAAAAGAGAAAAAATGTAACTATGAGAAGTGGAAAACCAAACAGAGAAAATTATTCTGAAAAAAAAAACAATTATTGAAAGAGTAATAAAGGAAAACAAAAAATATTGTGTGTGAAAAAGCTAAAATTTTCTTTATTTGAATTATTTATTTTTCCAGGAAAATTTGAATTTTCAGCACGTCAAAATTTGAATTTTAAAAATTCAGTTTTTATTTTTTGATGTCATCATAATTATCATAATTTAGTTTCCACGTGACTAACCAGAAGTTTAGCAGTAAACAAAGCTTTTCGATAGATAAGATCAGTAAACAACGCACCAAAGATAATTACACATCGAATACAATCACGGCGAGCAATAATATTTGCAATAAAATTTATTTATCACTGTCGCTCCGAATGACCTCAATATGAAAAAGCTTCCATACTATTTCAGGAATAATTTTCCAGCAAACTGAGTTAAGTATAATTTTTCTCATCAGACATCACGCCTCGATTTTTTTATTGACTTAAGTTCTATTTTGCGCATTTTATGGATAAAAATAGTTCCACAAATAGTAATAAATTTCTAGCTTTGCGTTTAAAAGCTTTTCGCGGAAGAGTCGCAACTGACGTCACTTTTCAGTCATTGATTTTGTTTATTCAACTTTTATTGAACAATTTCGAGGATATGTGACGAATTTTTTTATGAGACTTTTATAGAGAGAATTTTTTTAAGTAACTTCGAATTTTGATTGAGGTTTTGATATTTTTTATGAACGTTTAATTTTTTAGATGAAATAATAAAAAGTTTACAAGATTTTTAACATGAAAAATAAAATTATTGATCAAAAAAATATCCTCAAAAACCTCAAATATTATTTTTCGATAAAGTAAACAGACGACGACGATAAAAAGCTGTTGAAAACTTTTCTACAAACCATTTATGGTTTTTCATAATTTTTTTATCTCATGCATTAAATGCTCGAAAATTTCTACAACAGCAACAACCATTCGACGACAATACTATTATGTCCTCACATAATTCATTCCATATTTTTCTTGGCACTTTTTCCACCATCATTTTCATCTTGAACTCCTCGACGATTTTCTCTCTCCTTCAGTGCTTTAGTTAAAAAAACTTTTCGATGAAATTTAAATATAGCAAAAAAAATTCAATTTTTAAATCACGATAAAACTTTTTGCGCCTGTGATTTTCCTGTTTTTCCCATCTCTCTCCCGATATCCTGTGCATACCGCATGCACTCACACAACATGATGGCAACAGGGATAGGTGAACGAACTGTTAGGTAATCGAGAGTGACCTAGATTGAGGAACTGAAAACTCTCTCCCTCTCTCTCTCACATCCATTTGTGGAGATTGATTTTTTCTGTCTGCTACCGAGCTCACAAATAAAATTCCTCCAATACCTATTCGGCAATTCAGACATCTCCAGACAATAAACAAACGTATAAATTTTAGTTTTTCTTCAATCGCTTCCTATTTTATGAAAGAAGGAAAAGTTTTTTTTTGCATTTTAAAATAAACTTTTTAGACTCTTTTCCGTCGCAAATGAAGATAAATTTTTCTGTTTGAAAAAATATGAGCTTTAGCTTAAAAAGAGAAATCGAGAAAAAATTGTTATTGAACCTTTTTTTATTGTCACTGGCGTCGGAGAATCATGTTGATGTGTAAGGATTAAAAAAAAGATTTGTAAGAACAAAAAATTGAATTTTTAATCAGAAAGAAGTTGAAAAAATTTGTGGCATTTTTTTAAGAATATCATCAGGTTGGTTTTGGAGCCATAAAACTTTATTTTTATTTGCATACATGATAAATTTTGGTATCCAGCTGAAAGTTGTTGCATTAGAAATTAAAAAAATGAGTTTTATTTTTACGTAATAATTATATTGAAAATTCTGCAACCCTGCTCGGAACTTTTGTTTATTAATAACTAAAAAATCTGGTAATAAAATTGTGCATAAAGCACTTCAAATGTTCAATGATGAAAAATGAAAATGGCGCGGTCACGATGAGTTGACGGCTGCTGGTGGTTATTTAAAATTTGTTTGAATTGAAAATGTTTTTAAACGTGATAAAAGTTTAAATTTTTTTTATTTTAATTAAAATAAAAATGTCACCAAATTTTTGAACTCATGTTTCTAAAGTTCACGACGCCCAAACAAGTGTTGCGTATCGAATTATGCTTTCATCGCCCACAAAAGAATTTTCGAAAGATCACTGACTTCCGCGCGCGTTGCTTCAAGGCAACAATTCTTTCTCTATTAGAATTTTATCGCATCCTTGTTTCTGAACGATTATGAAATTCAATTCGACACCTACTCGCTCAAAACTCCTACCATAGAAAAATTATCTTATTAAGTATCATCGTGTCGTTTGAAAATTTCATTGGATTTATGTAAGAGAATCCTCAAAGAGCTTTTTATCAATTTCATTAAAATAAACCCACACAACTTATGAACTGATGCGTTGTCTGAAATGCGAGAAAGAATTTTGGTTAGATAATTTCATGGATATTAAATTTTTACATCATTTTAAAAAGCAAGTTTTGTGATTTGATATCAAGAGAAATAAAATACATTGAAGTTGACAACTAACGAATTTCTATAGTTACGTAATAAATTTTCATTTATCTCGATCGCCGGGCTTCATTTCGCTTGATTAGTTTTGTAATTAATTTGCAACAATTTTATATTTTTATATTGATTGTGTTTTACATTGTCAGAGAAGATGGTTGAAATTACATAATCACACAAGCACCGCCCGGCGATCGGATGATTTTATATCCAGAAGGCATTTAATTAAGTGGAAATTTAATGACTTTAATTCGCAATCGAAATGGAAAAAAATATTTAGATTTCTACTTCAATTACAAAACTTTTTATTGAACAATAGGAAAAGTTTTAAAATTGAAAATTTAATCGACTTTCATCCTTAAAAAATTAATCTTTTTTCTATCTCCTAAAAATTCATCAAATTTAACTTTTATGTTTCAAGAGGATCGAAAATTTCTCACAAAAAAAAGCTTAAAACGAAATTCTCAGTATTTTAAATCCGGTTTTGTCAAAAAGCTGGGTTTAATGTCAAAGGTCGCCACAAGCTTCAAGCGAATGATCATGTTCTTTACATTTTGAGCTCCCGGGAAAAAAAAATAAATTCTTTAAAATTTTAACAGCAAAAAGTTTTCAGAAATCAGGCTCAACAGTCTAAATATTCAGCAATGCACCTACACGAAAATGTGCTTGATTCATGCCTCAGAAAATTTATTTCGGGGAAAATCCCAACCCAAGTGCATTGCATGTTCTTCATCAAAAGAGAACAAAAATTTTCCAATAAAAAAATTTCCGCTATTTAAAATAATTGGAAATCCCATCACCTGATACTGTACTCGAAGGTAAAAAAGTTCAATGAATTAATTTTTTTTCCCCTTTAAATTATTAAGCAGCGTGACTGATATTACCATTTGGAATGATTATTATACACCTACACGCTTTCTGCGTGACTCCCTACATATAAAGCTACTAAAACTAAGCCATTGTCATTTGTTTTGCGCTATTTGATAGTCCTGGAACAAGTGGAGGAACACTAAATAACAAAAATGTTCATATTTTTGTTAAATCAACCAGAAAAAAAATTTACAGTAAAATATTTTCCAGAACTTTCCACTCTTAGAACCTCATGCACCTACGCACCGATGTTTTCTTCGCATCGCACGAGTTTTAATACGAAATTCAATGGCAATTCATTTTGGCTAATGGCGATCTGCGTAGGTAGAGTAGAACCTATGAAATTAAGAAAAACTTTTGTTACATGCAATGCCAGAAACTCACTTTCTTCTCTGGCTCCTCGACTGTGCACATTTTTTTTCATCTGTAGGTAGCATGACGTGTGGGCGATCATCTCGAGTGAAACTCTATCTTGTTGCCTCCACGTTTTTTTCTACTTTCTTCAATGTGCGGTATGTATTTGGAGGAATAACACAGCAGCACAGAGGAGAAAGTTGGTTTGAGGCAAATGTTCGAGGAGGAAAAATGCCACAATGAGAATGGCGGTAAATGTCAAAGGTCGAAACATCTGTAAAAAGTCATAAAGCTGATAATCAGTTGCAGTGTTCCGTTTTGTTTGTTAATGTAGAGAGTTTGAAGCACAAAAAAATAATGTTGATGCTGAAAGGTTCTTAATATCATCGTTTAGCACGTGATCTAATGATGATTTTTTTCGGGGGATTAAATTTTATGAACTCATCATGAGCTTTACATATAATGTTAAATTTTTGCGTAACCAAATGTGTGGGAAATTGAAAGGCCAACACGGATTTATTTTTTTAAAATTTATTTCTTCAAGGATTTTTGAATAAAAAATTAAATATTGGAAATTATGCTTTAGACATTTAATCAAATTATATTTAACTATTTTCTTGCGAAAGAATTAAACTATTTTCTAAGAAACTTTACAAGTCAAGCCACAGAAGAAAAAACTTCTTCTATCATAAATTAAAAATCTTTCAAATGTTTGTCACACATTAGAAAGATGCCGCAATGTCTGATAGCATGATTCATGTAATGCACTCCGACAGTCAGTGAGTAAATTTATATTTTCCAGCTCAAATGTTGAATTTATTTCGAGGGAAATAAAAAAGGATAAAAATATAAACTTTGAAGATGCTCTTGGATGGAAATTTTTTGAGGGGGTATTGAGAGAAGAGAAAAGAGTTTTACATAACGTTGTTAGATACTGCTATATGCGTTATTGACTAGCAACCCTCATGAAAAACATCATTTTCATTTTGAGTAGTATAAGAACACGTGTGCTTTCCGATATGCTTAATGTTGCTTTTTCTTTCGATGAGATGTTCGATTAAATTGGATCATAAATTCAGCACTTTCTGGGAAGATTTAGTTAGTTATTTGAGGAAAAAAAGTATTTTGCCTTCTTCATATTAATCTGATGCTTTTCACCTTAGTTGAAACATTGTAAGTAAAATAACACGAGTGGTCGTAAACATTATCGACTTCCAAGAAGAGTCAAACTGCATTAAGCCTCGATGGAAGCAAAATATTTATTTTAGTCACTTCCAGGAAAGAGATTAAAATTTGCATGCAAGTCAGAATTTGTCAAGGATAAGACACTTAATTAATTTTAAACGGTGTTCATCAAAATTAATTGATTTTGTCAAAGACATTGTTGAATGCCATTTTAACCGTTGTGTGTCTCACTCCATGAAACATTTTCAACTCGATTAACCAAGCATCCATCAAGTTGCGTGATTGGGTTTGAGAAAATCAGGGGTTTAAGTCGACCGACCGTTATTAGCCGATGACCTTTTGACTTAAAAATTTAAAAAAAAAGCAAATTTTTACACCCTCAAAGAAAATGTTTATCAATTCAAAACTTTTAAGATTATGCGAAAATTTAAAGGAAAAAAAGTTTTGCGTGTAGGTTGGTGAGGAGGCTGCACATGAAATTGATTTTAACTTGAATTTTCTCATCTAATAAAATTTAACTTCATGCTCGCACAACTTTCAAGCTTTAAATTATAATTTTTTTCGCCAGCAATCGACCCAGACTAAATTTATTTCTCCTCTCAACGAAGGAAGACATAAACACAACAATTGTCATAATCGCTCAAAATGGCATGCAATATTCATTCACTACAATCTCTCTCGCAGAGAAGCACTTTTGCATAATTTATTGTCATCGCATTCGTCGGCACACAAAAAAAGCTCGCACAGAAAAAAAAACAAAAGATGAAGAATAAAACATAAAAATAGCTCTGCATCAAATTATTGTTTCTTGTCGTCTCAATTTAGTTCCGACGAGTTCACACAAAATGGATTCTTATAAATTTCAATTGTGACAATTTTTGGGGGGGACATAAGCATCAACATTTCCATGCTCTCGCAAAAAGATGAAGAAAAAGTGCAAAAAGGCACTCACAAAATGTGGCGAGTTCATGAATTATTCAAACTTTTTGGCAATTACATTTTTCTTGTCTATTCAATCGAACAATGGCGATGCTTCGGTAATTTAATTTTCTTATTTTTCACTCATAACCATATGGTGTGATAAATTATGAACTATTTGGTTCCAAAATTTAAATACTTTCATAGAAAAATATTTAACAAAAAAATATTAATGCAAAACTTATTTTAGAATCATTCAATCTGTTTCTAAAAAAAGATGAAATCTGAAAACTTTTTGCTCTTCATAATTTTTTTCATTCCTTTCAGTTACGCTGATTATAAACATCTGTTAGCAGCTAAAAAGTTGTTATAATAATAATTTTCTATTCATGTCCATAAATTATTTCAAATACAGAAATTTCTTAGAGCTCACTTCACATCATAACCCACTCGTCAGATGCTTATAAGAGCAAATCATTTTCAACCCTGCTTATAAACTTTCATCACATTCATCAAACATAGCGCTCTCTCATCGAAAATAAACACAAAAACATCCGAAGGCATTATTATGGGGTGACAAAAAAAAGACGGATGATTTTCATGTGAATGAACTTTTTCTTTTAAGTGAATTTCTATAGAAATGAGAATAATTCAATTTTAATTAACATGAAAAACATAGTGTTCACCACTATAGCAACAGATTTCCCTTATCAATGTCACAAAGTGACTTTTTCTTTGTCGCTTAAGTCCTTGAAAGTTTTACATACATGAAAAAGTTTTGCCAACAGCTAAATGAACTGTTCAAGAAAGACCACAATACAAATAAGCTTGCGCGCGGCAGGAAAAAGTGCGTGGGAGTTGAAAAAATTTTCGTTCAAAGGGAAAATTAGTTAAATAATAATTATTTTAAATTCGAATCTTTTTGTTAAAAAAATTTCATCACTTGCACTTTAAGCTTAATTTAAATTTATTTAAAATCTTTCAAAACTTACAAAATTAGTTATTCTTTCGATAACTCTGCAGGATCGGATAAATGTTTTCTAAGCTCTCCGCAATTTCCTGATTTGACTTGGCTCCGGTAAATACAATTTTTCCATTAACAAAAATTAATAGGACGACACGTGGGCGAACCATTCGATAAATGAGGCCTGGAAAAAGTTCTGGTTCGTATGATGAAAATTGCCCATGGACTTGATTGAGGTCTTCGAGACGGATGGGAAATCGAAGGTCTACAGTTGCGACAAGATTTTGGATTTTGAAGTCAATGAACTTAACTTGCTCATGTCCGAGTTTCTGGATGATTCGGGCGAATTTTCTAGCCGCTAATCTTGCGTCGTGTTCATTTCTAGCGCCAGTACAAACAATTTTTCCGGATCTAAAGATGAGAGCTGTACAGCGAGGCTCTCGAATTCGCATTACGACTCCGTGAAATCGCTGAGGATTGTATTCGGTATTTCTAGTTCGGAAATTAATCATCTGAAGATCTAAATCACAGCCAAGAGACACGCTGGCGACACAATTTTGGACTTTTATTGTATTGATAGCTTCTTGTGGACCTGACGGTGCTTGATTTGTTGGAGCTGGAACTTGTTGTGGAATCTGAAATAATTTTATTTACTTAAGATTTTGATGTTATTTTTAAGTGTTTTTAAGTTCTTACCTTTAGTGGACTTCCAAGGAGATGTTTAAGTGTTGCATCGTGATTCATTTTTAATGATTTTAGTGATTTTTAGCTACCTACGAATTAAATTATTTCTTAAAATGATGATTTTTGATTTGTTTACGTTTTAGCCGAGACACATAATTTTCATAAATTATTTGTGTCTCGAATATTTTTGAATTTAACCGTTAAACTTAAACGTGCTTTTAAACTATACTAAAAATTTAATTTATTAAAATCCTTAAAAACTTAGTTATTTTATTTTTACTGGATTTAAAAAACAACTTTTCAATTTGATATGAAATTTTTATTTTATTTATCATATTTTTTGGTGATATTAAAATTGCACAAAACTAAAGTAACTTTTTTAAAAAAAATATTTTTAAGCAAAAAGAGAAATATATTAAAAATACTTTCTAGACTAAGATAAGCGCAAACTATCGCGTATACATACAAACATTCAAATATGGTTCGTCATGTCTTTAAATGAAATTCGTTACAGCGGAAATGAATCTGCTGATGATATTTAATTTTAGATAAAAAAGTTCCACAATGAGCAGTTTAAAATTTGAGATAAGATAAAAATGTGCTTTGGCATCGAGATAAAATTTCAATCATGATCACTTTGGCACGAACGAAGATTCTTAGCCTTCAAAATTAAATTCATAATCCTCAGGTTCTGGTGGCACCTCAGCTGGATCTTTTGAAATGTCAACGCCTTCGGTATCGAGTAATCTCAATTTAATTTCAACAGACAACAATGTCTCAAAATCTTCTTCCATCTGTTTGCTCAACATCGGTTGTTCCATTAAACACGAAATACCTAAAAAACAAAATTTAATCAAATCTCATCGTAAAGTAATCGCAAAAATATTTTTACCGTCAATCCAATAGTGAAAAGTCGTATCATCGGGTGCAACAAAATCGAGCGTCTTCTGCTCGCCATTGTCGTCGTACGAAATCGAAAAGAGAGTCGCTGGTTTTGCACCACGAATTGTTTTAATTTCTTTAACGTGCGGACAATCCTTTCCGACCAATAATTGCTTCATCTCATTAACACGCAACTCGCTTTTAAGTTCATCTTGTGTTGGCACTGCTTTATCATCGCACTCGCCATAATGAAGTACTTTGTGATTGGGCGAGAGACGAACATACCAAAATTTATCTTTGCTTCTCGTTCCACGAATAAATTTGCTGAAACGCGTTCCCTCAACTAAGAAACCGAGACGTTGCTCTCGAATTAAACATAAAATCTCAGGTCTCAACTTTTCCTTTAACGACACAATCGCCGAAGCTGTTGATTCACATTCCTCACGCGCAGTTCGCTCCTGCTGTCTCATTTCCGTGATTTTAGCGTAGGACAGCTCGGCCATGCGTTGGCGAAAGTTTTCAAAGTCTCTCGGACGTGTCATTAGTGAACGCATGATTTGCTCTCGAACAACGTCAAAAACTTTTGAGAAATCTTCACTCGTCGCTCGCATATCCTTCCACGTGCGATTTAATGCGACAATGCACACGCAATAAAATTCTTCAAATGGATGATCGTGGGTGAAAAACATCGGATGAAATTGATCCTTCATGGCGGCTCTCGATTCTTCGCCGATTCTAAGAATTTCACAAAGGACACTTACGAGCTCAATGCTTGTCTTTCCAAACGGACATTCATATTCGTCCGTGCGACATGAGTTCTCGTGCACAACCTTGGTGTAGAGTTGCGTTTGATTGCGAGCAAAATAAATCATGCAATCGAGTGCGAGAAGTGAAGACTCCATAAAGTCTTGAGCGGGATTAATGTCGTACTTAAATCCGAGTTTCTTGTTCTGCTGTTGCTGTTGTTGTCCTCGTCGCTGAGTGTTTGACGAATCACCATCGCCCTCGCTCTCGAATGCAATCCTACGAAGTTCCTTAATTTTATCTTGAGCATCTTGATCGAAATTTCTATCCTTCATTCGCGGTTCCAACATGCCGAGCGTTAAAATTTGTAAAATACTCAGCTGATGTGCCATCTCAGATCCGTCATGTGCGTTTATGACACAATTGTCAAGAATTGCTGTTCGATATTGCTTTTGACTGAAAGTGTCGGCGATAACTCGTCTCTTCTCTTCGAATCTGATTTTTAGATTAAATTAAAATTAATTTTTGAAACATTAAAATTTAAATACCTTAAGAACAGTGCGTTAACAAGTGCAATGGTGTTTTGTTGAATGGCGGCAACGGGCTTTCTTAGCAATTCCAATAGACATCCGAACGTCACTTGTTGCTCAACAAGCACAGCCCGACTGCTATTTTGAACGATATTTTCGAGAATCGAAAGCGACGACTCAATGATGTTGTTTGAGGGCAATGCTGGAGTCGTTGATCTAATTAATTCATAATTGCGCTTTATAAAGTTATCGCTGAGAATTTCCCACGATACAATTCCATGATCCATTAATTCGACGAATGATTTTTGTGCGAATTCAAGTCGCGCTCCAGTGCACTTTTCATCCTCGATTAGTTTGATGAGCATATCAAGTCCGGACTTGCTGATGAACTCATTTGCGAATGTCAAATCACCCGATAGTGCTGACAAACTCTCGAGACATTCTTTCTGCTCCAAAGTAGATCCAGTTGTAAAGACATTCAGCAAAAAGGCCACTTGACGTTCAGCATTTAGGTGAATCTTTAAGACAGATCCATTTTTGACATCAGTTCTATTCTTCTCGGTCACATATCCGATGTTATTTTGTTCCGTGAACTTGAGCGCATAATTTTCGCTATCGCAGATTTTCCAATTCGAACACAATTCACTGATTATAGTCGAAAGTGGTTGTTTTTGATCAAATTCAATTAATTGCGGCATCGAGCCATCATTGGTCAGCGGCTCAACAGCTATCTTCACCACCGTCGAGTCTTTTACTTGCGGCGTTCTCGGCGGAAGCATTAAGTCACTTTTTATTATTCACACGAACGGAATTTCCTAAAAAAATTTTATGGGATTGGCCTTTCGTTGTTTTTGATGAATGATTTGTTTAGTTTGTAAAATTTTAGATTATTTTCATCGGATTGTGGTGGTCGGCGGTGCTTATATGACGATTAAAATAAAATTGTTATGGTTTAATACGAAAATCACACGAAATTCTTAAAAAATAATACTGAAATTATTTTTTTTGTTGTTTATGTCTTTATGGCCTGACTTCTTAATCCAATTGGACAATTACTCCGGAGACTTGAGAGATTACCCAAATATCACCCAAAACACCAAAAAAAATATAGCGAAATATTTTTGCCGAGTCATTTTTGAAATTTCGCTTAAAAATATTGTTCAGAGGAACTTTAAAGAGACACAGAGGCAAGGAACTGACGCACTTCAACGCGATTTATCGAAAATAAGTGAATTTACTCTCAAGTAGCTGTGAAAACATCAAGAATTTGTTAAAATGGATCGATTGCTTCGTGAGTATTTTTTTGAGACAATAAAATTGTTTGAACGTTGCTCAATTACATAAAATTAAGAGTTTTTTAACATCCAGTACACTCTCATGAGTCGCTTAACAAACATCCAGCGTTGAAATTGATTACATTTCGCTCACTATCAATTAATGAGGTTAACATGATTTTGCATAATTGCAGGTTTGCCAGGACTGTCTCAACCACCGCCGCCAACCGATGCGCCCGTCGTCGATACTGCCGAACAAGTGTATATTTCATCATTGGCTTTATTAAAAATGTTGAAGCACGGTCGTGCCGGAGTGCCAATGGAAGTTATGGGCTTGATGTTGGGTGAATTCGTCGATGACTATACAGTGCAGGTCATTGATGTGTTCGCGATGCCTCAAACTGGTACGGGAGTGTCTGTTGAGGCCGTTGATCCTGTTTTTCAAGCGAAAATGTTGGACATGCTGAAGCAGACTGGAAGACCCGAGATGGTCGTCGGATGGTATCACTCACATCCTGGTTTCGGTTGCTGGCTCTCGGGAGTCGATATAAACACGCAACAATCATTCGAAGCATTGAGTGAGCGTGCAGTTGCCGTTGTCGTCGATCCAATTCAATCGGTCAAGGGAAAGGTAGTGATCGATGCTTTCCGCTTAATCAATCCCAATATGCTGGTCCTTGGTCAGGAGCCGCGTCAAACGACTTCGAATTTGGGTCACTTACAGAAGCCTTCCGTGCAAGCACTCATTCATGGTCTCAATCGTCACTACTACTCGATCAGCATTAATTATAGAAAGAATGAATTAGAACAAAAAATGCTTCTCAATCTCCACAAGAAATCATGGATGGATGGTCTGACACTCGCCAACTACGAGGATCATTGCAGCATCAATGAAAGTACGGTTAGTGAAATGCTCGATTTGGCAAAGAACTACAATAAGGCGCTCGAGGATGAGGAGAAAATGACGCCCGAACAGCTCGCTATCAAGAATGTCGGCAAGCAAGACCCGAAACGACATTTGGAGGAGAAGGTTGACACACTCATGTCAAACAATATCGTACAGTGTTTAGGCGCGATGCTCGACACAGTCGTATTTAAGTAAATTTCGATCCCATTTTTTACGCGCATATATTAATATCAAGAAATTATAATTAACTCATCTTAAATTTCTCCCCCTTACACACATCTCTCCGATTACCTTCCTTTATTTTTCTTGTGAAGATTTTTTTTTTTTGAGAAAGAATAAAAATTATTGAAAGGAAATTTAAAAGTAAATAATTTCAACTCTTTATTTCACATTTTAATCCAAATCATATTTGAATGTTTTATTGAAAATTTGAATTTCAACTTTAAGCGCTCTCAAGTCATCGCGACCACGCTGACATATAAATTTTCCTGTGACAATTTCTCCAATTTTAACGCTCACTGGTTCATCGAAATAGAATACGGCTTGCTGCCAATGGGTCGTCGTGTCTGCTGGAGATGTGCTGAACATAACTTTTTCCGGTAAATCGAAAAACGTGTCAAAATAGCCGACAATGGAGTTCATTTGTGAATCCTTGATGACTTCCAGGTTGAAATCGTAGCTGAAGTTGGAATATTTAAGATCGCAAGTCATGATGTCGAGATTATGAATGACATTTGGCTTTGTGAGCACGAAATTGTCGACGCACTTTTCAACGTGTGCTTCTCTCAGGATGTCTTTTTGCATGCATTTCATGTTGTAACCGTAAACGTTGTCGAAGAAATTTATAAAATTATTGAATCTATCCTCATTGCCATAGCCGACGATGGAGATTGTGCAGCGGTTAGGCATCAAGATGCCGCCTTCACTGAGGTAATTATCGCGAGCGTAAATAACACTATCAAGCATACCCTCAAAATAAAGGAAATATCCCATCCATTCGGACACGATGATGTCAACTTTTTTTAAAGGCAAAACTAAATCTTCGAGTCTGCCTTTAATGAACTCGATGTTGCGGACTTCGTTAACTTGCGCAATTTCTATAGCATTATAAATTATGTCCGATTGATCGACTGCAAAGACTTTTTTAGCTCCAGCCCTAGAGGAGAAAAGTGAGAGAATTCCAGTGCCACATCCAAGATCCAGCACTTCCTTGTCCTTAAAGACGCTCGAGTTTTTTAAAATTGCATCTCGATAACTTTCCGTTCGAACTTTGTCGCTCAACATCGTATGATGGATTGAAAAATGCGAGTAAGTCTCAAAATAACCTTCGTCATTCTCAAGACTAATGCTAGCAACGCCATTTAAATGAGTTTTCTTCTTGTTGGGAATTACTGGATCGTCTTTTATCATCATACGGGAAAAACTTTCTTTCATTGTTGACATGTTCTTGACTGTTTCTTCCAGCAGTTGATCTTTGAGAGCTAATTGCTGCTTTAATTCTTCGATTTGTGTCAATGTATCAGTTTGAGCGTTGGCACCAACATCGATCGCATCAAAATCATATGAGAACCAACTTTCATAGGCACTTGATGGCTTCATGTACTTGTCATCACTAAACAGCTCGGGTTTGAGGTCTTTTGGATTCGTTAAGTTGCTTTCTCGAATGTAGTTGACCATCTAAAATGAGATTTTTGAATTTATTGATATAGAATGTCCATCAATATTCACTTTTATATAGCCATAAAAATCCATCGAATGTTGAGCTTTAATTTCCACCAAATCAAACTCATGTGATGCCTTTAAATGCTCGATTGCCTCCTCGATATTCGGATATTCGCTTTTACAGAATAAACATCTCGTTAATTCCTCACTTTCATTAACTTCTTGCCAATTTTCTTCATCGCTGTCGTCAGATTCAATTTGGCGATTTTGGTTTATTAATTCAGGAAGATCTTGAAGTTTTATAAGTTGTGATAGTAAATTGATTTGTTATGAAGTTAATTTAGGACTTACCATCGGAATCGGAAGTAGACATGATAAAAATTTAAATCTTTTATTATTTTTTTGTTTACTTTCCGGCAAGCATGCTCTTATTGGGGTTCATTCGTGAGTTGCGTAGCATTTAAATTTACTGACAGAGAAAAATTATTTTGTGAATTGATTTAACAAAGAAATGAAGTTCAATTAAAGAATATTAAATTTTTCTATGTTATAACATAAGTCAGCATGGCATGACCAAAATATAAAATTTTCGTAACTTATAAATTGTGCCTAATGCGAGAGCGAGATAAAAGATTTCAAATATTTTTCCAACCGACATTTCAAGTTTTAACCACGTGTTGCGCGATAATTTTTTTAAACGCAATTAATTGATCTCAATTCTCTGCAAAATATCATCGCTTATCTTATCAAAAATTACTTTTTTGTCAATTTTTGTTTTGTTAAAAATATTATTTTTTATTCTTCGCTCACACAATAGTATAAAGTTTCATATGTGTACTTAAAATGCTTACCTACAGTAACACGTAATCTCGATCATGAATTTTCAGTTTTGTTTTTATAAAAAAATACAGCTGTAGCTATTCACTATTCAGTTGAGCTTCAATTTTCTCGTGCCACGGTGGTAAAAATTATTTCTAAAGGTGGCCAAGAATATTTTGCTAGTTAAAATAAAAATTATCTGTTCCTTTTGAAAAGACTTAAAATAAGGAAATAAATCTAGAAATATTAAGGTAAAAAATTGCTGGGTGATAAAAATTTAATTAAGAGTTTGATTTAAATTGAAGTGCAATTAAAATTTAAATATCAAAGTCCAAAATTTAATTTTATTTACGGAATAAAAAACCAATTCGCTGGACTTTAGTAATTCGCAGGTTGTTTAAAAGTCATTACAATGATAAACGAGGGTGAAATATTTTTTACTCATTTTTTATTCATTTTAGAGTTTGAAGTAAAATTTAAAATTCCCTAAACAAAACACAAAGAGAATAAGAAAAAATTAAACTTTTTAAAAAAGTATTTTCTGAGATTTATCTCAAAACAATAAATTATTTAAGATATTTTTATAAATAAGTGGAGAAAATGCACCATAAATATTTTAAAGTGAGAGAAATACTTTTCAAAACTCCTTGGGTCTTATCGCAGTTTAAACAAAGCTTTACTTATTCGAGCGGCTTCTGCATGCAGCTGATAATAAAATGTCACGATTTCACACCTATAAATATCTCAATGAGAGAAAGAAAATCACGTTTTATATTTTTCATTATGTTCCACACATAAAAAGGATAACTTTTAATACATATCAAGCTGACACAACATTACAAAAATTTACACCGGTACCAACTTCCGCTCTGATGCCAGACAAGATAAAAAAAGTCTAATGCTCTAATTTTCCACTCACGACTCACGCGTTTATTAACACAAAAAATTGAGAGTGCAATTTAATGTGCACCGTTTCTAGGTCAGAGCATGTGTACCAAAATTAAAGATGAAAATGATTTTGAAATTATGAAGTTTGTTTTGTGAAATCATTTTCTTTGTTTTGAAGTTTCTTGAACTTTAATAGCTTACACAGCGAGAGCTTAAATCGACTGGAATTCGTTAATTAAGTTCACTTAAATTATTATAATAAAATTAACGATTTTCGGCACTTCACACTCGATTGAGTGCTTGAGTGTTCTCTCACGACCTTGACCATTCTACCGTGAGGGAAATTTCACGTTTTACTCTCTCGACTCACTATCAATAATTTTGCCGTGCTTGATTTTTCCATTCAGCTCAAATGTAGTCGATCGTTAATGTCGCTGTGATTCACATCGCATTTGATAAAAACTCAAACGTGAACACAGAAAATTGCGGTAGTTTTAATTAAAGTTGATTTTTATTCTCTCGCGTGTGCTTTAGTGCTTGACTAAGAAAAATGACGAAATCCAATAGTTTTTTTGATACGCAAATTAGGTAAATTTCAATTTTTTTTGATTCATTGCGCAACAAAAAAAAATAATTTAATACTTTATAAAAAAAATACCGAAAAATTAATTACAGTTATAACTTCTGTCTGCAAATTATCTTGCTGATTCATGAAAGAGATGATGTTGCTTGTGCGAAATAATAATTGATTCCGTTGCGGTCGAAGATCTTTCTTAATTTTTCATTTATAATTGAGATTATTTTCTCTTCGACTCCACATTGTCTGAAATTCCGTCTGTGTAATGACAAAAAAAACATTTCTTAACATTTTTACGTCTAGTTTAATCCCAAAAAAAATCTGTTCGCATGATGTAAGAAAGTCTTGTGGGTCAAACTTTAAATGATGTCGTTTAAATTTTTTTTTATATTTATTTATTAAACTTTACACTAAAAATATAAAGTCTTAAATTATTTTCAATTTTATCATTTTTATTTTTGGTGTTCTAAAATTTCCTCACAACCCCTCAACATACCATTCTTTTTTGCTTGGGTAATCACCAACCATATCGACATTTAATGAAAGCCTCGTGTGGAGCTGTAAAGAATATATAAAAAAATTATTTTGACTTGTAGAATTTTTGTTCGTTGTACTCAACCAAATCCGACGGTTGAAGGTCTAAAGAGGTATTTTCCTGCATAGATAAAAATATTTAAATATGAAATAGAGAAATTTATCAAAATTTATTAGAGCAAATAATTCACATGGTCTTCAATTATGTGCTTATGAAAATCTTCGGGAGATTAAAATAAGATTTGCTAAAATCTCAATTGCGTTCGCATTCGCCACCCAGATAATCAGATAATATTGATTTAGCGCTGAAAATAAAATTGAAATCGATGAAAAGGTGAATGATTGGTAATTTTGAAATACAAATGAAATTATATCGGAAACTGGTTCAAGTTTAAAGCTTCGTGAAAATTGCAAGAACAAAAATTGGCAATAATAGCGTGAAAAATAAGTTTAGCTAATTGATTGATTGCAATACGAATTAATTAAAGCTAAAAAGTGTCTGCATTTAAATGGCATATAATTAAAAATTTTAAATTTAAAACTCGATTTAAAAATATCTCAAGGTTCGAATCCTAAACTTTAGTAACAAAAATAAATTATTTCATTATTTTTTTTCCTCATAAAAACTCAGAAATCCATGAAATATTTTTTTACACCCACGTGCTTTTGTTTTTAACTTTCTATTTCCTTCACATACACAGTTCACGAATTTAAAACCCTCCAGTAAGTGACACCCCAAGAATGTCGTCATCAAAGCCATCGACTCCGGTTCTTCAGCGGCGCTATGGTGAGAGTGAAATTAGTCGAATTCCAATTTCACTCTCTGCATCTCCAGTTCCTTTTCGTCGAACAAATTCAATGCGCCTGCGCCCAAATTGCTCTCTCTTCAACCAGTTAAATGAGACGACATTGAAGCAGCATAACAAAAATTTTCAGCATTCGAGAAATTCCACTGCAAGTTGCGATAGAGTGCAGCAATTAAGATTAATAAATTTGCAGAGAGCTCGACGTGGCAGTGTTTCAATGGATGAGCATAAGAGTGATGGCATTGGTGATCCAGGTGGTACCAGTAAAAGCTTTGCAGAGCATTGCAATGGCAATGTTGTCAACATGAAGCATATGAATGGCGATATAGCACGCAAAAATGATCGAGGAATGGTGAGTGTGATGAAAAATTATCTACACTGCATTTGGCCAAGAGCCAGTGAATAGTTTTTGGAAAGACCTTCAATTATGCAATCAAAAATGCGGTAAAAAGAAGAAGAAATCGATTTTTTTAGTCCTCAACTTTTCGTTGAAAGAATAAGAAGGAAATTGACACACTAATAATATTTAGTAAATAAATTCCAAATTGCGTGTCAAATTCCAATTCAAACGCATTTTATCACTTTGTGATTATTCAATTTAAAAAATTATTTTTTAGACCTTAAATCTCAACGGACATTTGTCACAACCGAAATCTCCTCGAACACCCCAAACTCCAAAAACACCACAAGGAGCTCGTTATGTAAAATCGTCCAATAGTCCGAAAACACCACCAGTCACACCCGATAAATATAACGATGATGATCTCGACTCGATGAGCAGTTTTTCATCTTCAATGGCATCGTCAAATTGTGACCATCCGTATTTCGCTAGGAATGGTACAACTTTTTCGGGGAGGAAGATGAAATATGTTTATCACTGCTCGAGTTTTGCTGATAAAACGGGCGATGATTATTTGACGCCTACGCAGCGTGCACATCGACATATTAGAAGACTTAAAGAGTTGCTGGCGGCAGCGAAAGAAGATTTAGAGAGAAAAGACAGTGAAATATTAAAATTGACTAAAGAGGTTGTCGAGTTGAGGTTGTTTAAAGCGTCTTTGAGCTCACCCGAAGAATGTTCAAAATCAAGTGACTGTCCTTCCGTCCCAACCGTCCGTGAGAATACCACCAATGACTTACACACTCCAGCTTCAGAAATCGCCTCGCCTCTCGCTGACATGGTTGATGATGCTTTCAAGGAAAGTCCAAGACACATGTCACGAGGCACTCCGCTCCACCACGGCATTCACCAGGTTCAATTTATTGACAAAATGTGCAATTCAGAGATGCAAAGTTCATTTGCTGACTCGGGACATTTTGAGGACATAACAACGTCGTCGATTCACTCGAAAGATTCTTATGCGAATACACAAGATCGGTAAATTTTAAATTAAAATTTTAAAAATAATTTTTAAAATTATAAATTTTAGCGCTGTTGGAAACGAAGATGACGAACCGGTTCACATTGATCCAGAACGTCAACGTTTGGTTCAAATGTATGAGGAAAAAATCGAGGAGTTGATTAAGCAACATGACAACGAGCTCGGTGAAGAGAAACGCTCGAATAATAATCGAGTTGAAGCTCTCCTGGAGCGTTTGGCCGAATGCAATGCTCGCTATTGCGATTTAATGCCCGACTACGAACAAGTTAGTGATTCATCTGCTTTTAATATTTTTAAGTTTTTTAACTGGTCACACAATTGTTAACTTTTGCATACAAAATGGACTAGGCTAAAGAACGAATTCGTGAGCTAGAGCGACAACTTGAAGCTCTCCAGCATAAGCTAGTCGACAATGAGGATAAATCGAATAAAGTTTATTTGCATATGTATGCGAAGGAAAATGAGGGTGCAAGCACGAGCTCGTCAACGCCAAGCTGCTCAAAGAAATTTAATGTGCCTGAACTCGTGCATCAGCTGCAAGTCACACAAAATGAATTGGACAACATTAAAGTGAGTTTTTCAGAGCTTTTTTAATTGTGTAAGCTTTTGGTAAGAGGAAAAGAGCTTTTGGTGATTTTGGAGAGGGAAGTTCGTTAAAATTAAATTTACAAAAAATCGAACATCCCTCAAAATGCTTTAATTATAATTATTGTTGCTAAATATTTTTTGTCACATTTTTCGCACACTCCTTCTAACAAATTCCTCATCGTCAACTAACTGAATGATTGTATTTGTCTTTTATACATTTTTTTCTCTCTCAAATGTTCACATTTTTCACTCAAAATAAATTTAGGATGAAGATTATGGTCGAGCGACTGGAAATGATTCAGTGTTGAGTGCAAAAGAGGCCATATCTCTTTGGCTGCTAGGTGCCAGAAAAGTAAGTTTGTCCCTTTTGCTTTTCTAGTTTTTTTTAAAGAAAAATTAGAGAAAATTTCCTGTCGCAGACTTTCATCTTTTGATATTTTTGTGTCTTATACTTTTGTCTGCTTATTATTTGATTAATTTTAAATTCATTTCATTTTTATAAAATTCATTCACATCATCATTAATTTTTAAGTGTTGTAAAATTTTTAAATTTAGGGACTAATAAGGACATTTTTAAAATTCTCGAATGTTTGGAAATATTTTTGAGTTAAACTTTAAAAGTGTACTTTTCTGGTTTGTAAATTCAATTTTTTTAAAATTTATTCTAGACCATGTATAAACGACTTGTAGACGCTCATGAAGCAAAACCATCACGAGTTGATCCTGAAGTCACGCTGCAATTTCTCAAATCGGCAATTTATTATTTCTTGACCGATAAGGAAAATTCACAAGGACACTTGCAGGCGATTGAAAGCATTCTTGGCTTCACAGCAAAGGAAAAAGAAATGATTGAGAAAGCGCAGAAAAATTCTTAAGATAGAAAAAAAAATGAATTAGACAAAATTTACAAAGAAATATTGAGAAATCTCTAGTAGAGTTTATTTATTCAAATCTGCAATGCATCGATTTTTGATCACATTTATTTTTGGAAAGAGCAAAAAAAATATTTTGTATCGCAATTTGCTCCCGATGGAGTTTGCTATAAATTTTTATTTAAAGAGAGATGAATTAAACCTGAAAATGCCTTAAATGTGCTATGACGTAAAACATGAATGATGATAAAAACTGGAACTGAGTGAAGAAAAATCGATTTAAGTTTATTTATCTAAAGTTGCGCTATTAATTACCTTTAAATATATTAAACGGGTGCAGTCATTGCTTTTGTCTCTGATTTGTTTCAAAATGAATCATTTTCTTCTCTGTCATGCATCTAAATGAAGCTTTAGCCAGTTAAAAAATATATAAATTGTAGGAAACTGATGAACATTATATTTTATGCAAACTTAGAGAAAAAATTCAAGAATATTTTTGTGTGTTAATGAAAGAAAATGAGAAAATAAAAAATTCTTAGAAATTGTTGACGAAAATATTTGATTGACTAAAGAAAATTCAGATGGAAAATTCTACAATTTTTTTCTTTTTATATTTTCAGGAGAGCTTTCAAAAGCTTTATGCAACAAGTGGTTGATTTATTTTCTCACATAAAGTCAAGTAGACTTTCAACTTGACTTTTATAGCTTTTAACACTTTCAACTTAAGACTCGACTCGTTAAAAATCCATTGAGTCCAAAATGTTAATGTGCTTGATAGAGCGTGGAAAAATGTTAAAATAAACGAAAATTGAATTTAAATTTTTAAATTTTATCCGAAGCTCTTGGATGAAAAATCTATGAAAAAAATCCTTTTAAACTTACAAATATATTTGTCAATGAATTAATGTCCTTAACTAACTCCATTCTCTAGATTTTTATCCACTAAAATTTTAAACTCAATTTGAATACTTTTAACTTGATTTTAGATCTCATGGCATGCACTGACACAACAAAACATTCGTCTTCTATGGTTACACTTATGAGGTTAAAAATTTAATTTATGGCTTGAAAAGCGTTGCGACATAAACTTTTTTTAACCCAATAACTCAACACGAAATGAAATTTGCGATCACAAACTCTCACACGTGCGACAGTTCTCACAACTTTATTGTTTTGCAATCGCAGTTAAAAAAGTTTTTTACTGACTTTAGAATCTGGAGGAATTTTTATGTCTTTCCTTTTTCGAGTACAAAAAATTATGCAAAAATATAACAAGGAAAAAATTGTGACTTTCAGATTGCAGCTTGCATTTGACATTTGACATAAAACACGTAGTTTTTGGCTAAAAAAACCTCAATACAAAAATTGAAAACTTTTTATGGTGTAAAAATTTTTGCACATAATTTTTCAGCATGAACTAAAAGTTAAAAGTTTGACTATGAGCGAGTGACACAATCGCACCCACATAAATTATTATAAATCTCTTCTAATTTAATTCCTTCTTGGAATTTTCCTTAATTCCTTATCAAATGCTTTATTTGCTCTGAGATTTGTTGCAGACTTGTTGACTCTCACTGAGTTGGAAGATAAATCAACAAATGAAGATTTATACTTGGAAAGTGAATTTGATATCAACGCAGGTTAAAAGAGAGTTTTTACAGAAAATTTCAAGAACTGGAGAAAGGTCAAGTTGGGAATAAAATTATGGTGAAAAATTCAAGATCCATGAAACGTGCACGATAAATCTACTTTGTAAGACATTTCTAAGAAAGCAAAAGTAATAATTTCATATTTTTCTTGAATTTTTTATTTATTTCTTAGTCTTTTTACATCGTACGATGGAGCTCAAATAGCTGATTTAAAAATGTAATAATTAATTCGACTTTTCACATTTAGTCGTGTTCAAAACATAGAAGGACATTGTGATTTCCTAACCTAACATTCAATTAAATTTTTAGCCAATAATTTTGGAGAGTCAAAGGACAAAGTCTGTTCGAATGATGAAAACTTTTTTTCTTAACTTAATTATAGGCATGTTGGAAGTGCCTATGAATACATTGTGCTACATTTTGGGGCGCAAAATATTTAGGTCGGAAGCTGTGATTTAATCAGGTATTTTATCAAATTATCCAAAATACATCACTAGTCACTCACAGACATCCGCGCACATCCATTTTCTTTGTAAAACTTAAACAGTAAACTTAAAAAATTCCTTCTCTCCTAAATTATTGCAGACTGTAGACCGACTGGGATGGCGATCGATTTCCATTGTTGACGTGCTTCATTTTCTGCAAAAACATCTCGCGATTCGCTTCCTGAATTGCTTCATACATTTTTGCTTCGCTCATGATTTGTCTCATTAAATTTTCGATGGCTGGTTCTGCGTTGAGTTCAAGAAGATCCGAAATTCCGTCTTCCTCGTCGAGTCCCATATTTTGTGACTGCATTGGCGGTGCAATTTCGTTAGAACGTTTTCGCCCACAACCGGTGAAGGCATTGCAAAATGGTCGTTTTGCTTTTGTGTCCACTGAATTTTGACCAAATCCTCGAGGGTCCTGGATTGTGAAAATTTTAATTAGATTTGATAATTTTAAAATCCCAGTGGAAGTTTTAAATATTTAAATTTTCTCAATTTAAAAATTCACACTTTTTTTTCATTTACCCTGTCGCCATTAATCACACCACAAATTGCTAATTCAGCACTAATTAAGACAATAAAAATAATTCCAACAGTCGATTGCATTTTTAAAATATTAATTTTTTTTCTACTGGAAGATTGAAATCCGTTTGGAATGAGCTACAGGAAAGAAATGATAAATAAATTATTGATGTCATTTAAATTTATAGTAATCGACGATTATTGATTAGATTTCGTTTCATATCCGAACATGCATGGTTTTACATAACTCAGAAATGCACTTTTCTTGCGTCTCGCTGAATTGAAAGAAAATTCACGTTTATCGTCATGAAACAATTGAGGCTGCAAATGATGCAATTCTTGTGGGCATTCAATGAGGCAAAAACACTTTGATGAATTGTGGAATTTCTAGAACATCTGACCTTAAAAGTGAAGCATTTGATTACGGAACAAATTTAAATTGTTTCATTATGGACGCAGTTTTAATTTCAACAGGTGCCTAGTGAAAAAGTTCAGTTATGGTCGTGAAAGATTCAGACACGAAGTCATGGTAGTTAAATTTCTGATTAATTTATTTAAAAATTCACAAAGTTTAGTAGTCAATTATTAAAAATATCTTCTCTCTGTTTCTTCTCAATTCTGTTAAGGTAGGTTGATAAAAAGGAAACAGACATGAGAGTAATAATGCAGTATTTTGAAATCTAAACCATAAACGTGAAAAAATGCAGCAGATATTTTTTAAAAACTTATTTTTAATCCTGACATGAGTTTAGTTTTGTTATGCACATGTTGAATAAGGTGGATGAACATGAGATTATTTAAAAAAAGAAAACAATTGCAAACAATGTGCATTTTTTTATTTTTTTATATTCCACATTGCAAAACACAGATTTTTCAATATTAAAAATCACCTTCCAAAAAAAACTAATTTTTTCTAATTTTTCACTAGCTCTTATCGATTTAGCTTAACACAAATTGACTCTTATCAATGAACTGAAATCATCGAACCTTAAACAGTGGCTTTTATATTAAACATGTACCAGTTGAATGGCAAGCACTAGCCCGCTGTGCCTCCTTTCCATGGTCCATAAAAAAATTGTGCTGCACATGATTTGTGAATAAAGCAAGCAGTGTTGATTGTTTTTTGAGGTAGTGATTGTATTAAGAGCAACATGTTAAGAAGTGGACATTCTTTAGGCGTCAGTTGATTACTTTGCGTCTGGCAATGAAATTTTACAAAATTAATCTGTCAATTTTCATTAGAAATTTTGCATTAAAGCAACCTTCGCCTTTGCAATTTTTCGTGGAATTAAATTAAATTTTTTAGTGTTTTTCTGTTGCTTTAAGGTAATTTAAATTTGATTGCATGAAATTTAAAATTCAAAAATTATTTCTTCTAGACATGGCATTGCTACCCGAATACATGGCCGATAATGCAATCATTCAAATGTTGATAAAAGAACAGAATAGAACAGACAAACAGGCAATTTGTGCATTAAAGACTTTAAAGCGCTTCGGTTATGGCCCAGTGGAGCGATATCACATGCTAAAAGATCCCAACAACAATGTCCATTTATTGTGCTACTTTGGCAATATCTGGATTGCAATTTTTCTCGGTCTCATGATTTTTCTAATTGCCGTACTCTCAGTCTTGAAAATCACTGAAAGAATCATTTTTCGATAAAGAAGAAAAGTAAAATAAATTAACTCATTGCATTGAAGAAATTAGCAGAAATTTTTTATTGGCAGTAATTTCAATGCTTTTCAGGAATTAAAAGTCTTGTAAAATTTATTAAACAAAAATTAAAGGTTCAAATCCTAAAAATTAATAATGTCCTTTAAGTGTCTGTTGAATTATTTATTTTAATTTTTATATTTTTTTTTGTTATTTCTGACCCACATCAAAATCGCATATTCAAAGCCAATCATCTCATTATGATGTCTCTGCACCATACTTGGCGACTTAATTACATCTCAAGGATCTTCCTCTCATTGACATTGAACCGCTCGCATATGCGCGTATGCGAGAACCGTTGAAAATCATCGCACGTGATGATTCGAAAAGAAGAAAAAGTGCGATATGTAAAAGTCGGCTATCAATGTTCAAAGATCATGTGAGGGTTAGCTTTTATTTATGAAACAGTTAATTTAAGCGAATACACACTCCATTGAGTAGCAGAGACGTGAACATTATTTTATGTAAGGGACTCATTGAAATTCATGTCAAAGCAATCTTTTACGACATTTTCTAATTTAAATTATTTTTATAAATAAAAATACGAAAAAGTTCTTAAAATTCAATTTAAAGCTAATTTTTAAATATTTAAATTTCTCGAAACACCCCCACACGAGGTGACATCACCGTTCGATCCTCCCCCCTATATATTGCAAAAATCAACTCTTTCTGACTGACTGTGACTCTAAAGAAATTTTTTTATTATCAATATTTTCCATTTTAAAGCATTTAATTAGTTGATAACTTAGTTAGTTAAAGTCTTAGTGTCACTCATGTGCGATAGAACGTGAAGTTTGGTGCAAAATCGAGTCGAAAATGAGTGAAAATGTATGTCAATGCCAATACGTAGAGGAACTTTAAGGGGGAAAAAGAAGACTCAGATGATTCATTTTTTGAGTCTTTAAGTGGCTCTGCTCTGCCTATATGCACACAGACTAAAGTACATTTTATCAATCGCACCCAGACCAGTGCATGTGTCTTATCAGTGGCTAATTTTTATCAATTACCACAAATCAAGTGAGGAAAAATTTCCAGAGCAGACGTGAAAAAAAGGGCGAAAAAAGAAATGAAATTGAAAGTGGCTTGAAAAGACATTTTTACATGTTCTGATAAGCGTTCGCGAGTGTACAGTGTAGAGAGAATAAATTTAAATATATCATGAAGAAGCAACTTCATAAGATAAAAATTGCAGCCGAGAATTTCTCGCAAAGGTTTGTTTTTATTTTTTTTCTTCTATCAATTTTCTTTCGTCCTGCGACTGTGTTAGTGATGCAAATGTCCTTGTTGGAAGTTCGAATTTCGAAATAACATGAGTTCACATTCCTTCGCCAGTGAAGTAGTACTTTACTAAGTGATAATGCTCATAAACACGGGGCGTAGTCATCGATGATTATTAACATAATCTCGCATTTCATTGCGGAAGATCTCTCAATATTGACACGAGTCAGATTTTGAATGAATATTATAAAGCGATCGTCGCACTGAGAGCATGAAGGAATTTTTGTAAGAAATATTTTTAGATTTTTTGTTTTGCTTAAATTTTTATGCTTAGCAACTGCTCAGTTGAGTGCAAAGACCATAAAATAATAAAACAATATTTGAACTTGATATGGAATTATCTAAAAGGGAAAGAAACTTAGGCGAAAATTTTCCTTAATTAAATTTCTTTCTTAATTGCATCGTGCAAATAATTACAAAATCCTCCTCAAAACTTGAATAATCTCGATGAGACATGCAAAATGTAAAAATAAATGCGCGGATGATGATTAAATTCCCTCATTTCACACAAACTCGAAGTCTGTGTGTGTTTTTTGATGTTTTTCTTCTCCGCTTTTGTTGTTATATGAGAATGGCTGGTCAAATTGATAATTACGTCATGGCTCTCACTCTCAATTGAGCTGCGGCATGAATATGATATTTATTTTTCCACTGTGTTCTCATGACTTATGCTCGAATTAAAAGTTAAATCGGTTTTACAATCGTTGTTGTACTTTTCACGCCAAATAAATCAATTGAGACGAGGCGATTATCCCTCTTCGTGACTGAATATTACAAAATGAATTGTTTACAGTTACAATGGATAATTTTTTTTGGGAATTAAGTCATCGAAATCGCCTCTTAATTGTCGAAGCGAGTGTGAAGAATTTTAATTTATTTTTAGCTGGTTTCCTCACTCGCTTCGCGTACTTTGCATTATTATTTTTATGTCATCACAGCGATGAGTCATCCGCTCAATCATTGACCTTCATTTACTCAGACAAGCATACAAAAAAATTTATGAGATTTATTTTAAACGGAGAAAAAAAAATTAAGAAAATTTCAAAAATGATTTCAGCAAAAAAATATTTTTTAGTTTCCACTCCTGAATTTTTTGTGTTTTAGTATCGTATTTCAATCGATATCGTCATATCGTTAATTTTTCATATACATCGCCAGTGCGGACAACGGGAGATGAAAGTTTTATTTTTTCATGGATCAATTTGCGGTTGAATTTTGTGGTTTAGGTCGTGAGGGGAGAAAGTATCAACTCTAATTGTTTAACCATCCATAAATCCTCTCCACGTACACGAAATTATCATAAAAAAATAAAAATTTTGATAGATGAAGGTCGCGGTTTTATGTTTATTTTCACCTGCTGCTTTGAGTTTCCTGAACTTTGTGTAAACAGCCGCTGCATCGAGTGCTTCTACACGCCATGCATGAAAATTTTTATAGTTTTTTTTTTTTTGAATTAGCACAAACGCAATTTGAAACTTTTTTAATACATGAGTCATGAATTTAAATATTTTTTTTGATGAAAATTCTACAGTACTATGTAAGCACACGAACAGACATGAACAATGAGTTGTGAGCGAGTGGACACTCGAATTAAATTTGAGACTTATACAAAAATTCATGCGTGTTAATTAAATGAATGTAGATTCAGTTTCTTCCCTTTAAGTCAGCACTTAAGAAGATTACACCTTTTTAATCGTGAGATTAATCCAAAACTTTGTGTTTTCTGAAAAAAAAATTAAAGATTTTTTCCCATAGACATGCAAATTGCTCTCTAGCGAGCTCCTTTGAGATTTCGAGATAAATATAATTAAAAGTTGTTATTTATCTAACAGCAATTTTAGCACTTTAAAAACCATATTGAGATTCTTCTTCTTCCTTTTAGATCATCTGTAAAACCCGAACGTAACGATGAGCTTCAGAATATTGAGAAGCAAGTGGATAAATATCGAGATGTATTGCAAACAATTAGCAAGAAAATCTCAACAAATGCACCACCGGGACAAGATCAAGCGGCGAAAGAGAAGCGAATAAAGAAGATAAATGAGTATGTGTTGGGTCAGGCATTAGAGGATTCAGCAAAAGAGTTACCGGAAGGATTGTTTCGTAAAATACTGGAAGATTGTGGTAGGTTAAGCTCATGAGAAAAAGAGACACGATAAAGATCTTTAAAAATTTAATCGAGTAAATTGCAAAATTTACTAATGAGAGCAGTTTTAAAAATCGTCATGACTTCCGCTCATTTTTTTCTACTCCACAATTCAGTTCAAAAATTACAATAACTTTCAAAATTAGCCGTGAATTATTCTTCAATGCTCTCGACACTACCATAAATTTTTTTCCATGAAATGATTTTGCCGACACTTTTACCGCGAATTAAAATTGATGAGTTTTTGCCTTAATAGCGTCTTTATCCATTGTGTGTGTCTTTTTAAAGTGAATTTCTTTCTCACACATGTTGCCTTAATTCTTTTTCTCACTTTTTTTGTGTTCATTTTCATTTCGTCTAATGCTCCATATAATCCACATCGTGTGCCGCAATAAAAACATCGTACAGCAAAGGTTGAGAAAACAATTGCCTCGGAGATTGTGAATAATGAGGTGAATATTGAAAATGATGTGAATAAGAAGCTGAATGGCATCATAGAGCAGCAGATCCAGGTGATTCAGAAGCAGAAGCGCGTCGTTGCCAAGTGCCATCAAGATAATGAGGCTGCCAAGCAGAAGCATCAGGTGAGACCTTTTATTTCGGTTAATTACATTTCTCGTCTCTGCAATGTTTGCGAAATTGCTGACGCAAAAATCTTTAATGACAATTTTTCTTACTTTCCAACTCTCGAAATGCGTTTTTTGTTTTGCGCAAAATTTTGCAAACAAAAAAATAATGTGAGAAATATTTTTAATCTGTCGTCGTGAAATTTTACGACTCAAGTGTGATAATTCAATTATTAAAAAAATAAAATTAGTTGATGATGCAAACTGTAAAATTATTCATGTGATAATTTATTAAAATTTTAATTTCTTCACTCCAAATAAAATCAAACGTCAATAAAAAATTCAATAAATTGTAAAATTGTTTGCAATGTTCAAATACGTAGCTTAAAGGATTCAACTATTTTTCTAGCTAACATAATTAATTCCCGTTAAATATATCATTAAATGAGACAGATGCAAATTGAAATCCGCCCACAGACCTGAAAAACCTTTTTGATCTCCAAATGAATTTTCATCATCGGTTTCGAATGCAAATTAAATTTCCTGTACAAATTTGTGTAAAAGTTCAAAGCATACAAATGTCAATAGAGTGCTCCATTCGAAATTAACCACGAATTTAATTAACTTTTTTTTTAATTGGCAAAAGCCAACAGCAGCTGAAGCTCGCTGGAGAGTTGACACAGATTAATTGAAATCACAATCTTACAAATTGATAAAAATCAAACGCAAACAATCCAATTAAGACTTTTTCTTCTTCAATCTTCCATAGAGCGCCATTAAACTTAACGAGAATCAGACGAAAGTAAATCAATTAAAAGACGATCAGGAGGAGTGTGAGACGCGATTGGAGAAGGAGCGTGATATTTACGCGTCAAATATGTTCGACTTGCTTGCCGAGGAGGATAATATATCCAATTACATTCTCAATTATGTCAAATGTAAGCTTTTAATTGATTTCTTCCGACTTGTCGCTAATTCTTGTTTGCTCTTCTTCCTCTCTGCTCTGCTTGCACTTTAGATCAACAACTCTTCTTTAAGTCAGCACTCAAGGAGATTGAGACATTGATGAGTGATATGAACGGGTTGATAAGTGAGTACAATGTTAAAGCGTGATGTAATTTTAATTATGAACAAGGTGTGCAGCGATGTTGGAAGTGAGATGAAATTATGGTTCGAGTATTGAGGACACACTGAAAGAAAAAATCAATTGTGGAAAAAATTAAAAAGATCATTAATTTTCAAGCTAATTAAAGATTTTTTGAAAAAATTAATTAATTCTAAAATTTATTTAATAATTGCAACTGATTTTTAAAAAGTATCAGCCATTTTGTTTTATTTTCTCTCAGTGTATAAACAATTGCTTACACTTCATCACTTCTTCACATCTCAATCTCATTACTTCATAAGTCGTTATGTGACATTCTGCGAATGTCTCACAAATTGCATATAAATATTTGCTTCTTATCACCATCATGCGAGATTCACACACAGCAGCGCAAAAGTGTTGATTTAATTTAATTTGTACAGCATTAATTGAAAGCAATTACGAGTTTTCATGCACAAGCGTTGCTAATTAATCTCGCAATGATGAAGTGAAAGAGCCATGAATTAGATGAATTTTCTGTGCTTGATGAGCTGCGAACTGAAAATGAGAATTTAATTCATTAAAAATTGGTTTTGCACATGATGGATTTATCATGTCGACAATTTTTACTGCAACAAATTTCGTTAACTTAATTGGAACTAATTCGTGAACATCAAATTTATTAATTCACAGGAAGTAGCAACAAAAGAGTTTTCAATACATCTCTTCAGGATCATCTCGACACAACTAATCGAAGAATTTCATACGTAATTGAACTGTGTGTTTGCTGTCTCTTAGAGAAAGGTCTTTATGAAGAAGGAATAATGAGAGTTGGATGCGGTAAGCATAATTTGAGATTAATTAGTTTTATTATTTTCAAATTTCCTCAAAATTTTAAATTTTTTCAATCATAAAATTTTAAATTTTTTCAAACAAAATTTTAAATTTTTGAGGCGAGTAAGTGATTCCCGGTAAAAGTTTAATCTTCGGTTCTTCATTTTCACATTTGTGAAGTTTAAATTTTTTGAGGATGCCAACTGTAAAAGTGAAGATGCACTCTTTTGCAAGCGGCTCACCGAGGCATCGACGTTTTCCACTTCCGAAGAAAAGAGCTCTGAAAATTTTTAATTAAATTTAAGTATTAGAAAAAATTAATTTCTCACCTCTCTTGCAAAGCTTGATTAATTCCATTATTATTGTCCTCTAAAAATCTTTCAGGTCTGAAATTTTCCGGATCCTTCCAAAAAGCTTTGTCCTCCAAAATTCCTTTCGAATCAACTAAAATTGTTGCACTTTTTGGAATATCATAGCCATGAAACTTGCAATCGTCCAAAACTCTTCGAAGTCCTAGAATTGGGAAAATTGGAAAACATCGTTGAGTCTCCAACAAACTTGCAACTGTGTACGGCAATGAATCTCGATCTGAGTAGGAAATTTTTTCAAATTTCTCGATTTCCTCTCGACATTTCTGTTGAACATCCGGATAGAGCAACATTGACATTAAAGCCAATTCAATCGTTGTCGATGTTGTGGTTGCGCCGGCAATGAAAATATCCACAATTACCATAATGAGTTGCTTGATTGTAAATCTTGTGTTGGGATTATTTTCTTGTGCTTTCATTTCCTTTATAAATGCGTAAATTAAATCATTTCCTGCCTTCTCCTCACAATAGTCATCCAAATGCTCTTCAATTACTCCCTTAAAAAGATCATAAAACTCTTTGTTCAAAGAATTTATTAAGTTAAAGCCTGTACTTTCGGGTGCGATAAGTCTGAGCCATGGTGCATGATTTAAAATTCCGCCACTCATATCAAATACTTTTGCGCGACGCTCGAGCAAATTTAAAAGTCTTTGCAGTCTCGGGTCATCACGATTAAACTTATAGCCGCATGCGAATGTCCAAAGAATATTGATTATGGAAGTTACGATAACATGGCTTTCTCCTCCGTAGATTTCTGTCGAAAAATTGAAAAATTATTTCGCTTTGAGGACTTGCAATTTTTTTTTTAATTTCTTGAAGTTTTCAATTTTTATTTTTTTACCCTTTTTCTCCTCGAATATTTGAAGAATTTCCTTCAGCTCAATTTCAATGATTTTTTCCATTTTTGATCGACCAAAGCCGATATTTTTGAGTTGTCGTGCCACGAAGGTCCTTTGTTCATTCCAATGTTCACCATCGGTGCACGTGATGCCAAGTCGTGATCCCATTGATCTCAATCGAATAAAATAGTTATCGGGTCTTCCGTCGAATTCGGGTCGCATGTAAACTTGTTTTATCAGATCATGAGTTGAGACATAAATCACAAGATCACTTCCCAATTTAACGCTTATAATTGGAGAATTATATCGTCTTAAAAGCTTTGCAAAAGCTTCTTGTTGTCCGCCATTTTTTCTTGCTAGATTTTGCAGTAATCTTGAGTCTCCGAAAAAAGGCCAATGCCATTGAGGCCCTAAATTATTAGAATTAAATTAAATTGGAATTAATTAAAAATTAACAATAATTAAAAATAAATATTAACCTGGTGGAAGAGTTTTTGATTTTCGATATGACTTTAAGACATATTTTGCTAGACTAACTAGCAAATATATGACACAAAAATACCACACGAGCGACATAGCCGACTTATTAAATCGCACTGAAAAGAATGTCGCAAAAAGTGAATCTCTTAAAATAAATTTAAGAATCTTCCATTTTATTTGAATAATCTTAATTTTTTTATTCAATGACATTTGAGTTCATTTTTTAATGTTATAATTAATATTATTATCACTTGAATTTACTTTATCAGCTGAGATTATTCTAATTATTTATTGTCTCACGCCGAAAATAATAAAAATTTTATTTCGTTATCTCAAAAATTAATTATTATTAAATTTGATTAATTACAGGCAAGAGCAAATTGATGCGAATGCGGAGCGCGATTGATGCTAATTTTGTTGCGCCGCCAATTCCGCACGAGTATCAGGACGTGCATGTCATAGCGTCGGTCCTCAAGTCTTACCTCAGAAGTCTTCCCGAGCCATTACTCACGTACAGCTACTACAATGAGTTCCTCGAAGTCTCTCAAATACAGAATGATCAACAGCGTAAAGCGGCAATTTTAAATATCATCAATAAATTACCCGAGGGAAATTATAATAACCTCAAGTACCTAATGAAATTCCTAACGCTGTTGAGCGAGAAAAATCAGCACAATAAAATGTCAACGCAGAACATTGCCATTGTCATGTCACCGAATTTGCTTTGGCCACAAAATGAAAACGATCAGAATTATGCGCAACAGGTGAGTTTGAGACATTTTTAAATTTTTAGTGTCCATCCCTTGACAAAATTAAAAAATCAACTCTGATTAATATTTCTCAGATTTCTACTACATCGGCTGTGAATACCGTGGTTGAGACATTGATTGGAGATTGGAATTTTTTCTTCGATGGCGAAGTGAATTTCTATGAGACGATGACACGCGACGAGCTCTTTCCCGACAATGGCGGATTTCCCTATGATAAAGGAATTTCATCGCTGCATACCAAACATGATCCAATGTCGACGTCAATGTTTGTGGGAGAGAATGTCAAGAATGGTCCATCCGCCTCAAAAATATCACACTCGCGTTCGAGTAGTCACGATACTAGTCTAATATTGTTAAATGATCCACCTTTAAAATCGAGTCAGTCAAATAGTTCGTTATCGGACACGAGTCCAACTACAGGTTCACCAAAGTTACCGTCGCGTCGAAAACCCAAAGCGCCAATTCCTCCCGCAATGACTCCACAACCGGCCAAAGTTAAGACCGACATTAAGCCGCCGATGAGCGTCCCGAAAGGCTTAGACATTTCAAATTTCAGTTACATTGACTCTGATCCGTCTGACGATGGCAGAGGCATGAGACGCGCTGGAAGTACTGAAAATATTCTCGGTACAAATAAACCGAGTCGACCACCTCCAGTTGCTCGTCCAGTTGTCACGAATGCCGAGAGTCAAACGAACTCAAGAGCTTTCGTAAGAAATGTGCCATTGAAAGACAAATCGTCAACTTCATCATCATCATCAAGTCGACCTGTCGCCGCGCCACGAACTACACTAGCAAAAGGTGAACTGCAAAAGAGTGAAGAAAATTTATTAGTCACTATGCGCGAGAAACCTGCCATTCCTGATCGTCCTGTGACACTTATGCGTCCAGCGTCATTTCGAGCAGCAACAGGCGGCGGCATGGGATCGCCAACTTCAATGCTCTCCAATGAGAAACTTGTTGAGGAGTTGAGTGCAACGTTCGCAAACAAAGCAAATGTGGCCACAGTGCGGCGAAATAATTCCTTGCGTGAGGGACGAACATCAGAGTCAAATGGAAGTGATGTGCAGTCGAAGCAAGTTACCATGTATAATGTTGAGAAGCAACAAGTGTCAATCATTGACCTGCCACTAGCGGGTTCACCGCGACCCGTTCGAAGAGAACTTTTTAGCGAGAATGACGATAAAGAAAATTTAAGATCATCATCGGACGCTCTCAACTCGTCCGATGAACAAAAAGTGCCGCCATCACCGCGCGACGTTAAAGTCAAACGACCTCAAGTGCCGCCACCGGCACGGCCGAAATCAACTGATGGCGACTCAACTAATTTATAACAACACGAAATGCTTATATAGTAAAATTTAAAATGTTAGGCATGATTGTGAAGAAAATTTGTACGCTTTTTATCAACTTTCTTTATTATTTGTTTTTCCCCTGAGGAAATATTTTGAGGATTCTCTCAATAACCGCGTGATGTTTAACCACATTGTTCTTTATGACGTAGAAATTATTATGCAAAATGGTTGTTAACTTCTAATTAGCTTCTTTAGGAGATGACACTCGCTTAAAAAAAGGGTGAAAAGTCACAAAGTAGACGATAAAAATTAAATCGAAGCATTGCTCAAGTTTCATTTTTATGAAATTCTTAGAGGCATCTCCCTAGAGAATTTTTTCTAATTATATTCGGTTGTTTTTTATCTCACTCTCTTTGCTTCCTATCGAACTACCCGTATATTTATTCTCACCCAATCACTCATTATTTTGGGTAAGGCTTTATGAAGCGCATTAGATGATGAAGCTGAGAGTAATTTTTATAATGATGGTGCCCACAATTAATATGTGGTTCGTACAGAATGAGAATGGGAAGGTTCATTTGATAATTTAGAAGAAATTAAATTTTTTGTGGGTGGATTTAAATTTTCAAAAAACTTAAAAAAAAATTCTTGATTTTAAACTATCAAAAAAATTATTCCTCTTCGATTTCTGGCTCGAACCACAAAAATCTTCTATCTTGTTATTTATATGAATCATACACAGACAAAAAACATCATTTAGATAATCATTCTAGACATAATCTACACACTAAATATTCAGCTCTAAATCGATAAATCTTTATATTTCGGAAAATTTATCATCGCAACATTTCACGCCTTCTCTCTCTCACAAACGAGAATGAGCGAAACTAATAAAGATAATAAGCACATTTTGACATGCATTATGGAGAGGCGAAAATTATTTATTAAAAAAGCTTTTATACTTAAAATGAATAAAATTTCCCTTTTTGTCTACGATAAAAATTTATAAAATCATATCAGAGCGAATATTTCTCTCTTTTTCATGCCCCAAAAAACACATATTTAATGAAATATCGAAGAAAACTCTTTAAAATTGCGAGCTTTACATTTAAAATTTCCACGCGAGGGCATTTAAGATTTGAAAATGTGAAAATTCAAATTTTGAATGCATTTACTTGGCTAAAAATTATCTAATCACATAAAAGAAAAAAATATCAAACTTGAGAATTTTATTTAAAATCATTTCGCATCTAAAAACTTTTAATGAGTGAAGTTTTTTCTAAAATTAATTTAAACTTTTGTCTCACTCGCATCCCCCAAAAATGAAGTAAAATAAATTATCAATAATTGCCGCTTGCGGACCGAAAACTTCATTATTGCATCATAAATCTCGCTTTCAATTCCTATGCGCAAAATTCTCTCTAAATGCTGTTGTTAAAGTTTTTAAATTTATTAAGATGCTGCGAGATGTTCGCACATCAAACACGCCCTCATTCGAGAAGAGCAATTTGCAACTTGTTTGTCGTTAATTGGCAAAGTTTTAACTCCGTATCCTTTTTTGGAGATTTTATCATCACTCAAAAAGAGTTTAACATGATAATGAAATCTGTTAACGCAACGGCAACGACTGGAGCTTTTTAGTAAAATTTAATTAATTGATTTTTTCACCAATTCGATGTTGACTTTGCTTTGGCGATGTTTCTTTTTAATTTGGGCTTTGAAAATTATTTTGTTGATAAGTGAAACGAAATGTGCGCTTTTAAAACTGAATTTAATTCCAATCTTATTCCAAAAAAAAATTAATTACGAATTTCTGTTGATAAAAATTAAAATAATTTTCTTCTTCTTTCGCGGACGAAATTGTTGAGCCTCGATGAAAAGTTTCGTTGTAATATTTTTTATTCTTTCTCCAATTTCAATTTTCATAAAAATAAAATGAAAAACTTTACACAATCAAAAAAAAGTTTGTTTTGTGTTCTTTTGTTCCCATTTTTCAGTTCATCATGAAATGCTTGTTTTGAGTTTATGCTCGATGGTAAAGGGAAGGGAAAAAAATAATAAATGACTCTTTTTAACTCAATTGAATATTCTACAAAAGAGATGAAAAAATTGACGCTGATAAAGTGACTTGAATTTTGAGACGTGATTCATATTTCAGGGAGAAAAACTTTTGCGGGATAAAAATTAATGCAGTGAATTATTGTGAAGTTTTAACCCTGTTTTAACATGCTGTAAATGATATAAACTGCCACAAGATATTCTTTAATTTTAATAGAAACAATTATCGAGTAAAAGTAAAAGAGTTCCATGAAATATGCGACAATCGAGGCCATAATGGTCGCCAACCAAATCACAAAGCCAAATTTTAAATCCTCAATGTCGAAAACTTTTGGCTCACGAGTAGGTTCCGGTGGACTTTTAAGTTCAACTTCAACCGAGTAACGAAACCAAAATTGAGGTATACCAGCGGCTATTAATGTATTTACGACTTTAGCGTTCAATGTGGCTGCAAAGTTATTGCGAAAGACACAAATTCCTTCGGGTGGAGCAATCAGGCGTTCTTTTAACAGTCCTGGCTGCTTTTCAATCACCATTTTCATCATTTTCATATCGACAAAGGACATTGGTGCAGCAGAGAGTGACTTTGGATCGAGCATGTTTAAGAACAATTGAGGCATGACAAAGAGAGGTTGAGACTCAATCTTAGGTCTGAAAATTATCAATTTTTAATTTAAAATTTACGTAAAAAAATAAAAAATTACCTCTGATGTTCAGGAATCAAATCTCTTACGAATTCAATGTACTTAAACTCATTTCCTGAAACTCCGTAAAGCGTATAATTTCTCTCTCTTAGGTCAGCAAAAGTTTCCGGTGGTGGCCTTTGTAAATCATTCGTAAACATCTCAAAGAAAACACCTTAAACATAAAAATGTAACGATATTAAAATTGAGAATTTTAAATGTTAAAATTAACCATGATAAGCTGTTCTCATGATGAGACAAAAATAAATGAAAGTTGTAAAGAGAATTCTTCCAAAATTATTCTCAGCCAGTTTTGTTTGTGCAATGCCAAAAATTACAGCCAAAGTATTGACTGCCGGCGTATTCACACCTTTTCCATAAAATATTTCTCGAAATTTGATTGATCTCGTGTTGATAAAACAAATTGCTAGAAATGCAGCGGTTAGAGTAATAATGAGGTACATCCAGGTGTCGTAGTCGAAAGGCAAAATCATTTTTTCGTAGTTGGAGTAAGGTTCGGTTGGCGAGTGAATTGCACAGACTATAGTTGAGAAAACTGCATCGCTGCAACTTATTGCACATCCACTTGAGTATTGAACTAAAAATGAGAAAATTTCTTAATTATGAATTTCTAAATTAAATCTCACCTTGCCAGTTTGAGGTCTGCTGTCTGAGCTGAACTCCTGGCTCATGTCTGTTTAATGTTCTCAACAGCGAAAAATTTCCAACCCTTGCAAAAGATTCAATAAACTGAACTTCTCTTCTTTCTCGTCTCTCGAGGGCTTCTGGGAAACGCGGATGTAGAAAACCCATTCCGTATTGATATAAAATATCGACAAAAGGCATATGAAAAATTATTGACCATGACTTTAAAACGCAGTTGTGGAATTTTAAGAACTTTGTTGGTATTTCAAGCGGTTCACGCCATTTTTGAGATTTTTTGTTAAAGGTGTTGTAGGTTATTAATTGTGTGGCATTGCAAAGGTCTGAAAAAGTTTTTTAATTTTATGAAAATTTTATTGATTTTTTTAATTTTCACCCTTTGTCCACCATTCGAAAGTTTTAAGTTCAATTTCTCTTTTTGTTTCTAATAGAAAAAATGAATACTGACTGATGTGACCGACATCCGCAGACGGATGGACTGGAATCAATATTTTCTCAAAATCTTCGGGATCACTAACGTATGTCAAAAAGTTTCTATCGGTTAGATTTCCTAAAATAATTGATTCAAAGCAACTCGAAAGAATCGAAGGATTTTCCACGAAAATTATTGTTGGTGAGGTGAGTTCGATGGGTTTGTCATTAATTCTATACTGAATTATGTTCGTTGAGTAATTTTCACTAAATTTTGCCATCAAACTGTTAATTATGCCTGAAAGTTGAGGTGAACTTTCTCCGCATACAAAAATATCGAAGTAAATTTCATCCTTCACAAAGAACTCAAAAGTGACATCGAATAAAGCCAAAATTGATAAAAGTTTGTCATTAGATCGATGAGTATTTATTTTAAAAATTGAAAATTGAAAAATTAGACACAAAATTACAATTTTTCTAATCATATTTTAATTAATGTAAGAGCTCATAAAATAGACAAAGAAAATTGATTTTTAGGAAAATTTGGAATAATCATCTGGAATTTCCAAACATTGATTTAAAAAATTTAAAACGTCATAAATTTTCATTTTTAATGGACTGCAATCATGAAAGATTAAATTTGATTCAAATAAATTCACCATGACTGCACACACATTGCTCTCTTTTTTTCAATGCAAAATTTTCCTCTTTAATTGAATCAAACAAATTAAATCATGTTCTGTTCGTTGACTCGAAAAATTGGTTTTTATGAAGAATTAATTTGCCACATCAAATGCGGTATGAGGACGCTAATTAGAATTCTCTTGTCACCGCATTTTACAGTGAAAGAAAGTAAAGCTGGAAAATTAGCGTTAATTGCCTTGCTTTAATTACATCAAATTTGCATCCTTTGAAAGTAAAGTGTCAGCACTTTTTACACGCGCGCGTTGCCATTGGAAATTTTACATCTCGTTCAATGAAGTGAGAAAGGTTTAAAAACCCACATTGAGTTGACACATTTTTCAACGGGATTTAGCTGACTATTTTTAAGGGATGGTTTACCCAAACTTTTTCTAAATATTTAAAAGCTTTAAATACAATCTTTGACATAAAAAGTTTTTATCCCTTTTTTCCCGCGAAAAGCTACAAAAACTTTTTTTCTCTAGCTTCGATGTCATTTTCACATTGCTCTCAACAGTCTCAATCACATTCCAGTGAAAAATATGAAAATTACTTTTTCACACACAAACAACTAACACTTCCGAGCGAGAATGGACACAAAAGTAAAGAAGAGAAAAAACTTTAATCAATTTTTATTGATGAGAAAAGTTTTTTCTCACAAAGCTCGATGTACCCATTTAGGGGATGCTTTTTTGTTTACGACAGCTCTATTGACATAGACTTCGTAGAGACACGTGATGAGCTGCGAAAAAAAGAGAGGGAAATTCATTACACGCTTACATACACTTTTTTAAAATTGAATGTCCGTAAAAAATTTCTTTGTGTTGGAGGATGAAAAGTTTTTATATCATTGACAAGGGTTTTGTTAGTAAAGAGCGGGAATTTATGATGATGAAGGATTAAAACTTTATATTTTAAATTATCAAGAAAGATTTAATTTTTATTAAAGTCATTAATCAAATTTAAATTTTATTAAACAAAAATTATTTGCATCAAAAAAGTATTTAAGAATTAAATTAAATTCAACAATCACTTTTTAAGCTTTTTTGTAAAACTTACTAACGACACTCTTATAAGTCGACGCGATGACAAACTTTTTTCCTTTCTGTGTTTGTTTTTCTGCTTAAATTTTTAAGTTTTCAGAAAGTTTTATCAAAAGTTGAGGCATTAAAAGTTTTACGTTCACCACACATTTTATTTATGCGCAAATATGCAAAGCACTTGCGACACATGAGTGAAAAATTAATTGCAAAAACGATTAAAATTACAAAAATTATGAAAAGGGAAAGTTTTTCTTGTTTTACAAACAAAAGTATTGCAATTAAGTTTGATTGATATCTTTTATTTAAATTTAATCATATTTAGTTCTTAAATATCTTGGATGTTGTGTTTCGGGATTTCCTTTGACTTTGAGCTCGTCCATGAACTTTTCCAAAAACTACATCAATTTTGCGAGAGCTTTACATTTTCTTGTTTGTTCAGCAAATTGAGATGAGAAGCGGAAAATTGTCGCTCAAATATTGGCTTAAGAGATTTTTATGTGAAATCAGACTAGTCTGCTAAGTTGTCTTGGGAAAATTAAGCGGCTCTTGATACCAATGATGGACAAACTTAAACTGTTGATAATCACGAAAAAGTGTTGACTCAGAGAATGTTAATTACGCTTCAATTGACTTTGTGCTTAATTAAATTGAAAGTGAAATTGTAATAGAGAGAACATTCTCGAAACCCCGATGTGGGTGTTGCTGCGTTAATAATTTTATTCACAAAAATTTAAGACTGACTGATTTTAAATTTAATTTAACTTCAGCTGATATTTCCAAATTAATTAAAATTACTCACAAATATGAATCAGCCAAATGTCCTCGAGCTCTTCACAAACCACTGAAAAATTAAATCTCAATTCTACAAAGTGAATTAACTTGCAAAATATTTTTTAATGATTAAAATTAATTGAGTCAGAAAATTAATTTTGATCTGCGCTCATTAACGAAAATTCATTCATTTTTTTGATTTTCCACTGAAAAAAACTTTATGAGTGGTTTCGAAATTACTTACTGAGAAAAAAGGCTTTTTGATATCAGCAGACTCAAAAGAGACGCAAGAGTTAATGAATTAATGAGAATTTCATGCTTGAATTAATTTTTAAAATCACTGAATTTAAATAATTTTTTGGTATCTTCTAAAATTTAATTTTGCATCAATTTAAAAATATTCTTTTTTTAGAATCAAGTCTCTAAATGAGAATGGACCAAATTTAAATTAAAAGGTAATTCAATACTGTCCAATTAAGCATTTTCCAAATATCCTCGAGAACTCTATGCCTCAAATTTCATACCATAAATTTTATTCAGCTCTGTTGGTTTCAAACCCATCAAATGGAATTCAATAGAAATTTTCAACTCATTTGTCGAATTTTACACTTCATCAACCATCATTCATTTGTCAGTAAATTAATCTGCTTAATGGTAGAATAGGTCATTAAGCATATAAAGTGAATGTTCTGGACGGTAATAGAATTCCCTTGCGGCAATAAGATGGTAAATTGCAAATGCAACATCATGACCATGGTGATAATCATTCAATGTGCAACATTAAATGAATGTCCGGAAATTTTAATTAACATTTCTCTTGATATCGATTTTGTGTGAGTGCAAGCATGGTGCTTAATGATGTTAATACATGTGGGAAAGATTTGTAAGGCTGTACTAATCCCACAATTTCAATTAAATGCTCATAATTACACAATCGACCGGATTATCCTGAAAGTGACGCAGTGGCATGCATCTGCCGGGCAAAGCTGTGTAACGAGCTAGTTTTGTATTTTCGAGGTAAGGATGAAATTATTTGACTTGTGGTTCAAATAATATCTTCCGGTCATTTGTGTATGAACATAACAATTCTATAAACATAATTTACACATTTTTCAATATCTCGAACATATTTTGGGAGAGCTTGAAGCCATTTAATAAAACAAACAGTCTGATAAACAGAGAGCAAGGTGTCGGTGCAGCAAACACCATAAATTTTCATATTGACAATCAACATTCAATTTCCTCTCCCTTGACCCACATTCATAAATTTCATTTATTGCAAATCATTTTCGGCTGGGTTTTGAGAGAGAGAAGAGAAAATTAATTTTAGTTTAAAGGAATTTTGTAGAGCTTTTGATAAAGCTTTTAAAAAGTTCAAAACTAAAAAGCTTTGAAAAAAGCTTAAATCAAATAGAGGCAAAAAAATTAAATCTTTCCACTTTAAAAAATCCTGTGCATATTACTTATTCAGTAAATCCCGTTAAGAAATCACTCAACTTAAAACCTTTTTTTAGCTTTTCATTCTCTGTAATTTTTCTTCTTCATGCTTTTATCACCGCAAAAAAAAAGTTAAAGAAAAAGAAAAATGTTCAACAAATAAATTCTTGCTCTCTTTTGCGACACTATGATGAATGTTTCGCAGGGAAATCAATCAAAATGTGACCTGAAATGCTTTTTTTCTGTCACATTTCTTTTACAGAGAGCCTTTTTGCTTTGTATTATGTTTGCTATGAGTAAAAAAGAAGAATATTTGCAAGGCGGGACGGGAAAATTTTATTTTCAGATTGAAATTAATGGATGCAACTTCCTTTTTGATTTTATAGCGTTGTATTTTCAATGATCATCTTTAAGCATCATAAAAATCCCCTCTCAAGGATGTTTGTGCTTTTTTGTGTTTATTCAATTTGTCTGGAATACGAAAAAATTTTGCTTGAGGATGTTTGCACATTGTAAACTTGTCAAACAGGAGTATGTGGTTGTGACTTTTTACCATTAAAAATGTAAAATGTTTTTAAGTTATCGAGAAATTTGTACATGATATTTTTTGAGTGGATATATTGATTTACAAAGTTTTCTATAAGCTTTCAATATCTCAAATTTGACATAATTTATTTTTGACACAATATGGACATTTATCTGTCATATCCATTTTCAATAGGTGAGCGATGTATTCCACTGTGGAATTTCCACATCACAATACCGATTGTTGTTTACTACTATTTTTATTAGATTTGGTCTGTCTCACGTCGTTAAGATGAAAAGATAAAAAAAACTTTTATGTGTTTACTGCTTGTCAAATTTTTAAGGTTTTTTTGAACTCAAATTTTTTTATGATCTTTCACTTGTGTCGTATAAAAATCTCACGTCTAGAATTCAAGCCAATAGCTTTAATTTTTTTACAGAAAATGTCTGATATTTAATGATAGTTTTTATCTAAAAAAATATTTTAATTAGGTATCAAAAAAAATCATATTTGCATCCTTCCGAAAGTTGCGATAAAATATTTAAATTTTTCCAAAGGTCGATTTTATTTGTTGCCTAAATAAAATTCTAAAAATACCATTTTGTTTACATCTTCAGCTGCTTTTTTCCCGAAAGTCTATTTAAAGAGGCAAATTTTACCTTCTCAGAATTTTTATTTCAACTCAAAAATTTTCCGTCATTTGAAAAAATCATAAAAAATTAAATGCGCAGAAATTTGCAAACAAAAAAAATCCTAAAGCCATGAAAAGGACGTTGCAAGGCAATGTTAAATAATAAATTTACACCTTCGACAATAACGATGTCGCTGTTTTCGCTGTGTTAGAAAAGTTTTTCTCGCTGCCATTGAAATATGACCGAAAGGCATTTCAAACGCTCCGTATTCCGTCATTTCGCCATCTCACTCACAAAAATGGCTTTTGTTCATTTTTTGTCATCTGTTTATTTCACCACTCGAGCAGAGTAACAGCAGAAAAAGCTCAATTCTCACTCACTTAAATAATTGATGACGTCAAAAATGTGTACACGAAGGCATTTGAGTTTAGCTAACATTTTTAGGAGAGTTTGTGAAGACTATACAGAAAAATGATTGCGGTGTGGGAGAAGAAGCAGGGGCTGGTCACTTTAAGTAAATTTTTAATTTAAAAATAATAAAATAATTTTAATAACGATTTTAAAATAGCAAAAATATTTCCTGAGTGTCCCTCCCCTTCTAAAATATCAAAAACGTTTTTCCCAACAGTAAAAAATAATAAATGCAATGCTCATATTTTGCTGTCGTTCGAGGCATATAATTCGGTGTGTAAAAAATGAGCATGAAGCACAGAGAGAGCAAAAAGTCGTTTGATGACTCTGAATAGAATGGCTAAAGACACACAGATATAAATTAAGTTTGATGGTCATAATAATAACAAATCATGTTAGTTTATCTTGAGCAATACTTCATTCAATTCGAATAGAGTCACATAACCGAAATTACAAAAGAGTTTATGCCTTTGGAAAGCCATTTGTATCAATGGTACTGAATCTTCTGGTGAGCTGTGCAAGAGATTCCATTTCTTCTTCGGACACTGGTTTTGGTGCTTTGGGAAGGAACCAGAATTTCTAGAAAAAAATATTTAAATTTTTATTTGACTTAAAACTTAACAAACTCACTTGTTCTTTTCCAAACTTCTTCGCCTCATGAAGTGTGTTCGGAAGTTTGTGGTGTAAAGTTTCGGGCAAGAACATTGCAGCAAGAAATCCAATCAAGCAGAGTGTACCTAAAATAGAAAAAGTTAAACTAAATTTGAACGCTACTAAACTTACTACAACTAAAGTTTAGTAGCGTTCAAATAAGCTATTGCCGCACGGACCGGTTAGAAAATCTGATTTCATCAGATGAGATAGGTCAGATACTCAAAGGACGGTAGCAACCATTACTGGTGCGCCATTGAGCCTCTCTGTTATAAGATGCAACTATTGTGCAGTAGTTATTTCAACCATAGAGCTTGGCACAACCGAAATAACAAATAGATATAGAGCGAATCTTTCAAGAATGAAGCAGGGAAGCATGCAAGTTGTCAACTTAAATTGGCAATTTGCAAAGAATCTCGTAAGATCGAGCATAGTGGAGTGCAATCCGACGCGATATCGGGTGGCCCAGGTTCGATTCCTGGCAGAGACACTATGCGAGATTTGATTTTTTGCTTTATTCTTGAAAAATGTTTAGTTAAACTAAATTATAGACAACTTTATCATCATCAATCTTACCCATGATAGCGTAGGGATATCTGACATCGTGCTCCGTTCCCAAGAAAATGATGTATGGACCGAACATCGCTAAAATATTCGCTACAATTGTACCGACTGCAATGCCAGATTGTCGCAAGCATGTCGGATAGATTTCCATCGATTGCAAATTGACTGCAAAGAAAACGACGCTCGCAAAAAATTTAACTACGACAACTGAAAACTGAAGTGCACTTTCGTATTCATTTTCTCTTGCAGTAAGCACAGCTGGCACACAAAAAATTGCCATCGCTAAGAAGGACAGAGCATTTGTAAATCGTCTTCCGATACGATCGCCAAGCCATCTGCCCATGAGATATGCAGGAAGCTCAATCATGCTCTGGTAAGCGAAGCTTAAAAAAGGATTTCCACCCATACGTGTTGAATTCATGAGAAGTACAAAGTAAGTCAAGGAGACATTTGTCCAACAGATAATGATGAGAGTCGTATTCTTAGCCAATCTCCAGCCGGTGAACAATGATGCGATTCCGAAAACTTGTTCAACCTGATCATTGGGAAGCATTTCCTTTAAGAGCTTCTCCGTCACAATCACATCTTTGCCATTAATTTTGGCAATACGATTAAGCTCCACTGCACATCTGTCGAGATATCTCTTTGTTGCCAGCCACCTAGATTTTATTTGTTGATGTGATTTTTATGTTTGGAATTTCTAGAGAAAAATTCGACGCTCACCTCGGACTCTCAATCATATATTTTGGCCACATAGCAAACATAACAATTGGCGCTGATGTAATTAAGAGAAACCAAGTCCAATCTCTAACGACCCAAAATACCATAGGCATGATACTCAACCCGATTGTCCATCCAACGCATTGAAGCATTGCAATTTTTCCTCGATCCTCTTCTTTCGATGTTTCCATTGCAATAATTAATGGACTAAGGAAAATTGACATGCTCGTCAGCATGGAGATTATGGATGCGGCAGCGAATAGAACGTAGGTAGATGCTGTAAATATCGTTGCGAGGCGACCGACAAGAAGGAGAATTGCACTGAAATAAAACACTGGACGGCGACCCATGCTGTAAAGTGGAAATTGTCAAGTATTTATAGAGGGTTGAAAATAAATTATGTAAATTTTAAAAAAATAAGTAATTAATGAATAAAAAATGTCAAATGACATAATTTAATTTCAACCCCATCGAATGCAATTTAATTTCTCACGTGTCACCGAGTTGACCAAAGAAAAACGTTCCAACCACTTCACCGATGCGATGAAAAACAAATACGTTTGTTTGCAGCAACACATCATCACACACCCAGTCTTGATCCGAGACGGCTGTACGTTCATACCACGTTTTATCATAATCGTAGCCGAAAGCACATGCTAGGGAGAAATGAGAAGGCGTGTAAATGCGAGAATAAAATTTATGGAGGTTTTTATCCTTACAAATCGTATCATTTTTTGTGAAACTCCATTGATCAATCGACAAATGCTCTACGGCTGAAATATTGTACATCTTGCAGCCACTATGACTCAATACGCCACGATTATCCGTTTCACTAAAAAAGATTTTTGTAAATTATGAGAGAAAATAAATGTGAGATTTAAAAATGACAAGAACATGTAATTAATGATGAATGTAAGTAAAAAGTTAAATGCAACAATGTCATGAATTATTAAAATAATTTTTCACTGAATGAATCAGCCCACGCGTGTACTTACAAAGGTATTGTGAGATTTCTCCATTCATCGGGGCTCATGCTGAAATTTTCTCTGCCAGGTACGAGGCACGTGTGCTCAGGTTCATTTAATACCATTATAATATTCATGAAGCTCATTGATGCAAAGCACACAAGAGCAACATTAAAGAAATAATTAAAAATTCTCTGAAACTTTCCGTCGTTGCCGACGAGCTCCATGATTTTATCAAATGCGGCATCCTCTTGATCTTCCATGCTTTATTTTTTCTCTTTGCCAAAGTCCTTACTGAGAATAATAATAATCTTCAATCCTGGATAACAAACACGTTGCCTTCTTTTTATTGCTAGGGATTTTCAAGCTTGACAACGCGATTTTTCTTTATTTGATGTTCAAACAAATCATAATTTTTTTTTTGATAAGATATAAAGATCACAACTACTACGAAGAGCCGCCTGATTATTGTTCTGTAAACAAAAATTCAGAATAAAACGTTCACCTTGAAAATTTTTATGAGATAGTTTATGATGCAGGAAAAACTTAATAAGAATGTCATGAACAATTTCATTTCAGGGCAATCAATGTGCGTGGATTAATTTAGTTGAAGGGAAAAAGTTTACAAATTTCTAAAATTGAATTTTCTGCAATATAAAAATAAATCTTGATTGTTTGGGGAGAGTTGCGCGCCCCCTTTCATAGTGTTAAAAGGCCGAAAAGTTAAAGTTGTTCGAGTGTAGTAGTTACAAATCAAGTTAAAAAAAATTTTTTTTTTCTATCTTTAAAAAAAGAAAAAAAAAAATAATAACCTTACTACCCATCTAAAAAAAAAAAAAAAAAAAAAAAAAAAAAAAAAAAACTTTTTTCTCCAAAAAAATTTTTTTTTTCCAACCTGGGTTTCACCCCCCCAGGTAGGCGATTCCCGCGGGGACGTCTGCTGGAAAAAAAAAAATAAAAAAAAAAAAAAAAAAAAATATAAAAATAAATCTTGATTGTTTCAATATTCAATGTCAACAAACACTTGAAAATCACATTGCGAAACTTTTTGTTTTATTTACTCGAAAATTTGAAATTATTTTTGGAGAGATTTTCTTGGAATTTAATAAACTTTTATGACGTACATTTTAAAATTGAGAATGCAATCAAATTTGTTACGACCGTTCGAATAATCTCTGAACCCTTTAAGCAAGTAGAACACTTCTCAACTGACTTTTATCAGCTGCAACTGCTCGAATTGAATGAACACTTTCGACTGAGTGCTGCTGGCAATCACTTTAATGTTTTTAAAGTGATGATTATGAGATAAGGCAATTTTCACATATACGCAGTCAAGAGATTCTCTTTATTTGAAAAATATCTCAAGTTGTATTCTCTCGATAAGAAGAAATAAAATAGTTTACGGAAAAATCTTACAGATTATTATAAAAGGGTGACCAAAAAGTAAATTTTTGATAATTTTCATTCATCAAAAATTTTATTTTTTCAGAATTCCTGAAAATCATTAAATTTTTCACAAATGCTAAATTGTTGCTCATTTTTTGTTCCAAAAAAAGAAACAAAGGAAATTTTTAAGCATCTTAAGAGGTTACTTCTTACCTTCAATTTCATACTTCACTTTCCCTCATTTATGGAACGAACAAACTTCTCAACTTGCACTTGTTGATGTTTTTCTTTCGATGGAATATTCTTCAATGTCAAGATGCTAGAAAACTTTCCCTTCTCTACTTCAACCTTTCTCCTGATGAAAAATTCGCAAAAGGGTTCTCTTGAGAAAGACAGATGAAAAATTTTCGGCCATCAACAAAATTCTCACTCACTCTCCTCTGTAAGAAGTTCATCCACTCGACAAATATTCACGTTTGGCCCTTTTTCGCATCAGCCTTCGCACTCTTGTTTGTTTGAATAAAGCTCTTTGCTTTACTTCGCATCATTGAGTTCAAAGGAAGTGATGATAAAAAGGAACAAGTAAAAAGCAGATGGGCTGTTGTTAAGAGGATTCACAATCTTTTGTAATCGAAATTTGGAAAAATAACATTTCATTAAATATGGAAATCTGATTAAATTTTTTAAAAAAGTTAATTCTGCGAGTTCACCCTGGCTGCTCAATAAAAATTTGCTCAAACTCTTTTTTGATAATCCAGACATCCTTTTTAAAATTTTTAAGCATCCATTTAATAGTTTTGGGATTGAACTCAGATCGTTAAGGGAAGAAAAGTAATTACATTCATTTCCTCATGCCATATTTTCCTGTAATTTGTAAAAGATTCTCTTCGCGCTGAGGCTCTGGAGGCGACGAAGGAAAAAGTTTTCACATTTATTTTGCATAAAATGATGCTTTTCTGAGAAAGATTTTGCGAGGATATGAAGGAAAAACTTTTTGTGTTTTTTAAATGCTGCATTTTCTGCATGTTGATTTAAATGTGGATGTTTGTTGGTTGCGTCATGAAAATTTAAAACTCAGTTTTGTTTTATTGAATTTTTATTTGATTGACGGAACTTAAAAATGACCCAATCGCTATGTAAAAAATGCTGATGATGTTAAGGTTAGGGGTTGAATAATTTTATAAGTTTTTCAAGACACTTTTAGAGGGCATCGCGTTGCAATAAATTTTAATTTAATTCAACTTAATTATTTTACAGTTTTTCCTTTTGTATAGATAGTAAAAATATTAAAAATTACTTTAATCGCATAATCCAACATTCAGACTTCGTTGAACATTTTTTATTTTTTTTCCATGCTCGTCTGCTTTTTCCTCCAGTTTTTTCATCCGACACCGGAAAACAATAGAAAAAAATTGTGAGGGAAAGAAGAAAAAATTGTTGAGCAACATGAATAATGTTTGCATGAGGGAAAAAATGGAAATTTATGATGCCAAATTTGTTCACAAAATAGGAAGTTCCCATTTCATAAAGTAATAATGTGAGTGTTGTTGTAGATTTATGAAAAGTGTGAAATTTTTCGGGAAGTTTATTAATCAAGTTTATTTGTTTGAGTTAAAGCATTAAGTTTTAAATTTTTAAAGTCCTAAAAGTTTTTTAAATCATAAATTAAAGTTCCATTTCATGGTTGACAACCCATGAAAAGTAAATCGAAAGTAGCGACAAAAGTTTGGGACAAAGCAGTTCAATTGTTATTTAAATAATGTTTGCTATTTTGATTTATGAACTTGGGGTACTCTCATTATTTCGGTCCACACGGCATAAACTTTTTATTGCCGTTGATCTCGCACAATATGCTGATGATGTCTATCTGTAAACGTTTTACTGCTTCTTCCATGCAAGCATTAATTTATGAGGAGCAAAAACATTTTCAGCACCGAGTTGGAGAGCAAAAACAAAAGCAAATCGCATTAACAAAAATTAATGTTTTATTATGATGTCGCGGCTTGAAGATTTAAAATACGACTCGAATGCTATTTTATTTTTTGCGTCTTTTAAAAAAATAATGGCCATTTTCCTGAAAATAATTTCACAAAAAATAATAATGATCTCATCATTTTTAGATGAAGGCAAGGACAATATTTTGCTGATTGGACAAAAGTCGAAAATGAGTATTTTCTTTTTGTTTTAGGAAATCAAGTCAATTTAGCTTAGGTTGAGTTTTTTGATTTTTTGCGTGTTTGTACCTTTGAGGAAAATGTAAAAATAAATTATGACTAGAAATTTCAGGAAAACAGTTTCGTCTTCATTTTAAATGCAACACATTGTAAAATGTAAATGCGTACATGCAATTTTGGATTTTAATTTTGGATCATACTAAAGTTTCAATTACATTTTCAGTAATGTGTAATGTTGACAACAAAACAGAAAATAAACACAAGAACATCTTTGAGAAACGTGCTTTGAATGCTTAAACATGTTTAAGGAAAATACATAATTTTGAATACTTAAATATTTTATTTAAAAATCTAACAATGTCGTGCAAAAGTTATTGAGAATGCATTCAAACTACAAATCGACGTAATTTAAATCTGTACACATTCATTTACAACAAGAAAATTTAAAGTTGGCAAGCCAGATATTTTTTTATTTAATAAATTATTGTTAAAAAAACTACTAAAAAGTTTAAATATCAAAGATTTAGGGAGCATGAAATGCTAAGCCTCTAAGGAAATTGTTAATATGTCTTAAATTTTAAACCACGATTTCAATTTATAGCTAAGGTAATTAAAAAATTTTAATGTTGTGAAAATGGAGTAAAGATTAAAATTTTGTTTTAAAATGAGAGCATAACGCACAGAAAGAAAGACATTTTGGTAAAGTATATAAAAGATTTTTTTCTGATAATGATATCACGTGTCTTCCATCCTTCACTCGTAAGAATTCACTTTGAAAAAAGCACATGATGGCATTTTTGATATTAACTTTTAAAACATTTCTTATTGTTTTCTTTCTTTCGTTCATGATGTCATTTTAAAATGCCTAAATTTTTGGTTTTGTTGATCATGACAGAAGGTGAATATAAATTTTATTCTTTTTTTAATTTTTACAATGCACAAAAAGTAAATTTTCCGTTAAAATTTGAATTTTTTATTCCTTTTCTGTGTCAAATTTTTCTTCAAAAGTTTTTCCGTAATCACAAGTGGATAAAAATGAAAATTATTGTTGAGCTTTTATTTAATCAGAAATCCTTCAAAAAGCACAATGAAAGGAAAATATAATAAAAAATAGCTGGAAGCCTTTTTCATATCAACCCACACACGCGCGAGGGCTTACTCTTAAGGAAATCTTGAATTTACCTTGCTTTCGTTCTCTTTTGTCAACGATACTTGACTACAATAAGCTTCAAAAATATTTTCCTTTTGTAAACATAATTCTGCAGGAGGAAATTCAATAAACATTTGTTAGATTTTAAGTACTCAAAGAAATCTCTGTTGGTTACATAAAACGATTACAAGGGCTCTAAATTAATAAATTTTATAAAATATTTATTACCACTCCCTGCAATTTACAATGCTTTATAGAAATAATTTAGGGAACTCCTTTCGCTATGTAAAAGCATCATTAATATAATTATAATAATTTTAAATCTCACAATAGAGTTATTGTTGTTTTTCTCTCACTAGTTAAGCATAAATTTAACCGAACCTGCTGTTGTGAGGATCTTTTGTATAACTATTATGTCATGGTTGAAAATTTCATTAAATTTTGAATAGCGGCGGTGGTTATTGAGCATGAAAAGGCAGCTCCTAATATTTCACTCTGCGTACCCTCGTAGCACAAGAAAACTCTTTTTTTACTCTTTAAACCTTTAATTTCCCTTTCTTTTTTCTTTTAAAACTTTTTAACCCCCTTTTTTTCCCTTTTAATTTTTTCCTTACCCCTTACTTTACCCTTTTTTTTCTTTCCCTTTTCCCTTTTTTCTTTTACCCCTTCTTCCTTTTTTACCTTAACCCTTCTTTACCTTTCCCCTTTTTAATTTTACTTTACCCCTTTTTACTTTAATTTCATTCCCTCTTTCTTTCCTTTTTATATTTTAATCAACTTTACCCCTCTTAACTTTTAAATTCACTACCTCCCCCCACCCCCAACTCATTACCTCCCGCCCCATCAATCTTTCAAAAAAACCAAGAAAAATTAAAAAAAAACCTTCCCCCTTAATATTTACCTCAAGAAAAATTAATAATTTCAACAACAACTAAAAAAACTAAAAACAAAAACAAAAACGAAAAACACAAAAATAAATTAAATATATCTACAAAAAAATATACTAATAAAAATAGAGAAAAATGAAAAAAAAACGGACGAAAAAAATGGAGAAAAAAAAAAGAAATATGAAATCACGAACTAAAAAAACATCCTAAAGGGAAAAAAGAAAAAATTTTCTACCACAAAGAGAAAAACTTCCACAAAATCTTCGAAAAAAGAAGACGGAAAGGAGGGGGAAAAAAACTACGGGGAAAAAAAAATATAAAAAAAAAGGAAAAAAAAAAGAATAACCAATACAAAAAAAAAATATAATAAAAAAAAGACAAAACCAAAAAAAAAAGGACGAGGAAAAACAACAAAAAAAGGGAACGGGGAAAAGAAAAAAAAAGCAAAACAAAAAAAGCCAAAAAAACCAAAAGAGCCAAAAAAAAAAGCCAAAAAACAAAATTTTTATTTTCAAAAACACACGAGAAAGCATAGAAACCAAAAAACAACAAAAAAAAATAAAAAAAAACAACAAAAAAAAAAAACAAAAAATAACAAACACAGAGGGTATAATTTAATCTTTTTTCAAAATGCAACCCGTAAAGGAAGAAAGCCTAAAAAGTTTCCCTTTTAACGGATAATAGAAAAATATTAAATTGCGAGCAAAACTACAAATTTTTGATTTTAAATAATTTTAATTATTGTGAATATTTCAAGAGATTAAAGTTTTCGAAAATTTAAAAAATCATCAAGTTTAAAAGAAATTTTTAATCACGTGCTAGAAAATTTTTACCCCAAAACCCTTTTAAACACCAAACAACAAAACTTTAATTAATTTTTAATTTTTATCGTCACGAAAAGCAATTAAGTAAAGAATTTCACTGCTTTAGTGAAATAAATGTGTTTTATCGTAAAGAATTTCACCATCAGCAATTGCATTCAAACCCTCATCCATTAAAATACAATGCGATGCAATGTAAAAGGATTTTTGTTTGTTTTGTTAAATGCGGGAGAAAAGCTTCATTGCATTGTGCAATAGCTGCAAAAAAAAATAAAGTGAGATTTTCTTTTAAATGATTCCATTTGTGAAATACTTAAGTACGAAAAATATATCAAGGGATGGACACTTTAGCTCACACCTTGACAATCTCATTAATTTTTAAATTGACTTCAGTTAAACGCTCTAAAATTAAATATAGTCAAGTGAAATTAATTTCAATTCCCATAACACACCTTTATTTAATCTACAAACTGTTGCACATTGAAGCTCAACGATAATCAAATCGAAAAGGGTTCTCTCGACCAAAGCATTAAAAATTCAATTCAACTTAACGAAGTGTCAATTAAGTTTACACTTTGTAATTTCTCCAGTGCGGTTTTCCGTTCCTCAAATGCCTCGCCCATTTTCCTTTACAACTTTCTCTCTCTCTCACTCACTCACTTCCTGATTGTGTAAATATGAGTGGGAGTAAAATTAATTTTATTATTATTAGAGTTCTCTCTTAACTTTTTTAGTGTCGGCACTTGCGGTTTTATAGGGTTGAAGATATCCACTTAAAGTTTATGCTCGAGTGAAAGCTGAGGTTATGAAGCGATGATGCGAGGTAAAATGAGAGGATGAAAATATTTAAAGACACGCTTTTGAGAATTGGATTTAAAAATATTTTTCAATAGCATAAAATTTATTCAAAAATCATTTGAAAAACGGCCAATTTGACAAGAAAATATTTATTTAACATTATTTACTGTCTATGTTTTAGCAATTTATGTCGTTGATGCTTGCGGATTAATTTTTTCTTTAAATTATTCAAACACGCAAAGAAGATTTAAATTTGTTCCTTCTGCACCCAAAAAAATATAATAATGATAATCATATTCGGGGAAGAACTCGATGGTAAATTTTATTCTCGCTGAATTTCTGCGATAAAATCAATATTGATTGATGATACCATGACAGCTTACATCTAAGAAGAATTGAGTGCGAGAAGAGATTGTGGGAAAAATATTGTCGGCATTTCATTTTGTTTCGTCTTTCATTCTTCACTGAGTTTATTTTTCAAGGCTTGTTAAAAAGTTTTTCATTTTCTTTATTTTCAGGCTCAGCTGTTGAGTTTAAGGAAAAAAAGCGCAAATTAGATTTTTCTTGCCGTAATAAATTAAATTTTTTCTCTTTAAGGGTTTGCTAATGAAAATTTTATCAATCAAAGTCGCGACTTTGTGTAGGTAATTTGAGTTTTTGATTTCCATAGAAAATAAAAAATAAAATTTATTGAATTTTCATGTTGCCAATCTCAATCTGCCATGATGGATTGAAATTGAAGTTCACGCTTTGAAGGATGTGAGAAAAGGAAATATTTTTTTTTTGCATTTTACATAGCTTTGAGACATTTTGAGATTACACGCGTAAATCTAACTCCATTATGTTCAGAAATGTCGCATTTTATTTCGAACCAAATAACAATCGCAAGAAAATCAACAGAAAATTTCTTGAGGCGAGAAAAATTTCAATTTCAAGTGATTTATTGCCATTAATTTTTTATGTTTACATGATCGATAATCGGGATAATAAGAAGGTAGTGAGCGTTCATAACTCATGTGAGCAGAATGTGTGCTAGCACAGTAATTGAAAGTTGCCATGAGTTTCAACTCTTTAAAAAAAATTTATGAAAGAGAAAAATTTTATGAATTTGTTGACAATTTTTATTCTTAGATGAGATCTGAAGCCACTTCCAAATAATCAACTAAAACTCAACAGATGTTCAGCCAAGATATGATGGTAAAATATTTCCTAAATATTCTTCAAAAATTGCAATTTTATGCCTTAATTTTTCACATTTCTCGCTCTTTCTACAGCCGGCTTTTTTATTACCCCCAGTGAAATTTGCAGATCATCAGGGAAATTTCCTTTCATCTTCGCGCTGTTATGCTTTTGAATTTTTCTTTTCATCAGTAAAAAAAATTATTTTAAGAATTTATTAAAGAAAAATTATCAACACGAGCGTACAAATTTTAAACGGGTTTATTGGGTCAATTTATTTATCAATTTGCGCTAAATTATGTCCAATAAAAATGAAAACAATTCGAGCTAAATTTATTATCAACTGATTGCTCTCGAATATAAAAAGAAAATTATCAAATTATTTTCGATTAGTATGAAATTGAAATTGTATTGATGAACATTTCTCTCGACGTAATTTTTGGATTAATTGGATTATCGGCAGGATTGGTGGTTCTCTTGCTTGGATGCTACAAAACAATTGTCATTATAAAAGATGATGTTAAATCAAATCCGAGACAGAGGCAACAAAGTAAGAGACGTGAAATAAATTTTAAAGTTTAACTCATTTAATATTTTTTAGGACGGAATTCTCTCGACGATGCAAATTTAAATTTTCAATCTTGTGAGTCCACAATTAATCAACCACCACCATCTTATGAAATCGCAGTCGTGATTGATCCTCCTTCTTATAATGAAATTGTACAAAAAGATCTTCAGAATAAAAATACGTTTTAACAATTTGATAATTATTTAATAATTTAGGGTGTGTCATAGATTTTCCAAATATTTAAAGTACTTTTTCATTGACGCTTGCAAATTTTGACGTCTGATGGTGACTCACTTTTGTTTATGTTTTAAAATATAAAAGTTCACCTGAAAATTTAATCTTGATATGATATCGCAACAAATAATTTAAGGGGTAGACAATCTAAAATATATGAGAAATAAAAAAGATAATTTAATAAAACTTAATTAAAGTAAGAGAGAAAAAATTTAAAGTAAGTAAAAATTAGATTCTAATCCTTAAAATAATTACAAATGCTCTCGGACTATATAAAAAAATTACTTCTGATTTTGATCAGTTTGAAAAATTATTTAGTTAATGGATGACCAACGCATTTTGTGGCTTGACATTATAATAATTTTAGTTGTGAGTGTTTTGAGTGTTTTTTTTGCAGTTGTTATTACACTTTTGAGTTTAAAATATGCAACTAGAAGAGATCGTCTTTATTTGTCAGGTAAATTTATTTTCATTTTGTTATATTTTAACTAATTTTTCAAACTCAAACAGTTTCACAAAGCCGATGCATGCGTTTCTGGGGGTTTTCAGGTCTAGGAGAGCCACATCCAAGTATTCCAAGCTCAGAAGTTCCAAGCTATTATGAATTGATTTGCAATTCAAAAAGTGTCAAAGTTGTTAATTTTATAAGGTTAACTTACCAAAGTAATAGGGATTTGCAAGGTATTACATATCAAAACGCTACAACTATCCGACCTGCAAGACCTCCACGAAGTCAAAATAGTTCAACGACTCGTGATATAAATCCACCTTGTTATGATGATGTTGTCATTACTATCGATCTTCCAACCTATAACGAAGCTATCCAATCAAGATAAAAAATTTACGATTAGATTCGAATTTTACAAAATAAACTTAAGTAAGATTGTATGTTGTTAAGAATATGAAAAATCAAATAATTATTATGAAAATAAAAAAATATATTTTAATTAATATCTTCAAGTTTTATTTCTAAAATATGTGAGTATAAAGGCATTCTCTATTTTTTTGAGGAATTTTATGTAAAAATTTTAACTCGAGAAGTAAAAACGTTTCTGACACAAACAAACACTTGAAAAACGTTTTTAAAAACAACAACAACAAGATTTGATAATTTATTTATTTTGAGAATTTATTTCGTATAAATTGGAAGAAAGCTCACTCATAAAAGTCATTCTTGCACTAATTGGTTTAAGTCATGAACACAGTTCAATCAATTCTGATAGTGTTAATAATTCTTTTACAATTGATTATTAAAATTTGCATAATTAAATGGATTAGACGTCATCGTTCAGGTAAATTCAAAAAAAAATTATAATTTAATAAATTTTTAAATAAATAAATTTTGGATTAAATTTTTACAATTAATCTTCTATTGCCACCACGTGACTCGGTGAATCATAACGATTCACACTTGAGAAGTTTAAAAATAACTCAAATCTATCGATAATTGAAATTATGACGTCAACATTCTTGTTATCAGGAGTAAAAACTTTTTTGATAGCACATGCTATAAAATTGAAACCAGTTTGGGAATTTAATTCAGTTCTAAAATTGATTACTTTAGTTGATGTATAATTTCCTGCCAGTACTTGCTTTTTTTCTTATTTTGGCCATTATAAAAATTAGTATAATGTTGATAAAACATCGACGGCTCCAAGGTATTAATTGTGATATAAAAGTGATTGAAAATTTATTTTATTTTATTTTAATCTCAGTTTCTTTTTTAGATCCACCTCAAACTGTCACACCAATTCCAGAGCCAAGTTTTGTGAGATCTGAAACAGAAATTCGCACGGAAGGAAATCTCACTTCATCTCAATCTCAAGTCTTCACAATCTTTGATGCTCAAAATATGACTGACCTTCCATCATATCATGATGTTGTCATTATCGATTTGCCGACCTATGATGAAATTATGCAAAATAATCAAAATATGGAATTTGACCGCAGTTTTGTACAGAGATAGTTGAAATATTTAAGGAAACTTGAGATAAACTTTTTCATCGTCATAAGTCCGACCTTAAGTTGGTGTGAACTTTAAATCATGAAAGCTTGAGTTTGTTGGATTACATTTATAATCTCACGATAACTGAACAATAAAAAGCAAATTAAAGTTTTATTTAACCGAGTTCAACAAAAAGTGTAGTAAATGAGTGATTCCGAAAGTTTTGAGACTTTAATTTTTTTTTCATTCTTCGCGGCCTTGTTAACAATTGTCATATGTTGCGTTTTAAATGGATTTGATGAATCAACAAAACACGAGAATTTTACAATTCATTGATAACTTTCGATAAAGGAATTCAAAACCCGTGTGCGATAAACAGAAGCAATAAAATTTATTTACACCAATCGATAAGTTTCTTTGCAATGACTGAGTGATTCATTTCTTACAAAACCGAAGCTGAAAGATAGATCACAAAGTGCTTTATTGTCTATAATTGAAAATTATAATCAAAGGCAGTCTTCAAAGAGTTGTTTGAGGAGTAAGTTATGGCAGTGATTCCTCTCCAAGAATGGATTTTTATCTATTTAATAATTATTTTGATCGTGATTGTAATAATTATGAAATTTCTTCCAAAAGTTGGAATCTTAACAGGTGAAATTTAATTTTATTATAAAAATTTAATTTATTATTAAAAATTTAATTAAATTAATTATTTTTTAAGAGTCTTCTCTTCCACCTCAACCTTCAATTTTTACGATCGATGGCAACACTGACCCGCCACATTATGACGACATAATTGCACTCGATCTCCCTTCATATGAAGAAGCAACACATGAAAGATTTTTATATTGAATGTCACACGTTTGCATCAGAAAACTGTCTGTGACATTTTTAAAGCTAGCACTTGATGTCGAGTTCAAATGTCATGATTGCAATGTAAATAGTAACGAGCAGCCACTTCAGACTTTCTCTCTTAGAAAAATTATCGTGATGCAATCTCAGCACTCAAGAAAGTAAGTCGCGGTCGTTATCACTAATTTTTTGTTTTGTTTTCATTTCCTCAAATATTGTTTAAAGCTCTCCAGAAATTTGTCGCAATTGTCAGTTGTAAACTGTTGATAGAGCTAAAAGGTTGACTTGACTCACTGAAAAAAATGAACACAATGGACTTTTCCATCCTAGTAATAGCTTACAGTATTTTCACAACTGTCGGAATTATTTTCTTCAGACACATTTATAGGAAAAGAAGGCACATTTTATTACGTAAGTTTTACTTTAAAAATCGTAATTTTAGAGATAAAAAATCAACTTGATTTCTTTTTAGAATCCCGAAATCGAACTCCTACGAGAGGAAATCAACCGCAAGTTTTCACAATTTATGGCAACCAACAGCCGCCTCATGTTGAAGATGATCTCCCAAAATATTGTGAAGTCGTCATCTCTGATCCACCCACATATTTTGAAGCAGTTGAAAAGGAGAAAAATGAAAAATATTAAAAGTCATTTTAGTGCTTTGATAAGTGCAAAACTTTTACAAAAAAAACAATTGTAGCCATGCAAAAATTGAACTAAGTGCAGTTCATTCATTAATTAAGTGAACTCATAAAAAGTCGCATGTGCGATCATAAAATATAAGTGTAGGTTGTAAAGTTGTGAAAAATTATGGTGAGAAGATAACTGCGAGAATTAATTGCGTTATTTTTCACATGACACGCGAAGTACTTTTGACACCGAAAAACTTTTTTATCGGGAGTAAAATTTATGACATTTTAGATAGAAGTGGACACACGTACACGTGTGCAGATTTTTAATTGTTGTTTTTAGTATGTTATCAATGTTTTTTGTTGAAAATATTTTTTTCACTGGTTCGATCAAGATTGTGAAATGGGTTCAGTGTTTATTAGGATAACAGTACTTAAATTATAGAATTTAAAAAATTATTTATTAGCCGGTAAAACTTTACCTCAAACTCTTAACCCAAAATATTTTCTAAATCGAAAAATTTATTAACATTGTACAAAGTGATTAAACATAAACTCAAATATTTCTTAAGATTTTCTACAAGAGCACCTGATAGTGAAATAAATTTATACTTTTACCACAAAAATTAATTGTTCTTGAAACTTTTTTCAGCAATCTCTTGGTCACCTGCACAAATAGAGAGAGATGTCTTAAGCTTAACCACTTGAATCTCTCTTTTTTAACAGAAATTTTAAGATATTTTTTATACGAAAACCATAAGAAAAAGTTTTCTTTTGTGTGCACTTTTTTCCTTTAAATGCTCCTGTCTCAACGGACGATAAACTTTTTGTCATGCTGAAACTGTATAACGATGAGCTCGTCCTGAATATTCAAAATATTATTTTACTTTTATTCTGACAGGATGAAACCTTCCAAAAAAAGAGGAAGTTGATAAGATAATCAAGGGTTGGATGAATGAACTTTTAAAAAATTATTAAATTAAAAAATGTTTTTAATTAATTTGAAAATTTAAAATTTTTATAAAATAATAAATGCATTTTTACCCTTCGGCCCTTGAAGAGAGTTTACGGCACATTTTATCAGATGAAAAGCAAGAAAGTTCAGTTTCAGTTCACAGAGTGAATTAGCCACTGATGACGGAAGTTTCGAGCAAAAGTTTCCGTAGCAACGGGAGAGAAAGGTCGCATTTACATCTGCGAGAGATGTGCATTTGAGCTTAAACGGAAGCTAAATGGAAATTGAATTCTCTTTCAATGGAGTTTCGAGGGTGGTTTGAAAGTTTTTTCTTATGCAAAAAAATGATGAAATTGTCATTGGAGCGTGGTTAAATTTTCCAAATGAAGCTTTGTTAGTGACCGCAATTTTAGTTTTCAACAATTCGATTCATTAAGCAAGATGCAGAGCTCCACTGATTGCTCCATTTTCAGTATCGAAAAAAATCTCTCTCGCTACGACCTTAAAGTGCTCTCCGTGGGAAAATTTAATTTTCATCAAGACAAAATTGTCATAGAGACTGAAAAGTGAGCGAGTAAAGAAGACCAACAAGTTTGTAACCCTTGATTGTTTTTCACTCAACAAAATCTTCTTTAACATTCATTCATTGTTGATTAAATGAAGAAGCTGAAAAAATATTTCCATTCATTGAGATAAAATTCGAGGAATTGCCGAGCATCTTGAAAGAGAATTTAAGTCAAAATAGAGTGGGATCAAAGGTTAAATATTTTCATTCAGAATTTGTTGTTGAGTCCCACGTTTAAAATTATTTCAGCATAAAAAAATTTATTTAATAAATTGAACTTTATTAAAAACGATTAAAGAAAGCTCACAATTTCACATCCAGAAAATTCAATTCAACAGTAGACAATTTTCTAATTTGCTTTGGCTTATTCTCTATCTTTTCATTGCCCGATTCCGTAGCATGTAGCACAATTTTATATCTCCCTTGCCGAATGCTGATTGAATTGAATCCAAAACTGACATTTTCAATTTAGGTTTTTATTGTCAATGCTCTCTCTTTCCGAAGAAGCTGAGACAGCGGAAGGAAGAGAGTTTAGGCTATGTGAGCAACTCTTTCGCTTCGACATGCACACACGTGTTTGTTTGGAATTAAATAATCCATTTTGTGGAATTTTCAATCATGTCTCTTTTGATGCTCTCTAAATGTTGACCAGGATGTTTGGCTGAAAATTGCAACAAGCACTCAAATTGGATTTTGAAATGCGAGTTGACTAAGTTGAGGACAGGTTAATATGGAATGATTTGAAGTTTTTCAAGGTCCTCAAATTTATGTCGAAAGGACTGAAGATTTTACGGCAACGAATTTTGTAAAATTTGCCTTAAATATTTTATTCAGAAAACACTAAATGACCACACTTGTGTCAGAGAAAGTGTCAACAGTAGAAAAGATTTTAATTAAGTTTACATCATCATCACTCTCTCGCTTCGAGAAACTCACTCGTATCTACTGAAGTGAGTGTAGAGTCTCGGGCTCCACTAATTAATTAATAAAGACCGTTTAATATATATTTTGGTTCTTCTTTATTCTCGTGCTACACAACAACTACCTTTCTAACTCAAACTTACAGTCTTCACCCGAATAATCGGTTTATCTAAAATAACCGTTAAGTCACGTCCCTACACCCTCCAACTGACCAATAAAACGGTAACCAACAAAAGATTAAAATACACATTTTAATTTATTTTATTTTTAATCTCCTTCTCTTTTTTCCTCCTTTCCCTGGTCCCTTCATTATCTTTTTTCTCCTTATCCTTTTTTTTTTTTCTTTTTCTTTTTTTCCCCCCCCTTGTTCTAACTAAAACTCTTTATTTTATATATCGATTCCTATTCCCCACTGCCCCTTCTCCCACTTTTTGCTTTTTGTGCATAATCTTGAAGGTACATCGGCGATGTTCTTAGTTCCTTGAACTGCCTGATACTTGCAGTCAAATGACGATAATGTTAGTGCATACGCTTCTGCTCTATTCACTGCTCTTTTACCTAAATGCTTGTTATCACCGAAGATAAATTTTACAGCTTCGTTCTTCGTTCGAATCGTGAATTTTTGTCCCATTAAGTAATGATATAATCTTCTAGCAGCCCATGACACTGCCAATGCTTCCTTCTGAACCGTAGGATAAGCTTTTTCTGTGTCCGTCAATGTACGGCCTATGCAAGTTATTAAGCACATATTTTCTTTTTCTCTCTGCACTAAAACCCCGCCAATACCTTCATTAGACGCGTCAGTGTGCAAAATGTTTCAGCATCAATATCAAAATGGCCTAGACTCTTGTTGTCTTTAAAACAACTTATTAACTCCTTCTTTAATGCTTGAAAGCAAGTCTCTTGTTCTGTTTTCCATTCAAATTCATCCTGCTTCATAACTTTTCGTAATACTGCTGTTTTTGTAGGAAACTTCGGTATGTAAGCACTGAGGTAGTTAAAGAATCCTAAAACTTTTCTAACTTCATCGGCATTCTTGGGCTTTCGAAGGTTTTTGTTTGCCTCAATTCGTTCCTCAGAAATGTTAAGTCCTTGTTCATTGACTCTAAAGCCCATAAAGTTGACTTCAGTCTTTTTGTATTCACACTTCTTCTCATTCTTTGTCATGTTTTTTTTTTCAAATATCTTTTGGTCTACTAATTGTACCGTCTTGTCATGATCAATTTCTTTCTAAAAATTTAATTTTTGCTTTCCGTAAAATCTTAATTTTTTCTCAATTCTTTTCGAAAAATTTAATTTCCGCTTCACTTTCAAGAAATTTAATTCCTGCTCAACTCTTTCGAAAAATTTAATTTCCGCTTGATTTTTCACTCTTCTCTTCGAAAAATTTAATTTTCGCTGAACTTTCAAGAAATTTAATTCCTGCTCCCCACTCTTCGAAAAATTTAATTTCCGCTTAACTTTTCACTCTTCTCTTTCGAAAAATTTAATTTTCGCTCTACTGGATCTTACTGGATCTCACATTTTTCCGCCATCTTTAAGATTGAGTCGGAATTTTTCTCACTTTTTATTTTGAGGCATTATTTGTGGCTTTTTCACAAAACCTCCAACTACTTCCAATCAAAGGTTCGATTTCGCTTCGAATGGCGCCAATGTAGAGTCTCGGGCTCCACTAATTAATTAATAAAGACCGTTTAATATATATTTTGGTTCTTCTTTATTCTCGTGCTACACAACAACTACCTTTCTAACTCAAACTTACAGTCTTCACCCGAATAATCGGTTTATCTAAAATAACCGTTAAGTCACGTCCCTACAGTGAGAAATGTCTCATGGCAAAATGCTCAAGGTAAAAAGTTTTAATAAAGTGGAAAGTTGCATTTGTTTGTGGAGCAGACCATTGAGCTTAAAATGCCATGCATGTGTGTGGGAGGGAAAAATTTTCATCTCGTCTTACAGAATACAGAATCTGTTGTTAGATGAGGAGAAGCATTATGACATGATAATGCAATTTTTCTTCTTATCACGAGCAATAAATTTTCTAATGCACTTTACATGTTTTTCTTCTTTCACTCGAATGAAGTTTTTCTCTGTTGATTTTATTACATATGAAAACATGAAAGTATTGCAGAATTTGGGGTTATACAAAGACGCATTGAAAGACATAAAAATCAATCAGTAATTTGATGAAGTTGAAGGTCATTTGTAAATTGTGTCATTACCTTACTCAATTTATTAAATTAAATCATAAAAATGAGGAAATATTCTAATAAAAAAATCGGTAGTTGAACTTTAATTTTGGACTCTTTTCCAGTCGTTAAAGAATTATTTTTTACATGATTAAATTTTAGTGTATTTCAATTCCTTTAATAAAATTCAATCTAATTTATTAAACTCACTTTAATATTTTAGAGTCTTCTCATTGAATAATTTATTTGGACATTTTTTCATTTCTGTATTTTTATGAACAAAAAAATTATTGTTCTTACGTCAACGCACGTTTCAGGATGAAATTTTGTTACTTCCTGATTTTTCTTTTAAACGAAAAAGTTGAGTGCAGTGTGAAATGTTTTCGAGATCAAGAATTTGTCAAAAATCGTCAATTTGTTCGAAAGAAGCTTGATGAAAAAAAATCAGTATTTTTCGTTACTGATTATGGGATTCTAAACAACACGCTAACTTCTCCTAAAAAATCATCAGAAATAAAAATTTTCTACTCATCGGTAGCATTTCGAATTCCAATTGTTTTCACGCCGTATCAAAATAATTTGAATTTTTATGGTTTAAAAGTACACACAAATAAATCTTCATACTTAACAGCTCTCTTGAATTTCGTGGAAATTGACGAAATGTCAAATATCAGCCACAAAAACTTTTTAGAAGGTGAAAAGTGTTTGAAAGAAAAAGTTTTTGTTAAAAAATGGATTCATCACTCGAAAGACTCATTCTGCATTGCATTGATGGCGTGTCAAATTATTAAAAAAGATTCAAAAGTTTATTCAATAAACAGAAACTTAATTTTTTTGATGGATCACAATTTCAATCAATCAGATCTTCTCGATGTCAGAAATAAATTCATAAAAAGATCTCTAAAGTTTGCAGAATTTGATCAAAGGGGATTTTGTATTTGTGACGAACTTACTAAGTACATCAACGATTGTTCAAATGATGAAAACCCGTCGAATTATAATTTTTTAATTGTTTTAACTTTTGCCATTTTATTTTTTGTGTTTATTGAAATCTTTGAAAACTTATAAAATAAATTTAAAATCTTATTTGGTGTTTGTGAAATTTAAAATTTATTTCGTAATAAAAACCGAAACAATCCACTCCAATTATAACAAAACTGTAAAAAATCCATTTTCTATCTTTCTCTTCTTTAATCCTCTCCATGATGTTAAATGTATATAGATTGATGAAAAATGCTCGAGGTTTCATTGCTGTTTCAGCCATTCAACATCTATTGCAGCAGAGAGTGAAGGAAATGTGAGTTTATCTTTTCCTCACTGTTCCGTCAGCAACATTTTTCCCTCTCATGCCTTCAGCCATCATCATCCAGCACACAATAAATTTCTCTGCGAAAATATTTTCACAAAGATTTTTTCCCCTTTGAATTGAGATGTAATTATTTGCGAGTGAGAAAGAGAAATTTTTTTTTGGAAGTTCATTGAATTCTTTCAGAAATAATTAATAATTAATTTTCTTACCCTTTACATGTTATGTCCACTCAAAGCCGCACATATCACATTTCGCACACTTCGACATAAAATATTTTACCAAGAAAGATCAAGTGGCATTCGAGAGAAATTTCACACAAAATTGACGGCTTGAGTTTGACATGCTGAGTCAAAATTCCAATTCAATGGTCAGCATGGCATATAAAATCATCTCAAGGGTCAACTATGGGCGTTGAGTTCAAGTGAAAATAAATCAAATTCGAGTGTGTACAATTGAAAGCACAATTCAATTATTTACCACCAGAAAAAAAAATTATTCGCCATCCTTTTGATTTATTGTTGAGTTCGCTTGCGAGGCACGAAAAAGACATTTTGTACTTTAATGGAAAAATCATGCTGTAATAAAGGTTTTTTAATTCTCTGCGCAAACTTTTTTCGAGGAAACGAGGATGATTGTGTATCGGCAGGGTAAATAAAACATATTAAAGGTAAATATTTGCAGCAGTATCGCTGTTCTTCGATTTATGAATTTACGGCGTAGCTTGGGATTATTGCATGTGATTAAAGCTGGTTAGGAGTGAGACAAGGAGAGTTTTGAAAATAATATTAAAATTCTTAAAATTTGAAGTTAAATTCTTAATGTGATAATACTTTGTGATTATCTTTTAAAAAGCTTTTGAGTCTGATTCTACTTCTGAGTCAAAAATTTATCGTAAGAATTTAAGAAAAATTGATATACCTTATTATTTAATGAATATTTGTTAATGAATATTTTAGTCGGTTTCAGAATTAATAAAATTTTAAAATATTCAAACACTTCTAAATCATTAAAATCCTCTTAATAAAAAATTAAACTTTTATTTCCTTTTTAATAAAATAAATCCTTTATCCTTTCCTTCCTCGTTAACTTTTGCAGTGTTTCTCATTCTCATCTAAATGGTTTCCTGTTTCAATTAAGCGAAATTACAGAAAAATCATTTTCCTCTCGTTATTTTTTTTCTGCAGCAGCAGCGACGATGAATAAAAATGGAAACAAGAAATTCATTCATTCCTTCCTTGATTATTGCTCGGTGCCTCTCATCCCTTCACAGTAGCGAGAACAGAAAATGAGAAATTACAGTCTGAAAAAATTTAATCCATCTTTTCATTCATTTTATGCTGTTGCTACATCGCCTTCGTCGACTGCCATAAAAGCGAAGAGAGAGAAAATTGTTCGCAGGATGGCGGTGATAGAAATAATAATTCTGAACAACTTGGCGGCCTCAACCGTATCGTCGAGATAGGAGGGAAAAATTATTGCCGAAAGATTTATGACTTTCTTCGATGAAGCACGTTAATCTTTCGCTCGGTTCATCATAGTGAGTTTCCCACTTTTCCCTCTTCCAACCTGATCCATTTTTTGCGTGAAGTCAGTTAAAGCTAAAAATGATCATCATCCACAAGTGTCAAGTCCTGTGCTGATGTGAAAATTACCCCCTCAATTTTTCATGACCAGATCACTTCGTTTCACATCTCATAAAATATTTTTCATTTCTCGTCTGCAATTTTTCTTCATGCTTTTATGGATGAGCGCTGCTTGATTGGAGAAATTTATAATTTGCTCTAATTTTTTTTTGAATAATTTAAGTCCAAATTGGATCTGAATTTAAATCGCAAACTTTTATAAAAATAATCTTGAATTTTTGACCCTCACATTTTTTGAGAGCTTCTTTTTCTTCGTGCATTTTTACGCAGCATATTTTCATCCCACCATAAGACATATAAATTATTAAGATGATTCTCCATCATGAGCATTTTTACAACTTTCATCATCAAGAGATTTTTTTATGATTTTTCTTTCCCTTCATTTGTTTCTATAAAAATAATTATTCCATGTAAGCTGCAAAAACCTTGCCACGAGCAAGAGCGAAAGTAAGGATGGACTTTATGATAAGAGCAGTAGGCCGTCATAAAAACGAAAGCTTATGCTCTCATCCGGTGGGTCCCATAAAGCTGAAAAGAATATTAAAATGTAATGTGGTCTAAGCTGAGGATGTAAATTAATCTTTTCATCTGCTATCTTTAAAGTTTAAAGTGCTGCACAGTGACAAAAACTTTATTTAATGACCTTATGTGAAGATGTGAAAGCTCCTTTGGGGGTCGTTGAAGTGTAATTGAAAATTACCTAAAGAGCTTTAAGGACATTTTACAATGTGTTGTAAATCTTATGATGTCCTTTAAAATAATCAAGTGAAATTTTAGTGCTCACTAGAGAGAAATCGTGCAATAAATCAACACATAAAACTTTTCAAGGGGTGAACGCTGAAATATTTTTGACGAGTTTTAGAAAAATTAGTTTTCACCCCTTGAAATATTTTCTGTCCATTTCTAATTAATTTTTCTCGTTGTTAACACAACTTAAATGAAGCGATCAGAACAAATAAATCATTGAAGATGTCCATGCTCTTTTAATGATAACGAAAAACTTTTTCGGCGTCTTTTTCTAATTTGTTTTACCTTCAAGAAAAAATATCTTTCCTCGAGGAAAAATATGAGTGAAAGTTTTTTTCCCTATCTGAGAAGATAATTAAAGAAATTGATGGTTTTTTGTAAGTGGCTGATAAGTGGAATGAGTTAATGACACGATTCTTATTAAATTGATTTTTATTAAAGCTTTGTTGAAAACGAAATTTCAATTGTTTGAAAAAGTTGAAGGTTAGCATGAAATAAAAAGGTAAAAAATTTTTACTAAAAAAGGATGAAAAATATTTGAGGTTTTTTTACCTTTTCAACTCTCACGATAACCTTATCAATCCTCCTCAAAAAACGGGTTGAATTAATAATCCACATCTGTCTGCGTTATGATGACCATGGACAACAAAAAAATTGCGGAGGTAAAATATTTCAACGTTTTTTCTAGCTGAATTTCTGTGAATTGAATATATCATCAAAATTGACTTGTTGATAAAAAGGTCTAACCTTCGAATAAAAAATGTGAGAACTTAGTATCCTGGGCTAAAAAGGACATTATTGAAATTTCAAAGTTTTCTTTTTAACTTTCCACAAATAGTTTTTCTGCAGCTCTAAAACTTTTCTTCATTCCCTAAAATATTTTTCTTTAACAAAATTTTTTTTGCCCGCTTGTCTCTTTCAAAAATATCCGATTGAGAACTGTAAAGTAGGAGTAGGATGAATATAGGATCTAAAACATAAATCAATTAAAAAAATTTTTAGTTCATTAATTATGAATTTACCCCCATAAAAGTATTCAAAGAAATATTTTTAAAATTTCTAGCATTTAGAAATTTTGGCTTTTGGCATCTCTGAATGATGAACTGAAGATTTTTCCTGAAATTTACATCACAGTTTTCATACCAATTTGATTGTAAAATTCCATCGTGAACTTCCGAGCTTGAATCAATTAATTTTTGTCCAAAGTGACACAACAGCCAGGTTTGATTGAGGGTTGCGATTAAGTAAGGTAGGAAAAATGAAATTAATGCAAAATCATAAGTAGAAGCAAGTTGAAAGCAAAGTACGCTGACTGAAATTGAACTTTGAAGAAGATGGTACAAAAGATAATTTTGAAAAATCGATTGAACTTTGTCGCACAGTTCAAAAAGTTCATTATGTCGAACGATGAGTTTATCCAAGCACTTTGAGCCACTGTCAATTTCTTCAATAAAATTTTCTTTAAGTAATTTGAAGTTAATTTTCATAAGTGTGATTGTTGAAAATATTAAAAAGTCCGTTCCAAATCCACAAAGTGAAATTGTAATGTCCGACCAAGCGCTCCAAATTAAATAGATGAAAAACTTTAAATTTGTGTCCAACTCAAATGGAACATAGTTTTCTGGAGTTGGATCTCGAATTCCATAGAGAATAAAATTTTTCAGGAGAATTACAAAATATGAAATCATAATCGATGTCACAATCGCACCATAAACTTTCTCAAAAAATTTCAAACTTTTACAAAGCTTTTTTACTTCACCTCGCATTTGATCATTTTCATAAATTGGAAATATTTTTTTCAGAGATCTAATAACGTCCATGATACTTTCTTTATTTCGATATATCAAAAATCCTTTTCCAAAATTAAAAGGTGCAGCAAGCACGCTCGGAAGAACTTTTGTGATTTCCACCGTGTCACCAATATTTAAGCATAGTTGAGTGAAAAGCAGCAAGCAAATTATGACGCCATTGAAAAACCAAATTTTATTGTAACATGAATAAAACTTTGAAATAATTTCAGCTTGAGACGAATAATCAAATTTGAGGTTTAAGTCAATTCCGATTGTTTGTAAAAGTTTCATTGGAATTTCATAAAAATTGTCAAATTTTATTTTTCCTATATTTTTTAGAGCTTTTTTTGATTTTCTTTGCGACATTCTCTAAATCACAATTTGATGTTAACTGAAAGTTTTTAAGCATGTGTGAGTCAATTTATAGAAAAATCTTTAGAAACTTTTGAACGTTAATTGCCTGATTAATTATTTGAAATGAAGTTTTTTGCTTTTAGTTAAAGACGATTGAGAAAATTGTTGAAAGAAACCGATCAAAAAAGTTTCAAAAAATTTGAAATTCCTTTTTAAAATTTTTTAAATTTATTAAACAAAATATCTCAAACTTGTCATCTCAAAATAAAATACTGTAAAACCTTTTTATAAATTACAAAACTTTTCTATTCTTCTGTAGCTTCATTTTCAGGAGATAATTCAACTAAATTTTGAACTTCTGCTACATCTTGTGGTGGTGCCATCATTGCTTGCATTTGCTGCAAAATAGCTGCCATAAATGGAGTGTTTGGAGCTTCAGGTAAAAGTGTATCAAAGAATCCTCTTTTGTTGAGGAACGGAAGCCAAATTCCCAAAGCATTGCGATAAGTTCCATTCATAAATGCATGTCTTAGGACATCCATATTGACTTTTTCTGGATCCATGATCTGTTCAATATTGAGTTCTTCGTTTGAATCAAATTTAGCAATAAACATGATTAACATGATGAAAACGGCAACTGAAATATAAGGATTAAATTAAAGTTTAAAATAATCGAACAAAAATCTTTTACAAACCTATTGGTCCTTTTTCAAGTAAATCAATATGAAGTTCCGATAAAGTTGGAATGTGTTTTTCATAATTCAGAGTTTTCAAATCTTTAACTAACTCTTCATGATAAAACAAAATTAAATCATCAAAATGTTCAACCTTGATGTCATCAGCGAGTGATGAGATGAAAAAGTATGACAAATCAGTCGCTGGACTGCCCCAAAATGACATCTGATAGTCGATGAAGCGCATATCGATGGAATTTCCGTCAGCATCATTTTTAAATAAAATATTATTACACCAAGTATCGCCATGATTCAACACATTTAGGCCGCATTTCATTGGTTCAGCAGAGGACATAAAAGTCACCATGATTTTCATTTGATCCCACTTTGCTATTTTATCCGCGATATCTGAGCAGCCACAAGCATGAGTCGCTTCGATGAGAAGCTTGTAAAAATTCATAAAAGCTGTGATGCTTTTTTGCATTTCATCGGGCGAGGTTAAAGCTTGATTTTTCATGAAACTCAATCGGTCGAAAAGATCATTAATTGCGCCGTCCTAAAATTTAGAAATTGATTAAAATTAAGAGATGCAAGTTAAACTTTTACCTTTTCAAATCGGATTGCACTTGTCGCGTGGAATTTTGCTAATTTACTCAAAACCATTTTAGCTTGATTTAAGTTGACGCCAATTTTTCTATCCACCATTTCATATCCTTCTGGTTTAAGATCATCGAGAACAATGATTTCATAACCATCCGAAACGACTTTAATACATTTTGGACCAAATTCTGCTTCTTCGCCCGTTGCGTCGCTCCAAAGTTTTTCAAAGCTCTCGATTACATCTTGATACATGAGAATTTCACGCTCAAATACCGCAAACTCTTTCATTTGTTTCATTTGAGTCAAAAGTGCTTTAATTATAACATTCACAAACAATTTTTCTTTCGTTTCAATCATTTCGACGCTGATTTTTGCTCGATACAAGACAGAAACATAATTTTCATTTTTTCCCGTCGCTGGCGCTATAAAAACGAGCCGAAGTTTAAACTTATCGCGTGTCGTATTTAGTTTGCGCTCAATGACATCGATGAAAAAATCGTCATTGATGGCGTCACTGGATAAAAATTTGTTAGACTGATCGTCGCGCGAACTCATTGTGAAGTGTTTGAAATCTGGAGAACAACTGACGAGAGAATTCAACAAACAAGAGCTTTAAACAATTTGTAATTGAGTTTGATATAGAAAAAAAGAGAGAATTATATGTCGATAAGATTAGAAAAAAATTTGTTATGCCATTGACCTCCAAATATGGAGTTGATTAATTCCAAATTTTCTCATGTCATTATTTAGTATGAAATATTTATATCATAACTGAAATTCTAAAATTTACTCTCAACGTTAATTAATTGAACGAAATTTTAAATGATGTTGTTTAGTTAGTTCAATTCTATGGAAAAGATATCTACAGATAATTAAAACGTTTTTCTTATAATGCGACACATACTAAGAAAAATCTCAGCGTAGGTTTCTACTGAATTTAAAAAAATATTTATCATGGAATCATTATTTAGCTTTATTTATTTAAGTTCAGTTTTGCTAAAAAAAATTATTTTTATTAAATATTCGTAGAAATAATTCAATTTACCGATTTTAGACTCATTGGCATGACATTTTTAAGGAAAACAGATGGTGAAATCTCGAGACATTTTACAATATTGCTTTAGAGCGGCCATCTGCAAGAGATTGTACAGGAAAATCCTTGAATTTTGCTTTTTAAGACTTTGTAAATTTAAAGCAAATCAAGTATGTTTTTTTTGGTTCCATTTAAAAATCTAAGATCACTTTTTATTTTTCATAGGAATTTCAGTTTAATGTACATAAATTAGCTTAGAAATTAATTTCTAAAATTTTATCCTCCTTAATTGTTAATTTCTCGCCTCTTCAGAAAAATATGTCGAAATAAAATATTTTTTAACGGTAAATTGTAGAATTTCACTTTTATTAAAATGTTTTATCAAGAAGTCCACGATTTTCAAAAAACGGCAGCCACAATTGAATTGCTTTGAGATAATTTTCATTTTTATACATTCTCTTTAAAATTTGAGGATCTGGCGAACCCCTCATGAAACCTAATATATCAAATTCTTTATCCGTATCAAACTTGACGACAACAAGCACGTGCAGAAAAAGCCCATGAACTGAAATTTTATTAAATATAACATGAGGGTGTTTGAAAATTTTAAGGAATGGAAACTCAAAATTTAGGAGTAAAAAATTTTCATTACTTACCGAACCCTCGTTTCTCCATCAAATCTTGCTTCAACGCATCAAGTGTAGGCGGATTTTTATCATATTTCAACTCGATCAGAGATTTTATAAGCTCCTTATGATAAAATGCAACGAGCTCGTCGAAATGAGCTGTTTTGATTTCATCCCTCACAGATGTTAATAAGAAATACATCAAGTCCGTAATTGGACTGCCCCAAAAAGCCATTTGGTAGTCAATAAATTTCACATCGACAAAATTTCCCTTTTCATCTCTCTTGAAAAGCATGTTGTTAATGCAATCATCGCCATGATTGAGCACCTGAAAGCCACAACGCATTGGATAGTTGGGAGATGCGACGCGTGGTGCAATCAGTCTCGAGTTCATTAGTAAACTTTGTAGTGACCAGCTGGCAATGCGTTCTTTACACGTGGATGTGAGGTTGAGATTTAAAACAGTGTCAATAAACTCGGCGTGCATGTGAGTGAAAGATCGAACCATGGGATTATCTGGTGCAATTACTGGAAGTGGCAGACTTCGATCGAGACAATCGTTAATTTTACCATCCTGTCAATAAAAACGTGATTTTAGACAATTTTGATTAAGACAGAATTTTTTAAAAATTATTAAATTTTAAATTACAATAAACTCGAGTGTATCCAGCCCTGCGTTACATCCATAATCACTCAATTACCTTCTGATAACGAACGGCGCTAGCAGCGTGTAATTTTCCGAGCTTCGTCAGAACTAATTTTGCTTGATTCAAATCTAAGCCGATTTTTCGATCTAAAATTTCGTAACCATCGGAGTGAAGGTCTTCGAGCACAATTATATCGTACGGATGTGACAGGATTTTATAGCATTCGGGACTAAATTTTATTTTTATGTTCATTTTCTCATCCCAAATCCTCTCGAGACTTTTCACAACATTATCGTACATAAGCTTTTCGCGTGGATACACGCTAAGCGTCTTTAATTCGGGTGCCGTCAAAAAAGAAGCTTTTATGTAAAAATCAATATTTTCATGCTTCGAATTTTCACCGAAAATTTCCACCTTTAATTTTCCACAATAAACGGCCGACGAGTAATTTACATTTTTATTTGTTGCCGGTGTAAAAACTGCGAGTCGAACTTTGAATTTATTGCGATCAATATTTAAATTACTTTCAGCTATTTCGATGAAAAATTCATCACTGAAAATTTCACTACTAAAAAATTTATCCGTCAACATTTCATATTGATTCATTACTCGTTAATAGCTTGCGGTAGACTGAAAATGTGTTTACACGAAAAAAAAGTTCGAATACACGTTTAATTACTTTCTGATAAGATTAGGCATGAAGTTATATATTTTTGATGTAATGATTGAGTAATTTTGGCATGAATGATTTTGAAATGTTTTCAATTATCACTCAATTAAATTGATAAGATAAATTGAGTTTAAGATTGCACTGAGAGAAATTTATTTTTAAAATAATTACAGACTGAATTAAAATTTAAAAACTTTTAAATTCCATAATCTCAAAAGTTGAACATTTTAATCCACAAAATACCACATTTACAATTCAATTTAAACCTCCCGAGTTGTATTTTGTTCTTTAAAAACTTTAACTACGTCTTCATCTTCTCCATCGACTGTGTCAAGGAATCCTCGCTTGAACATAAATGGCAGCCAAAGTTTCACAGCATTAAAGAAGTTTTCATTTTTATAAACTCGATCAAGCATTTCTTCATCAAACGCGTCCGGATTCATGAAATCTTCCATCGAAAGTTCCTTATCGGAATCGTACTTGCATACAAAAGTGATGTCGGTGATGTATGACGCAGCTTTTGTTAAAATAATAAAATTAAAATGATTTAAAAAATTGCCAAGTTTTAATTTCCTCACCAGCATCTCGTTTATCGATCAAATCAATTTGCAGTTCACTAAGAGTTGGAATGTGCTGATCGTAATCCAATTTTTTTAATGTCTCAGCCAATTTCTCGTGATAAAATTGAATGAAATCGTCAAATTTTTCAACCTTAATCTCATCACGGACCGATGAAATGAGGAAGTAAAATAAATCTCCGGCTGGGCTTCCCTGAAAGTTTGAAAATTTATTTTAAATTTAATCAAAAATTTCAAGGGTTTTTGACTTGGAAAAAAATTAAATTGTTCAAAGATTTTTGACTTAGGCTAACAAGAGCAAAAAATTATTTCATTTAATTTTTTACACACAATCAAACACCCTCGAAATTTTAAAACTGCATTTACCCAATAAGACATTTGAAAATCGACTAATTTAACGTCGGTCGTGTTTCCATTCTCATCAATTTTGAACATCATGTTGTTAATCCAATTATCGCCGTGATTTCTGATACAAAAATTGAATTCAGTAAAAATACACGAAAGTTTCTGAATTAAATTACAATACACGAAAGCCACATCGCATCGGCACACCAGGGCTAAAAAATGAATTGATTCTGACCGCTGAATCCCATTTTTCTAGTGCTTTTGCGATAGCTGAAAACTCTGGGACTTCGGCAATAATTTTTAAAAATCCATTCTTAGATTTTTTCCATCCAGCGTAGAACGGACTGCTTGAATCAAACTTGGGCACTGAAGCGCTACGATCAAGATTCTCTTTGATAACACCTTCCTTCAAGGTCAAAATGTGATAGCGATAAGAATTGATAAAAAAATTTTTGAAAGATAAAAATAGTTTAAGGTTTTCAATTAAAATATTAATGATAAAATTAGAATTCGACTAGTAAATTTCTTTTTCATTAAAAAAATATATAAAAATCGTAGACGCTATCAGGAACTAATTAATTCGACGTACCTTTTTATATCTCACAGCACTTGCAGCATGAAATTTCGCGAGCTTATCGAGAATCAATTTCGCTTGAGTTTCATCCACTCCAACTTTACGATTCAACATTTGATAGCCTTCAGCCTTTAAATCATCAAGCACGATGATCTCGTAAGGGTCGGTCTCTACTTTAATACATTTGGGACCGAATTCAATTTCCTCATCGGCTTTTTCCTTTAAGAACTTCTGAAAATTCTCAATAATTTCCTCGTACATGAATCTCTCGCGCGGAAAAACGTTCCATTCCTTCAATTCCGGCAAGGCCTTGACTATAACATCAACAAATTGCCGCTGATTACCTTCAATCAACTCAATGTTTATTCTCGCGCGATACACGACAGAAACAAAATTTTCATTTTTGCCAGTTGCTGGTGAAATAAATACGAGTCGAAGTTTAAAGGCTTCGCGTGAAATTTTCAATTTTCTCTCAACGATGTCAATGAAAAATTCATCATTGAGTGCTTCGCTGCTTAGAAAGGCGTCAGATTGTTCTCCGCGCGATGTCATGACTGAGTGAAGTTTTGATGGGAACTGAGAGAGTTTAAAATTATCAAGCTTTGTGCGATAAAAAGTAGGAATAAAAATTTTGTGTTGTCACAGCTGTATTTATTTCAATGTATGTTCATCTGTGTTGAGAAAATTTCATTGATGAAAAGTTATGATTTCAAAATTTTTTTGAAATTAAATTTGAACTTCTTAATTTCTATAAATTCAAACTCAAATTGCTTTAAACGTTAAATATGCATAAAATCAATGGTGTTAAAATTTTAGTTATTCTTCCAATGCATAAAAAAAATTTAATTTTTTTTCTAAAATCACCAAATTTACAAAATCTGCGTTATAATTTCATTTAAACTCAACTTGTTGCAAAATTAAATGCTCCTGCGGGCATTTATTCATAAATATTTCAGTTTGATGTCAGTTTGAAATGAATGAAAAATATTTTTCCTCACTCGAAGCTTTAATTAATTTATCTCAATTTTAATCACATTTCCATGTCACGATGTGCTCATGTCACTCTAAGTTTATTATAATCATCACAACCTGGAGAGAGTCAAGCGAGCTAGAAATTAAGTTGCTTTTACGTGTGGAGTGACAAAACGTGACTAATTAACACAAATGAGGTGTGAACTGAGCTCGTTAATATTAGAACAACATCGTTAGATGTATGAGATGTGGTCGGAGGAGGCTTTAAGAATTTTTCAGCCATTCAAAAAAGTTCTGAAAGAAAAGTTAAGACACTTTTATTTTTACATTATCCATTTATTTTTCAGTTTTTATTTTCCTCAATATATTTACAACATTATTACGCAATCATCATTATTAGCACTCTCTCATGCTTTTCTTATTTTCTTTTGTCATAAATATTCATTTTTTATTTCAACCCTTTTACAATTTTTTACCTTTTCATAAAATTAATCGTAATCATAAAAATTGAGTTTCTTTTGGGGTGAGTGTTGCGTGTCATCTGTTTTTTTTTGTAAAAAAATTTCCTCATCAAATAGTTTTACTTATCAACTAGTCTTAGGTTTCGATCAGATGAGTTTGTTCCACAAAAAAAAGTTCTCATCACAATAATCATTAAAAATTAACAACTTATAAAAAAAATGTTTTCTTTGAATGCGTTGTAAAAAATTTACATAAAAAAACTTAAAAAATACAAATATATTGGGTTCTTTACAAAAATTCGACAATTGAGACTTGAGAGATTCGCCTTTTTAAGTTTTTCTTTTTCTATAATAATTTTCCTTTAATATTTTTTTCGTGTGTGTGTGCCATGTTTTTATCAGTGCAAAAATAATGTTTGCTTATTACATGAGATTTTATCTGCCATAACATTCTTCTCTCCTTTATAGCCCATCTTTCGTGCTTGCTGTTTCTCTGTTTTTTTTCAGGGTATCCTTTTAAATGGTTATTGCATAAAACGAATAGATAGCACAAAAATGTGTGTGTTCATGTGTGAAAAAATTGTCATCTCAAATTCAGCCCTGCCATCACAATAAACAACGTTGACATTATGGAAATTAATAGAAATCGATGAAATTTCCTCATAGAATTTAATTTTAATTCTACTGATTTAATATCTAGGTCAAGTGCTTGTCGCTTTGCACTTTGACAGAAAATTCTTCAACCGAACTTAATTTCTATAGTTCACTTTCATCATAAATTTAAAAGTTGAAGTCAAAAGAATTTTTTATCTGAAGCTTTTTTCCAAGTAACTTGTCAAAGAAAATTCTCTGGAGTGATTCTGAATAAATAGAAACGTGACGGCACATAAAGAGTGCAACGACTATGATGCAAAAGAGTAAACAGTCAATTGACATGTTTTTGCACAAAAAACTTTTTCACGTGGAAAAAAAAATAAATTGAAGTGCTGCAATTGAGTGACTTTGATATGACAAAGTTGCTGAAGGGGGCTGAAGTGAGATGAAAATCTAAGGTAAGGAGAGAAATTAGAAGAATCTGAATAAAGAATGGTGTTAATTGACTGGCAGTGTGGAATATCAATAAATGAATACTTTTTTTATATTTTTAACTTTAATAACTTTCTATGAGCACTTTTCAAAAATTTCACTACGTATTAAAAGCAATTCTTTGTTTGTTTTTTTGATTGATGAATTAGGAGTGTAGTCAAGGGGGATGCGAATAAAGTCGAGATGAATTCGCTCGCCCTACTTTAAGTGTTTAAATGTGTAATTTAATTTTTTTTCTATGAATAATAAGTGGAGAGAGAAGAAAAATGAAATTCGTAGAAATTCTAACATTAATAATTAATTTATGTATATATCAATAATTACAATTAATTAAATATCATTTATGTACTTAATGATGGAACGAAAAAAAATTATTACAGTCTTTGGATATATTTTTCCTTCCTTTTTTTCCTCAAATGTATTTAATATTACTAATGAATAACATTAATTGCATTATTTTTTTTTCGATGAAATCGAGGGTGCGCGTAATGTGAGATGATTATGTGGAAAAGCACATAATTTCATCTGTAATGCCCTCATCTACTCAAGTAATGTATGTGTGTGTGTTTGTGTGTAATTTTTTTCAACATTTTTTTTATCTTATTTCATATCAAATGAATTATTTTAAAAATTATTTTAATTAATTCTTACTTGCTTACCTATTTTTTATATTTTTTTATATCAATGGGATTTTCTTGCATAATCATAGCACAGGATTTTATGTTCATCATTCATACTTTTAGGTCATTTGTTATCATCTCACTTTCGCAAAAAAAAGTATCCGATAGTGTAGATTTTCCCATAATTTTATATCCAATTATTCACTTACACAATGAACATCGCGCTAAAGGAAAATTATCATCATCTTACGACAAACTTTTACAATTAATCATTTTAAATTATGTTGATCGTAAAAAAGTTTTTTTTTCATTTAGTTTTTTTTTCATGACTAAAAATTTGATTTATCAATAAGAAATTTTTATGCTCTGTAAATTTTCGCTAATTGTCGATTTTTCTTTTCATTTAGTTGTCGATTAATTACTTTTTTTTCGTAGTGAATTGAGAAAGTTTTTTTTGAATGATTAATCAGGGTCGACACACACTGACTCGCTGCAACCCTGATCGCTATGGAAATTCTTAATAAATGTCAATTAAAAGGGCGTCAATATCGACTGAAAATTACATAGTTCAACGGTAACAATAATTACACGGTAGTTGAATCTCCAGCATGACGCAATTAATTATGGCAACGATTTCTGCTGCTCTTTAAGAATCTGAATGATGAGTGCAACATTTGTACGCTAATTAAAATTTAACGCAATTTATTGAGCACTCAAAGTCAATGTGGGAGTATTTTGAGGTGATTAAGTCAACGGAATTAATTATGCATAAATTTAAAATTGTCATGTCTTTCATTTCTTACTTAATAGTCATTTTTTTGCGAAGAAAAGGGAAAAGAAAGAAATAATTATCAAAATGGCAGCGAGAGAATGGTCAAGGACTATCGTTTTAAGAGAGAAAAAAAAACTTTCTCGTCCTCAACCATTTTCCCTTAAAGTGATTATTATTTTTCATTATCTTCACTTTTTCCTGAATCTAGTTTCGAATACTTAAATAAAGGAGGGTAGATTCTTCTGTATAAAGTCAGTTTGAGATAGAAGAAGGGCTTTACTAATTACAAACTAATTAATTAAAAGAACTCTTCCCATTTTTTCTACTTTTTTTTGGTGTTCACCTTCTCGTTCACGTCATTATCGCACAGGAAGTCTTGGCAAGATATTTTTTCTTTTCATAGTGAAAAAAGTGAAAACTTTTAAGTTGAAAGTTTATTATTAGTTTTTTCCTTCATGTTTTTTTTTCAGAAGAGAAAATAAAACGAGCGGTGTGTGATGCTGCGAGCAAACTTTTGTGGCGTCTTTTAACTTTCCTCTCCATCTTCTTTTTAAAATGAGCTGCTGAAGAAGAAGAAAGTTGTTGAAAACATGGAGAAAAGATGAACGGAAGAATTATTTTCGATTTTGATCCCCAACTTCCTCAACTGACATTATGGTTTGTGTGTGTATGAAGGAATGTTAAGCCTTAAATGATAATTCATTTGTTGATTTATAAAAAAGCTGCTTATAATGCATCAAGATCCGTATGCTCTCGTTCCGGACCGTACATATTGGCTAGCTTATCGAAGCGTGGACCCCATGCATTAAGGTATTCATAGTCATGTGCTTCGTCATCAGTTCCTATTTAAGATGAGGGACGAGAAAATAAATGGTCGAAGGTTAGTTTATAATCACATTATTAATGTCATCATTACTGAATAGAATTAGATGGTTTTTGGGTTGAAAAATGTGCAAATATTTAAAACAATTCTTTTGACAAATTAAATCCAGAAAATATTGCTTTCAAAATTAATTTTAGGTCTCTATTTAATATTAAATACCTGCACATGGATCAACGGAAATTAGAAAACTTACCCGACTGAAGGGAGCTCAAAGAACCCGCCGTAGAGCCACCACCCTCGTAGGCATAATTTCTAAGATCATCAAATGGCGGCGCATTTGGATCGGCATCAGCTCGCTTTTTGTGCTCTTCAATGAACAAGCCGACATTTGGCTCACCCGCTCCCATCGTCATTACGGGATCTGTAAATTAAATTTCAATTAATTAGCAATTCAGAATGTCATTTGATGAGCGTCGAATGAAGAAATTAATTTCGTTCAAATGACTATCGATAAATTTTTGAATCGCATACTGAAAATTCCATTAACAAGGCTCTATGCACACACACACACGCTCTTCGAATTACATTTATTGGCTCGATAAATATTTCAGCTCTATATCGATATCGAAGAGTTTTTTCTCGCTATCGTTTCCACGCTTTGTAATTGGTCGCTTTTTTCACATGCTGAATTTCAATTATATTGCTTCTAAATTGACAATTGTCACGTAAATTTAATTTTATATTTTTTTCTATTTTTAAAACGACATCATAAAAGTGCATGGATATCAATTGAACTGCTAATAGGTTGCAAAATTATGAGGAATGAATTTTTAAATTTACTCTCGTGACGGTTTATTAAAATCTCGATTGTAAATAATTTAATTATTGATTTAACTGTCCCGCAAATTAACTGAAAAAGTTCAGTGCTATATTGGTAATTATTTATATAATTAATCAAATAATTATTTCATTCCCAAAAGAATATTGAAAGCTTTTTTATTGTTTATTGAAAATTTAATGGAATTGATATAAAAATTTTATGTTTCTCAAAAATTGCGAATTTCCACTAAGTGGGTAAAAATGTCAATGACATTAACAATTTCCATCACAAAGTGTGCGATTGACTGTAAATTGAATAATTTGCAATTTTTTAACGATTCTCAATTGTGTGCATGACACAAAAGTGCCATGAACATTATTATTATTCGGAATGCTTTCAAAGGCATTTTTTTGGGCCCGTGAATGAAAAAAATCCGCGTAATTTAAAATTTTATTAATGGGAAATTCGCAGCCATAAAAATCACTGCAGTGTAGGAAGGAAAAAAATATTCAAATTACCACGTATGTGTGAGATGATGGGGAAAAATATAATTTTTAGGAGTGAAAAATTGCTCACATCGCTGCTTGGTGAATACCCAAAAAGCCACAATTTATGGAGGCGCTTTCATTAAATCACACCATTGAATACTTTTTTTCAGAAGTCGAGCGAAAAAAGGGTTTGAAAAGAATGCACCCGCAAAATTGAAAGTTGTTAAGGGTGAGAAATAAAATTTGTGAATGAAAATTAAATTTTAGTGTCTCATCCTTGTTTCTGAATAATGAAGGTTTGCCAAAAAAATATTTATCTCAGACAAATCCAATTTCAAGCTCACTCATTAATTTCTCATTTATACTCACACATAAGAGGTGGCATCTTGCATTGCATATCAGGCATCGGACCACCGATAGGTATTTGAAGTGGCGTAATATCGAATGCTGTCATATCATCTTCGCCGCCTCCCTCATCATCGTAGTTAATGATGTTTTCTCGCACGTCATCATCAGGTCCAGGATATTTAATGTGCGACTCACGCCGTCGACTGTACACGACAAACACGAGAACCAGTACTGTGAGGGAAAAGATAAAAAAAATTATTAGAAAATTGTTGAAGTAAAAAATTCCCTGAAAACTCTCGAACGAAGAAAATTTTTCATACTCTCGAAGCTTTTTTTACATTTTTGTCGAAAATTCAATTTCAACCTTTGTCGTAAATAGTCAGATGCGTGCTTATGCATGGTATTATCTGCTCTCGTTTTTTGAATTATTCACATTTAATTTTGGTTATCTCATAGAAGCAAAGAAGTGGTAAAAAAGTTTTATGATTTTAAAAAAGTACTCGAATGGAAGATGATGAGAAAAAGCTTTGAATTATGAATTGCTCATTCTTATGAAAAGCACTAAAAATTATTTAACACAAAGCTTCTTTTTTTTCACATGAAATTTACAGAAAATTTTAAACATTCAAATTTAACAAGTTTTTATTTCTGACTTAGCTTCAATTTGAGGTTTTAACATTTGAAATTTCTGTAAAGTTGAGAAGGAAAAAAATTATTAAATTTAAGAATTTTAAATAATTTTAACCTTAAAATTTATTTTCGCTTAGTCAACCAAGTAAAAATTATTATTTTTTAAACTTTCAAACTTATTTGAGCTTTTAAGGATAAAAATTCAATAAATTACTTAAAAAAATTCACATTTAAAATTGTTAAAATAAGGAAATAAACCAAATAATTGAAATTTTTTCTTGATCAAGTTTTTAAGTTAATTTTCGGAGTTGAAGCAAAATTTTCCATCTATTCGACAAATTTTATTTGATTGACTTGAAACAAAAAATTTACCCAGAAAATAAAATGAAGTGAACATGCAGTTTTAATTTCATTGACAATTTCTAAAGAATTTAACGAAGCCAAAAGTTTTCATTTAAATTTTGTGCAAAAAAAACATTTTATAAATGAAATAAAAAACTTTTCTAGCTCACAACCGATGAGAGAATGAAGGAAACGAGTAAAAAGAGGTTTTTGTTTGTCTATGACAATTAATGTACCGAAAAATGTGTGAGAAACAAATAAATAATTTATACTTACAAATTAGTGTGCTGGCACAAGCAATTAATGTAATAATAAAAGTAAATGATGGCACAAGGATAAAGGAAGCGGAGAGTTCCAAATCGCAGTGCTGTCCTGTGTATCCGAATGGACAATGGCATTCATATTTCTGTGGCGGTTGGTGATCCCTGCATTTTCCACCATTGTGACATGGATGATAAAGACATTCATTTACATTAACGCATTTATTTTCCTGTGAATTTTTCCTGTAGCCGTTCGAGCATCTATTTGTGACAGTTTTTATGACATTTATAATGGAGGAAATGTGCCAAAAATTATAAAGAAAAAGAATATGTTAAAAAAATGGTTGGGTTTGTTACTTACCAAGCACTGAGTAAATTAAATCACAAAAATTTAAATTAATGTGACATAACTCACGAATTAATCCCCCTTTTTATCAGAAGTCGAGACCGAAAGTAAACAAAACTATTTTTTACTTGCTAACTTTTTCGTCTACTTCTTAACATGAAAATGGCAAAAGATCGTAAAAAGAATGGACAACTTCATAAAAGCTCACGAACGGCAACAAAAAGCTTTATGGCATGAAACTGGATCATCATTATCACACACCATTTAAGATTAAATGGATCATTAATATTGGAGACGAAATTCACATAATAAATCGACGGTTATTGTCTCTTCATGCCATTGTTGTTGAGTAAATATTTAATTCTGTATGTATGAGATTGTTATGATGATTTTATTTAGGTCATATAGCAGGAAAAAGAAAGGAAATTTAATGTTGCCTAATGTCAAGGATATGTGTGAGGGGAATTTTTTATGAAGGTTTTGTTGTAAAATTTTATGTGAGGGACTTTTAAATGTTTTCTCTTTAATAAATTTGTAAATTTTTTGAAATTTTATTGTGAGAAACTTTGAAAGTCCATTGCCAAGGAAAAATGTAAATTTTTATCACATCTCGTAAAATTTAACAACATTTTTTAACTTTTTATCCATAAAAGAATTTCTTTTGCCACTTTCACAAAAAAAAGGAGTAAATAGAGATATAAAATCTGCCTATAAACTACTGTTAAGGATTGAAATGAGTAAAAAATAAACTACTTCATGCATAGATGCGTGTTAGTGATATAAGTACACACACATTTCATGCCTTAGTGGATATTTATCGCATGCAATAATCTACAGTAAGTGCAAAATGCAGGACCATTTATGTGTTTATATGCATAGAGACGCATAAAGTGTGAGTTGAACGTAAAGATAATAAATTTCAATAGAAACTTTATGCGCACGTATAACAGCAGACAATGGCCATGGATATTGGATATATTTGGTTTTATAAGAACACACCACAGCCATCCTCTTCAAACATCCAGTGAGGGAGAGAAATTTTCTATATATGCAAGTTCGTTTGAATTGCTACGTAAATATTTATGCTGGCGATTATGGCACTGGCTTGATGTTTTTAGCTTTCATGAAAATATTTTTTATTACTTTAAAAACCTCAAGTTCAGATCGTAATTTGAACTTTTTAAGTAAAAACGTCAAAAAAATTATTAAATCTCGTTTAAAGCTTTCAAAAGCTCTTCAACAAATTTTTCAAACCTTCCTCAGATTTCCACGCAACCCACTTTAAAGTATGAAAATACACACATTTATTGCGGGTATGTGGAGTTTTAAAATAATAACGGAGGTGATTGCTCACTATAAAATTTATGCAAATTTTCATGTTCCTAATTTCATATTCTTCTTGCGTACATAAAATGTGCAATTCAATGTGCTCTGCATTTTTCAATAAAAGCACACTCGTATCCCATATGCGAAATGAATATTCGAGTATAATTTTCAATTTTCATTATTATTCTAAGCATTTTAAAATTTCTCGTTCGAGGATGGAATTTAATTTTCTTTCTTTTTTTTCGAGGAAAAATTTTGCTTACAATTATTTTTCCGGTGTATTAAAAAATATTTTAATATTAAATTAAATATTTTGATAGCAACGTGGAGAGAGTATGAAAAAAATTCAACGTCGACGATGATAAAGTCAGTTAATGCTCACTTAAAATGATTAAAAGGCAAACGAGGACGGCGGCCACTGCTCCCATGGAGAGTGTCAGCGTTTGACCTTCCTGTATTAGTTCACAATTTTCGCCCATGTAGCCATCGGGACAAACGCAAAGATAACGCAATTTTGGCTCCTTATTGATGCACGTGCCGCCGTTCAAACATGGCAAGTCGAGACACTCGTTTCGGTCCATGCAGCCTTTATTGTCGGGCGACATTATTTGACCTTCTCCACATCTGTGCATATCAAATTTCAAATACCATTTTGCAAATTGATTCGTTGTTGATTGGTTATCGAGCAGAATAGGAAAAATTGAAATTTTCAAACGTTAATTATTTTTAATTAAAATGCAAATTATTCGCACTCGCGAACCGTGTGCATGGAGAGAAAGCGCTAAGAGCTCTCTCCGAACTGCTGCAGCATAAATTGTTTAATTAATTCGCTATTCAGAGTAAGAGAGAAAAATGCTTCAAGGGGTGGAAACTGAGGCATTTTGAATTTTTGAAAAATTTTAATTTTATCTAAATTCAGTGTCCACGCCTTACAATTTTTTCCAACTTTTTAGTTTTTATTTTTCTGCGCAGCGATAAAAACAACATTTTATGTGGATTTTATCACTGCATGTGTGATGTTTTATGGTGAATTTTTAGTTTTTATGTTAATTTTAATTTAAATTTTTTCTGATACAAGAGGAAAATTTTACGCTGCACTTCCCTCTCTATCATGTGGTAAAACATTTTAAATCATGTTGATTAGTAGTGTTTGTATTGCTAAAAGCGATAGATAATGTTAGAGTTCAGAGTTAGTTGGAAAATTAAAATATCACAAAAGCAAAAAGAGAGATAAAAGTTTTGTTAAAATTAAATGAAATTAATTGAAAACCAACACACAACGCAGTCCTATACGAAAAGACCACGTTGATGCCAAATAATTACTGTAAAGTCACTTTAAAGCATAAATGGATATTAAAGAGATTTTTTAGATTTTCAAATTATGAAAATTATTTACAAAATTTATTCAATCTAAAAAATCTTCTTTAATGCCATCTCAAATTACCACAACGAAAATATAAAAAGGTAAAAACCCAAAAGCTTAAAAATATCTCACCAAAAAAAAAATACGAGATCAAAAATAATTTTTTTTGGGGGGTTTAATGTTGTAAAATTGTCTCAGTGCTTGTGTCTGTATAAATGTCATGGATATGTCAAGGCATATGATTTTTTTAAACTGATGGTAAAATCCTCATGCCTTAACATAATTTTGCATACATAAACATTTGTTAACATTCACATCGGGTGTGCTTGTGTCTGGGTTTGTCTTCTCAAACGATTGCGAAAACATGTGAAATTATCTCAAATGTTTATTGTTGGTAAATTTTCTTAAATCTCAAATGTGAGGGTGTCCTCGTGAATGAAATTGTTAGCATTAACTTACGTGCACTCATACTCGTTCCATAAATCGACACATTCAAATGGATCGGGGCAAATAACATTGGCACAAGGTTTATTCGATGGACAATTACGCTCCAAATTGCGAGCCATCGTTGCCTGTCCCCATTGCGTTCCATTCAGTGCTGGTGGCAGTGGAAGATGCTTTCCTTCCAATCTGTTTAGTTGAGATAAAATTAAATTTAATAAATAAAAATTCATTGAGATTTAAACTTTAATCTAATCCCACTAAGATTAGATTAAACTTACCGTATGTCATCAAGACAGCTCTTCTGATAGTCAGCATAAACTTCGAATGTCCTAACACCAGTATATTCGGCTTTTCCGCCCGCATAAACACCCTCCTGCTTGTCAACCAAAAGCCATTGATGGCCCTCGAATAAAAATGTCTCATTATAGCGTCGACCTTCACCACCGTCAAGCTCGAGTGTTGCTGCACTACCATGACGATTAACGCGTACAACATGCCATTGACCATCATCTACAGCGATGGCATTGAGCCAAATGTCCTTCTCTTCAGTGCGTAGCGAATTGAGATTGTAACGGAAACGTAGTCGTGCATCCTTAATTTCAAGAATTCCATATTCACGATTGTGCTGATCACTCACTCTGAAAAGTTCGCCATGCTGCTCACGTGTCCGGAATCGTAATTGAATTGTCGTACTAAAACGATCCGGTTCGAAGCTGAGTGCATATTTTACATAGCTCTGTTGCTTGAATGTCGTCGGTGTCGTTGGTACATTGCACGACGGACCTGTCCATCCGGGCCGACATTGACATCTCGCTTCGGAGAAGCTACCAATGCAATTGCCATGCTCCCAGCAACGAGAAGTGGATTCTGTCGATGTGCACACGTCATCAGTTTGTGGACATCCAGCAGCGCTATTTCGTGACAGGCCGGGATGTGCGAGATCATAAAGTTTACTATTGTGAATGAGATTCTTAATGCAGCCATCAAAGCCCTTTCCATTCGGAACATACTGCCAGTGATATGAGACGGGGTCGAATGGCTCTCGATAAAAGCCACCCACTTGAAGTGGTGCATTGACATTGAGATATTCACTAAACGGTGGAATTGTTCCCTGAGCTTGACACGACGAGTCATCAAATTCCACTGGCGTGCCATCCTCGAGTTCTTGTACTTCGGCTGACTTGCAAAAATCGACCACCATTCTCACTGTCTCGGTATTCCAGAACAAATCAATGCGATGCCATTCTCCATCGTCGACAGTCTTCTTCGTTTTTACTCGCAACTCGAGCGTCCCTGAACCAAAGTCGATTAACAATCGCGGATAACCGCGTTCAATTTCGAGTGAGAGGAAATCTGAAATGAGCATTTCATCGCTCTCTGGCGGCACAATCGGTCCATTATAGATGAGCAAACCATCCGATTTTCGAGTGATAAATTCAATGCTGAGATGTGAGTCATCGCACATTTCGAGGGGTTGATACCAAGCCCATCCGTTGCCGCGGAAACTTCTCGTAGTTTGTTGACATCGTGGACCTGTGTAGCCCGAGGGACATGAGCATGAGAGTCCATATCGTGTTTCTGAGCATCTTCCACCATTGTGGCATGGATTATTGCGGCAACTTTCTGCTTTACTGAAATTTCTCGCACCACAAGTGCACTCAGCGAGCACATCGACACGTACACCAACTAATGCGGTTTTGTTTGCGTTCACCATGTAAGGAAGCGAGCTAATATCGAGGGTATTTGTGCAGGAGCCTTCACAATTCTGATTCTCATATAAGCACTCATCAATACCAACCATCGTTATGTTTATTCCCACCGCATTTTCAATATCTTCACGATGCATTAGCACAATGCCATTTAATCTTACGGGTTTATAGTATGGAGAGCCATGAGCACTGAAGCGAATGTCTGTTAATGGGGGATGCTTTCTTCTTAACTGCACACTAAACACATCAATATTTTCTCTATCGGTGTTCAATAAATCCGCGAGTTTATCTTTAAACTTTTCTAATTTGCTTCTCTGCAGGGCTTGCGCCTTGTAATTCCAAACGCGAATGAAATCTTCATCGGTTATGCCTGACACTCGAATACTACCCGAGTTGATTATGGCTTCATGCGGAATTTCACGCACGGTTACCGTCACGTTTGCAGGTACATCAGTTTGTGTATGTTTACGGTCGTAGACTTTGAATTTAAGATGATATTTGCCCTCACGTGTGCCTTGTCTCATTGTTATCATGCCATTATCTTCATCGAGCTTAAAGCGAGGATGTTCGGTACCTTCCCAGTAAAACTTCTTATCGGGTAAATCCCAATCATCGAGATCATAAACATAGACACGTCCCACTTGCGTATCAGGCGCTTGACCGGCATAATTATAGATGAAAATTTCTTTTGAACCAGGCTGCATTTTATTATCATTGACATCACCAATCACAACAGTGAGTGTACTCGTGCCAGTCATAGCTGGGTTGCCATGGTCTTTAATCACAATTGGAATTAAATATTCTTTCTGTTGCTCTCGATCGAAAGATCTTAGTGACGATACAATTGCCATACCGTCACCATTGGCACCCTTTTGATCTTGTTCAACTTTAAATGAAGCACGAATTATATCATCGGCACCTGGGTCAAGACGGAATTGGAATGGTGGTCCATTGCTCTTCGAACGGTCGTCGTCGTCAGTTGCGAGAATTTCAACGACTTTTCTTGGCGGCACGTGTTCAGGTAAAACGGGTCTGTAGTCTTTCAAGAATTTCGGTGCATTGTCGTTGATGTCTTGAACGATAACTGTCAAAGTTGCAGTGGCGGTTTTTTGAGGAATGCCATCGTCAATGGCTAAAATTTTTACTTGATGACGTGGAGTAACTTCACGATCTAAAGAGCGTTGAATTGTCACGCTTCCTTCTTGATTAATTGAGAATTGTCGTTGACGATCTGAAGATCTATCGATGGCATAAGAAACTTTGCTTTTGCCACCCTGATCCGGATCCGTTGCCTTGAAAGTTTCAAGCATCTTTCCAACTTCAGCATTCTCGTAAACGGAAACTTCAATGTTGGGACGTTCAAATTGAGGCTAATTAAAAAGAAGAAATTGAAGCTCACAAAAATTCCTAAAATTGTATCACTCACCTTATTATCGTTGATATCTCTAAGCTTAACGACAACCCACGAGTAAGCAACATGATATTTGTCATTGTCATTATCCTCGCCTTTATCGTTAACTTGAATGCGGAATCTAAAACCGTTACTTTGGAGTGTGTCCTCATAATCGAGCGGCTGTACAATTTTCAAGCTTCCAGTTCCATCGTTGTTGCGTACCATTGTGAATTTATCCGCACCATAACCGCTATTGTCGATGACTTTATATTGAAATTTGTTTGTCTCGTCCTCATCGTGCACGGTTACTGTGAGAATTGGCATTTCGGGGAGGTTCGTGCCATCAGTTTCGTCAACTTCAGTAAACCACTCATCTTTCGTAAATGCCGGCGGCATGTCATTGATATCTTTAACTCGTATAGAAGCCGTCCCCGTACCCTTCAGTCCTCCACCATCCATCGCAACCACTTGTATAGAATAGTCGGGCGTCCTCTCTCGATCCAAGCAGCAAACTGCCGTTTTTATGACACCCGTTTCGGGCTCAATTTCGAAAATCGGTGAGCCAGTCTCTTCCTCAATTACATTCTTCTCAATTGAGTATATCAGCTTAGCATTTGTGCCTTCATTTGGATCGTCATAGTCGACGGCTGTCATAGTCATAACAACCATTCCGGCAGTACCGTTCTCGGTTACATTGCCAAAGTAAACGCCTTGCGGGAAAATCGGAGCATTGTCATTAATATCTTTGAGATTTACTTGCACATCAGCATATCCTACGAGACCTTCGCCGCCTTCATCCTGTGCGAATACTGTGAAGCGCCACTGCGGACGACCATTAGGTTGATCACGATCCAAGGGCTATGATGAAGAGAAAAAGATTAAATAAACATTAATTTCCGGACTGAATAGAGTTGACAGTCAAAGCGAGAACAATGCAAAATCTGTTGCATACGTTTACGAATCTCGCCTTAGCGAACACGACGAGAGAGTGACACAAAAGTCCAATTAAAAATGAATCAACTGCAGAAATTGTCCTGTGAGCAGTTTTTCAATTTCGCTCTTTTAACATTTATTGCTGCTTTCCCTCCCCCAAAAAAAAAATTCGTGAAGCAATGCATAGCAAATATTTGAGAACGAAAGCAAAAATGGTTCTTTTGATTTTTTTTTCATTGAGGTGAATTATGAGTTGAGCGGAAGGTAGGAAATGTCCGACAATTTCATTTTTTTCTTACAATCTAACACGAGCGTATCGAAATTCGCTATTGAAAGAAAAAACATAGAAATCGTCACGTATAGTGCTCATCAAATTTACATACTTTCATCGTCGTCTATCGACATGCGGGTTGAAACTTGACAAATTGCCATCGAAATTTCTCTCAGTCGGAATAGAAAATTCATTTCCTCATCTCCTCGCAAAATATAAAGCCCAACGTTGTGCAAATTAAATTGATTGAAAAGGATTTAAATTCAATTTACTCAATGCACCCAATATCCACGAGATCTCGATGATGCGACGGCTATTGATGGGTTGCGAGCATTATAATTCGAGAGAGTGACTATAAGGATGGTTAATTGACCTTATAAATGCATATTAATTGCTCTCAATTTATTTCCGCACGTCTCTGCCTCGACAACGGATGCACTTTTCGCTTCCCATTTAAAATCGATTCTCTCGCTGTGTACTTGAAAAATGATGACTGAATTAAGCTCATCGACATGTGCATCACTTGCGAGAGGGAAAATCAATTTTACAGTGGAATTTTAATACTGAGATTCAGTAGTTTTTTTTTGCATATTTCTTTCTTAATAAAGAAATTTTTACAATACTGCACTCGACTCTCAAATTGGGTTGTCACAACAATTTTTTAATCTCATCTTTTTGCAGTGTAGAGGGAAATAAATTCTGAAAAGCTTTTCAGCTTGAGTTAATGTGAATAAATGAAATTTATCAAGTAAATTTTGTTGCATATGAAAATTCAATTGAAGGATTTTCAGTTGACTAAAAATTTTGACAAATGTTTGAAAATAGTTTTAGAATTATTTGATTAAATTTATTTCGAAGTCTTCATATTTATTTCTGTAAAGCTTTTAATAAACTTTCCAGAGAATTTTCAACTTAAATTTCCTGGAACCTTTTTCAGCTTTTAGACTTTTCCCACAAAGTTGAAAATTTTCCACCCTAAAGGCTCTCCAAAATTCATGGAAAAATTTACAATCCAAATTTCGTCTGACTCCTTTTTTGGGTCGTTTTAAATATCTCAAAAGAGTTCGACACAAAAAAATCCCATTCAAATTAATTAAAAACTTTTTTCAACTCACCTTTAGCACAAAAATTTCGCCAGTCGTTCGGTTGATGTCAAATTTACTGTTGGCTGGATTGTCAGGATCAATACCCTGTCCAGTGAGGAAATAGACAATGTTTTGTGGCCGATCTTTGTCACCATCGGTTGCCGTCACCTGCATTTTTCGAATGTATTGCATTCGAAAAAAAGAACGAAAAAAATATATTTGCGTTAAATTTGTGTTTTTGATTTGATTGGCAGCGGCAGCTGTGTATGGCCACCGCTTCTTGCCTAAAAAATCATGCATAATTCAAATGACTAAATTGGAGCAATACCGTTAGTTAAGCGTAAAAATTGTACATGCAAAATAAAATTTGTGCAGCATAAAAAAAGAAAGCTTAAAATTTGCAAAAGTAAAATATTAGAAAGCGTTCGATGCTGTATGTAGATTTTTGTGTGCCATTCGAATTGTTTTCCTAGAAAAACAAATTTTTGTGTACAGAAAAATATCGAAAGAAAAAAAAACTCGTGAGATTTCTCGAAAAACATTTTTCCATTCATTTTAATGAAATTTTCGAATAATTGAAAAGTTCACGAAAGTTTATTCGAGTGCGGTGAAAATATAATTTTTACTGAAAATTAATTGAAATTTTTAAGCTAATTACGCTTCAAGTAACTTCGAATTTGCTCGTAAAACAGCTTGAAGATTTGAATATTAAAATAGCTTTAAGAAAATGTTATCTTATCATTTTCAAGTCTGAAGTTCAGACAGCTTTGAAGTGTCATAAACTTAATTGAAAAGCTTTACCGAGAATTTTATAAATTTTTCGTTGAATAGCTTTCGAACAAAAAATTACATTTAAATAAAAACATTTAAAACTGAAGGTTCAATTCCTAAAAATTGAAAAATTTAGTTTGGTTCGCAATTTTTTTTGCTCTTTGAGTCACAAAAAAATTTCAAGAAATTCATCATAAATCAAATTCATGTTTTTCAAACATTTTCTTAGAAAAAGAATTTAAAATCTAAAGACGAAAAAATAAATCAAAGATTTTTCTTAGTTGCCAAGCCAAATACAATCGAGTAAAAAATTATATTTTCCGCTCTCAGCTCTATTAAAGAAGGTAAAAAAATATTGAATAGGATTTGATGTATGTTGAAGAGAGCTCAGGAAAGAGTGAAGCAGATTTGTGTCTGCCAAACAGACATAATGCGAAAATATGCTTCGAGGTTTTTCTTCAAGTTCGTTTAAAGTGAAAAATCTCGAAATGGGAAAAGAATTGAAAATAAAACATTTTGATAAAAACAAAGTGAAAATGTGCGTGAAAGAAAACGAAAAGGAATTTTTCATTGAAGGGGGAATAACTGTGGTTGTTTTAGTTTTGAGGAAATAAAAATAAATTAATAAATTTTGTTTAAATCTGAATTGAAAATTGATTCTTATGAATTGAGTTTGAAATTAATTTTTCCACAAAATTCTAAAACATCGAAAATTAAAAACCAGAGTTTCACTCCCTTCATAAAAGTTCTCGTCAGCACGTGCGAAAAATATCGCAACCTCAAAAATCTCTTTTAAAAAACGACTTGAAATAAAAAAAGATTTTCTCACAAAAAAACAGGTGAGATGGCACAATATCAATAAAATAAAATGGCAAGGCGCACATATAAGGATAAATTCGATCGCTTGTAAATGTTCTAATGGCAAAGAGTGAGAGAAAAAATCAAATTATGTAAATTCCTTTCACCAAGCTTAACTCTCATCTGCTACACACCATCATCAGCCTCATCATTTTCAATGAAAATGTATTAGAAAAAATTTCATTTCTGCTGATGTTGTCACATCAATGTCTTATCAACACTTCCCTTCCCGAAAAAAAAGGGAGCAAAAATTTATTCAAGCGACAATTTTCATCTGAATTTCTGTTTTTGATGTTCATGCACATGTGCTCCGTAATAATGATTCGGAGTAATGAACGGAGAGAATAGAAATTGATTGCGAGAACAACATCAAATTTGTGTATGAGTTCTAATAGAGTCTTCTTGTTTTCCTATTTAATTAAAAGCACACTTGAGCTTGTGGAGTTAGAGAAGAGAATTGGAGATCACTTTAATTGGTGAAAATTTAATGAAGTGAAAATTGTAAAATATTTCATTAAATTTGATTAAAGCTTTTTAATAAAAAAATTGTTTAAGAATCTTCAGAAATATTTTAAATACCAGAAAAAGCTTTTTAAATATTTCATAAAATACATTTTTAAAGCATGATTCATAAAAATTCTCGAGAAGCTTTCAAAATTTTTTATGGAAATTAATTTTCACTTCATTCATCAATGTTCAAAGTCATTTCGGAAAGGAAATATTATTTTTCATTAAGCATTTTCGAAGGTGCTTTTTCAAACTTCACAACGAGTGAATTGTTTTTCATCCGGCGATTGGCAATTTTAAGAAAAAGTAAATTAAATTATAGTAATTGGATACGTGAAGTAAAAAGTCAATTCAAAACAAGGTTTTTAAAAACAAAAACAAAAAAACTGGATATAATTTAATTTTCATCGTTTCGAAGTTCAATTTCTGACATTTTCCGCTTTCAGGCTAAAAAAATAAAAGTTCAAGAGCTTTTTCAACTTTATTGATTTCTTTGAATCGAAATGCCAAACGACCAAATTTTACATTAAAAAGAAAAAGAAGAATTTTACCAAGTAATAAAATTAATTAAGTTTGGATAAAAATTAACCGTTCTGTTGGAAATTCCACAAGATAAATGTAAAGAGTTCTTCGTAATTTATTTTGTGGTTTTGTATTTACTTTGACTTGAATTGAAATAATATTTTAAAATTTATTTGAAAATATTTATTTTAATTTTGAAGTTTTGAATATTTTTACGACTTTCTTTGAAAATATTTTTAATATTTTTTCATCATCGAAAAAGAGACACTTAAGCGTTAGTATCGACGACTTAATCACATAAATTATTACCCCATTTACCATCGAATAAAATAAAGATAAAAATAAATAATAAAAATCATAAAAGACCTGCATCATCATATATGGCGCATCCATTTCCTCATTCAGCGTCTTTTCATAGAGCGTTTCAGGAAAAGTCGGCGGCATGTCGTTCACATCTTTAACATTAATCACAATCGTCGTATGGTTTTCATTTAAACTATCTGACGCCGTCAAACGTAAAACATACTAGAAAAATATAAAAGATTTGTAGAGAAATAACCTAAAAAATATAAAATTTAATCCATTTCCCCCACAAAAAAACCCGACGAGTTGTTTTCGCAATGATAAAAATTGAATTTTTCGAGAATTATTTCCGCTTCATATTTTCATTTTCATTTTCGAGTGTAGATAAGGGTGTTAAAAAATTCTAAAAACACTTTTGTGCATGCTAAAATATTAAAATCAAATTTAAAACTTAAAAAATACTTTTAGGCTTCGAAATTAAGCTTTTTTCACACACAGCATAAAAAAGTTTTGCGGGATCGAAAAAAAGGGATGGCAAAAAAAAGAGAAGTCACACGCAAATAAAATTCTTCTTGGGGCAGAGACCTGCAAAACACGCTTCGGTAAATTTCGATCGTCCTCTTCTGTGATTTGTGTGCGATAGGTCGGACGTTCAAAAACGGGTGGATTATCATTGACATCCTTGACATGAATCACTACGGTCGTGTAGTTTTCCTTCAAGTTATCCGATGCGGCTAAGCGCAGTTCGTACTTTTGGGTTGCGTGTTTGATTGGGTGAAAAATTTAATTTGCGAAATTATTTTTCACAACTGCCGGAATGTCAATTAATTTCTCATATTACCCTCATTCATCAAATTTAAATAATTTTTACAAAAATTCATGTTATTCAATCCCTCAATTGTTAAACCTCCTCCCATTTCTCGAAAAAAAAAATATTGCACATGAGAATAAAAATTACTTTTCTCATGCATCCACAAAAATTACGAGCATTATTTTACCATATCGTGTAATCTCTCATGAAAATTCCACCTCGAAGTTATTATTTCCATGCATATACGAAATTGAATTTTTTCCTCTCCAAAAAACACACACGAGAAGAAGAAAAATTAATTTTTGCTTCAGAGTGAAAAATTTGAGTGAATTTTGAGAGCTTGGTGCATTGAAAATTAAATTTTTTCCGCTTCTAAGCTTATCACTGATGTTCAATATTTACATTGTTCCAGCTCTCAGTCATACCGAAGTGAACAGTCGGAAGTCAGTTAAGTTTTTCAAGTGGAATCGAGATTGAATATTGAGAGATGAGTTTGCAATTTTCCAATAGCACAAAAAAATGATTGCTTTTGATATTGAATCTGTATTCACTTGAGCATTATCTTTGTATCATTTAGTTGTCTTCCTCGCTTTTGCTGTGGAATTTGCTTTTGAAATTGGATGCTCCATATTTACTATGAAAATTAAGAATCCACAGGGATTCTCCACAGCAGCTTAATTTTCCTCTATTTTTAATTACACTCAAAGAGGGTTTGATTCTCTATTCAAACCCTTTTTAACCATTCAAAAAATATTTTTCTTTTATAATTTTTTGGTGAACAATAAGGCAAAATTTTCTCACATGACTTCACCTCGATACCGAAAAACCAATGCTGAGCCATTCACAATATAGCGGAAAAAAGGGAGATAATGGAAGACGCCAAAAAGAGCTAAACCGGAGCGAAAAATCATAATCATATATCACTCGGTTTTCTCTGTTCAGTTTTTCCTCTTTCAAAACTCGGTTCGCCATCTAATTTACGAGATTAAAGGAAATAATTCACATCTATATATGCTTTTGCAATATGGCTTAGTTTGCTAGAAGCTGGATGCAATTTAGAGGAGAAAAGAAAATTTTTTGGGTTGTAGATTTTTGTGAAATTTTTAAGCTTTATTTATTTTTGAGAAATTTTCATGAGTTTTAGCATTAAATCAATTTATGAAAAAAAATTCAATTACACCCGACAAAAGTTTTACAGACATTCTTTGGCAGTTGTGCAAGAAAAATGTATAAAACCCTGAAAATTGATTTCCTTAAATTTTTCCCACCAATTCTTAGCAAAAAATTTCTTTGAGTCAATAAAAAAAATTATTTCTTCAATGTAAAATTTCAGCTGAGAAAATATTTTTTTTCTTAAAGTGTCAAGGGTACTTACTCGCTTCCTCGTCTCATAATCCAACGCTCCAGCCACGTAAATGGCGCCAGTCATATTTTTGACAGCGAACGCACCACCAATGTTGCCACTTGTGATCTCATATCGAATACGTGATGCTGCAATGATACGCGACAAACATGAGAAAATTAGTTTTCATCAACTATTGCGAAATTCGAGGTTGATTTTTATCATTTTTCTATTTTTATTCTCTTTGTTATGCTCAAAAAAATGTTTTCGTGTAGGCGATGAAGAAAAATATTTTTGCTCTTTTTTTTCTCGCGGCATTTTTGACATGAAATATTGCCCATGTTTTTTTGCTCAAGACGGCAAATTTTGAGCTTAGATGGAATTTTCATGGTTTTTTAAAGAGTAAAATTTTACTAAAAATTATTAAATTATTTTATAATCCTTTTAAGCAAAATTCATTAAATAAAGTGCGAAATCTCTTTTTGCACCTTGTTTTTTTTCAAGTACCAAGAGACAAAAGAAAAATCCAACTTGGTACTCTAATTTCCGGTGAAAATTTCCCTTTCATGTCATAAATTATCATCACGAGCAAATGTATGTTGTTATTGTAAAAATTGTGGCTTTACATCATGTACATAATGGATGAGAAATTTCCATGTTCATACACGCTTGATAATCATGTCGTTGAAAGTTAAAATTGTTACCCCTAAATGCAGCAATTACTCGGGCTTTAACAGCCGTTTGAAACTATAAAAGAATACATTTGAGCGCTTCATAATGGATATTAATGTTGAAGAAGTGAATGCATATGGAAAATAGAAGAAAAAGTATTGAAATGGAAAATGTTTTAGCTTTTGTTCCATTTACTGGCAGAAGATTCTTTTGTTTTAAAAAATGTTCAGGTAGGAAGCACTTCTGAATGATGCTGAAGAATAATAATAGAAATTGACAGTAAAGTATTTTAAAATTAAATTTTTTTTGAGTGGTTGTCATTGGGAAAAAATTCTCTGAAGAAAAAACTATTAACTTCGTGTTTTTCGCTCAATCGATTAACGATTTTTTAAAACACTTGTCAATGTGAGAAAAATCACAAAGCTTTTGATATAAAAAACCGTCAAAGAACTTGTCAAAATTATTAAAACCTAAAAGTTCTTGTCTTGATCAGAAAAAGCTCAAAACTCTTGTCAATATCAGAACAAAGCTTTTTTAAATAAAATGAACTTACACTCATCGTGATCCTTTGCCGTCACTGTAAGAACAGTGTGTTGAATATCCTCATTTTCATCAACCTCTGCCTCATATAAAGCTTTGTCGAAATACGGCGGATTGTCGTTCTTATCGGCAATTCCAATTCGAATGAATTTTGTGACTGAAATTCAAAAATTAATTAGTAATTTTATAATTAAAATAATTCGATGCAATGGAAAATATTTTTAATGCTGGAGATTTTTAATTAATTGCGTTGAAAGTGTGAAATACAAAAATTATATTCGAGTGCACTTTAAAATATTTTTAATTACTGTACACTTCACACAAGTGTGAATATAATTTTACACCCTTCATATGAAAGGCTCTAATTGCTAAAGCATACAAAAGTTCCCGGAAAAAAATCATTAAAATTCCTGTCGCAACCTCTCTTTAAAAATTTAAAGCTAACTGTTGCAAACAGACACAAAATAGAGAGGCGAGAATTAAACTGAAAATGAAATTAGAACAAATTAAATTGCAATTTGAACTTAAATGAACACGACCAACAGTAAAGCGGAATAAAAATGGATGTGAATGGCTGCCAACTCTTGTTCATGTTAGCAAGCGGCCAACGGGGTTGAAAGTAGAGAAAACTGGAGCATAACATGTGAAATAGAATTTACAAGACAATTTTCGTTGAGCTTTTCCTGCAAGGGTTGAAAAGCTCATCTTACAATAACTTTTAAGAAGACAAATAAATTTTATTAAAATCTTCAAATTAATTTAATTTTTTAAATTTTTAAACGCTTTAAGTTTAGTTTCTTCAAAACTAAGCTTAAAGCTCATTTCTCAGAAAGATTGAGTAACCTTCAACAATTGTCACTCAAAGAAAATTTTCTTCTCGTCGGCCATTTGTCACTCGACGTTGTGTGATAAATAAGAAACTTATTCTTTTTTATGGTGTCACTTGTGACCAAAAAAAAAGATGAAAAACTTCATCACATTCTTTATCTTTGAGCTTTTGATTAACTTTTTTTTGTTTTCTTCTAAAGCTAATTTTAGCATCATTCGATGTCACTCAACTTTCGCCTCTCGAGTGAAGAAGATAATCATATCATGTTTTTTGATAGATTGTTGGATGAATTTAAAATTTCGGCATTGAAAATGTTCGCATGAGACAAAGAAGAAAATTGAATTACGATGAAAATTGGATTTGAGAGAAATTTGAGCTTAAAATTCTGATACAATTTTCCGTGAATATCAAACAAGTTCTTGGAAGATTTAAAAAGAGAGTTTGGGGATTTAAGTCTTTTTATCTTAAAGAGTTGTAAAAGTTTTTTCTATCGTAAGAATCAAGCTTTATTTATACGTCGTGTGTTTCATTTTCATTTAACATCAAAGAGCTTTTTTTCGCTGAGCTCAATCGTTAATTCAATTCCATTGAATAAACTCAGTTGCATAAAATTGATGATATGAGTTAAATGCGATTCAATAGATGCGACGAAAAAGTAACAACAATGACCCCATTGATGGTGCCATTAAATTGTAATAAAAGTGTGAGAAGACATTATCGAAGTGAAATTCTCACGACGCATTTAGCGAACGTTGACATGATCGGAGAAGAAAGGAAAAGTTATAATAATAATGTCTATAACGACATCGACCATTATCAGTTGATGGAGACTGAGGTGGAAGCGTGACATTCGATGACAAGAATGGCGAAGATGATAAACGGGGCTTTAATAGTCGCACATGAGTGATTTTGTTGTTAAAAGAATGTACTCGATGGTTTTATGGCCATCGTTGGAATCCCGCACACATATGGGCTTTCATTGTGATTTTTACGAAGGGGTTGGACACTTTTAAATAGTTTTAGATTATTTTGCCTCTCATAATTATTTTCAAGACTTTTCTCTTTTAAAAGCTTTTTAAATAAAAGTTAAAACTATTCTCTACCCCTGTCATTGTATATTTGATCTAGGGGTTGAACACTTATTTTATTTAATTTTAAAAGTCGTTTCCTGTTTTCCAACCCTTTCATTTCAATTTCTCTCTTTAACAGCTCTGAAGAGCGATGATGCTGCTCAAGGAGCGAATCTCGTGTGATAGATGGCAAATTGATGGTTGATATTCATCTCACCGCACTTTTATGGCAACTCGAGAGCAGTTGGATGCCATTGTTTGCGAAGCATCTTTTTACTGCCTTTTACGCACTCGACACGGTGCTGCCTGCGAGTTTTGCGTTTTATTGTCGAGGAAAAAAATCTCATAAAGCTTTCTCATTATGTTTTCATCATTCGCTCTCTCTTTTTTATTATAAATGGAGATGAAATGAGAAAGATGGAAGGGCGAAAATGATTAGATTCATCATAATTTCCTACGAGGAGCAACACAAAAAAAGTATGCGATGATGGTGAATTATTTAAAAGAGAGAGAAAAAATAAAATAGAGGGAAATGGGAAGATAATTGCACGGTCATTGTCCTTCACTTAGCATTCTCATGGTTAGACTTTCTTGTTATATAATTAAAAGGTGTCGAGTGCTGAATTTTACAAACTTTAAACTATATTTACCAAGGTATGAGCTGTTTGTGAATAGCCAGAGAACTTTTAATGGATCGACCATTACGTACGTCGAGAGAAAACAAATAAAAGTTAAACTCAATGTCTGTCATTTATAATTCGATAGTGAATTTTACTCGAAAGCACTTCGATTGCCAAGTTTTCCATTATCCGCAACTATTACTGCTGCCACAACATTTTCTTTTGTTGGTCCTTGTGCAATTTTCTCTCTTACACACACACACACGAACTGTGGAATGCTGGAGCGAGCATTAAAATTTGATTTCGCCATTTTCGATTAAATAAGCTCACTTTGCTTGCTCCCCGCGATTAATACTTGATTATCATCGTTTGAACTCTCAACATGGCGCATGTTGAAGTAAGGATTGTTCTTTATATGTTCGACATGCGATGTGCACTACGTGTGTGCACATTTAGATCTAATTTTGTTTGATATGTGTACAAAAGAGCGGATGAGTGTCAAGGAGTGAGGTTGCACTTTAGATCAAAAGGTCAACATTGATAAATAGCGAACTAGAATGTGTCTTTGAGTTTCCCTTTAATAAAATTTTTTTTTCCATTGTCTGAAAACTTTTTTGATTAATTTTTTTTAATTCACTCTTGTGTAAATTTCATTTCAGTGTAATGTTTTATTCACTCGAGGCACACACAACAAATTTTATATTGTTTATAAATAATTAAAAGTGTTTTCAAACGGTGCCAAAATGTGTGTGTATGCAGTTGCGCTCCATGAATTATTCATTGATCATTCAAATATCGGCATGACTGCAATTTGAGTACAAGTCGAATTCTTATGTAATAACATCGCAACTCACGTGTCACACGACAGTTAAATTTTACCTTTGAGCGATTACTAAATGTCGCTAGATTTGGTAAATTGTTAATCACAGATTTTGACAAATTCATGCGCATTTAATGCATTTTTTTGCAATCGAGAGACAGAAAAGAGTTTCAAAGGAAAAATTATTTTTATTGTTTTTGGTGGTAATCTAAAAATCTCAATGCAAATTTTGTTGACTTGCAGAAGAATTTGGAGAGTTTTGTGCTTCGGGTTTTGGGTGCGAACTCGGAAAAGTTGGTGGGGAAAACCCGAAGATTTTCTCTCTCTAGTAAAGTTCACTCTCTTTAGCACAAAAAATTCTCTCTCATGATTTTCTTTTCACTATTGAAAGCACGTTGAAAATCAATGAATTTTTCTCATCATCAAACGAATTCTTTTTTCACTTTCGGCTTCATTCAAACACCATTTCAACATCTTATCGTCGCTTGTTGTCGTCATGCATAAATTGTTTGTCGATTTGCATGTAAATTTTGCTCGCTTTGTGACTTTTATTTTCGCTCTCATTGCTTTCTTTTTTTTGTGATGCTCGCAGTAAAAAAATTCCCTTTAAGTCTCGCAGACAAATGACTTTGTTATTACCATTTTACTTTATGATGCGCTTTGAGGCACTTCGTGGGGTGTTTGTATGTGACTTTTATTTATGATTTACGAGCGAGCTCATATGTGAGTGGGAATTGGAGTTCTGTGGCGGACGAAAAAGGGTAGGACATGGGTAAATACTAAATTTGCATTCAAAACCGCTTTAGCGTGGGAGTTTTTTTTATCAATCGGTCAATTTTTGATGATTTTATTCAAAAAAATATTAATAAAAGTATCAGAAATATTTGCTTAAAAATTATTTTTAATTAAATAAAATTCCGAAACAATTTTCAAACCCCCACAGCAAAATCACACACTTCCAATCCTCTCATAGCATATTTATCCTTAATTTTATTCCACTTACAGCAAAGGCAATAAAAATCATCTCATAAGCCGTTAAAATACCAAACAAAGCTATAAAATGACAAGCTGATAACAAATTATCGCCTCACGACCTTGTCCAAAAGCGTCACGATCATAAAATACAAAAAAAGACAATTGAATTTGATTCCCATAAATTTTTTCGCCTTTATCGAGAAGCTTTCTGTGGAGTTACGAGAAAATTGTGCAACAGGAAAAGCTTTCGGCAGTTGATATATTTTATGGCGTTTCAATAGATAAAATATTTTCTCGGAGACGTAGAAAGGAAGATGGGATGAATTATGGGACTCGAGAGGAAATGAGCGATATTTTTTTTGAATTTAATCTAGGATTGAAATTGTCAGAAATTTTGAGCATGAAAAATTTCCACGGACAGAGGGCGCAAAGTGTGATAAAAAGGACGAACAAAATTTCTGTCTTCGATTCTTGAGTGTGCAAAAAATATATGTGACTGATAAAGGATTTTTTACTTTTCCAATATCCAACATCAAGGGTTGAAATTTGTGTCTATGGTGAAAAGTGCATTTGCTAAAATGCTGTTCTAAATCAAGTCAGAACCAAAAAGGATATTTTTATTTTTATCTGAGACACATTGAATGCACATCCAATGCAAAAATATTAAAGGACTAGAGCAACTGTTATAATTAAAATTATTTTCATGCAACAGAAAAGTTATTAAATTTTTGCTCAAAAAATAACAATTGAATCCTCAAAAATTAATTTATTAGGTAAATAAAATTTAAAAAAATTTTGATTTAGAAATTTTTTGTTAAAAACATCTAAAAAAATCATTTTTTTATGAATTTTGCTCCATTAAAAATTTTTCCAACGATCATTCATTTTTCATCGCTACTAATTCTTAGTCCTCGAGCAAATGCGTCGAAATTATGAAAGGAAAATAAATCAAATATAGCTCGAAAATTTTACTCTCGACCATTTCGCGCATTAAATGTTTAAATTTTTCATCAAAAGCTCTCCCGAAACATAATTGATGTTGCCTCATTTATTCGCACCATGTTTTTGGGTACTTTCAATTTTTTAATTAACTTTGTTGTATCTTGCCACGGTGTATTTGCGCAGGATGCGATTCGATACCGTTGCAAACTCTCATGATTAATTGTCGCATAATTATGAGATGAATGATGGTCGTTAAAGAATTTCGCGACAAGCTCACTTTCATTGTCGAAGGCTTTTGCTTGATTTATAATCGCATCATCGACTTTTACGAGCCGTCATAATTTTTGAGAGAAAGGCTCAATAAATTTGTTCAGTCGAAAAAGGGCTGTCGATTGACATTTTACGGAAGAATTTATGTCATAATTTAATTCATCAGTTTCCACCCCTATTTGTGAGTCGTTAAATCAACTTCACGCTCATCATTAAATGTTGCTTTAATTTTATGCATCTCAAAATCATTAAACGATTATTCTAATAATACAAAAACATTAAAATTTTCCGACACGCCAAAATGTGATAATAACAAAATAATTTCGAACATTAATAGCGGAAAGATTTGTGTGAAAATTTTGATTGGAAAAGTTTTGTTGAGGAATTTTTTGCCGGAGTAAAATAAAATTTTTCCGTGGTCATAAAAAATTTCTGCTGATGCGATGAGAGGAAAAAAAATAATTGTGAGTGAAAAGGGTTCAAAAGGGATGAACGGTTTTTTTTTTCATTTTGTATGTACACAAAGTAAAGACAAACAAAGTTTCATTGAGTGGTTAAATTCAAATTAACTTCATGCCACTAGAGAATTTTCATGTGTGATGTGCAAAATCAAATTAAAAAGTTAAAGTTACAGAATCACAAAGTTTCACTCGCCCATAAAACACAATTTGTCAATAGCTTGTCAAAACCCCATCCGAAAAAAAGCAAACTTTTTTAGCAGTCTGTTAGAGTGAGAGATTTTTACTAGGTACGAAAGGGACATTTTATATTTTTTATGACAACTTTTCAGCAAGAAAAAAAGAGTTTTCCGTTCTTCGTTGCAAAAAAGTCTTATGGCTGTATTTATGACTGACAGCAAGCTGTTTTTGCCTTTCTGATAGTCATCAAAATTCTTTGGGATATTTATACGAATTTATGAGAAAGGTGTTTACGAATTCATCATAAATTCATGACATAATAAAATGATATTTAAAAGCGAGAGGGGTGAAAACCTTTTAAAGAATTAAATGACCGTTAAATTTTTTAAATTATTTCTTCTAAATTATTTAAAAACAAATAAAAGTTTTCTTTGAAGTTTTTCAACTCCCAAAATTGCTCTTTTTCTCATCTCATTTCGAATGTGCATAATAATCCAAAAAAACACATTTCCCATAAAATTGTTTACACACATCATCTTGCAAGGATCTGTTTTGCGAAAAAAGGGACGACATGAAAACAGAAGTTGAATGTCATCATAACTAATCCACTGGATGTTATCGATAAAAATGAATTATTTATTCTGAAATGATTATTTCATTTTTATGTATAAACACCGGCATGTGAAAATGTATGTGTGGTCGATTGAAGTTATTCCAACTATTTATTTTGGGTTTGTGGACGAATAATTTGAACAGGAATTTCTATCTCTAGATTCAAGAAATGGTTTTTGGAGTGGGTGTAAAGGAGGAAAATTCCAAAAATTCTTGATAGAAATTCGTCTTTAATGGAGTGAAGATAAAGACTATATGGTTTAATTTTTTTATTTGACAAAAAAATATTTTTAATAAATTTAAATTAAAAAAATTAAATTTCGTATCAAATTTTTTCCCTCTCTTAATCCATAAAGCTACATAAGTTCCTTACATATGGACAAGATGGGAAGAAAAATGTGCTCGCATAAATAATCATCATATTTATTATCGACATATCGGTTGATATATGTCAGACTATAAGTATTTATGTGTGTGTGTGTGCATTTGAGAGGTCAGTGCGTGAGACTTCTCTCATAATAATCTCATTTGTCTCTATCGTATCATCATTAAGGATGAATGGAAGGAAGAGAAATAATCGAAAGGAAAGAATAGGATCGATGAAGATGTGCGATGCTCGTAAGTATTTATGTGTGTACATATCGAAAGGCAACTCAATCAGAGGCAGAAGCGAATTGAGTGCGGAAAATGGCAACACATGAGGATTTATGAATGTTGAATGTTGTTTATGGTCTCGAATAAGTTGATTGATTGAACATTTTTGGCTAAGGAGAGCTTTCGAATGCTAGAAATTGTACGTGTGGGGGTTTTAAAGAAAAAGGGTTGGAAATTTGAGTTTTTAAGTTTTTAAAGTATTTAACTCAACTCTTAAAAATTTCATCCCTAGATTTTCACTTTTATTTACAAAAAAATTTATGAACCTTTTTTTTGTTAGACCACATCAGAGCATATATGAAGTAGCAAAAAAAAGGTCGATAAAAATGCTTTAAATCTTTCTATTGATTTTCGATGAGAATAAAATTTATTACTTTATTTCACTCGGTGGAGTTCACTGATGGATGTTTTTGCTTATTTATGAATCCATCACAACTTATTTACCATCATTTTACGAATCAATACGGCCATTATTCAACCTTTGAGGTAATTGATTGGCTTCAACCGCAAGACGTAAGGTTCGAGTAATTTTTCACTATAAAAAAAAGTTCACCGACTTTATGGCTGTCAAGATTTCAGTCTAAACTTTTACTTCTACTTCAAACAATGCGTCATCATAAAATATGCAAATTAAATTGTCAAAGACATCAACATTCAACACATGTTGAAGAATTTACGACACGTGTAAGCCAGATAAAGAAATCGTAAACAATTTTATTAACTCCTTTTTTTGAGGAGCATTCATAAAAAAGATTTCCATGGGAAATTTATTTTAATTAACTTTGCAAAAATAAAATTGAGTTTGAAGTTGTTACAATTACAGTTGCATTCAACAAAAACTGCAGCCACCAATAAATTTCGTCAAGGATAAAATCAGAAATCGATCCTTGCGAGCTGTCATCGCACACATAAGCTCAATCGATTCCAATCGAGCGCACAATTGATATGCAAAGCACGAGTTTAAAGCGTGAGTAAGAGAAAATGTAAAAGTTTCAAATGGTGCGAGAAGAAAAAATAGTTTGAAAATCACGACGAAAAGTGGAGAGATGGGAAAAGGAACAAACGGCTAAAAGCGAGCGTAATTCACATCTGTTTACACATACTCGAATGATAGCGATTGTGGTGAGAGGGATAAAAATAAGGGATTGGAACCTTTAGTGAAGAAATTTTTTGATTTCAAAATTTAAAATCAGATTTTTGATTTTTTATCTTAAAATTTAAAACTCCTGAGTTTTACTCCCCTTTTCAACAAAAACTGCAAGCAAACCATGAATTTCTCACTGCTGTTCATTTCTTTATTTACATAGCTCCCAGTGCCGTTGTCGAGTGCGCTAGAAAATGAATTTTTACATTCTCGCACCCTAGCAATCAACAAGCAATTTTTCAAGCAAAAAAATCCTCGCACACTAAATTCACAAAGAGTCATTAAATGGAGCTAGAGGAAGCTTTCGGGGGTAATAGAAAAACATGTGTTCACACAATAAATGCACACCGAGCGGCTATAATAGTTTGTATGCGACGAGAATGACTCAAGTGTGAATGAAAAATTGCCTCTCAATAATTCAAAAGCTTTTCATTCGCTGTTGCTTTACTGCGAAAAAAAGAGAATTTTAAATTTTTGCGCCGGAATGGAATCACGAAGTGCACTTTAGAAGTGAAGAATGCGTACAATGATACTTTCAATTATTTCAAAAAATAAACTTTCAAAGAGCTTTTAATAAGCTTGAAAAGAATTAAAGCTTTTTTGCTTCATTCGAGAATTTAAGATGCATTTAAATTTTATTAAATCTTTAATTTCTTAGGATAAATAAATTATATTTTCCAAAACATAATACAAATATTAAAATGTAAGAAATTCATCTGACATTTATTTTTTTTAATGTTTGCCTTTTAAAACAAAAATATTAAAATTTAAAAACTTTTTTGGTTAAAAATTTTCAACTCATTTTATTTGCCCACAAAAAAATTCTTAAACACCCCAAAAACTCAAAAGTCGCATTAATTTTTCATAGTCAATTATTTCTCTCGAGTTAATTGCAATCGTGCTTAAAAATTCACTTATCTTTTGAAAAAAATTCCAAATTACGCATTTCACGTCGAGCATCATAATCTCTTCCTTAACTCTATTCATAATTCGCGATCCCATAATCGAAAAGTTTCTCCGAGTTTATCAATGAAAGAAATTTTCTATTGTTGGAGTAAGCAAAAAAAAAGTTTGGCAAGTCCGTGAACTTTTGTTTCATTATGAATAACCTTCACGTACCATTCCATGAACTTTTTCAATTTTCTACGTTTTCCTTCTCTTCGTCCCCTCGAAAGACCTCGTCAGCACTAAATTCTTGAATTTTTTCTCTCTCTATCTTTACGAACAAAACACGTTGTTTGTTGCGTATGCGAATGGCGATACGTGTCTCGAAAATGTAACAAGAACGTCGGGCGGAGAGTGCGAGAGGTGTGAAGAGACAATGAACAATTCATAGCATTTAATTATGCAATGGCAATGGCAATTATCAGCTAAACGGCACTTGAAATATGGCCATTGAAATTGTCCGTTAATGATTTTAAATTGCCGATATTTCTCTACTTGTGCCATAACTCACTCGAATATTTTATGGGACCGTAATTGAATGCTAATTGCAGTCAATTTATTAATTTTGTGTGTTTCGTGTGCCAAAAATTTTCAGAAATGAACTTTTATGTTTTTAGAGTTAATGTTACACATGTCATGGTGAATGGTTTTGACATAAATTTCGTTTCAAGCTCACGTGTCATTTCAAAATGTCGTATTTGAATATCGATTTTCATTTCAGAACATTTTGCAACGTATATTAAGTCAAAAAACCTTAAAAAACTTGCTAAAATTCAAAATCTTATAAATAAAGCTTAAATTTAGCTTTTTGTACATTTAAGTCTCACTAAACCGGATCTTAATAAAACCTCTTTGGTATTTAAATTTAAAATGACCGTTAAGGATAAAATATTTATTCCGCATATGAAAAAAATCTTTTTAATAAAAATAAAGAGGCAAACTATTAAAATTGTTCATATTTTTATTTAAATCCCACAACAAATATTTTTTTGTATAAAATTATTATCTTTTCATCCACACTGTAAATGTTGATCAAAAATGTCCCGACTGAGAGAGATTAAACTCAATAATATTTCACATCGTTTCAAAACAATTACTCCTATGTTGAAGGATTAAGAATATTGCTGAGTTTGCATAATACAGTTTCCTTATTGCGAGCATAGCTCAGATTTATACGAGAGAAAGTTCACATCGAGTAAATTGCCAAGAAGCTCATCGTAGCCATGGCAACCAATCTAGCATGAAAAGTTAACTTTAATGATCTAAAATTGAAGCTGATTACATTATTTTTTTCTCTTAGCAACTTCCTCCAAGCGATCAATCCGAAGAAAATCATTAAAACTAGCGCAAGCACCAAGCCACTCATAAAATATTGCAAAAGTTAATAAATTAAATCAGTTGATGGAACTTTTCTTGGTGTAAAAAGTTTTTGTAGCACGCTTAAGATGGGAAATTCCATAAAATCAATAAAACAGTTCCCGCCTAGCGTTTAATCAAATCAATAACTCACTATTCGATGATAAATTGTACGTGAGTGGGCATTAAAGCAAAATCTGATTTAGTTCTCAACGCAAAGAGTGTGTGAAACTTTGAAATCTTCTCGCATGTAAATTCCGATGAAAACTTTTGGATTTTAGACGAAAGTTTTAAGATGATGAGAATGATAAAGTTGAGAGTTGGAATTTTACACAGTAAATGTGATGCAATGAATTTATTTCAAGATTTTCAGAAATTAACACAAAAAATTCAAATTTTAACGGAAATTTTTCATTTTTAGCAAAACTTAATTTTTCTATTTTGGCATTTAATAAAATTCTATCAAAAAATTCAACGTCATTCCCAATACCATCCGATGACTTCGATCAATGTCCAAATCCCTTTTTCGCGTCACTCCAAATCCAAAAGCTTTTCCCTTAATCTTATCACCATCATCATCATCCGATCCGACGTGCGTATGTCGGACATTTCCAGCTACAATTGAATGGACGTATGTTGAAAATCCATTACTAGGCACTTGCTGATATCAACCATTTGATATCGGTAAACAAGCCTATAATTTTCTAAATTTATCGTTCATTTATACCTCGGCATCAGTGCAAAAGAAAACCGAAGGGGAGAAAATGAAAAAAATTTACAAATCATTAACCATTATTGAGTGGTTGCTGTTTTTATCATTCGCATCCCATACATGAGGCTTTGTTAGATGCCTTAATAGAACTCCGACAGTCAGTCGTTCATGCCTCAATTCCTATCGATTACCATTTTACAGCCGCATTAATGCTGTTTTGATTTGAATCTTGAGAAGGATGGAAATTTTTTGGGGTTTCTACGAAAATTAGGAAAAACATTTTAAATGCAAGAAAAATGTAAATTTAAAAATTAAATTATTTATGACCCACTTTATAAACATCCCCAATTTCATAACACTCGATTTAACTTTATGAAATTCTTGAATAATTATTGAGCGGTTAATGAAATCGATAAAAGTGCTTTAGTGATAAATATTCAAGAAGTTTTCAAGAACTTCCAAGATTATGACCAGCACTCTCCCACCTAAATCGCATTGGAAGTTGGAAGTTATTTTAAATTTGCGCAGAATCATTGGAAAGCTTTCCAAAAGCTCTTCCACTTTTAAAGTTCAAGCTCTTTAAAAATTCCTACAAAATTGAAATTTATTTATTTTTGATGAATATTCAAAATGTGTTATTGAAAAAACTGTCAATGAATTTCACATCGTATAAAAATTGATCAACTCACACCAAATTATTCATTTTCATTAATAATCATCAGGAGCATGAACGCGTGTGTTGGGGTAGTGACAAGTATTTATTCCTCATTTTCATGCATACCCGGAAATTATCAAAAAATAAACTCTTTTTTTAATATTTCTCTCTACTGACTTTTTGCTCCCGATATTTTTCGAGTGTGGAGTCAGGAGAAAATGTTGATTGAATACCGACCGCAAATATATGCAAACAGATTGCGGTGATTTCGTTATTAATAATCATGACCGAAATTTCAATTATTTTCTTTCATGTGAAACGTGTAAAGGATATGAAATGAATATTGACTTAATGTCGGCAATAACTGAGTTAATGACGTCGGTAATGAAAGAGAGATTTTTCAACCTTTTTTCTCTCTCTCATGCACTCCCACATGCGGCTATAAATTATGACAAAGGGGTTGACTTACATTAATTGCTCTCCAGCACTTTTTAATGTCCCATTGCAATCATTATGAAGCTCTTTAGCTTTTATGAGGATGGAAAAGTACTCACCTGATGATGGAGAAGAAAGTTGAAGAAAAAGAAAAGAAAATAATGTCAGAAATTGAGTTGTAAAATTTTAATTTTTTAAAATAAATTTTAACGTTTCAATCAAGTTCAAAAGTGGATTAACAAAATAGTTTTAATCATTTAATTTGTGGTTTTAAAAATAAACAAAAAATATGAGAAAAAATGCGTATTAGTATTGTAAATTTTTAGGATTCGAACCTCTAATTTTTTGATTATTTTTCAATATTAAATTTCATTCTTCTCGTAATACAAAAAATTGTTCATCAATTGATAAAAATTGTCCACTTTAAAAGTCATCAATCAAAAAGAGCTTTATTGAGACATTGTGAAGCTGTCCCCAGGGAGGTTATGAAGGAAGACACAATTTTTGTGTTTTAAAAAAATGAGAGAAAAGAAATTGTTATCGAGTCATTAGAGTCACATCATTTTGCTTCCGCAATTCCTCTTATTTTCTTTATTTCATTAACCCTCCGTCATTGTGATTCGTTGCCTGTAGACACTCGAAAATATTTCTCTATCACTCTGTGATTGTTGGGTGCACATGAAAGGTATTACACAACAACATCGGCAGCGAGAGTATTTTTATTATATCCAGAGACAAGGAAACGAAATTCCTTGCTCACTTGACGTTCATTTGTGCTTTTATTGCTTTCTGATCGTAAATTATCTAACGACCACAGCAATCTGACGCATCCGAATAAAGAGATGTGCTTGATTTTATTAGAAAATCGATTGTCTGTCGTAGATAAGTGTGAGCGATGTGAATAAAAGCTTCAGAATAAAGCCAAATGATAGTAATTGCTACTTAACGCAGAGAAGACCACTGCTGCTGCTGCATAAAGTTTTAAGAGGATGCGACAAGAGCTAATAAAAATTTATCAAATAAAAAGCTTTTCTTGTGCTCAAGTTTTTAATTAAAATTTAAAAATTTCATTTTGTGGAGAGCCAACAAGAGTTCGGGGAAAAAGTTTATGATTGTCTTAATGGATCTTCTTCGCTGTTGCATTTGTCATCAAATAACAACAAAATCATGATGGAAAAGAATTAAGTAAAAATCAACTTTTTTGCAAGGGCTGAGAACATAGAGGTAGCTGGGCCCGCAAAGGCCAAACCGCCACCCAACCCGAACAACCCAAGCAAAAAATTTAAAAAAAATATTTTTTATTTACCGGAAAACCCACCAGTCCCTAAGGCCCGCCAAGGCCCTCACATATTATTTCTCACCCTTTTTTAAAATATTTTTTTAAGGAAAATTTCATAATTTTTTATGAAACTTTTTTCATTTAAAAAATCTTAATTTTACTCAAAAGTTGCAACGAATGTTTTTAAATATTTAACAAGCTCTGCTTAAACATTTTTCCGACTTTTATATATTTAATGCGATTGCAAAAGGGAAAAAAACTTGAAAGTGGAAAAGTCACGAAAACTTCAAAAAAAGCTTTTCTCTCTCATCTCTTCATAAAAGAGCACTTTTCTATCATTAATTATACATTTTCAGTTCAAATAGTTGCCACAACGCCAAAAATGATTTAAAACTTTATGGAAGCGAGAGCGGAATGTTTTTGTGCGAGATAACCAGCATTTAGTTCAGGGATATCGTTGCATGCAAAGCAAATTACAAATTTATGCATGGTTGTGGATACTTTAAAGAGAGATGCGTTTATTAAGCTTTGTAGGTTGTTTATATTTTAGGTGTTTCACATTTATGGACTGAAATTTGATAAAATCTTTGAAAGGAATTGTGATCTAAATTTTTAAAAATAATATTAAAGTTTTTCGAAAGCTTCAAATTGTTATGCATGACAAAAAAGAAATATCAGGGGGCATCAGTGTATTTATTTATTTTTTAATTTAAAGTTCAATTCTAAATAAAATTTAACAAAATTTAATTTAAAAATTTTTAATTCAATCCCAACCCCTTGCTACAATTTCCTAACCTCATTTCAATATCAATTTCTAAGATTTTCTTGTTAATTTAACATTCTTCAGAAATTTCTTAACGTCAAAATAAATCCCTTCCGAAAATGTTCTTCATGACATTAAGGATTTGTTTGCCTATGCTCAAGGCAAATACTTTATGATGATTATTACATTGTCCTTTGTTTCACATGACAACACGCTTGATTACCCAACTATTCAAACACAATCAACGTCACAATTTCGAGTGAATGCAAATATTGAGATTTAAATTATTCCTTACATGATGATTGTAATCAAATTTTAAAACACAATGAACTTGATTGAGTGACTGATGAAATATGAATGAAATTTATTTACCTGAATTGGGTTGACCATTGCTGTTGGGACGGGCAGATGGTGCTCCGTCTCTCGCCTCAACTTCAAGTGCATAAGCGCCTTGTTTCTCACGATCGAACACAATTTTAGTGAAAATTTCACCGCTTTGTAAATTAATTTCGAAGAAATCTTTGCCTTCATTGCGAGGAGAGTCAACGACGTAATAATAAACCTTTAAAAAAAGAAATTTAAATTGTCAAATAAAAATTCATGAAACGCCTCAAGCTCTAAAAATCATACCTGATTGTTGGGAAAAGTTCCATCACGATCAATGGCATTGACTTGAGTGACTTTTGTGCCAATCGGTTCTCCTTCTAAAACAGTTTCCTGCTCACGCTCAGTGAAGAGAGGAATTTCATCATTGACATCCTCGAGCATGATATAAACCGTCGCTTCGGATGCAAGCTGCTGTGCTCCATTGTTCTGTTTGAGAGAAAATATAAAAAGGCTTGAAATCTGCACTTGAATATTTCAAAAGCATCTGCACACTCATGCATGTCAATCATCCCTCGCATTCTATCAATGACAATTCAATTTATGACTAAAAATATTTAATTAAATTTTATTTTACTGTCGGGATAATTAACTCGAAAAATTAATTACTGACATTGTCAGCCTTTGATTTTTAAACCCTGATCCTAGAGCGTTAATTAAATGTTGACAATGACAACGACGTGTAATTTAATTAGCGACTTTCAGCCCTCAAACACTTTTATCCTTTTTAATTTGTTCCGATGATGAATAGACAATCAATCCTTTTCTGATTAGATTTAGGTGAGAAGCTTTTGATCAAGAATTTTGGGTCAATTATTGGAGGGGACTCGAGTTAAAAATCACCTTGATGAAGATGTTTCACGCTTAAATGAACATTCGAGATTTCGCTTCAATGAACTTTCTAGATGTAAAATTACGCAGTATGGAATAAAATTTGTCGTTTCTTTTAAAAATCAAAAATTTCAATGTCTTATTAATTTGCATCAAGCTCCGCGAATATTTTCAGTAGGTAACATCGAAAAATATTTTCTCGAAGCACAAAAATTCAGACGTTAATGAGAAATTTTTCGAGTGCTTGAATAAAATTTCGCTAAAATTCCATCAAGGCGTGCATCATAAATATTTATTAATCGGCTTACAAATTTTCTGAAAGTTTATAATAAAATATGTGTTGAATAAATGGCAGCGGAGGAACTTTAAGCTGGAGGGTGAGAAACTTTGGTTTTAAGAGTTTATAAATTCAAGCATATAAAAAAATATTTTTATTAAAATTAAGTTAACTCAAAATTATATTTTTTTAAACCCAAGTTTCACACCCTTCTTTATGCACTTTCAATTTAAATCAAGACTCTTTTTGTTCAATGAAGATTTCCTGAGGACATCTGCAAAAGACGTCATTTTTCATGCATTCAAACCTGCTCCTCGCTCTTTTTCACTGCACTTCACTCGACTGCTATTCATAGCCGTGAGAGTTGTCATGAAGGAAAAAGTGAAAGATGAAAATTAAGTATCACTATAGAAAATTCAGGATTAGACGCTTTTAAATGTTTTATTTAAAAATGATTAAACTTGAAAAATATAAAAATTAGCGTCCATCCCTCGAATATCCATTAAATGTAAATTGAATAGCAATTGCTGGAACATTTGAAAGAAATTTTTTCTGTCCCAAGTGCGATAATAGCTTTTATCATTCAAATTCCATTTTTCTTTCACTTCATCCCTTTTCAATAATAAGAGAAAATATTCTCAATCTGTACTTTATTCGCCTCCGCACGGCACACGCAAGCATCTGACCTCATTATTTCCCAATAAAAGCATTCACTCACAGACATCTTCTGGAATTTTTTTGAATAACTCTATACGCACCTCAACACGTATCGTAAGATTATATTCCTTTATCGTTTCATAATCCAGCGGATGATTGACCTTTATATCTGCCCACGTATCACCATTCTCTTGCCTTTGCTGAAGATAAAACGTGTGATATTTATTGGTTTGTGCTGTTGATCCCGGCATTAGTCGATAAAAGACAACTGGATTGCCTTCGATTCCAGAGCTAATTTATTTTAGGGTGGAAAGACAAATTTTTTGGGGTTAAATTGATGAATAAAGTATGACGATTTGTTGGATCCATTTTAAAATTACTTTTTTAAGGGGTGGACACGCGAGACTTTTTTGAAAAATTTAAAATGTCCATAACTCAAAAACTAAGGGGTGTCGAAAAAAACTAAAAACTCTCGCGTACTTCTCGCACATCAAAACTTTTATTTTTTGATAAAAATATAAAAATATTTTAACCCTGAATTTTTATCTTAATTTTAAAGACTTGTTTTTTAAAAATAATTAATTTTTAAAGAGTGTCCACCCCTTGATATCAAATGGATTCAACCCTTACTAAAAATCATAATTAATAAAATTTCATGCAAAATTAATTTCATCAAACTTTCTATTCTACGAAACTCAAGAGAATTTACAAAATAAATTAAACTTAAGAATAATAAGTGAGTGAAATTGACTATTGCCGTCAAAAATTTGTTGGCAATTAGCGCGCGAAGAGTTTTGAATCTATCATGAAGCGTACTTACTTTTTTTAATTTAATAACTTTTCTCTAACGTGTTTATGATAATGATGATGCGTAAAGCAAATTTAAATAACAAATTTTGATGTGACTTGAATTGAGAGATGAAATGAAAATAGTTTTCAAAGTACTTCACTGAATTTAAAACATTCATCTCGGCATAAATTTATGTTAATACAGTGATAATATCGCAATTGATTAAGTATGATAATTATATGTAAAATAAGATGAAAAAATGCACATAAAATTACTCGAGAGAGAAAATTATTTTTTTTAATCGTGAAATTAAAAGAAAATATGAAAGAGAGTGGAAAATTTTTACAAAAAAAAAACTTCACAAAATTTGAATTAAAAAATTAAAAATTAAAAAATTAATTTTTAAGTTTACCTACTTAAAATTTAATTTAATTTATTACCAAATTTAACGTTTTAGAATTTTTAAATATGAATTTTTTGAAGATAAAATTTCTACGTGTTTCAATTTACAAAAATAATAATTATTTAATGCACCGAAAGACAATTTTACGAAGAGAACGTTATCAAAATGTTCCAGTTAAATTTCCATACTCATTATGCCGTTTCAATTATGTACATTAGTAATTTTCTCGTGAACATTTCAAAATTTGTTCGTTTAAATTTACTTCATCATCTTTCATTTGGAATTCGTTAAAAATTATAAGCTTTAAAAATTCAACAAACATTTCTTTGCAACAAAAAGGAGAAAATCAAAAATTGTTTGTTTCTTCAACAACTTTTCAGGATGTTCATAACAGACCTGGCTTTGACCGAAACGACTTTTCCACCCACGGGCATGTTTTCCTTCACATAAATCGGACCATAAATTGTATGATCCCAAACAGGTGGATTGTTGGCACGATCGACGACATCTATTTGTACTTCCACTGTACGCGAGAGTGGCGGATATCCTTTGTCTTGTGCCATCGCTTCAAGCTTATACGTTTCACGCTAATTTTTTTATCATATTTTAGTTCAAATATTTACGATGGCAGCAAAAATATTTCGTTAGCCGGATAAAAAATGGGTTGCAAAATACAAAAATATTAATTACGTCCAAAAAAGGATTTTTTTTGTTCATCAGAAGGTAAAAGTGCCTGCAAATTTCTTATATTCTTACGTTTATCGAATTACCAAAAAAAATTTGTATATTTATCGCATCGACGGTTAGTTCTATGATACAAAAATATATGATATGATGGGTTAGCAGAGCACCTTGATACTTTCTTTTAGTAAAGATACAAAAATCAAAAAACTCTAGTCAAAAACTTGAAGGGGTTAGAGGATACTGTGCAAGTTATAGAAGAAAATCAAACCAAAAGCCAATACATTGCTGCTACTCGAGAGATTCATGTTCATGCAAGAATCTTGTATGATAAAATTGCATGCAACTTTATTATACATTAAAACTCGCATACAAGTCCAATAGCTCGCGAGTAGCAGCCGAGTAGATTTTTTGAGTAGCAGCTGAGTTAGTAGCGACTGTCATTTTTTTGCTTAAAAATTTACAAACCTGGCTTTCACCGACGCAACGACTGTATTTATAGGAACATTTTCTTTTATATGTTTTGGGCCGTAAACAATACTATCCCAAATCGGTGGCTTGTTATTGCGGTCGACAACGTCCAAGTCAACTTCAACTTCAGCAAAACTAGGCGCCGGTTCTCCCTTATCCGCAGCACGAACTCGTAAACGATACTTTTCTCGCTATATTTTTGATAATCAATTTAATGCACACACAGACATTATATGGCGGTTGTAAAAGGTAAAAAAATAGGAAAAAAATGTTTAATGAAAAATGAAATGATAAAGAGAAAAAAATTATAAAAATGTTAATTTCTTGGTTAGTTTTTCATGAAAATAGAAGCACAAAGTTTTTTTTAGTATTTTTATATCTTGGGTTAGTTGAGCTAGAAAAGTGTTGATTAATTTTGAGCCAAATTTTAGCTTGATTTTTAAAAGCATTCAAACTAGTTTAAAAAAGCTCTAAAAATTCGCTTTTAAAGATGAAAAATGAGCATGAAATATAATTTTAATTAAAAACAAAAACTTGTTTGCGAATCTAGTTGAGAGAGAAATTTAATAACACAAAAAGGAAAAACTTTCTGAGGAGGAAGGAAGTCGAATGGAGCTGCATATGCTTTATGGGGTTTTTGTGAGAGACGAAAAGTTTACGATGCAGCTTCCAAAATTGAAAAAATAATAATTTAATCAAAAATATTGTTGATTTCGGGGAATTATTTATGATATAATTGAGGTTTGGGTTGTTGGTAAATTAGGTCACAAATAAAGTTTATAAATATTTTTTGTTTTATGAAAAAAATTAAAAATTTAACTTTAAAATTGAGTTTTAAAATTTTTCGAGTGACGCAACTTACCAACAACCCTGTCAAAAATAATTTAAATCGTGTATGGCTACCACATTTCTTAATTATCTAAGAGACATTCTCAAGACTCAATTAATTAATTGTCAATGATTACAAATCTAGCGCAAAATTCTTGAAAATCCTGGCAATTAGAAAATACTGCTAGGTGGGGATGAAATACAAGATGGAAAAACTTACAAGACATCCCTTTATTCATTTTGTTTGGTTTTCAATTTAATTTTTTTAAATTTTATTTATCGTCGTTGTTGAACGTCAATTTTTTATATTATGTCGTTCGTTGATAAAAATAAAAGGAAGAGAAAATAAAAAATACATCATCATCGGATAAATAAAAATTTATTTTGTGCAGTTAACGGAAATGAAATATTTTTTGTCTCTGATATTCCGACTTATTGAATTTTTGTCTAAATTAAATTTTGTTTCCGTGTACATGCAATTTATAAGAGAAAAAAGTGAAAACTGAGCTTCATTTTAAATCTCAACAGTTTTCACTCTCCTTGCCCTCATTTTTCAAACGATAAACATTGAATGATTGTGCAATTGTGATAGGAGGCGAAATTTTTTTGTAAATCCTTTAAAATTTATTTATCATGCAGTAAATAAATAAAAGGAATTTTTTGTTGTGCAAATAATTTTTTCACCAAGTGCTGACGTAAAATTTTGTGCTTCATAAATTTCAGAGTGCATTTTTAGTGCATTGAAAAAATCAGTGTTGAAACCATAAATAAAATGATAAGTCACACAACAATAAAAATAAAATTGCTTGAAAATCATAAAAAAAATTGTTTAGCAAAAATATTTCAAAAAATTTATTTTCAAAAATATTTAGACACAAAATAAATTTTAAAACCGCCATTTAAAGTTGAAACGATGCTCAAAAATTTAGGTTGATCGTTTTTCTGTCGCGATACACGCAAAAATTTCGACGAGGCCCATATCGACATATAAAATTTGAAAATGTCACTTTAGTCGCATTTTTTTGTCGCCGTGTGAAAAAAGCAAATCGGAAGAAAATTGGACAAAAATTGACACAGAGAATAAAAATGAACAGATAAATCGATAAAAGCTTTCGTGTTGCTTCAATTGATAGAAAAATTATTCAATTGCTAAAGGATGGAACACTCTGGTTTAAATTTAAAAAATATCTAATAAAATTTCAGTTAAATTTGTTTCGAACTTTAAAATTAAATAAAATTTAAATCAGAGTTTCCAACCCTTAAAAATCAACAGCCTTTAAATTAGAAAATTCGCTTTACGGCACTTTTCAAAAATCACAAATTAAGTGCCTGAAATTCTAAACCAAACATAAAATTATTATTGCAAGGTGGTGCCGAAGGATATTTTTGATCACATCATATTTACACATGAAACTAAAACCACGATCATCACTTATAATAATTGTGCTCTCAATGAAAATCATAAAAAGGTATTTTGAGACTCATTTTATCGCAATGTTAAAATTGCAAATTAAAAGTTTAATAAAGTGGTGCTGGAAGGTTAAGTTAAACATTAAAAAGAAGCTAAAGAATTTTAATCTAAAAGAATTTTCTTTGATTTTGATTCTGATTATTTTTTGAGGTTTGTTGATGTTAGGAAAATAGTGGAAAGTTTTAGAAAAAGTGAATGGAATGTTAAATAAATTTTTGAAACTATTTTAAAAAATTAACTTTTTAAGCTTTAAAGCTGTCAAAAAACTTTAAGCTATTAAAAAAGCTCAAGAATAATTTTTAAAAATTTTAAATTTTTATTTAAATGTAAACTCAATGAAAAGTTCATTTAACATCCCATCCACTAATTTCAGGTTAGTTAATCAAACGCGCACTCAATAAATCTTTCTTTTCAATAAACTTTTCCTCTGTCTTATAATTTGATTGGAAAAGTTTTTAAACTCTTTCAGTGTTCGCAAGAAAAGAAGAGGAAAAGTTGAGTTTAACCATTGTTAGTCAGCAGATTTTAATTGAATGCGGGAAAATTTCTTTGTGGCAGCCAAATTTTTCTACTGTTGACTTGATGCACAATTATCGTCGAAGTTTTTCATTTCATTTTTCACTTAGAATATAAGAAATTGAGCAAAAAGTATTTTTTGGGAGGGAAAGTGGTTTGGAGGGAAGAGAAGATGAAAGAGGAGAGAACTGAATAGACTTACGTCGAGTGGCTTCTTGAGCACGATCCATCCCGACTCGGGTTGAATTTCAAAGTACTCCAAGTCATTGGGATTATAAGGTGCGCTGAGTGTGTACACAATGGCACCATTGTTATCGGCATCCTCATCGCTCGCTGATACTCTCAAAATATTTGTTCCGATACTCGCATCTTGCTTCACATTCTCGATATATTTCTGCACGTGAGATAGATTCGATGAGATAAGTAGAAAAATGTGCAAATATTTACTGATAAACTCACCTGACGATCAAACAATGGCGGCTGTGAGGAGAAAATCGCTTAAAAATATATTCATAAGAAAAATTCGATTCACTTACGTTATCATTGACATCGGTGATTTCAACTGTGAATGAGCAAACACCTTCCAAGCTCGGCTCACCCTGATCAGTTGCCTTTATTGTCACCGACACAAATTTACCGTCGTCACCCTCACGATCGAAAACTTTGTTGGTTGAAACTTCACCAGTTTCTTCATCAACCGTGAATTTGGTTCCTTTTTGATTTGGCTGCTGTACAATTGAGTACTTGACTTGACCATTGACACCTTTATCTTCGTCAGTAGCTTGAACTTTAATCACGGGACTTCCATTCGGTGCACCTTCCTCAACCTTTGGATAGTAAGTTCCGCAATCTTTAAACACCGGTTTATTGTCATTGACGTCGGTGATGAAGACAACAACAACAGCGGTCGATGTGTGAATTGTCTGGTCGCCATTGACACAACACGATCCATCATCTAAAGCTGTCACATTAAGTTCATATTTATCTCGATCCAAAACAATTCCTTTAGCGGCAAGTCGAATTACACCGGTGATTTCTTCAATTACAAACTGACCACTGCTCGTGCCTCCGCCCACAAAACCGAATCTCACATTATCGCCGTCCTTGTCAGAAGCGACTACAGTTGTGACGAGGGTGTTGGGACCGGCATTCTCATCTACATTTGGCGTGTAGACTTGCTGCGAGAATTTTGGCTCTTCATCGTTCTTATTTTTGGTGTAGACACGAACGGTAGCGGTTCCAGTCTTTGGTGGTTCACCCTTGTCCTTTGCAGTTACAACAAATTCATAGTACGCATTATTGTTATCAGCATCGAGGATTTTGTTATTCACAATGGCACCATTTGAGTCGACAGCAAAATGATCATCGGACACGAGATATTCAATTTCTGCATTTGCACCTGAGTCGGCATCCATTGCTTTGACTTTCAATATGCTTGAGTTGGGTGGAATGTCTTCATCAACGTTGTGAGCTTGGTAATCGGGAAGTTCGAATTTTGGCTGAAGGATATAGAAATTTGAGATGAATTTAATTTTAATCAATGGATTTACATATAATCAGCAGATTTAATAGATAGATTTTAATCCTCAACTTAAAGTAATCTTCAGATTAAAAGTAATCTACAGATTAAAATTAATCCTTAAAGAACAAACTCGAAAGTAAAACGATTTAAAATTCTTAAATCTAACTCTTCACTGATTTGAATTTAATGCTTACCGCATTGTCATTGACATCTGTCACTCGAATTGTAAGCTGTAAGGATGAAAAAGATAAATAAATGTGCATGATAGTGACAATTGACATACCTCAACTGAGGTTGAAAAACCGCCCGAGTCTTCAGTGGCTGTCACCACAAGTGAGTACACATGAGGTTGTCGTAAGTCCTCAAAATCGAGTTCCTTAGCTAATTTAACGATTCCTGATGTTGGTCCGATATTGAAAGTTCCCGCACCTTGTCCCTGTGCCTTGAGTGTGTAACGAATTTCACGATCCGCAAATGATTTTGCTTTCACAGAAATAATGCTGTGAGAAAAATAAAATATAGAATAAAATGCAATTTAAACAAATTTAATCAACTAACTCTGAATCCTTCTTTTGATTCTCTGGAATTTCAGCTTCATAGCTCGGCATGTAAAATTGCGGTGCACGTTTTCCGCCAACAATTGACAAGCGCTCCTCGGGGGTGCTTTGGAATTTTCTATCGTCGACTTTTCCATTCTGATCTTCCGCCTTGACATAAAGCACATACTCCATATCGAGTTGGAACAGATCCGTACCACGCGTCCTCACAACACCCGAACGCTCGTCAACTTCAAATCGTCCACCCGTTCGATCACGTACGATGAAATAATGGATGTTATGGTCTGTATCCGGATCACGAGCTTGCAATGTAAAGACAGGCGTATTTGGTGGTGCATTGAGTTGAACAACTGCTTGCATTGGCAATGGTCGATTAATAAAGTATGGTGGTTCATCGTTGACATCCTTCACATGAATAATCACACGTTGATTGTCAGTATCTAAATTGAAAAGTTTTTTTATTAATGCACTCAAGAATTCATCGTTAATTCACTTACATTTCATTCCGCCTACGAGCGAGTAAAAATTGGGTCATGAAAAGAGGGAAAATGTTAATTAGTGGTTATTTGAAAAAGTTTACTCGATGCTATTGAGAGATGAGCAACTGCACTGACGTGATGGTTAAAAGCTCGTAAAAAATTCAAAAGTTTGATAATTTTTATGGATGAAGTTTTAATGATTCGCATTTTGATGTTCAAACATGAGTCAAAAATTAATTATTCGCTTAATTTTTTAAAACAGTTTAAAGTCCTTGAAAATTTTGTTCTAAATTCAAACAAATCAACTCTAAGTGAAAGTCAATTTATTTTTCTTCATGTCGTCAATCGTAAAATTAAAATCCGTCCGTCTCAACTTATATGGGAGCTTTTTCGCTTCAATAATTTCACCATTTATCCTTCAAATGTTAACAAAACAAAGAGAAATCAAATTCCACATGTTTATAATTCTGTGTGCATTCCATCAATGACTCTCCATCGTTAGTTTTCTCCAAGGAAATAGTTTTACGAGAAAATACATTTCCTCTTTTCTCAAGCAGTGATGCAATTGAATGTTTGAGATTTAATTTGCGAAAGCAATTTTCAGAGCATCTTGACAAAACGACAAGAAAATCCTTTTTCCAAATAAAATAATCCCTTTTGGGAGGTTTTTACATTTTCTGTGCGCTCTTAAGTGAAATCTCGTGAATTTCAAATGTCTCGTGCAGATTTCTTAATTACAAATTCTTAACCTTGCAGTAAGCTGAACATCTGCATGGGTGGAGATTAAAACTTTCTTTGGAGAATTAATTTTAAGGGAAGGCTTTAAACCGCTTTGTTGTTGTCATCAGTGCTCGAGAGTTACCGAGGAGGAATTTAATTCGAATTAATTGAATTAAGGAGAGTTCAGTGAGCTCCACAGCAAATATTAAAATTTTTTCGTAGAACTTTATTGCTTTATTAAATGTGAGTGAGTTTTAATGGAATTTTTTATTGGATTAAAATTAGTTTCTCATCCTTGTAAAATTTAAATTATCATAAATCAAAATCCACCTTGACATTTTTAAATTCTCAAAATTATTTCACATCAAATTATCGATAAAAAGTCATTGCGAATAATTGATTCAAATTTTCCATGCTGCGATCAAAAAATTAGAATTTTCCGCAAGTCACTGACAACCGACGAGGTAATTTCGAGATCTGAATATGCCAATCATTTATATTCTAAAGAACGTTTAGCAGAAAATTATATTTTAGAATCGTTTAAGCGACATGCTGCTGCTGTTGTCTCGACAGCGCGATTCAAAGTCAATTTAAATCATGTTTAACATACACAAGAATGTTCATTTTTCATCATAAGTGCTATCACAGCTGGAGTCTGATGATTCATATTCATGTTAGATCTCATTGTTGCCTCTTAATTGGAGAGAATTTTCATCTAACTAGATTCTAGTCTTTTTCAAATTGCCACATTTCATTTTTATTTCTATTGAGATGCGAGAAAATTAAAAAAGCTTCAGTTGTTGAGGTGCTCGATGTTGTGAAGCGTAATAAGTGATATGATGAATCAAAAGTGCCGCGCAGTGATTGCAATAATGATAATTAAAGTGCGATTAAAGTCGGTGTACTATTTTTTAGATCTTTTTAATTAATTTATCAGTTCTTATTAATTCCAAGCAATTTTCTGCTCATCATTCGCTTCATTTCAATTCATCGCTTCATCTTCAAATAATGCACTCTTGCTCAAAACTAAAGCGAACTCAAATAAAACACAGCGTGAGTCAACAATTTATGTGATGAGAATCATCCGAAAGTAATTTTTTGCTTTCTTTCATTTCATTTTTTGCAGCAAATTGCAGAAAAAATTCATTTAAGCGAGAAAGGCACTCAAAGAAGAAAATTTGAATGATTCGCTTTTGATTGCAATTTCGCGCGAGTTCAGATGGAAGCGATTATCTTTCAGATCTTATGTGAAGCTGTCGTCGCGTTGAGATTTTTGTGGGAAATTTCTAGGAGTGGGAACTGGAGACTAATTTTATTAATTAATTTAAAGACTAATTTTATTAATTAATTTCTGATAAAAAATCTCAATAAATTCTTTAAAAATTAATTACTTGAAAATTATTGACCTCAAATTTTTCAGAATTCATCCACAAAAAAATCAAATTGATTCTCTTCGCATCAGAGACAGACACTCAATTATACTCTTGTGTATTGTTTTGAAACCTCTCGAAAAAAAGAAGAACTCTGATTAAGTGATTTGCATGCGAACGACACATTTTGGGTGGTCATTCAAGCATTACTCGAGCTCAACTAGCTCGACACAGAGCACATTAAATTGCTTAATAAATGTGCGAGCGTCAAGAATGGAATTCATTTATTCTGATTTCTTTTTCGTCGTCTGTTTTATTTCTCGCATTGCTTTAAATGTAAACAGTGTGCCAACAGAAGTTGTTCATATGAGAGGCAGCATGTCAGTGTGAAAGGGTATCCGGAATCTCATTACGATAACAACAAAAATATTCTCGCCACCATTAAAGTCTAAAAAGACACATATTAAATCTATTGACAACATCTGGATGTGTTTTTAGTGACGCGTTTTATAAACAAAGAAGAAAAAGAAGAGATGAATGAGGTTTGATATGGTTTGTTTGGCTTACAAATGGGGTGAAAAATGTTTCGAGTCTTCGTGGAGACTTTTTAGAGTTTTATTACAGAAAAATCATTTCATATTAATTTTTTCCTTTGACAGATTTAAAAAAGATTGCAAGCGGATTTGTGTCAAAGTCGACAAGATTTTGTCACATGAGCACGTGGTAGACCTTAGGGAATCAAATAAATTTGAAATATTACATCGAATTCGATAAATAAGCATTAATAAATTAAATTAGATTAGATTAGATTACAGTCAGGTAGCCACTACCGAAGTAGGAAGACGTCCGACGCAACCTCACATGATTGACCCGCGATTCCTCAGAAAAGCGAAGCCTAGTGGGCTACTTAGGCAAGTATCTACAGTCGATACGAACCACAGGTACGAACACACCCCTGACTGGAGTAAATACAATTAGATAATCATTAGTGAGAACCGATGCCGGGCTAACACCCTCTATCATCGGCTTTGGTTAATAGGGAATTTTAAAATACCTTTACGGCAATGTTAGTGTGTTAGTGTTTTTTTTGTAAGTTTTTGTTTTCGAATGATTTTTTGTTTGTAGTTTCTATAGAAACTACGGTTAAGAACAGTCTTGTTTACTGAACAGATATTACAGTTTCCAACTAATCAAAACCAAATCAACATTTTATTTGTCTCAAATCACTTAGATAAAAGCCGTGATTCCACCACTACCTTCCTCAACTGAGACTAGTGTACACAGTTGGTGTGTCGAGTCAAAATATATGTCCGTTGTCCATTTTAGAACAATCACAAACACAAACCCTCCCTCGAGATCGAAGTGTGCAAATCCCTTAACTCCTATCTATAAATATCCTTTCAAACAAAATTAAAAAAAAAATTTATTTTGAAAATGAAGTTTACCCAATTCTCTCATTAACAAAAAAAAACTTCCCCTGTTTAACCTAAACTTGTTTCAAAATAACTCCACTTCCGTTCCTCAACTGATCCTTACCGGATTTCAGTTGGACTTTGTCACACTTTTACCAAAATAAATTACATTACATTACATAGTTACCCATGAAAGTTTTCTTGCAAAATCCTCAATGGACAATTTTTCCAAAACAGACTTCCTTCCTTCCAAATTGAGTGTACTCGAACATTTTCTGTCACTACCTGTCCTAATCTAACTAACAAGCCACTTTTACCGACCCTAGCACTGCCAAAACCCAATTAATCACCGGAGCAAATAATTTTTGCAACTCACTTTTTCAACGCACACTTCGATCTCCCGATAAATAAGCATTAATAAATTAAATTATCAATAAATGTGCTGCCTAAGCTTCTCTCAAATCGCTCCTCATCTTTTTTTATTGGTTTCCTAAATATTTACATTAAATTGTCTCTAATTCAAAATTATTTATTTCAAACACGCCCCAAAAGCGACATGTGAAAAATTTCATCTTGACTTTGAAAATATTTTGAACTTTTAAACCTCATAAAGTTTTAATGATATTAAATAAAATGAAAAATGTTGTGAAAGAAATGAAAATTTTCACATGAGAAATGAAAAGAGGATGCTCAAAAATTGTGACTTTTGCAAAGAGATTTATGTACGTCATAATTCACTTGTGATATAAATGATGAAAAATTTTCAAGATATTTTAAATCAGCTTAAAAATTTTCATTAATTTCACTCCCAGAAATTCCAACTTGCAAAAAAACCACAAAGAATTCTCTTTAGTGCCTAAGAGCGTCTCGTCAAAAAACCGCAAATATAAAAGTATGATTAATAAATTTCAGGCACAGGACAAATGACGATTTCTGCACAGAATCGAGAGCAAAAAAAATATGAAAGGAAATCAGACAAAAATCGTGTCTCACGTTCAAACAAATGAAAAATTGAAATTGAGATCTAAAGTGAGCGATAAACCGCAGCCATTCGGGGTTTGGGTACTTTTTATTTCGAGAATGCTCGTCACAATTTTTATTTGTTTGTCGCTTTTTGTGTTTCACTTCAGTCAGACTTGATGACAAAAAACGTCTCATATAAAGATTACTCTCGTCATTGTTGAGGCTCGTTGTTGGACTTTGATGTCGCTCTTCAACGACGAGATGGAATACAATTTAGCACTGATGAAGACGAAAGACTGTACGATGGTAAAAAATGATAATCAAAAGAGGGAAATATTTTACTAAATAGTGAAAGTACTTGGGGATTGTTCGTAAATTTAGTCACTTTTAATTTATTTACTAGAAAAGTGACGTAATTTGTGAATTAGATCACTAAGGGGTCATTCATAGATTATGTAACGCACTACTTAAATTTCTAAGATAGTTATCAAGTGTGACGTAATTTTCAAACGTGAAAAAATTAATTTCAACTCTTAAAAATTTAAAAATTGCTTAAATTTTCATCAACCTTAAAAAATTTCTCACTTTTGAATGTTTCATTTTTTTTAAATCCTCACAACATTTCTCACATCAAAATTCACTCCATAGAATTCGTTTAATTCCTCTCGCATACAATTTAAAATGAAAACGAGACGACGAGAGGCATTTTACCACGTTTTATCATAATCGAAGAATCTCTAAAAAAATATTCATAACAACAAACAAAAAATGTTTACACGAAGTTTTTTTCCACTTCTTATTCCACTTTTTCCATAAATCCGATTCGATTGCAGCATAAAGAGCTTGTTTGAGAAAAACATATCATGCAAATTTGATGTCTGAACAGAATGTTGATTAATAAGAGATTAAGAATTCGCATGAATTTGTTGCAATCATTTTATAAGTGAGATGAGTCAGACATCGATGCGAAGTCTTATGAAGTGTCGGCATTTTAATGAATGATAATTATTTAAAATTTCCAATGCAAATCCATTTGAGTGTAGACAATTTGCATTTGGTAGCTTTTAAGCTTTTAATTACGATGATATCAATTATTTAAATGACCTTAAGTCGATTATAATTTGGAAAGTATTTTAATACAAGGGAAGGAAAATTCATTTATAGACTTTAAAATCCGGCAGACACAGTAATAAAGATATTTCACATTATAAATTGCGTTTTAATAAATTTCCTCAAATCACTCTTAATAAGGTTGTTAAAGAGTAATTTTCTAAAATTGATTACGTCATTGCTCACATGGTCATCAAAATTACATCAGCGGCATCACATAGCGAGTTAAAATTTTTTTATATGACAAATTGAATCTTTATTGTTATGATAGTTAATGATGAATAATTGTGGCAAATTTATTTCGGCAAATGTTTAATTCAACACATCAAAATTAAACCGCGACGACCGCAAAAATTACATTTAATTAATTGATGATGCATTTCAGTCATGAAGGTTGAATTCTTTGTCTTTCGATGAGGTCAAAAGTTTAAATTTGCGGCTAGTTTGGTTGATGATGATGAGAATTGTCATAAACAATGAATTGAATTGTAATTTTTACTCATTACGCAATTTATCTCAATTACATGTCACTAAGCATTGACAAAAAATTTTTCGATGGAGATTTAAATTTATTTCCATCTCTAATAAATACTCTTAAAAATAAATTAACCATCCACCCCTTGGTCGTTAACTTATAACACCATAAACTCCCATCCAAACGAAAAATAATGAGATTAAAGTCGCATGACCGTAAAATAAGATTATTAATTAAATTGCTGATTACTCTTCAGCTTATGCGAGACTCTTTGACAATGATAGAGGAATAAAAGTGAGTCATATGGCGTTGTAATTAAGAAAGATTATTTTCATCATTTGTTTTGACAGTGACCTTCAAAAAAATCTTTGACGCTGTAGAGTTTGATATGCGTTGCCATAGCATTCAGATTTAAAGAGTTCGTTCATCTCAACCTTTCGAGATATTTCTTTTGCAACCCTCAAATTTTTCTCCCCTTTGCATTTGTCGTGTTTCTACGTAAAAATTAGAATGTATTGCACTCTTGAGATGATAAAGTCGAAGATATGAGAAGAAATAAATTTTCGCAATTTATGGAAGTTTATGAAAAACCCTCGAACTTTCTGAATGATATCTTGATTGCGAAAAATATTAATAAACTTTTTCCTATGCTCTCAATTTCGACCCTTCGATTTATTTTTCACCTATCGGATGAGTCATCACATACGAAGAAGTTTTATCATCTCGAATGCGAGGGTGTAGCACAAAAATTGAAAGTGCACAAGGAAAATTCAGCTGGTGCTGCATAAAATATTAATGTAGTGGAAATTTTGAGGGTGGGAAAAACTTTTCGAAACATTCTTAACTCGTTAAAACTTCTGTGGTCATCTGAGAGGGAATTAAGGATGGAAAATGAGATTAAGAGAAATTTCAAATCTCTTGTGATTCGAATTGTGGAATTTCATTATGAAAAGTTTCAAAAAACGTTTTAAGAAAATAGAAATCTTAGGTTCGAATCCTAAATTTAAAACAAAAATATTTGCCGATCGTGCATGAATTCTTTTTTTCATGAATTCACTTCCATAATTTAAAAAATTCCATCAGATAAATCTGTTTTCATTTTTTTATGAATTAAAACATTAATTGCGTGCCACACTATCGACGCACTTCAATCTCGAACCTTATGGTTAACAAAAAATCTTTCTACACTCCCAACTTGCCATCTGACGCCCATTCATCGCATGTATTACATCCATTATTTTACTTTTCCACTACCGACTTCTGCTTCCATTTACCACACATACTCAACGCTTCTTCATAATTGAGCGCTTAATTGATGTTGTCAGTGATAAAGATCAAAGCGAAGTCTTCAGTTTCTTTTCGTTTCAGTGCTTTTTTGCAATTTCTCTGCTCGTTCAATATTGAACATCTCTCTCTTGGATTATGTACAAAAGGACTCATAATGCTTACCTATAATGAGAAAAAGAGAGAAAAGTTAGTGATAATGCTTTAGATAAATTGCCATACTTTCATAGAGAAAAAATTTTAATGAATTTTGTCATGATGAAAATTAGCTTAAAGGTTGAAAACTTCCATTTTGCATAAACAGTTAAAAATTTAAGTTCATTTAAAAACATGAAAAATTTAAAAAAAAATTGCATCAAAGTTGTGGTAAGATTTATTTTAAATTTAGGATTTTTTTTTTTTTTTTTTTAAATCCATTTTTATTTAATATTTAAGCAGAGCTTGTATATATTTAGCAAAGAAAAAATATAAGGTGTAGAAAAAAGCTTTATAATAGAAAATGGACATAAAGTCCTAAAAATCATATGAGATCAAGATTGAAACGTCACGATGGTTAGCCTCCTTGGTAAAGCATGTTTAAATAGAACTTTAATTCCACTTTAAATTTTTCCAATTTTTTTATTTTTTTGAGTTCAACAGGCAAGTTGTTGAATTGATCAAAGCCACGTTTGAAGAAGTCATTACGACCAGCCCAAGTTCTAGATGTGTTTGGAATGTAGAAATCATTCGATTGTCTAGTTATTCTACCCGTTACTTCTCGTGTTAGATCACGGCGAACTGACACTTGAGTATTAGACCTTAGTAAACCTCTTACCATTTTAAAAGTTAGTATGGAATTCTGATATAGGTTGAGAGAGCATAATGGAAGGATTTTGTTCGAAAAGAGAGGTTTACTAGGAGAGTCAAAAGGTTTTTTAAAGATGAATCTCAATACTCTTCTTTGCACACATGCGAGAGAATCAATGTCAGTTTTGTTGGCTGTATTCCAGCAACTGTTCAGGTAAGTAAGAAGGGAGTGGATTCGACAGAAGTATATTTGTTTCGCAGTGTGTTCCGTGATATATGGTCTTATCCTTTTGATTGCAAAACTGGTGGAGAGAGTTCTTGATCGTATCATATTTAGGTGTTGTTTGAATGATAGTTTTTCATCGATTAAAATTCCAAGATAGTTGAAAGATTCAACTCTTTCAAGCTTGACATTATTAAATGTTAGATCTATTCCGTTTGCGATGAATGAATCGTTGTGTGCCTTTCCGGTGAAGAAAATGTATTTCGTTTTTGATGTGTTAATTTTCATGAAGTGATTTTCTACCCAGCAGTTTATCAGAATTAAGTCTTCTTCGATCCATTGCTTTAGTGAAATCGCGTCTGCTGATCCATAAATAAGTGCAATATCGTCAGCGTAGAGAATTAATTTTGCATGAAGTGGTAACGTAAAGATACTATTGATGTATATAATAAATAGACATGCGGCTATTTTCGATCCTTGGAATACACCTGTTGTGACCGGGAGCAGTGAACTCTTCACATCTTCAATTATGACATACTGCATCCTATCTGATAGGTATGATATTAGTACTTTGAGCAATAGGCTGGGTATTTTTATTTTTTTTAATTTGGTTATCAAGACTTCATGGTCAATACTATCGAAGGCCTTCGATAAGTCTAAGAAAACAACTGCAGTTTCTTTTTTTTTGTCAATGTTATTATAGATTTCACTCAGCAGATGGATAGATGCGACTTCTGTGCTTGAGCCTTTTGTGAACCCAAACTGGTACTCGTTTATTATTTTATTTTTGATCAAATGGGTTGTAATTCTATCGAGTAAGACATCTTCAAAGCATTTTCCTAAGATCGAATTTTCAGCGACAGGTCGGTAGTTGTTACATTCTTTATTGTTTCCATTCTGTTTGAACAATGGTGAGACTTTAGCGACCTTAAGACAGGCGGGATATATTCCTTCTGATATATTTTTGTTAATTAGATTAGCAATTGGAAAAGCGAGCGATTTTTTATGATTTTTTAGTAGGTTGTTGTTAAAATTGTTAATATCGCAGGAAAAAGAATTTTTTAAACGAGAAATTGTTGAAAAAATCTCCTCTTCATTTGTGTAAAGATCCTCTTCTCGGATGGGTTGAAATACTGGATATTCTTCTTGGTCATGAAGTAGATCAAAATGGAGTTTGTTGATTGTGATTGAGCTTTTTATTTCGATAGCAACGGTTGTGAAATAATGGTTGAAAGAGTTTGCGATAACCAATCTATTAGTAATATTGACACCATTTATGTTGAGGATTTTACAGGATGAGTCTGGTTTACCGTCACTGTTTGTGAGCAAATTATTCACGTTACGCCAAAAAATCTTCGGGTCGTCAATGTTGTGCCGGAATTTCTTATCATAGAATAGCAGTTTTGCTTCTCTAATCTTCTGCGTGACCAAATTGCGATAGTGCTTGAATCTTGATTTAGCTTTCTCACTCCAAGGACATTTTTTATGCAGATGAAAGTAGTTGCCACGGATGTCTATTAGCGTAAGAATTTCTGTATTCATGAATGGTTTCCTGAACCTGTCTTTTCTTATTTTTATCGAGGTGTAGTTATCAAAAATTTTGCTCAGTTCTGTTTGAAAGGTTTCAAAATTCGTGAAATTCATATTTTCTATCACTTTGTCTTCTTGAATTTTCTCATGATTTGTAAAAATTATTTTCAGCTGTCGTAGGGGTGGAGAAGGTAGATGCGACTGTGTGTCAATAGTAAGGAGAAGTGCCTTATGGTCGCCGAGGAGATCATCAAGATAGAATGTAAACTCATAATGGGGATTTAAAAGTGGAAGGTCCGAGAACATGTGATCGATTAGTGTGGAAGAATTTCTTGTTTTGTCGACTCTAGTGGCTTCGGAAAGTTCATTAAGGAAGATGTATCCATTAGTTAGAACCAAATCATAATAGTCTCTCGGGTTTGGTTTTGTGTCGATGTTAAAAAGATCAATGTTAAAATCGCCAACAACAAGACAAGATGAATGGGTTTCGATAGTTTTCGCTAAGTGATCAGAGAACTTTTTATAGTTACAATCTCTAAATTTGTAGAATCCCAAAATTTTCGTGTTAGTTCTGTTAATTTCAATTAGAAGACTCGAATTCATATCAAAATCTAACGAGTGGATTATAGTGAAGTCTGAGAAATCTTTACGGACAAAAATTGAGACACCACCTGAGAGTCGTCCTTCTCTTGTACAATGTGCGGCTTTGTAGCCTGGCAAATCAAAGTACTGAGTTTCATCTTTTTTTATGTGTGTTTCCGATAAAACAATAATATGAAATGTTGTTCTTGAGTGGCAAATGATGTTTGTGAAATTTGTTAGTTTGTTTCGCAGCGATTGGATATTTAAGTGGAGTATATTAAAGTTCGTTTTTAAACACTTACCCCGGAATAAACCACCGTGACGAATCTTTAAATTTAAATTTGACTTTAAGTCATCGATTACGTTGAATTTACTCATTTTGAGTTGTTTTTCTTTTTAGAATAAAAATGAAATTCCTTGAGATTTTTCAATGCTTATACAAGAAAAAGTTTCACAAAAGTGCACAAGAAATCGCGTTTTGCTATTGTACTTTTTTACGTTCGAAATCTTTGTTAGTGTGCTAGAATTTTAAGTTGCGTTTTTCATCAAGATTTTTTTTTACGTTCAACTTTTTGGTTAGGTTTCTCTTTGACTAAAATTATCATGCACATGAACCGCGATTTTTTATTTTTTTACGTTCGATTCAGACGTTTTGTGCTTAAGAAAAAATGATTCGAACCCACTTCTTTAGACCTTTTATAAATTTTTCTAATCAAAATTTAAATAAATTTTACTCTTATTTAATGAGTTCATTGCTTCACAGCAAAATTACGTTTAAAAGGATTCATAACATTTTTATGCAATGAGGACCTTTCGTTATCCAACGCATATTTTCTTATTTTTATTTTATTTTTCTTGTTAGAGCAAACAACCTTAAAGCATTCATTTTGGTAATCACGATAATATTTTTGAAAAACGTGAAAACTTAGACTCAGAACCCATTTTAACCAAGTTACCGCGCTTGAACAAAACTGCTACCCTCTGATTAACAAACTCTCCCATAGAAACTTGCATCGTCATTTAATGATAATTGTTGGCGAGTGGCAACAAAAAAACAGCAAGCATTTAATGACTCTTCTAGGATTTATGAACATAGCGTTAAAAGGGAAAATAAATGAAGAAACTGAGCTCTATAAAAGGATAAATTTTCACGCTCCCCGAGTTCAATGAACCTCCGAACCGCAATTTGTATTGGGGGTGAACTGCAGGGAAAAAAAGAAGAAAATTCTCCATTTCTAAAGAATGAGCAAAACGTGTAGCATTAAGACAAATATTTTCATGTCAATTTTGCCTCATAAAAATTCTGTGCGAAGAAGAAGAAAGTAAAGTAAAAGCACATGAGACATCACGAAGAAAGTGGAATTTTTTTCTCAGACGGTAAATAATAAGAAGAAAGTTTGAAGAAATGCGAAGTTTTGGGGTTGAGTCGAATGTTAAATTTATTCGAGGTTCGATAACGTGATTAAAGTACTGAAAAATATTGATTTTGTTGAGGTTGCAAACATTTTTCATCTTTAGTAAGTATTTCAACCTATTTTTTTACCTCTTTATCTTTTAATAAATTCAAAAACTTAATTTTCATAAAATCTTAAAAGCTCCACCAAATAAACTACCTTAATCGTCTCAGTGACAAAACAAAAAGTGATAAAATATCGAAAATAATCTTTTGTTGTAGCTGTAAAATGAGACATTTTACAAATCTCTACTTGCCATCGCCACAACAGACTGACACAAAACATAACAATTCCAAATTATGAGCTCCATATGCCGCGTCTTAAGCGCTTCGAGGAGAATGCCGCATAAATTTCTCGGTTTTGATACCATTTTTATTGATCATCATCTCCGACGTGTCATTCACACTTTGAAAATATTTTTTTTTCATAAGATGTCACACTGATGACTTTATCATGTGATTATACAAAAAAAATAGAATTGAAAAATTCCGCTTTGAAAAAATTTGAAAATGATTTGATTTATTTTCGAGTTTCAAAAAGTGTCTCATAAAAAATTTTTAAAATCTTAAAAAAAATTAATATTGACTTAAAATCCAAATTTTTTCATTCTAAGGATTCGAACCTTCTTTGATTTTCAGTTTTATTTCTTAACATTTCACATGCAATTAAATAACCGCCAAAATCTTTCATATAAAACAATAAAATTTTAATTTCTCCAAATCATTAATAATAATTCACACGCTATTGGCTCTCGATATCCATCTCATCGCTCTCCTTCTCACACCTGGTCAAAGCGCATATTTTTAATGCCACTTATCTTGATTTCAAACCGGTGTTGCTCGGTATGCGTTGTTTTTTTTGATGTATCACATTTGAAATTGCTTACTTCACCGATTGCCCCGCGAGGCAGATAATTTTTCTTCTTTCTCGCTTTTATTCCTCACAATCATGATTTGAAACTAATAAGACGTGAAACATGATAGTTTGAATATTCGCTCAAAATCAAGTTCTCAAATGTGCGGAAAAAATCTTAATTTTGTAAAAAATAATAAAATATTTTGACGCGTGCCAAAATGTATCACAATAAATTATGAAAAGTGATGCTAAAGCCACACTCTTATGTGTCATCGGCAATTCTTCTTCATTATATCAATTTTATATTCCGCAAAAATCAATCACAAAAAAGTTTTTATTTGCGTGCGGTCGTTTTGGATTTCAATGATGTGCTCACATAACTCTTGATGAGTGTCGCTGGCCACACAACGGTCGTAAAAAATGCTAAACTACTCCACTAACACACACTTCATTAATTATGCATGCACTTCTAAAATAGAATCTCTTTTTTATTGACACCGCACCCACACGGAATTTGTAAGAGTTGTCAATAAATTTAATTAAATCACGCCATAAATCAAAACGAGAAAGATGAAAAAAGAGAATTAAAATGAAGTTAAAATCGCGCAATGAAATAATCAGCATGAATTTAATGATGATTAAGATAATTAAGCAGAAAAGATAAATGACCAGCGAAAAAAAAATGTGTTGCTGTTAAGCATCAATCAGCGGGAGAATTAAATTCTCTTTAATCGGCTTTGTGAATGAGTCGACGGATTGTTTAAGTTTAAGAATCTAGTAAATCAGCTCAAAGTGTCAAAGTGTATTGAAGAAATGCAGAAATTAAAATTTAAAAATTTAGGTTCGAATCCTAAAAATTAAGTCCAGATATATCAAAATGATGGCTGTTTAATTTTTTTTTGAAATATAAAATAAAATTTGAAATATTTAGGAGAAGAAAAATCTTCAACTCGTTACCATGACAACAACATCCATCACTTTATTTTTCCATCTTTTCCGTCTAGAGCACAGCAGCCCTTGAGAGGTAAAAATCTTATGGCATATGAAAGCGAGAGAGCGAAAATCACTTAATGCTCATAACATGACGACACCGAAAGCAGCTTCGAGTTGTTAAGCGCAAGGAGAGAGAAAAGGAAGCACACCGTGAGATGGCAATCAAGTTAATGAAAAGTGGAGGAAGGAAAAGTGTGCGGAAGAGTGAAATTACATCAAGTTTATACACACATCCACTCACATGTATTAAAATGTGGGGAACGGAGAGGTGAAACTCGAGATTACAATGTCCTCGAAATGAAAAATTGCAACTATGAGTTTTGCGTGTGGAAGTGAGATGAAATAAAAAATGAATCGTTACCACTCGTTGCCATGTTAACAGCATAACAATGCACTGACTTCCTTACCTTTGCTAGGATTTTTTGTTGCTATGAAGTTCTTACAAAGGAACTCGATTATTCTTTTCTTTGGAAATTTCCGAGTGAAAAATTTTAGAAAGGTTTCATTGAAAAAATTAAGCACATTTTTATCTTTCATTTAAAATTTTCCGCAAGTTTACTGCCTTTGAATTTTCACCGCAATAATTTTTCTATAAAATTTTCATCTCTATAAATTCCTTGAAAGTTTATTGCATTTCGAGTTTTCTTGTTTCCATTCAACACTTTTACATTAAGTTCACATAAAATTCACGATGAATTTTCTTTTCTTTTAGTTCAACTGCATCATATCGATCCAAATAAGACAAAGAGGTTGGATTGAAACGTGAATAAAAGCGAGTTAAGACGAGAGTTGTGTCAGGTTCAGAAAGAAATGAAAGAAAAGTTTTCTAGAATTTTAAATTAAAATCTTTCAGAAATTTTCGATGATTTTTTTGAAAATTCTTTAATTAATTTGAGATTAAAAAATTTAGATGCAAAAATTTCAACAAATTAACCTTGAATCTAAATTTATTCCAAGCTCGCTTCATCGAATCTAAGTTTGTGTTCCATCAATCTTTCGACATCACACATTGCATCGATGAAATTTATTTTTCGCTAAACTTTTCACATTTCAGACTTCAAGATAAAAAATTTATTCGAGTTGAAAAATTTACTCGACAGCTAAAAAATCCTTAATTGAGTTGATGAATTACGTAGAATATTTTTCAAAAGTGAATTTAATCAACCACTTCCTTCCTGAGGAGAACATCCTAATTCCCTTGTTAAACTTTCAACCCTCCGAAAAAAATAAAAATGTTAAAATCACTCAAATGTGTCGATAGACTTCACTTTGAAGGTATGAAAACATTTTAATAATACAATAAGCTAAAAATATGAAAAATTTCGTCAAATTAACACAAAAATGTTATAAAAGTAATTGCACTAAATGGACGCAAACAAAAGAGGGCTATGATAAATGGATATGAGACATGAATGCAACCTAAACGAATTTTACGACTAAAGGGATGTTACTGAACATGTTATAAAATTGTTGCGGTTGAGTAAATTTTACAGCGTTGACACTCATTAATGTACTTTGTGGCCAGTGAGAAATTTTATACCTTAAATTTTAGCTCAAACTGTCCACTCACTCAAATCCTCTAGTAATCCTCTTTGCATACGATAACTGCAAAAATTACGTTTCAAGTCCTTAAAGTCTTAAGATTGTAATTTACGACACTTCTCCGTGTCATTATCAACTGCCACTTTAACTAACATCTTACTCGAAACTATAAGTTCTGACAATGAGCTTTTACAGTGTCATCATCGTGAAATTTTAACGAGCAAATTTCCAACAGGTCAGCATGAATACAATCAGAGTGTCTCATAAAATTCCACACATATTAAATATTTTATGGTGATTTTAATTACAAATGTGAGCGTGCGCAAATGCAATGAAAAAAAAACAGCGGTGACACAACCAAAAACCACTTCGGGATGTGGTTTTAAAATATTTTTTCATGTTTATTATTTTTTTTTTGTCGTGACATTACAACAAAACGGAAATACACCTAGATGACTTAGGGCCCACTCACTTATCGTCGACTTCTGTCTAATTACGGTTTGTATGTTCAACAAGATCTTTTCTTCCATATGACTGCCTCACATCATTATGTGTGATAAATACACGTTAGTCATAAAACTTTTTTGTGTGTCAACATTTTAATAAAAAAAATATTGCTGGCTGACAAATTTTCAACCACCAAGCGAGTGTTAGTCATGAAAATGGATTAAAAATTAATCCTCTACCCGTAAATTAATGGGCGTCGCATGAAAGTTTAAATAAGAAGAGGATAGGCAGGTCCAGCTCGCACACGAGAGACGTTCAACAATTACGATCACATTAATTTCGAGTAGCGTGTGCGGCTCGAGGCCAATTTTGAATGAAGAAGCAAAAAATAATTTTGAGATTAGAATTTTTTACATCTTCGTTTTGTATTAATTTAAATTTGTAATTTGAGAAGAAAAAAATAATTATAAGAAGTTTTTTGAAAGAAATTCAATATCGAAGGCAAGGGGTGAGGAGTTGAGTTTGTAAAAATTTTATAAAATTCGTTAAATTTAATAAATTTCCTAAAATTTTCTCTCCCTTGTCCAACGCACTCTTGCTCATTCATCCGTGAAATTGAGTGACGGACAAAAACATAACGAGTTGTGATATCGGAAGAGGGAACGATCAATCGCACAAAGAAATTCGCTTCTTCTTAGAACGAAAAAAAATGTGAACGGAAATTGGATGTGAAATTAATTAAGAGTGTACGGAGGGCACTTTCAATTTTTAACTGCAGCCGGATCTCATGTTTTTCTTCATTAGCTCATAGTCGTGAAATAATGAAGTAAAAAAGAGACTAGAAAATTAGAAAAACAATCAAAAAAATTCCTCTCGCTTGATTTTGATAGACAAAAAAAATAAATAATCTCTTTTGAGCAAGAAATCACGCTACGCGTAGAGGATAAATTTAATTCAACTCGCGAGAGGAAAATCAATAAAAAATCAATTATCATTCATTCTGCCTCCTCACGCTCGTATGTACACGAGTTGAGTATGTATGAAGTCAATTTGTTATGGATATCGTTAAGAAATGGATTTGATACAAATTCGCAGCGAATGTTCTCGTTGTGCTTGAATTTACACACAAATATTTGATTTTATTGTCTGCGCCATTGAAGCTTGAGAGAATAAGAAGATTTCAATTTACGAAAATTAATTCCTCACAAATTCTCTCGCTTTACGCTTTAATTTTGGGAAATATTTAAAAATTATATAAAACCTAAATTTTATTTAAAAAAATTAATTACGCACAATAAATTAACCTAATTTTTGAATTTAAGATTTTAGAAAGTATCAAATTTTCACTCAGAACATCTCAGCTAAATATTTTCTTCTTTAAACTTAGGAGATGAAAAAATTTATTACTCAAGCACGATTCATTAGGTGTGCAGAAACGAATTAATGCTTTTCACACCCCAAAAACTTTATTGCAGTCTCGAAGAAAAAAGTTTTAATTCTGAAATTCTACACCAGTAATCTGAAATAATCCATTCGTTGTATTTGCAAACATTTACACACATTTCGGAATCTGAAGCCAAACTAAAACTTTTGATTGTGTACAAGGTGCTAAGTGAAATACATTAAGTCGTTTAAAAATTTTACATTAATTATAAAAAATTTGTTATGCATTTGCAGCATGGTTTAAGTTTCTTCTTGCAAAAAAATATAATTATTCGATAAGCATCACATTCTGCAGCATGTGCCATGGATATTTTTAATAACTCGTCGCTCTCAATGTGTATATGAAAAAAATTATTATTCTCTCCCCATTTTATATTGTTATGCTCTTGTCGTGCTGTATTTTTGTTGTTGTACTGTTATGCTCTAAACCGGAAGCGAGAAAAAATTCTCTTATAAAATTTACGAGAACTTAATAATAATAATTTACGATGTTTACATAAAGGATAATCGGAAAGAGTGTGTATGAATATGTGAAAAATCGACATTAAAATTTATGGGGGATAAATGCTACAGCTTGGACTTTTTAAATAGAGAATTGAGAATTTTGCGTAATTGTGATCGACCGTTAAATGAAGTCATTACAATTAAGATAAAAATGTATGCGAATTTTATTGAAATGATAGCAAATGTAAATTGGATAATTTAATTGTTAAAATTCGTCCAAGGGATGGCAACTTTGAAACAATTTTAAAATTCTCAGTTCAAATTCCATGAATTACATAAAAAATTAATTATTTAATTTAAAATTCCACTCCTTGCACACCTCTAACCTCCATGAAATGTTCAACACGCATTCACGTCACATCCTCTACAACAACCAAATGCATAATCGCGTTTATCAATGCAATATTCATTTTAAAATATTCCGCACGCAGAAATTCACTGAAGCGCAGTAAATTGAATTAAAATTGAATGCGAGCAACTAAAAAGCGTATAGCGAAACTATTTATGGTCATTGTCTTTCCCGCTCGGAGGTACTTTCATGTGACAAAAGCCATGGCAATAAAAACATCCCGAGTCGAGTGTAATTTCTGCATAAAATACGTCTCTTGTGAAAAATGTATTAAAAATATAAAACATAACAAAAATACAGAAACTTTGTCGCATGAGCTCTTTAGTTCTATTGAGAATTACAATGGGATATAATGAATATAAAGTGGTGGTGTGTATGTAGCTCAAAAGAGAGTAAACAGCAAAAAACGAGACCATTGATAAAAGCAAATGATCGTGGGAATTCATTTTTATCGCTGCTGATTCATGTGAAATGCGATTGCAGTCCATCCGCGAGGATGTAAAGAGCAATAAAAGTATTTTACGAGAAAGAACAAAAGTTTGTTGAGATTTCTTTAAAACCACGTTTTTATTCACGTGCATTTGGATCCTCATCATTTAAAAGTGTCACAACTTTTTACTCCCATTTTATATTTAAGAAAATCTGAGTTTGACAAAGGGCTCGAAAAGAAAGTAGAAATGTCAATTATTTTGACATCTTGAGGTATTTTAAAAGGGTGACCAGATTTCGTTAAATTTCTTCAAATTATTATTTTTTACTTTTTTGTTCTAATTTCAGAAATTAATTTCTAACTTTTGAGTTTAAAAATCACCATTCTAATGGTCATCCTCAATTCAAACGATTCATATCGAATTTTAGTAAGCGGATCCTTATGAGAAATTGAGCTTGTATATGTACATCTGATCCTTTTGTTTGTCGCTGTTATTCCATTCTCCCTTCCTTCTTCACCTTTTTTTCTGTCTGTTCATACATGATTTTACAACAAAACGCAATTATCACACACATAATATGAGTTTCAACAACTTCCTTTTCCAATTCCTCACTTCATCAATTCTTTTGATCTTTTTTCTTCTTTGAAATTCTTTTGATGCGCACGAGAGTAAAATTTTTAAGCGAGATTATTTTCGCATTTTTCACTTTCAAATGAGTTTGTTTTTCTAGTTTTGGTTTTTAATACAATTTACGGTCGATTAATTGTTCGTTGTGACCTGACCGTCTTGTTACTAGCTAAATTGATTTAAAGTTGGAGAAAAAATTCATTCAGTAAATGTGAATGAAATTTAAATGAAAAGGAAATTTAATAATTTGAAGGTTCGATTCCTTAATTTTTAAACTAAATTTTAGACTTGTTAGAGAAATTTTTTTTACATTTTTTAAGAAGAATTATTTTTTTTCATTAAACTTTAAATATTAAAAATATAACTAAAAATAATTATCTCAGTTGAGCTATCGATGAACAACAAATAAAAATATGAGAAGCATCTGGTTATTGACCTTTTCCATCCCAACATAAATACAAACGAAAATTTCTCTCATCGCTTCTTTATGCTTTTATTGATTTTCTTCTTCTTCTTATTCACTTTCACATTAAATGCGCTACTGCAGAGAAATTTTCTCCTCTATTCTATTCTGAAACGGATTTAGTTGAATCCCACATCGATTTATCATGAGATTACTAGAGAAATTTTTCTATTTTTAATTGAAAAAAGGATTAAAATATTTTTTTATTCTTATTTTAAAATGTAGAACATGAAGATTAAATTTGAATTTACATTCGTGACTTTATTCCATACAAATTAAGTTGAATTTTTAATGAGGTTGTGAAAAAATGTTGCCGTGACATCCGACAAAAATTAAAAATTCATTTTCCGCGTATATTTGATTTTCAACCTTCAATTTAAGCGAGAGAGAGAAAGAAATGCAATTCATTGTTTAAAAATTTATGGTTAGAAATTGTTTGCCATAAATTTCTCGCTAAAATTACCAGAAGCGTGGTGGAAAAAGGAAAGAATCATGACATAATTTATGAACATTACAGACATAAAAATCATGTTTGTGAATGTTGCGGCCAGACTCAGCTCACAAGTTTGCATGAACAACAGTAATAGAGGCAAACTTTAAATGAGTGAAATTTTGAGTAAAAAGGGGGTTGCAACATAGGAACTTAAAATTGTTGATTTATATTTACTTTAAATTTTCAATATTTAAAATTTTAAAAGCAAGTTTCCACCCCTTTTTCTGTGTCTTCAGTTTCAAAAGAATTCAACTGCATAAAATTTTAATGCAGAATTTGGAAAATTCCAGCTGTATTTGCTTTTGGCGTTCGCACGATAATGGATGCTAATAATGATTTATAATCCGATTCAATGTTCATAAAATTTCACTTTAAGACTGTGGTTAAAAGTTTTTTTATAGCTCTACACATAAATCTAGAATATTATGAGCAAAAGAGTAAACAAAGAATCTAGTTCAGGTTACAATGTCCATTTACCCCATTTATTTACATTTGCTCCGTAAACATTAAAGATTAAAATCAAATATGTGCATATGAAGCAGATTTAAATCGAATTCTTTTAATTTTTCCTTTATGCAAATTTCAATTTTGAATCAAAATTTAATCGAGCGAAGAATTTTACGAGAATTTTTTTCTGTATGATTTATGTTGATATCAGAAAGCTTAGGAACGCGTGACGAAAAAATCGCAAGATGAAATTCGTCAAGATTTGTTCACAAATGTGAATTTTATATTTTTCCAGTTGAGAAGTTTTGATTTTTTGATATTTAGAAATCAAATAAATTCAATAAATTTTATGGTTATAAATTTATGAGTTAAAAAAATAATTTCATGGATTTTTCAAAATTATCTTATTAAAATTTATTTTCTATTTATTTATTAATATTTTAATTTTAACCAAATTTGCATTGGTTGCAAATTAAAACAACCAAAAAATGTTAATTTATTTTTACATGCAAGCAAACAAATTTTAATGTAAAAATATTTCAACAAAACTTTTTCAATTTCCCTCAAAAACCAATTGTGTATTTTTCTGCATCTACACAACACCAATTTTTCCTTCACAATTCTATTTTAAATAAAATTTTAATTTTATTCTGTTCTACCAGGAAAACCTCATAAAAAATATATGAAAAAGTTCCAGTCTAAAAAACTGCACATGTTTACCACACATGTGTTCCATATTTAGCTCAAAACCCAGAAATTGTTATTTTTTGCACTCCATGGAGTCAAAAGAAGGGAAAAATTAAAGTCATCTGGTTGTAGTCAATTTTCAACAGACGAAAAGAAATTTAGACTAAAAATATATTTTTCAAAAAGAAAAATGAAATTTCATGAAATAATTTTTTAATCTTTTAAAAATTGTTGGTGACAACTTTATCAAATTTAAATTTCATTAGGTGAACTTTTGACATCTAAATGACACTTTTATAGTGTTATAAAGCAAGATTACAAAAAATTAGGCTTCAAGAACAATTTTGATGCATTTTGGAGTATTTTAAATAAATGAAGATTGAAATTTTTTAATCGGACTTTTTTTTTATAAATTAATCTTATTAAACTTTTCAATTTCTAAAAATATATTTTTTAATAAACGACATCATTCACTTTAATTAATTACACAATTAATATTTTCTATTAGTTTTTCCACTTAGCTCTAAAAATTACTAAAAATTAATTACCGCATGAACTGAAACACATTTCACTATAAAATTGAATGCATCCATTTCAATTATTTTAGTTTTTCTAGCAATTTATTTCAACATAAATTTCAGCATTAACCAAACAAAAATGACTTTAACAACAACAAACATTGCCCCGAGAGCGAGTCAAGACACTGAGAAAATAATTTATGCGTTCTAGTTATCAAAATACCAATTTTTCACTCCTCACAAATTCCACAAGAGAATTCTTTCGGATGATTTTTTTCTAACAGCTTCTGGTGTCTTTTATGAAAGAAAAAATAGTTTTTTCTAACCTAATTTTTGAGAGCAAAAGAATTAAATTTTGTGTGTTTAAAAACTCAGGCAAGTTTTGAATAAATTTGAAATTTTAATTGGCCTCAGGATCACACCCTTGAATTTGCAGATCTCGAACTTATAATTGGAGTTGAGGTTTTCCCACAGCAAAAAAAAGATAGCTTTAACTTCTGCAGAAGACTCTCGAGAATGCAAACTTTTCAGTTCAGATAGAAATTGCTTGTTAAACTTATTTATGATTATGTTAATGCAGAATAAAGAAAAAGAGCACAAAAACCTCATAATCTGTGTAATTACATTGCGATTACTTTACTCCACAACTTGTTATTATCGCTAAAGTCGATTGGTGGTTTTGAGTAAAGCAGAAAAAGGTTCTAATTATGATTTGCGTGAGAAAATGATTTGGTTTAAAATTTTAAAATTTTAAAATAAAAATTTCAATTTGAACTTATATATATATTTGTTTCAATTTTCAGGATTTGAACCTAATTTTTGCAATTTTCTTAAATTTAATTTTTTTAATTTGCATTTCAATGCATCTAAAAATGCACTAACGCTATTTACGGACGCATGTCAACCCACATAATCCTATGAATTAATTAAAATCCATCCATCAATTTTTAATGAGGCAATGTCCTGTGGTCGGTCGCACATACACATATCGACTGATTATAAACAACTCACGTAGCCTAAACAGGATGAAACGTCGACGTTAACCCCTAAAAACTGACAATTAAATTTTCTGTCTGTGCCATACGCACACTTAATTAGTTTCTATTTAATTTATGGTGGAAATGAGACTGAAAAAATTTGTGTTTGTGTGCGTTTTACCCCCGTCGACAGTTATTTATGTTCAACATTTAGCTTTTTCTTATCGCAACGCCACCATCGTGCGCATTTGTGCAATCGATGTGTGAAATGTATGTGAGATTTATGGAAATTTTATTTCGCTACCGACATGCATTGCAATTTTTCAAAGCGACATAAATTCACAACCCCTTTTGACCGTTTCCTGATTGCCAATGACCTTTAATTGATTTTTGTATCAACATGACAATGCTAAAAAGGGTGAACGATGATTTTTTAAATAATAAAAGATTTCTTCATTAGAGTGATAAAAAAATAAGAAGATTAAAGTTATGTTGACAGTTAGACTTTTGTGATATTTCAGCTAAAAATCAAACATTAAAATAATTTTTATTCTTAAAATCCATTGACGAATAATTTTTTGTGAATTTCAATAAAAAAATATATTTTAACAACTTTTTAATCTTCTTTTCTTGTGAATAAGAAAAACTTTTTGTAGGGCAATAAATCAACAACAAATTTAGAGTGTGAGTTTATACAATTCATAAAATAATAATTCATTGCTTCACTCGTTCGGTGATACGAGAGCTCAAGCAACATCAAAAGAGCCCCAGATTAAAAATCCCTTCTCGAAAAATGAAGAGAGATTAGAAGAGCAAGAAGAATGATATAAAGTAAATTTTTCATTTTCTGTGGAATTTCTTAAACCATATTAAGAGCGAGCAATAACTCACGAATGTGATGAATCATTTTACTGCTTCGCTCCATCAATCGTAGTTTTTTTTGATGACCGATCGACATGGAGAGCCACACACGCATAAGAGAGAGAAGAGATCTTTTGTAATCCGTAGACAGAAATTAGATAATTAAGTCCGAGTGATCAATAAATCACATTTATGTCGAATCATAGTTTTGTTTATATTGATCGTCATTATATGGCCACATTGAAGCAATATGTCGGTAATCCTTATACTGATCGGAGAATGAATCAAGTTCAAATTGATTTTTCGACAAATTAAGAAAAAAGAGAATGGGATCAAAGCAATTGGTAAGTCATTAATTCAAAAAAATAATGTTTTGCCAAATTTAAATTAAATTTTTCTCTTGTTATATTGCATTGCATTTGTGTCTTGCTTTGAACATATGGCACTAACTGCATATCGCACACTTCTACGGAAACGAAAACAATGAAGAAATTTATGCAAAGATCAATTTCCCTTAAAACCGAAAAAAAATCCCGAGAACTGGCTCCAACATATGGAATTTATGGCTGTTTTGTTTCCTGAAACACTTTTTTAAAAGAGAAATCGAAAAAATAGTTTTATTACCATCGGTTCATGGGATGCGAAGAAGAAGAATAGATCAAAAAAGAGTCGGAGGATGAAATTTTTAAGAAATATTCAAATTTAATTTATTGCCTTTAAAAAATTAATCAAGCAAAATTATTAGAAAATAATTTCAACAAAAATTAGGTTCGAATCCTCAAATAAAATTATATGCAAGGTTGAAACTGTGATTTTTTTTTTAAATTTTTCGTTAAATAATTAAATTTTTTTTAATTTCTAAAATTAAATTTTCAAAGCCTTAAAAATTTTAACACCTCGATAATATATTTTACACTTTCCTAGTAATCTAAATTACAAAAGAGCCATAAATTTGATTGACGCTTTCTCACTTCAGGCTTAAAGTATCTCAAAGGGTAATCTGCTCTTAATTGAACGAGATTTGTGAGTCATCCTCAATGGAATATCACTAAGTAATTTTCTCTCTCTGTTTATGTTAAAGACGTTAAAAGCTTTGTTCCTTAAAATGCACTTTATGATCATGATTATGCATTTATGAGAAGCATATAGTTTGTATTCTCTCAACGGCATGCATGTGAGCGCGCGAAGGATGTAAATATGATGATGAATAAAGGAGCGATAGTGCTTGTGTTATCTCATGCAGAAAATAGCTTTCTCATATCTCTCGTGAATTGCAACAATGTGCTGCAAGCTAATAAACTTCTTTTTAACTTTATGCATTTTTAATTTGTTTGTGATTAAAGTTTGTAACTTTTGAATAACAAATTCTAATTAAATTTGTAAGAATGCGATGAACTTTTTGAAAAATATTTTTTTAAAAGCTAAAACTTTAAATTGTCATTTTAGTGTGGATAAAAAAGTCATTTTTGTTTCAACTTTTACTGTTCACAAAAATTGTAAAGATTTATCAAAAGTTCAAAACTCTTCACAAAATTATGAAAGCAATCAAAAGTTTCGAATTTCAGAATGAGGAGTAAAAAATAACTTGTTTAATTTTAAAAAACAAACTTCAGGTATCACAGGGAGAAATAATGAACAAGTTTTTGATATTTTAATGGATGATAAAAACTTTTTATAGTTAAAGTTTCATTCGATTTAAAATCATTTAAATAAATTAGAAAATATCAAAAATATTTTTAAAATTCCACAACAACTTATCACCCCTTGCATCTAAATCCCTCGGATTAACGCCATAAAATGTATCAAAATATTGGCAATTAATTGATAAAGCGAATTGATAACTTCAGCAATAAAATTCCCATATGAGAAATAAAGTTTAAAATTCCACATGAAAAATTGGTCCAACCCGTAACTCTCACTATCTCAATTTAACGTGACACTTTATCACTTCCCCATTTCCATAGTGCTAATGATAAAAAGAGCTCTCTGTCATGAGGCAACTGGAGATGAGAGAATGCAAAAAAAGAGGTATTTAAATAGGTAGAGAGATAAAGAAGAAGAGGAAGAAAATAAATCCAATCGTGTCGTAAATTATTTTAATAGACTCAGCAGATAGCGAGAGTCAGAAAATCGCAATAAATTTTTCGACAATCTTTGGAGTACGAATGATAGCGAATGTAAATGAAGGTAGACCAGGTATGGTATTTGAAATAAATGACAGAGAGAATTTTAAATATTCATTGGACGGACAAATTAATTATGGAATTATGGAAATTTATGATCTCTCTATGAAAGTGTGAGTGGCTTGGGTTTAAAAAAAAATTTAAATCCTAGATTAATTTTTAATCTAATCCAAGTTCACTTAATTAATCTTAAAAATTAAAATTAACTCACCGTTATGTCCCTGATTAGTGATGATCACCCAAAAGTCAATTGTCTTCTCCGGCCCGAGCTCTTCATAATCCCACTTCTTCTTAACACGCACGGCACCATTCGTTTCGACCGTCACCCACGGATTTTCATCGCGAATTTTAAAAGTCTCACGTTCCGTTTCTTTTTCTAATTGAAAGACACTTCGACCTTCAGTATCGCCATCCGATTCGGCAAATTCGATTCGTTTCGTGGGACGTACGGCACGCGTTACACGTCTCTTCTCGCGATGATGAATGTGCTGCTTCTCGTGAACGCCCGCAACATGCTGAACATTTATGGCAGCTGTGTCGGGCGGCGCAAATTCAATGAGAACTTTTGCCGGGTGTAAACTTGTCATGCTAGGCATACGCAAATCATGAGCCTCAACCTCTAACAATAACTCGTGCATGTCGGGATCACCAGCGAGCATCAACTCGCCAGTTTGTGGCACAATGATGACATAATTGCTCGGCGCTGTCAACTTGTAAGCTACTTTATCACCGTCCGCATCTTTCGCTTGCACTTTACCGAATTTCGTAAATCTCTCGTATGTGACGGTTGCATTGCCATCGGCATCGATTGACTTTTTACCCAACACCACAAAGCGATAGTGTGACTCTAAAAATACCGGATGATTGTCATTCTCATCGAGGATATTCACGGTGATTTTCGCGTCAACCTTATTGATGTGCTCATCATCACTTCCCTCGATAACGAGAACATATTCAGCTCGTGTTTCACGATCGAGTGGTTTTGCCGTCACCAAATAAACGCCAGCACTTTTCGTATCTTTAATCTTAATCTCTTCATTAATTTCACCAGTTTTGCTGTTTTGTAGAGCAAAAGCACGATTTTCATTGCCACTAACGATTTTATAGATAATGTCCTTTGACGGCTTCACTGAGTTGGCCTGAAGTAACGGCACATTTTTGACTTTAGTGCCTTTCTTCTGATTTTCTCTCACCTCACCGATAGCTTCTAAAATTGAGCCTGGAAATCTCAGCATGTCCTTACGATCCATGACGTGTAATTGAAGATGATGTGTGGTGGTCGAGAGTGGTGTCTCTTCGAGTACCACGAGGTGAACGGGTCGATTGACTAGAGGTGAGAGATCGGCAGTGGTCATCACCATGCCGTCCTCCAAGACTGTAAAATATTTCGAGAAACCCGTCTCGAGGAGTCGATAATTGATTGGTTTCGATGAATATGACGTCAGTGACGAGTAAGCGGAGTCGGGTGATGTAAAATTGGCGGTGAATTTCTTAATACTATAGCCGGGATATGTGTCGTGTGGCAGGACGAGGGACAGCACGTTATTGGACGTGCCATCGAACACCTTCTCGCGATGATAGTGATGGTGGTGATGCGATGAATTCTTTATATGAACATTATTGAGAGCTACACATGGACTAAGATTAAGAAGCACAAAAACTAATGCACTGACTAACACTGCCCGGTGCATTGGGAGCAGCCTTAAAAGTTCACTCGACTGCCGCATTTTTACAGCGGCACCGAGATTATGCATTGTCAAACTCACTCACTACTTGCACAATTTAATTAATTTTTTTATAATTATTTTTATGAACACACAAAATTAACTTTTATGGCTATTTGTCGTCGAATTTATCGTCTAAATTGAGTCATAACCTGCAATGAGAAAGAAAGAGAGAAAATCGTTAATAAATTGTTTTCAAGTGCACTCGAAGCACTTTCATATGAATGTAGCGAACAAGTGTGAAAAGAGGCGAAGAAAAATGAGATTTTTTCAGCTGCAATTTATTTGCTTTTATCGATATCAATAAATTTATACACAAAGCTCTTCTGTTTATATGCTTCGAGAACATGATTTGCGCTGAACATAATTCGATTTCCACAATTTGAGGAAATTTATTTGATGAAGGATTTATGAGGTAAAGCGAATGATGATTGTTTTGGGTTTGTTTTAAATTTTTTATTGATTTATCATTTAATGACAATCTAGAGTTGGACTCAAAAATAAATATTTTTCACTTAGGGTGATTTGAAGATGATTCACAACAACTTATTTGTAACCGGCTATTTACGCACATGGTCGATGCGTCAAGATAAAATTGACAATTTCAAAACAGAAAATCGAGGCCACAATTGAGCACAATCAATGACAAAGATTTTCACTAGAGATATCGAGAGGAAAAAAACAGAGCAAAGTCGCGCGAGTCTTATCAATGTCGTGCGTCAACTTGTTACATGTTCTGCTAAAATGAAGAATCGCCCAAAAACATATGAAGTGAGTATAAATAGGAGACGGACTGTGTGAATTTTATTCAGTTATCAGCAAACATTCCTAAAGTGAACAAAATAAAAACAAAAGAAAAAGAAACTTTCAGATAAAATGAAGATACTTTTAATATTTTCAATGGCAATTGCGGCCAGTCAAGCATTTTTCCTTCCAAATGACTTTTTCGCCGACATGGCTCAACGTATGAGAGATTTCCACAGCTCGCTTCGTCCACGTCCTCCATCATCACTTCCGCCATCATTACTTCCAGAAATTGACAATGTGATGAATCAGAAAATGAAGGAAATGTTTGATTCATTGACGCCCGAAGAGCAAGCTGCATTGAAGAATCATCTTTTCGGTGTAAGATTCCCTCGACCACTTCCAGCATCTCATTTTGGAGGTCATCAAAAACCTTCACAAGAACAAATTGAAGAAATGCGTGAAAAATGGAATTCAATGACACCCGAAGAGAAAAAAGAGAAAATTGAGCAACATCAGTTTAGAAATTATGGAAATGGTGAAAATTTCAAATTTGACGTTGAAAAATTAGAAGCACTTCGTGAAAAATATGACGCAATGACAGTTGAGGAGCGTGAAGCCTTTAGAAATGAACACAAGAATCATGTCGAAGGTGATCGCATTGAAAAATCGCCAAGATCATTCCAAGCCATTAAACCACTTGACGAAATCATCAACCCACCAATGGTGAAAAGTCCTCGTTCATTCCAAGCAATTAAACCATTGCCAGAATTTATTAACCCACCAATGGTAAGAAGTCCTCGTTCATTCCAAGCCATCAAACCATTGCCAGAATTTATTGCCTTCGAACCTGCTTCATATCAAAGTGACAGACGACCTTCGAATCCAGGCGGTAACCAGAGACCTAATTTGCCAGATAATGAAGGTATGAGAAGACCAATGCCAGAAGGTCCAGGAGGAAACCAGAGACCTAATTTCCCAGGAGGCAATGATGGAAGTAAGAGACCAATGCCGGAACGTCCAGGAGGTAACGAGAGACAAAATATTCCTGGTAGTCAACAAGGACCATCAAGACCCGGTTCACGTGCTTAAAAACTTTAAAATATTTCACTAATTATTTTGTATCGAGAAAACTTTTAAAAATATTTAAATAAAGCTTCAAATAATTAAAATTTCTTTCATGAACTCAATAACAAAATTATCAACTCTCAAAATGAAATTCCTCGACTGCCAATTTGATTTATATTTTATTTATTTTTATTTTACTCCGCTCAGCACACAACAATAAAGCGACAAGCGTTTAAAATTCATCAAAAAAAATCTTCCTTCTATAAAAAATGAGTTGGAGCAAACTGCGCGATGATAATGTGCTCGTCGCCGCTGGCACAGCATGCGGTGTGTGCTATGCATTAATTTGTGCCATCATTTTAATAGTCGAAATATCACTCTGGTGTGAATTTATGAGAAAGAAAAAACATTCAATTAGCTTCGATGATCTATTGGCCGGTCAATAACACTTTCAATGGTGTCGCATGCGATCACATGGATGTTAATTAAACAGGAGGTGAAATATGTTTACGATCGAGCACACCCTTTGTGATTTAACCTCAAAACATGCCCAGAATAGCCACCGATAGGTTTTAGCGTGGTAAATTATTCACTTTTATTGATGCTCATCTTAGCTTATGAGAAAAATCAAGGGGGAGACACTTAAAATTTATTTGTTAGACATAAATATAAAAAATCCCCTCTGACAATGCCTAAGACGATAGAGCCATTAAAAAATGTGCGGTATGCACGATTTCGAGCCATTTTACTCCTCACATATGTCGCCTGTGGTGAGTGGCTCGATTATAAACGCTTTCTGAGCATATATGAGAAATTTAATACAACAACTTTAATGGACACACTCAAACCTCTAAATTAAGCAACTTTAACAGAACTTTTTAATTTAATCTGAATGAGAAAAAAATTTCAATCAATTTCATCACAACAACCTGTCATGTCATGCGCTCTCTCGAGAATATAAATTGAAATCTAACTGTCGCTTTTTTGAGCTGAATAAAAAGAGCTAACAGTGCGCCATGTGTGTGTGCAGCGAGCAAAAAAAAAGTTGAAAATCATCGTTCGACAATCTGATGATCCAAATGGACGAAAAAAGAATTGTAATTGAATCGCATGATGATGAAACTGTTGATCGACTGCTGACTCATTTTTCAAATGATTGATAAAAAAATATTTTTTTATTTTTCTCAAAAGTCATCATTTGGAACTCATAATGCAGAGGAAGAGTCACTCGACATAGATATGATTTTTTTTCTAACTTTTAGTTCACAAACAAAATGAAACATTTCTTAAACACCGAAATTCGATACCAAACAGATGTATGTAAGTGTTTTAGCATTCCACTTGGCATTTTTTAATGAAATTGCTTGAGAACGGTTGTTGTTGAGACTCGGTGTACAGTTGAATGTTTTTGACTTTGGAAAATTCATGAATGATGTGACAAAAAAAATTAGAGCATTTTTGAAATTTTGTATTTAAAAAAATCAAAATTTGAAATTATTAGAAAGTTACCACATTTTAAAAAAATCTTTCTATTTCTCAACTTCAAAATTAATTGAATTTTATCCCGCAATTTTATTTCAATTTCGTTCTCTATGATTGTCGACCATCAAAAGAACTACATACGAAAATTAATACCTAGAAACCTTCAACAAAAAAATATTCAACACAAGATTAAATTGCAGTTGAAATTCTCGTTCCATGTCTATTCAAAAAAAGAAGAAAATTCCTCTCACCATACAACAAAAAAAGAACCGTAATTCAGCAACCAGAATATTAATTAAGATGTGAATCAATACAACAAATGAAATTGAGCCATCAACAACGAAGAAGTGTACATTTGGCTTAAAATTCCACTCGCTTTGGGTTTTAGAGAATTTAACAATGGAAAAAGCATTGCATTACTGCTCGCTTAGAAGCCAAGAGTAATAAAAAGATATTGCTTGATCAAGGGGTGGAAACTAAACAATTTTTTTTATAAAAATTCAAATAATTAAAAATTAAAAACTTTAATCGTAATTTTTAAAAATATTTAATATAAAAATGAAGTGTCCACCCCCTGATTATAACAACGTCGAGATTAATTTCATAGCCCTCCGACTTTTGTCAGCACCGGAGACTCCAACTCAGAATGTTTTATTAATTATTATTAATTATGTCTTTCTCATTTCGGATCCATCTTCAGCACCTCATTTTCTAAGTGAAATTCCCATAATTTGGTATTATATTCCACTCAGAATTGATGTTGATGGCAGTAGCAGAATTTTTCGTTGTCTATTTTTTAACTTCCCGAAAGATAAATAAAAAGAACTTTCAACAACAATCACTTCTGGCTTGTCTGTTTATCAAATTCCCAAAATCTATCTTCACTTCTTCATTTTTTCTTTCGCGCATTTTTCGTCTCTCTACGAATGTGTGAGTAATAAAAAAAGCCATTAATGGCAACATAAAAAACTATTAACCATCAATTAGACGAATCTCAAACATATTCTTTCCGTTTCAGAGTCTCGATTGTGAGCGAGCGATAGTCATCGTCAGCAGCAAATTGTGGGTTATTGATCCGCGCATGTTCGGGAGATTTTCGGTTGCATTAAATTTGGGAGTGATGAAATTTTTTCAATTTAATTATTTTCCATAAAATTAAAATATTTCAACGTATTTTTTACAAACTTCTTTAATCCTCTTAAAAAGCAACAATAAACTAATTTTATTCCCCAAACCACAGAATTCAGTCATAAACCAATAAAAAAATAGTCACCGGATGTTGGTTCTTCGAAATTGCACAACATCTCTTTTGTTTTTATCTCTTCATCGTTACGAGCCGAGAAAGAGTTGAGCGGAGTATCAAATTACTTGATATTTTTTTGTCGAGAACATTTTCAGACACTCGAAAGAGAGTAAAGAGTTATAGATGAGCTCAATGTGCGTTAATTACTTTCGAGACGCTTAATAAATCTTCTTTGGGATGATAGATTGCGATTTGACTTTTTCCCCCGATGCTTAATTGATTTATATCGACCGGCGAGGCATAAGCGAGCGACGGGCTAATGGACTGAAATTCGACATGCCACTAAAGGGCTTTAATGCTCATCGAACTTAATGGGATTTTAAATAATGAAAATTTGAAAATATTTTGTAACTTTTTCGATATTAAAATCGATTAAAAGCAGCTAATCGGATTAAAGAATTTCTTGCAAAATTGCTCGAGAAGTTTTAATTGAATTAAATTGCAATTTTTGGCTGCGCAATCTCAAATCTTTTCAAGTGTCAAAATTTCCTTGGCTTACGATAAGTTGATACAGAAATCGATAAAATCTTCACACTTAACCTAAATATCGAGTTTGGCAGTTTGTCGAGTGGATAAAAATTACTCAATTCGGCCAATACGGAAAAAAACTGACTTTTCTCAAACCTCGTTTTGCTCATTATTTTTTAATATTTTAAGATTTGGTTATTAAATATATGCTTTTCCCGAGCTTTATTTTAGGATTTCACTTGCTTTAAAGGCAGTTAAAGTGCTTAAAACATTTTTATGTGTATGCACGTGTTTGATAATTTTTCCAAAGACTCCTTTATAAAGTGATAAAAAATAAGATGATGATCAGAAAAGGTGCCTAACTTTTCATTTGGGCAATGATTTTATAAGTTTTTATCCAGTTCCATTCAATAGCTCATTGCAATATTCAATACTTACACTAATTTCAATTGAACTTAAAGAAAAATGATTTTAAATTTTCACCACTGCACTTCCTGCGACCATACTCAAAATTTTTAACTAAAGTGATACAGAACATAGAACTGCTTCTTTTAAATCCAAATAAAATTTCTAAAATTATTAAATGAGGGTAAATTTTAAATTTAGTTTTCTTTTAGGAATAAGCACTCCTCAGGAAAACAAATTTTAATTCTTCCAAAAGTTCTAATTCTTCATCAAAACATGCAAAAAATTAGATTTTATCTTAAAAATAAAGATTAAAATCAAAAAACGCGAACCCGAAAAAATAGAAATTTAAGACACTTTTTCATTTTAGAGCAGATACTCCAAACTATGAATCAGATAGCATTATATACAAAAGAGGGAAAAAAAGTCATAAGAAAAAGAACTATTTCTTAATAAAAAAAGGAGAAAAAAAAAAAAAAAAGAATCAAAAATTTTCTATTCCAATTAAATTTACAATTTTCTATAAAATATTTTTTATTCAAGACTCAAAAAAGTTCTTTTCACATGTCGCTAAAATCTTCACATACTTTTTTCATCTCACATTCCACAAATCTCAATTTATTTAATGGCTTTACGCTAATTACACTTAACAACATTTTGTATCATTAATTAATAAACCACGCGGTGAATTGTGTAAGAGAAATGCTTTTAGTCAAACCATGTATGGCCAAAAAGTGCCTTTGGGGATGAGATCTAACGAGTAAAGTGAGTTAAGGTCACATTGAGGTTACACCGAAAGAGGATTAGAAGATCGTGACTTACTGAAAAAGACGCCGAGCCCACTTCATTTCCTTTTCGCATATAAACAACATAAAAAAATATGAAAAAATTTATTGATTCTCGCCACGCAATGACACAACTCGAAAGTATAAGAAGGAATTTCCTCATCATCGTATTAATTATTATTATTCCAAATGTTTTTTGAGGGAGGGACTCGACTTGTGCTTATAAACACACATCATCGTCATCGTTATCGTTATTTATGGACACCCCGGAAAGTAGATTTCGGATTATTATTGGAAAGGTACGAAAATGGGAGGATTTGAATTGAGAGAAGTAAAAAAAATATTTAATTAATATCTATGAAAATTTTTCGAGGCAGAACGTCGGAAATTAGAATATAAATAATGAATTTGACTGTTATTGCCGCGCTTCTATACAAAATTCCATGAATTATTGAGTGATAAATTTCGATAAAGTTTCCACCCCTTGACTCGATCCTTATTTCCCTATAAAATCAACCGTGGAATGTTAATAAACTTTTCGGAAATCAATTATGAAATTGATGGTTATTATTGTTCCGCTCTCTCGATCAAGAGCAAATTTTTGCTCCATCATCTCTTCGTCAGTTTTCATAATGATCCCTCCCGAAAAAAAAATTGAAAAAATATATAAAAACGAGAGCGATTTAAATTTCACTGTTTGTTGTGTATAATCATCTAGAATTGGTCATTTTTCTCTCGAATTTTTACCAATTAAATAATTTCTCATAAATCATATGGAAAAAGAAATGCTAAACTGACCAGAGGGAAAATAAATTGGATTGAGACTGTTTGTTAGCATATAATTTAAAGCTGCATAACAAATCGAATCAATTATTGCAGAAATGAGGCATCTCTAAATTGAAGCATGAAAAGAATTCTCTCTCTCGTCATACGGATGAGTTCTCACGAATAATTGCTCTCACTTTCGATCATCGTCAGCGGGTGATGATTATTTATGAACTGTGGTTAATTAATTTATTGAACTCAAAATTAAATTCACTATTTTTTGATGAATAAAGTCACAAATTTCATCGAATTGTAAGGTGATGATCGACAGCAAAAAGTAAACAAGAATTTATGGCTCGAAACGGATGAAACCGCAACACAACAGGTAAGCACTAACAATGCCCTTATGCTAAGCCATCTCTCTTCCTCTCACATCCATGTCTCAACGGATGATTCAACAAGAATTAAGTACAAAGCATGCATCGGTTAATCCCACAAACTACATATCGATGAATGTATGTACACAATGACATGGTTCTTTCCATTTGCCTCAATGCTTGAGCTGCTCTCCGCTCTTTGATGCTCTTCGACAAAAAAATATTAAATCCATTTATTGCAGCTTCGAGTTGCCCTTTTTTTGAGAGTTTACAAATTGTTATGAATATGTTTGTTCGAATTAATGTCAAGAGATTTTAACTGTTGTGCATCATCGCATAAAATGAGAAGCTACACGATTATGTCAGATGGATTTAATTAAATGAATTTTTTTGTTAATTATTTCCGCTCATTATTTTTTTAATCAATTAATTTTTTCTGGAGCAATTTAAAAAATAAATGAACTCTAATTTTTTGCTAGTTTTGGTATCATTTCTAACACACTCAAATACAGCAGCAATCTCTCCTTAAAAGTCAATGGAATATTTTCCAAGAATCATCGCCTCTAATGGGTTTGTGCAGTGTACAATAGTCCACAGAACTTTTTACCTCCGCCAACATTCATTTAACGATATCGACTTGGCACTAAGTGTTCATTGTGAAAGTGCTATATTTGGCGCTTTCGACACTAATTGTGCGTTGTATGTTAAGAAGAAATCGCCGTCTGTCCGTTCTCGCCTCCTTTGCCGCTGTTGCTTCTCCATCGATGAGAGAATTCTTTAAAAAAATATCTTTAACAATAGAAAAGTTGTTGGAAGCGTTTAATGAAACTTCTTTTGTTTCTTCACACCTTCGAACATCTTTCTTCAAGCTGTGAAGCCGATGAAGGTGTCGTTGAGACAAAGTATCCAAAACATCTTATTATTCTCTGCTCCATTAATCGCCCACCTCTAAAATTCATTGACGAGTTTTTTGTGTAAATAAATTTGTAAAGAAATATTTGACGAAAACGGAAGGTCGAGGTGTTAAGTGGTGAGAAAATTTTGCGTTGTTTTGAAGAAAATAATTTCATTTTGCATAATAAATTCTGGAAGATTCATCATTTATTTTTTATTGAATTTATTTTGCTTCTCAAGCTATTGATCGCCTTACGGGACACTCTCATGTTGCAGTTGTTCTTAATGCCCGACTATCATAACATCTAAGTACCATCTTTTCTAAATGGCAATCTTCTTATAACATTCAATATGTATTTTCTCAATAAATATTAATGCCACTCTCTATTTGTATAATAATATCATTTATTAGAGTCCATAAAGAGGTCATCAACCCATCAAGTATGGCACACAAACTACCTGGAAATTTTTTCCATAGAGAAGTTCAAATTTAGCTTAATTAACACAAAACTACCTTCATCTCTCATGAATAATGCCACTCAATAATCTCATCCAGAAAAAAAGGTGTTTATGCCGAACAGTTAACATTTCAATGTGTCCATTGTACAACCGAAAAGTTTAATTCTCTTGAACGTTTTTATTCTGAACATGTTCGGACACAACATAGACGATCGTTGATGAATGTAAATTGAATAAAGAAATGCAGGCATTAACTGCAACTGCAACGTCATTATCGCCTGAATGGGAAAACACTTCAATGGACCTGTCCATAATATTTTTGTTACTCGGCTGCTCGAAACTCTCGAAGTGAGATTTTCATCGCTCTATTCATTTAATTTGAAAAGGCAAGCAGCATGGTGCGCAGTTATTGCAGTGAAATTGACATTATGTTTTATGAGAGCTGTCATGAGGAGTGAACTGGGAGTTTAATGGTTTTCTGTGAAATTTTTTTGAACTACTTTTTTTTCTAGCTTTAATTCTTCAAATTAAAAAACCGTTAAAATTTCAAAGTTAATCTGATTTATTTCTAATGCGATTTAAACAATCCCAGAAAATGTCAAAATCAACTCAAGTCCCTTAATTTAGCTAACGAAATAATTATAGTAATTTTTGTGACTCACTGCAAGTCAAATCCCTAAATGCATTGTGTGCCTCTCTCTTCATAAGCGTGTTGACAATTTCACAGCAGTTTATTCAATTATTGAAAAAATTTCTCGCTTTCTCATTGTCATTTTCATATTTGAGGAAGATGGATAGGGGCGAGGGCATGGATGTTGGAGAGTTAGCGCAAACTTATCAACTCGTTGGATGTTCAGAACTCAATCTATATTCAACCCTGACCCAAATGCAAATGATTATTTTTTTTCATGGAGTTAGTTAGGAAAAAGTTTGTTATGTACTTGAAAAAAGTTTAATAATGCTGAAGATTCAGATAACACTGCATCATGCTCGAGAGAAATTTAAGCCCAAGAAAAAAAGCTGAGAACGGATTAACATTAAACGACTATTGTTATTGTTATCGTTTTTTTTCATAAATTCATAACTCGCTCGAAAAAATAATGCCATTAGTTGCAGCTGTTGAAAATCATTTGCTTGGTGAGCATCGCGCGAACCGATGGATGTACCATCGATAAAAATTATTTCTAATCTGCTTCCAGTTACGCTTTGCTGGTTGTTGTGTGGCACATGGCACACCGTTAAAATCAATTTATTCTTTTTTTTGAGCCCCTTGGCATGCAGTTTTTAATAAGTTATTATTTTCAGGGTATTTTTGATCTAATTTTCACTTTAAAGATTAAACATGAAAAAATTATTAAGGGGTAAGGACACTTGGATTAAATTAAATCTCTAGATTAAAATTTAATCTCTTAAATTTTGATTTAAAAATTTTAATTCGAGATTAAATTCATATCTTAAGCTTATTAAAAAATCTCTATTTATTGGAAAATTTAAATTTGACAATTCCCAAGTGACCAACCCCAAGTCATAAAAGAGGGTGCAAAAAAATTAATCTTCTTCAAGTTCCCTTCGATTACTCGCAAATTTTTTGTGCATTTTCATCCTCTATTTGTATCAATTCGGAGAGAATTTTTGGTTAATCACGGAATGGTAAAATGTTTGCAAACAGCTTAGGCTCAATACACAATATTGCAGTATTTCTTTTTGTATAGCAACCCCTCACAATGCACACACGCACACAAAAGATATACGAAGAATAATTTTCGGTCTTTGTGTAATGAAAAAAAAATCGAAACGACTAGACTGGAAACAATTTCCTTTTACATCTGAGAATTTTTTGATTTATGCTCCTTTAAAATGCTGCATTCAATGTCACAACTGCACATACACAACTTTATTCCACCCTCAAGTTGGAAATTTTCATTTTCGGAGAAATTTTTTCATTATCAAGTGCACAAAATCTGAGTATGTGTTAATCTCCCTGTGCCTCCTCTCCTCTACAGAGTAAATTTAATACTTTTTTTTTCATATTAAAACACTTAATGACGACACATGAGCATTTTTCACCCTCATGACTTTCACTAACGACCTTTCTGTGTGAGTGCGAGTGAGAATTTTATGAGCAAAAAAAATTATTTAAACCCTCAATAAATGCCTAGAGCCGAAAGTGAGTGTGAATGTCAAATATGGAAATATTTTAATGACTGAATTTAGGAAATTAATGTCGAACATTAAAAATACACTGAGGGAGAAATTAAATTTTATTTTATTGGAATTTTTTAATATGTGGCAAGAGTGAAATGATTTTTAAAACGCATTTTTTTCTAAAATTTACGATTGCATCAAAATGAAGGCATAAACCATGTCGAAAGGAAGTACGAACACAGTCCGTCGGCGAAAAGGCAAATTAAGAGCATGAAGCAACGACGTCTGCACACAAAAATACACGACATAAATCTCTCCCCTTGCTTTTCAATTAGAAAAAGAGCGAGGAAAAAAATTCTTCTCGCATTCAATTTTTGCCTACATGCACCATCATCGCCGTTCGTTCATTACGCTATGTGTAACAGATGAACTGATGAGATTCGAGCGAAATGAGAATCTCGGTGCAGAAATGAAAGTCATAAAGAACGAAGAAAAATCTTTCCAGCACTCGAAAACGACGGCATTTTTAAGTACTAGGATACACATGTAGAGTTTCTCAAATGCCCGGGTAATGAGATTTTGTCCTACCCGGGTAAAAAAATTTACTACCCGGGTAGCCCGGGCATGCCCGGGTAAGAATTTTTTAAAAAATATACCTATTTTTACTCAAATTTTCGGCAATCTTTACATAGAGCATTTTTAGTAACAGAAAAAAGTTTAAACAGAAAAAGAAAAAGAATTAATGAAAACAAACATTAAACCCAGACACCAAAAATCAACCATAATTCTCAACAGAATAAATGACTTTGTTGACGATAATGAAATCATTCCAGACGAACAGCATGGATTTAAAAGAAAGTTTTCCACCACTCATCAACTATCAAAAGTCATTGCGCAAGCTAAGAATGGCCTTAAGGAAAAACAGTCGACCGGAATTGTGATGCTTGACGTCGAGAAAGCGTTTGATCGTGTATGGCATAATGGACTTCTCATAAAGATGATAACACTACAATTTCCACCATACACAGAAAACAAAATTTCTCGAAAATCGAACATTCTTTGTTGAAATTAATCATTCGATCTCACAGACATTCCACATACCATACGGAGTACCTCAAGGAGCCGTACTTTCACCCACACTCTACAACATTTTTACTCATGACATTCCAAAATCTGCCAACACAACGCTAGCGCTATTCGCGGATGACACAGCATTCTTCTGTACGTCAGAAATCGCACTTACAATCACACAATCACTCAAAGATCATTCAAAGCTTATCAGTGACTACATGCTCAAATGGAAAATTAATCTTAACGGCAGCAAAACACAAGCACTTTTCATCACAAATCGACGTAAAAAAGAACTCCCAGGTCGAAAAATTAAAGTATTTAATTCTGATGTTCCTTGGCAGACTGACAGCAAGTATCTAGGATTCATTCTCGAGAAAAAATTGAAATTCAAAAAACACATCAGCTATGTGGTGGAACGTGCAAATGTTGCAATGAGAACTTTATATCCACTCATATCTCGAAAATCCAAACTCCACCTAAAAAATAAGCTATTAATTTATAAGCTAGCAATTAGACCAATCTTTACTTACGCATGTCCTGCCTTCATCGATATTGCAGCATGCCACATAAAATCACTTCAAAGATTTCAAAATAAGATTTTGAAAATGATCCTCAACAAAAGCCGCTACGAGCGCACTCAACTGATCCACGAAGAGGCTGAAGTTCCATTAATTAAGGATTATATAGAAAAACTATCGACTAAGTTCAACAATCAACAAAACTAAAGAAATTTAATTATTTCCAAAACAATAACAAATTAAAATCAAAACAATGTCGAGATGGTTACACTGTAATTATAACAGTTATGCCAGTTACGCAATTTGAATTTGAACTTTTTGTATTCGTTAGAAAATAATCACAGAAACAATAAAATTTAAATGAATTAAAAAAAAATTAAGTACTAGGATACACATGTGTGTGAACTCCGAAACACATGACATTTTTGCATTGCACGATGACTAATGAGAGATTCACGTGGAGGGTACTTGTATAGTCTGGGTGATTTTCATAAGAATTATTAGCTTGAACAATTTATTACGCTGCGGCAACAAACACGTGCCGTGGCCATTTAACAACATCAACCTGCATCCCGCATTCGATTCGAGACAAATTTTTTATTGTCTGATGGAATAAAAAATTCGAATGATGAATTGAAAAAAGGGATGCATGGGAAAAGTGTTATGGGTGCAATTTTTAATCAAGGGGTGGAAATTAAACATTTAAAAATTTAACTGTTACAAATTTAAATTTATTTAAAATTTAAAAAACATTTTAAGAAGAATAAAAAATTGTCAGTTTCCATCCCTTGAATAAACTCCATCCACTCTACGTAAATTATTTCTTTATGTTTTGTTTGCAATTTTTTATTTGAATTCTGTCAAATGCAAACACAACAAGCCAAGTCAATGTGCACAGAAAAGAATACAACAATATTTTATATGCTAATATTCATCCCTTCTCTCGCTCACCCTGCAGACTTTCTTATGGCAAAAGGCTTACAAAAAAGAATTGTTCAATCTACGTCTCAAATTTCTTTTCAAATTTATGCAGCATGCATTAACATATTGCCAAGAGGGTTGACTGAATGTTGCGTAAACACATTTAGGATTTTACAATCACATCCAGCAACTCGTTTCAATTCAATTAATTTTCCCCTTCGACAGTCGCCGCAGAGTGTTCACGAGATTGTAAAAACTTAATTGACAATTTATGATCGGGAGCTGCGTCTAGTTTAGATAACACTTTTTAATTAAATTGCGTTCAATTATGACTTAATTTTTTTCACATTCCGAGTGTCATTTTCCTTCTGGCATTTTCACGCTTGAAAAAGTTTTCAGTGTCGATGGCAATTGAGTAATAAAAAAATGCATTTCGAGAGATGGTTATTTGATATTTTACTTCTTTGGCTTTTAAATGATTTCAATTTCTTAGAGCATGTGTAAGCTGAATATTAGATTACTTGTTGAATGGATATACGAGCACAAGGTGAAGCTATTACTTACATTAGTTATGAATATTCTGAAAGTAAAAAAGAAAAAATAAATTAGTTCAAATTTTCAACTCCATAAATTTCCATAAAACAAAGTCAACCTCATTATATGTGCCATTTCACAAATTTCTTACTTCATTGATCATAAATTGTTATAACGTTGTTTAATAAAGTTATTCATGTATAAAATAATTCATTCAAACTTGACTTAAGCCACAACGGAAATTTCTCTAAATATAAATGCCAAAGTTCGCATGTTGATTTTTATTGTCGCACACATAATGCCATAATGGTCATCAGAAGATGTTTGTTTAACACAAAAAAAACTTCTTAGTATACGCACGCATCCATAAAGGAGAATTTATGGTCAAGTCGTTAGTCATAAGTCATAACTGATAGTCTCAATGGCTGTAAGAGGAAAAAATTAATGTAATTCCCATCTAATGATCTCGCATACATCAATCGAACGCTGTCTCGATCAAAACATTTTAATGAAACGGTATCTAAATTCAATTAGGAGAACAACACGACATCGATTGAAGCCTCTCTGCAGTTTCACATGTACATGCGTGAGAGTGATGATAAATTGATTTCGACTCGATATTAAAAAAATGTTTCAAAACCCACACGTGGGTGTTGCCGCGTAACCCACTTGTAACAGATCAGTGTTTGAAAATCAAGTGCATAAAAAATGAGTTTAAGTCAATCCGGACACTTTGGCTGTCCGTGGCAGTCCTGTTCGACAATTTTTCAAAAATCGTCTATGTCATTAGATTCCTGGTCCAATTACGAGTTCAACGATACCCATGAAGCCATAGTTCTAAAAAATGGACATTTTGGCTGTCCGTGGCACTACTGGCCGGCCTTGATTAGCGTTTATCAAAAATCATCAATTCCATTCGATTCCTGGTCCAATCACGAGTTCAACGATACCCATGAAGCCATAGTTCTGAAAAATGGACATTTTGGCTGTCCGTGGCACTACTGGCCGTCCATGATGGACATTCATCAAAAATCATCAATGCCATTCAGTTCCTGGTTCAATTACGAGTTCAACGAGAAACATGAAGCCATAGTTCTGAAAAATGAACATTTTGGCTGTCCGTGGCACTGCTGGCCGGCCATGATGGACATTCCTCAAAAATCATCTATATCAATCGATTCCTGGTCCAATCACGAGTTCAACGATACCCATGAAACCATAGTTCTGAAAAATGGACATTTTGGCTGTCTGTGGCACGACCATAGGTCACGACTCGAAAAATCATGGATGTCAATCGATTCCTGGTCAAGTTACGAATCAATGCCAATCGATTTCTGGTCCAATCACGAGTTCAACGATACCCATGAAGCCATATAAGAAAAAATTTGTATGAAAAATGGACGTTATGGCCGTCCATGGCACGACCATAGGTCATGACTCAAAAAATAGTCAGTGCCTGCACATATAGACCCTAAGAGCTACCATCTGGCGAAAACAGAAGCTCTAGCTGGTCCAGGGACCGAGATCTCGCTTGTGCAGACGGACGGACGGACGGACGGACGGACAGACGGACGGACGGACGGACGGACGGACGGAATCACGAGCATATAAGCGTTACACCACTTTGTGGGTTACGCTAAAAATCCTATGATGAAAATGACCGATCATTAATAAAATATCCACGGAGGGAAGATGTGTGGAGGAAACGAAAAAAATAAATACTCGATCGGCTAAAGAAGAAATTGCGCAATTATATTTTAAATTGGTAATTTTTGTGTATTAAATAAATTTTTTAATAGGGATGGAACTTTTTTTGAAATAATTTTAAATTTTATTAAATTCTTCATGCTCTCAAAAATTTCAACATAATTGCAACAATTTTTCTCAGTTCACAGTTATTCATCTCCATGCATCGAATTCACATCGATCGAGAGTAGGAAAAAATTCTTCTTAATACGCGCGAGATTTGATCGAAAATAATAATGAAGAAAGTTCAAAGAACGCGCACGAAATATCGACAAGAAGATTTTAAAATTGAATGAAATTTTATCTGCTGACTGGTAATCAATAACAATCGAGCATCTTGAAGAACGTGCAATAAAAAGCAATCAAAAAAAAACTTCCATCTGTGGCTCATTCTGTCCGTGGTTTATGCGAGTTCTTGCAATTTTATGGAGCACACAGATCGAGGCTGTCTATTTTACACTTGCGAAAGAAAAATAATGTGAGGAGATAATTTTTGTTGCGATGAAATGCTGGGTTAGAGTTCACGAGTTGAGAGATGATGAAATCAAGGGTGAGACACTCAGTTTTATGATATTCTATTAAGAGTTTTTTAAACTGTGACAGAGACTTTTCTCCCTTGACATCACTTCACCATGGGATTTGATGAAATCATTAAGCCTCTTTTCATTTCGCGGCAAATTTTTCGAGGTCAAGGTTAAGAATTAGGCAGAAAATATTCCATTAAAAATTTAATTAAATTCTCCGCGTTTTATCTAAAGAGAACTTAATCCAAGATATAATCGCATAATTTATATAATTATAGCTCGAGATAAAAGATGCACTTTATTGGAAGAACATTACGTGATTTTTGAAAATCTTCCTCGTCTCTTTTGTTATTTTTGCAGACGTGAATTTCTGCATGGCAATAAATTTTAATTAAATGTTCAACGCTTAATGCAACTGGAAGCTGACTTTTATTTTCCATATTCTCATTCGCTATCGTAAGTGCGCATCAGAAGCAATTTACTCTGTCAACTTCAGATGTTGCCATTGGGGATGACTTTTAATGACTTTAATGGCCATTCGATAAGAACGCAAATTTTTTTGTAACAATTTTCTGAATCTTCGAGAGTATTGACAAATTTCTAAAAATAAATTTTCAAACTTTCCAACAAAAATTTCTTCTCATTTATTATTCAATCGCCATGTCATGTCACTTTTTCTTTTTATGGATCTTCAGCCGAAGGGATGCGATTATTTTAAACGAGAACAAATCGATATGTAGCCTAAAAGCAAATACATACGTAAAAACAAGAAAAGTCAGTTCATCCAGTCACGTTTTGTGAATAAAAATGTCCGAGGTGGGCAATTTCCAATTTCACCGCTCTAATTTACTCGATTGTGGTTGGTTTTGAATAAGATATTCGGTTAAAGGTTGGAGGATGAAAAAATTATCTTGCTTTTCTAGGCTTTAAATTTTGTTGGGTGTTTGTCATTCCTATAATAATTAATTCCCTGTCTACCTTTTAATTCCCAACTCGCTTCCATTTAATTCTGTCTCAGTAAATAAATTTTCTCACGCGGCAAAGTACATTAAGTTCACCATCATCAGAAACAAAAACCATCCAATAATTTATAGACAATCCACTTTAACTGAATGTGCAGGCTCACTCGCAAAAACACGAGTCGAGTCGAGTCATACACTCATAAATAACATTTTCAATGCTCTCAAACAAGCCATCGCGAATTGTAATGAAAAATAAATAAATTTGTGTCTTCTTCGAGTTGCTTTTGTTTATTCGCGCGATTGTGCATAAATAAATGTTTTTCTGCATTTTTCGTTCAACGAGATGAAAAAAGTTCATTTAGAACTACAAAAAATTGACAAATATTTATGGTAGAAGAGGAAGAAATATTGATGCTCTCTAATGAGCTTGTAAAGTAAACACGTGATGAAAGTAGCGAAATGTATTGAGATATTTTTTCGTGACTACCGAGATCCTCTCTATTCTTTGCAAAGTAAGAAATTTCTCACGACCTGCTTTTGCTTAAGAATGCTGGTGAAAAAGTAAAAATGTTCAAGGGGTAGAAAATTTGATAAAATTATTTTTAAAAGTTTTTAAATTTTTTAGTTTTAAAAAAACTCAAAATATTTCCTAAAAAATACTCAGTTTCCACTCCTTGAAAATTATAAGAATCTTCGTTTCTTTAATGGCTCCATATTAAGCATCTTCGCGTTAAAATATTCAGTACACAGTGGTATATTATGGTTGAAAAGAAAAGCATGCGAGACCAAAAGAATGTAAAGCATAATAATTTATGCTGTTTCAATACACCGCGTGTTATCTCTCTGCGCAACCGCATTTTACGTAATGTGGCAAAGTTTTAAGAACAAAATCCTTTCAACTTTATCACAAACATTTTATTTAATCCAGCTACTGTTTGTTAACATTTTTAAGATGTGATGAGTTAGAGATTATTATTTTAAAAAAAAATTAATTGAATTTTAATGTTCTCAAAGAATTTTATTAATTGAGAGACAAAATTAAATTAAAATTGGAAACAATTTAAAGTTTTAGTTCACATTTAATTTCCTATAAATACACTTAAAAATAATTCATTCTTCTGCAGCTTACTTAAAAATTTAAATAAAAAAACTAACCATGGTGTGGTCGGCAGTAATAAATTTATCGAGAGACACATAAAGTGCATGTGAGAAGAAAAAAGCGTGGCAACACGAAAAGGAATTTCAATAAAGATGAAAGCAACACACAGTCAGTGGCTATTATGTATTCATGAAGTCAATATACTTCCTCAACATTTCTTTTTTTCTTTTCAGATCCTTTCGGAAACCAGTGGCTCTGACGTGTTTTGATAGGCAAATGAGATTCAAATGAGGGAAAAGGAAACCTCCAGAGTGGAGGCAAAAGATTTCTAGGAAAAAAATTGAATTAAGTTCAGGAATTGTTTTAATGGAAGTGAAAAGATGGTTTCTGAATAGAATTTTTAATTTTTGGGCAATAAACTTATTTCTAGGAACTTTTAAATTTTTTAAATTTACCAAAAATTAAATTTCAACTCTGTTGAAAATTTCGCACTAATTTAAAATTAATTGAATTCCATCCAACATCAAATAAAGTCGCATGAAAAGGAACAAAAATTAAATATTGATGAATTAATTATCGAAAGCGATCTTTTGAGTTTTGACAAGGGTGCTAAAGGTGAAAACTTTTCTATTGCGCAACGCAACGTTTTTCCTTATAAGGATGATGTGAAGAAACAACACAGACGGAGATGTTTTGATGATGAAGAAACTTTAATAGGTGCAGTGACACGTAAACAGAACTTGTTAAAGGTGTGTCGCTTGGAGAGTTTAAGTAGGTCGTCGAAGGACTGAAATTGTGTGCGAGATTTTCTTAAAAGTTTTTCCAACTTTCTTTAAAATTTATTCGAGAAAAATCTTTCATCTCATGAATTAAGTCATCATAGAAATTTCCATCCGATCCATCAATTAGTCTATCAAAATTTGTCTTCATCACTCTTCATTATAACTTTTAGAAAAAAAATCTTCTTCTTTCTCTTCTATGTCAAGGAGATTTTTTATCTTCTTGTTCTGCCATTTTCACATCATCTTTGTCTCTGTCTCCGTCAACAACCGTAGCTGTAGTTTCAAAAACAGAAAAGTTTATTTTTCTCTCTTTTTCTGCCTAAAAGCAAATAAAAGGAGAAAAACTTTTACGACCTTTCGGGGACATGCCGAAGTGAATTGAACTTTCTAATTTTATCATCGCTGAGAATTTTTGCAGTGGTCGCGTAGAATTTTATTATTGTGATTTTGTACGAAGTTTTTTTTGTGGGACATTAAAGAATAGTCAAGGGAAGAAAACTTGAAATTTATCTAAAATATCTTCGGCGGTTACAAAATTCTTTCGGCAATACTTTGCATGTCAAATTTTCTTCTTCTTATTTGTTTCTTAATTTTGTTTATTCTGCACCAAACTGAATCTTTTTTTTTGTCAGAACGCTTTGGGCTCAATTGAATATCAAATCAACGGATGGTTCAAGTGAAAAAAAAACATGGGTAGCAAAATGACAATAAATTATTCGTATCGATAAAAAGAAGCCAAAGATTATCGGAGAAAAAAAAATGTTTGGAAGTTTATCTTAAACACAAAAGACTCGCAACCCACACGACAACTTTAGCTAGAAGCAACTTATGACAGAATGAGAGAAAATGTAATTAATTTATTCTCTCTCATTCTATCTTTCTTTATTTTCTGTTTACTTCACGACCGTGTCTTAAACTGCCCCACCGCATGAAAAAATATGAACATAATCTGCCTAATGATGAGCTCATTTGATTAAACATTTGTTCGATTCGATTTTCTTTCATTGACACCGCTTAAGTGCGCTTGGAAGAGATAAAAAGAAACAGCGACAACGAGAAGCATAATTTGAGGCTCTATGCATAGTTTTTGAGAAAACAAAAATTTCTTTAATTAACAACTCTGCACGTCGTTCGACATAACAGTTGTTCTTGAGAGGCGATAAAGAATTTTTATGCTCGGATGTACGTGAAAAGATTTGTTGAAATTTTGGGAAGTTATTTGTAAAAATTGTTAAGATTCTATTGCAAAATTAATGCAGAATAATTATTAAATTTATTGAATTTTATAAAAAAATTATTGATTTATTTTTCTTTGGAATTACTTCCTTAACTTATTTTAATTAAAATAAGATAAATTTCAAATTAAATCATCTGTTAAAACTTTAGTTTATTTTTAAATTAATCGACACCTTCTAAAACTCTTCTAAGTAACTTTTAATAGTCAATTTTCAATGCAAAGCTATTAAACTTCCCCACTGAACCCTTCTCGCTTTCTTCTCCTTTTTCATTAAGAGGATTGTCCGCTTTAGCTTTTGCACACAGTCATAAAGTGTCAAATTACTTTCTATTAATTCCTTTTTTTACTTCCTTCTCGTTGCGACAACAAGAAAAGCTCTTTTCACTTCGTGTGACAACAATTCGTAACCTAATTTCTTTTTTTGTGTCAAGAAAAGCGGCAAAGTGATTTTCTTCTTTGGAGTAACAAAGTAAAATTCAATTTATGTTTCGCGTATAGAGAATTTTCTTTCAACACTCCCATGAACTTTTGAACTGTGAGCGGCGGCTGTAAAAGCAAAACAGAAAAGATTGATTTTCATGATTGCAAAAAAAAGTAACGATTTATTGTGTGCATCTGGAAGCGAATAGAGAAAATTACTTTTCAATTTTTTCTGCACGTAAAAGTCTGAAATTGCACACATGTGGAGAGTGAGAGAGATAATTGTGAGGTTTATGGAATTCTTCATTCTTAAATTTCTGAGTCAAATTTATTCATTCAACCCATTAATGAATTCTTCACACCACAAAAAAACTAACTAATTTCGAGTAATTAACTTAAGATAAAGAACATTCATTGTAATTATTGATTTTCATGGACGTTAATTGAAATTAATTAAATATTCATTTAGTGACCGAGAAACAAAACAGAAAAATATTTTTTTCCTCCTATCGAGGTGGATTTGAATATTTATTCCTTTCTATTCGTAAAACGACGACGTGTCTCATTTGTTACTCGAGAATAGTTAGGAAAGAGCGGGAGATAAAAAAGGAATGAATTTGAATTATAATATGTAGAATGTGGTTGCTCACCTGGGGATGGAAGTTTTCAATATTTTCAAATTTGAAATAATTCAAATTAAAAAATAAAATAAAATACCGAAAAGCAATATTTGAATTTTTTTTAAATTAGGATTCGAACCTCAAACTTTTGTTTTTCAAAACTATTCAATTATTTAATTTTATAATTGATTGAAATTTTCATCTTCCCTTGTCAAAAATAAATCGATGGTGATGAGATTAACGCGATTTTTTTTTGTGGGAAAAGTTCGAACTCAAATATCGATATTCCATAATTAGAAAGAGATAAAAACCGCATAAAATTCACATTCAATAGACTAAATGTTGACAATATCTCAGCGGATATTTCTCACATTTTTGTTTCATCTCATATTTTTTTCTTTTCTAATTAATTTGAACGATAAATATTTAGATAAGACGATAGTTTTTTTTTGCATTTTGATATGGGACCATTGACATCGCCGTATGACCGAATAAAAAGTTGTAAATATTTTCCGAGCAATTAATATTCATATAATAATTCATCACAATGACAACGGAGCGTAACGATGGAACATCATTAGATTAATTTACAATTTTAAATTAGCATTTTTCGGATGATGTTACTTTCAAGACGCTGACAATCATGACAGTTCGTGCGAATGATAGTTATTTAAACATGACAAGCGACAAAATTTAAATTCTTGTAAAAAAAGACAAAAAAAAATATTTTTCTTCAGCTAAGATTTTAGACAATTTTATAGGATTCGAACCTAAAGTTTTTTTTTATAAAATTTCAATTTTTTTTTCTAAAGCAGACTCAATTAAGACCGTCAAACTTTTTATGTCATCGTAACAAAGAAGTGATCCATCACGCTATAACACACAAAATTAAGTTGCTAATTAAATTTCCGAATCATTATTTTATGATTATTGTCACTGCCTGATACATAAAGTGAAAAGTTTTTTAATGAAATTTCATTCGGGTGGTCGGAGATGAAGAGTTGTGAGAATTTTTGATGTTCGTCTTCTTCTATAAATTACATAAAGTCATCACCATTAACGGCATTTTGATATTCTTCAAGTATCACAGAGTAAAATCTAATGATAAAAATGGCTTGCACTTGAAATGTGCTCAGACTAACGTCAAGATCGATATTTTGCCATCATCAAGTCCCGCATGAAGAAAAATTACTCAACTTAGAGCACACTTTTCATTGATGTGAAAAACTAATTTTCATAATGACGAATAATGATCGTTTCATGATATGTCATTCACTTTTGGAGCATGCACTGTCATTTTTCTCACAACTTTCGGTAATGTTCGAGAATGCACCCTCAAAGAAACATTTGAAAGAAAATTAATTTACTTCTTCACACACATAAAAATTTTCTTTTCCTTTTTCCAAACATTTTCTTTTCCTGCGATTTTTTTCTCTCTTTCTCTCGACAGCCATGTTTGTTTTTTCTCTACCGAAAAAAAAATTATTTCTCTCAATTTTTTGGGTTGATTTGGAATTTTTCCGACAAGATAAAAAGCCTTAATTTGGTGGGTTTGGTTGGTGGGAAAATTATGAGCAATTTTGATGGCTTTATTGAGGCCAGGCGAAATTTTTCTCTAGATAAAATCGAGTGCTGCACCCACTCAAAATTGTGACAGACAAAAGCGATTTTGTAGGTGGATGGAAAAGAATTTTCACACATTCCTAATGTCGACCCTACCTTTATTATATCCAAACTGTATTTGATTAGATTATTAATCCTCAATTTTGGGCTCAAGTCACAAAGATTTTCACTAAATATGAGAAATTTTTTCACTGCAACTCTTTTTTTTCCTTAGTGGTGGGAGAGAAAAATTTTCTTTCCCATTTTTCGCCACTTTTAACACTAAAATCCGATTAAAAAACGACAAAATTCGACTAGATTTGATTAGATTTAATGATTAGCACTAGATTTCTCTTTAATTTAATTGATTAATCTGTTAAAACCGAATTTTTTCTCGCGAGCCGTGGTTTGCACATCCGAATTCACGAAAAATTTTCCTTCAGCTAAATTTTCCTCCTCGCTCAGTGGTGTAAAATCAATATTTTAACTATCCTTCGTTAACCAACACAACTCTGCACTCAACGAAAGACAACTCGATACATCGAAGGACTTTCATCGTGTGCGTGGTTTGTTTTTGTTCTCCACATGCGATTTTCACTATATTTTCATTCACCGTGGGGTGAAAATGTTTGAATGTGTTCATATCTCACCCCTCCGATCCTCATACGGACGAGAATGAATTTATCAAGGGAGTCTCGTGTGTTCACAGTTAAAATTACAAACACATTCACATTGTCTGCAGATTTCACCGACACAATCAAGTAAGAGAAAATTTACTATTATGTACTTGGTTTGCTCATCTGAGGCATGGAGGGAAAATTGTGTGTATATGACATAATACGAAAGGCGGCAAGTACATGCAAATTTAAAGCACATGGCATGACATCGACGTACGAATTAAAATATCAGAGAGAAAGATGGTGAATACCTTCAAAGGCATTTATTGATGCATTAAATTAGAAGGAAATCGATTTTTTTAATCTCCCGAATTTTTATTAAAGTGTTGAAAGTTCAAAGAAGCGAATTTAAAATTAATATAATTGAAAGTTGCGTAAAGTAAATAAGAAAAAGGTTCGAATCCTAAATTTTAAAATTTTTAATCCAGATCTTTGATTATTTCTTTTTTTTTGCTTATTCAAAGTTATTAATTTTTTTTGACTTTCGCTTAAAGTCCTACAAAAATTGAAAATTTCCTGATCGTTCATCACAAGATTTTTTCTTCTCATGCACCCGATAATTGATGCATTAACCGCCATAATGGATTTTTCATTACACTATTGCATGCACCCACATATCAGCAAAATCTTTCTAAAATGTTTCGTGGTCTGTTGAAGTGTGAACGAGACTGCTAAGTACTCGCATTAATCTCTATTTCATTTTGACGCTAACGCCAGCCTTTTAGTTGTAACCATTTCCCACACTTTTATCTAAGTTGAGGTGATAGAGCGATAATTGTTGTTTCAAAAGCGCCCGCATGTGTCTTAATATTATTTCATACCTTAATTGAAAACTGTTTAAAGTTAAATATCATCCTCCGGTACATGCAAGCCATTCAAGTTTAATTGTTACTTATGCAGTTTGCGTAGGCGTCAAATTACATACATTTCGTGTCTAATGAATTATGCATGTGAAATTGATGACTGCAAAGTTGTTTCATGGAATTTAAATCATGCAGAAATTTATTTTCAAACAACGCGTTAGAAAAACATTTTCTAGGAAGATTAAAATATTGTTTACTGTGTCGAAAAAATTTAAAATAGTTTTTACAAAAAAAGAATGCTACAAGGAATTTATTTGCATGCAATTTAGGATTCGAACCTTAACTTTTTAATTCAGTCAAATTTTAATATTTCAATTTTTAGAAATATTTCGTCAAATTTTTTCTTATAAATTATGAAATGTCATCTCGCTTACGTAAGACCTTGACCAAACAATGTTGCCAACTTTTTCAATTTCTTTTTGGATTATTATTACAATAATTTATCCTTCTTTTGTCATCTGACATAATGCAAATAGTCTGTCCAAAATGATAATGGACTTTTCATCCTCGACTCTGAATGGATGCTAAAGTCTTTTCCTTTTTTCCATGAAAATTTCACAACTGAGCCTAAATAAACAAACCGATAGCGGTCGATGATTTAATAAGTGTCGAACGCTATACGAATATTTCTCATTTTCCCGTCGACTAGTGAAATAAATTTGCAATTTTTATTGACACTTCGGGGAAACATTAAAAATAAATTGGAAACATAAATAAGAGAATTAAAAAAATCTTTGAATTTTGTCGCATTTTATAAAACTTAATTAAGATTATTTGAAATTCGCTAATAAATTTTTCATTCCAACTAAAATCCACTTGATTAATTTGTAAATTATTCATCTCGACTTTACAATACAATTAAAATTGCATGCACTCGCATCGTAAAATATTTGACTCACTCGCAGCTTCAATTATGCTGTTTATAATAAAAATTTTATGCGTTCATTAGTTTGCTCATTTAACTCATTGAAATTGGAATGACATAAGCGGTTGAAGAATTTTTCGCTGCCCTTTATCGGTTAATAAAATTAGAGGGGATAATAAAATGATTGTAAATTATGCAAAACAATATTTTCGGCATAATATCACGAGAGTTAAAAAATTTACAATCAATTTGACGAAATCAGAGATAAAAAGAAATTTTCGTTTAATAGGAAAGAAATTTCAAAAAAAATTATTTTTAGTATTACAAAAAGTGTTTTAAATATAAAACTCGCTATGCATTTCAACTCCATCATCTAAATCTAAATTATTTTTCGTTCAAAATCCAAGTGAGCATGCAAAGTTCATCAACACCAGCTCACCTCAAAAATTTTCTCTTCCTCCATGTGTGCGGTTCTGACATTACACAAGATGCGCTCCGAGGGAAATTCAAAGCGCGCGTGCAAAATTAGATAATGAAACATTCAATGAGTTAAATTACACGCCATATGCAAAGCGTTGAGATTTTTTCTGCGGTTTTTGAACGCGTGAATCAAAATATTTGCGAAGCATGTGTGAAATGGAAAATTATATTCGATGATCAATAAAATATTCGCTCGTGGGTGAGATGGAAATTTATGAATGTCCAACATGATTTTTTGCAGCTGAACCGCGCGCGATGAAATAATTAAATTTTGTTATTTTTGCTGTTTCTAGTTTACACGTTTTATCGTACACCATCATTGAGGCTGACTATCTTTATTGAGAGTTGTAATAAAATCTTAATTTTTAGTTAAAAGTTTCATTAAATTTTGCAAATTTTCCGTTTTTTAAAAAACTTTATAGTCAGCCTTATACATTAATAAGGCACACATTTAATTTAACGTAAACATTTGCTGTTTTTGATAATGAAACATTGTAAATTTAAAAAGCGACAAAATTTGAAAATTTAAATTTTTAATCATGTACAAAATTAAATTCTACGTCGACTCAGAATGTTCACTTTTAAAGTGGTAAAAATGCAGCCGGATTACGCTAGACTTGAGAAGATTAATACCTTGAGATGTCTTGCAACTTATCAAACGTGCTACAGTGACTGAGAAGAGCATTTTTCTCCCCTCAAGAACATCATGAAAAACTCCTTTCGAGCACTCGAATGAGTCTTCATTATGTAGAATTATCTTGCAGGATTCAAAGTTTCTTCAGAAGGTAATTTTTTCAACCACCAAGCTTTACTTTATTTAAAGCTCATCGTAAAAGCAATGAAGAAAATAAAACCAAAACCATAAAAACCCTCAACGTTTCAAACATACAATATAAAAGGTTCGAAAATAGTTTCAAACACACAAAATGAAAGCATAAAAGGAAATCAGATTTCACTTTGAGTCGAAGCATCGAGAAAAAATTGATTGAAAATTCAGCTCATGGAAAAATTGAGCAAAAATTCTTCTTCATCTGTTGCGTTTCAATAAAGACGACCTTTGAAGTTTAAAACAAAATATTCGTAAGTTGTTTCATGTGCAAAGGATGGACATTTGAATTTTTTTAAATGTTGAAATTGTTAGAAAAAATAATAGCGTACATTCCTCGTCATTTAACTACTTTTTTTTTATGAAATCCTTTTCTTTTTATTCGGAAATCTCAAAAGAATTTTTCCTCTCAAACTTTTTGATCGCTTTCTTCCTTTCGGCCATTTTAGTGCGTCAAGTTCAAACCCACACACAAAAACTTTTGCCGTCACGGAAATTTTCACACTTTGATCTCGAACGAGAAGAAAATTCTGAGTTAACGCATAATTAGGTGACTCTTTCATGCGGCTCATTATGAATTCATCGTTCATCCCCTTTTTAATCGTCACTGATTCCCTTTGATGACAGCAAGAGACAAAAAGTTCAAAAAACTCCTCAAATATGAAAAGCTTTTTCGGTTTATCTCATTGATGGTGAAATTTATCGATCTCGAATCCAAGTTTTTTATGTGATGGCACGTATTGGTGCTTGAGAAGGGCTCGCTGTATAATGAGTCAGATTTTTGGGGTGTGAAGAGAATTATTTGAGAGGTTTATTGGTGGTGACTGTGAGTGGCATTCGCTGGAGGATGAAGAAGGTTCAGGTACTCTTAAATTTCAATTTTATTGAAAGATTTTGTCAGAAAATATTATTTCACGTTATTTTAAGTTTTAGAAAATCTCAATTTTTTTAAGCTCAAATTTATTTTTCATTAAGAAAAATTAAAGTTCAAGACCATTTCAAACAGCACACATTCAACTTTAGTTGCGTGGTTCTGATCGTTTAAGTTCAGCCGTCTGACACGCAATTTTCAATTAAACATTGATTATAGAAGGAGCAATAACGGTTTACTAAACTAAAACAGCCCGAGAACATTCAAACATCAATCATGTGACAGAACATTAAATTCATGCCCTCATGCATGCACAACATCAAATTTCAAGTCAACATGATCCATCAAGCACGAGCTGCTTTTAAAATGTTCTTTAATTTCACATCAATCCATTGAGTCCGAAAAAAGGGTCATATCGTGAGTGCAACTTATGAAAAGAATTTTAATGAAGAATAAACCAAATCTTTTTTTTTTGCTTTCTTTATTTACGAATTCCCACACCATTAATCAGTCTCGCGGTCAAGCTGTAATGGTCATTAGTGGAAATTCTACTTCAGCACGTGAGATTTTTAACCGCGCACAATCGATTAAATTAATTGGGTCGTAAGATTCCTCTTAATTGTGTAAATGAGACGCTAATGACTTTATTTATCATCCGAGAGCAAAAATATTTTCAAAAATGTTGAGATTTAATTTTTAGTCTCGGGATTTAATTTTTAATCTTAAGATTTAAACAAATCTTAACAACATTCTTAACCCCAAAAGTCAAACTGTGAGTCAGTAAAATTTCATCCTCAAGTCAAAATATTATAAACAAAGCTTTTATTTCTGCACACTCAGCTTGTTATCGTCATAAAAATTATTATTATCATTGTTATTATTTTACGCATGCACGAAACATCTCTCGCACCCCAGAAGCATTTTCTCAGCATGTCTCTTGATAGAATTTTCCTATTAAATGTCTAACAGATGCGAAAGAAGAAGTAAAAATTCATCTCCATCTAATAAATAATTTTGTCATGCGATGATGATTTGAATGGCATCCAAAAGTGCCACTTGAACAAATGGAAAATGATTTCAATTTTTTTTCTCTCTCTAAAATGATTATTTTGAGTGTGTCATTAGCAGCTCAAATAGACATTAAACATGAAAAGCTTTTGCCAATATGTGTGGATATGCGTGTGACGCGCAATGCGAGAGTATGAAAGAATTATTCTGTGAATGAATAATTGAATTTTATTGAGTGGCTGTGTGAGGTATGCTGGTGATGTTTCGAATGCACTCGACGACATTTTTATTAAGAGTGAACCATTAAAAAATATTTTCAGCTTTAAAAAATTTCAACAAATTTTTATTTATTTCTCTATCAACATTTAAAAAACCAAACATGCCCAAACGTCAACACGTATAAGGCACAAAAAATTCACGATAGCGCAAAAAATCAAGTCCTCAATCGATGATTCACAATGTGCGACCCGTTCGGACGTGATGCTGTGATTCGTTAACACTTAACAGTAAAAAATTGGAGGAACAAAAAAAGCTGTTGTAGATTTTAAATTGCCAAATTTGTTAAACTCAATGGGAAGCAATCGACGGCGATGTTATTAAATATTTTTTGTGGGGTGTAAAATTTTTAATATTTAAACAAAAAAATGTTTTCTTCTCTTGCAAATTTAAATATGTTTTTTATAATAACTCAATCCAATGCCTTTAAAAATCACCAAAACTGTTCTAATTTCATGACTCCAAAAAAGATAATCTTCAAAAGGTAAAAAATAAAATCACTGAGTCTCTCAATTCACTCGCCGCTCATGAAAGAAATTCTTTTGCGATCGATAATTTCGTTATTTCTCTTTTATATATTTTTCAAAACGCATAGAAACTCATAGATCGAAGATTCGGAGGCGCGCAATGATTTAGAAATAGAGAACTCGAAAGAATTTACATATTAATGGAATATTAATGAATGAAATAAACCGTAAGTTCAGTCCTGATCAGCATCTGACTGTGGAAGCCGCAAATAGTCACAATGTCGCCACACGCTATGAGAATGGACAACAGCGAGCCGTTGAAAAAAATCACGAGAGAGAAAAAAGTTGTCAACTTTTGACCTCATAGTGTGACGGAAATGTTATAGTTAAAAAGTGCTTTTATGTTTAACAGAGTGAAATAATTAAATTAATTTTTCCTCCCCTTGTCACAATTTAAACTTGAAGTTAATAATTTATTTTCTCACAAAACATTATTGCTGGATTCTCATCTCGTCAGTTGAATTAATTGCGCAATATGGACATTGGAGGAAAACAGGAAATTTAATTAATATTTTAGTGTGTACATTGCTAATTACGTCGCATCATTAAGATGGAACAAGAACAACTCGAGCGAGTTTTTGTTCAATAATTTTCCAGACCTGACTTAAGATGCAAAAGAAGGAAGAGTAATGCAGACAAACAGAACTAAAAATAAACATACAGCAGCCAGTAACAGCCGCGTCACATGTGTGTGCCAGATCGTTTTTTTAGAGAGAATGCCGCGCGGGAAGTTTTCTTCTTGCAAGAAATAAACAAAATTATGTGCAGCATTTTGTTTTCGTTTCTTCATTCATGATCTCGAATTGAGTTGAGAGCAAACAATTTAATGAAATTAAATTCAATTTCACTAACAAGGTTGATGATCATGATGATGATTGAAAATGAAATTGATAACGTGAGAAGACGAAAAAAATTTTTAATGAGTCATCAAATTTTGGAATTTAAATTTTAACTTTTTTTAAATTAAAATTTTTGATGAATCTAAAAATTCTTAAATTTACATAAAAATTAATTTTTCCATCCCTTGAAATCAATTTAATTTTTGAAACAATTTTCTGCTTTCAGCTCCGAGAAAATTAACCGCTCATAAAAAAATTATTATTATTTCACTTCCGTAGAGGAAAATTTTTCTCACTCGGCGCTAAAAAAATCTCAACACCGATAAACTTTTGAGCTCGCGAGAGATAAACAACAACAGAAAAAAAATCATCTTCTTTTTACTGCGCTAAAAAAATTTGTTAACCTTTTTTTCGCTCATCATCAATCAATCGCGCTAAAAAAGTATCGAAAATGTGATAAACAAAAAGTAAAGTTTAAGGAACCTCTGAAAAATTTGTTGAGTTATTGGCTCTTAATTAAGAGACTGCAACTGTTAGTGATGAGAAGGGCGAAAGTAAGAGTTTATTTTTAGACACGATCGTGTGTCATCATTTCTCTCAATCACGTACCCAAAGCGACACAAATAGATCACCGTGATTTTTACCGGCATTTTTCAGCGTTCGTTGATTTTTAATTTTCATAAATTTTTAATTTTGCAACGCTTGGCTTACCTTAACTTCCGTTTGACATTGAAATAATCCAAAATTTGATTGCCGATTTTTTAATCTCTTGCTAAATTTGCTTTTTAAATATTTTAATTTTTTAGCCACAATTTTTTTTCTACATTTTAATTATTTTTTCTTAAATCTCTGATTTTCCACTTAATCACTTTCCAAATAAATTTTCTTCACAATTTTCCTTCTTCACAAATTTTCTTTCATTTAGAATTTTTTTAACCGACACCGTAGCAACCTTATGCAACGAGATTCAGAAATCAACTAAAAGATGTTAAAACGAAACATAAAAATAAAGAGCCAGAATAGCATGCGAGGAATGTGAAACAAAGTTGAAAGAGGAAAATGGATAGGGAAGTGAGAGAGTGAATAGCGTTGAAAATGAGAGAGAAAGAGAGAAAATGATCAAAATCAGCTGGAAAGTGTAGACACAAAATAATTTGGAGAGTTTGAATTTTTAAAATACGTTAATTTATTTGTCGTTGAGTTTAAAAAAATTTATATGAAGGAAGGAAAGTTTCTAAAAATTCATTAAAATTTATTTTGAAAAAAAATTTAAATTTTGTTCGAATTTTGTAAATTCAAAAATTATTTTTAAATTTCAAAAAAATCTCATTTTGAATCCTTACAAAAAATGAAAAATTCAAATTCCAATTTTTCTGTCCAAAAAATTTTGGTTCATTTCTTCTCATCCCAACAAAATTTGCTTCATGGAAATTTTCATCCACGCTCTCTGTTGCATTAAAAACATTTTCCACTCGCATTTGTTCCTGGTAAAATTTTCACACATCGTCATCATCACATGGGATGTGCAATCGAAGAGAATGAGTTAGCGAGTTTAAAACACAGCAAACCCTTTTTCCATACCCAATCCATTTCTTTCTCCTCAATTTCGCATCCCAAAAAAAATTTTCCATTTCGCTCGCTTTTTCTGTATCTGTTGTTACTGAGAATGGAAAGGAAGTAATTGTGCATTGCTTACTATGCTTTCCTGTTTTCTAGGTTACAGAGTTGCAGAAGGATATTTCCTGTAAAGTTAATTCCGCGATGCATTTTTGTGGAAAAATTTATTGTGTCCTTTACAACTCATTGTGTCGGGAGCAAAAATGTTGTAAAGAATTATGATGGATAATAATTAAATTGAGGTTAAAATTCAAGGGATGTGAACGTTAAGTTGAAAATTAAATAATTACAAAAAAAATCGATTTTTATTCTTGCATGAAAAATAAAACCAAAAAATATTTTTTCTGTAATTACAACCAGACACGATATCACATTCAAACAATACAATGTCTCCCCACCTTTTCAGTGCACGATGATTCGCTACAAAGAAGAATTTATAATTACACGCAGACATTCGAGGACGATGAAGGAAATTCTTATGCGAGAGGGGGAGCGAGCTGTGCTGTGTATGCGCGGGTGGAGTGAGAGAGAAAAATTTGTTTTAATTAGAGGCAGTGGGAAAATCTAGACGAGAGCGAAAAATCGTAGGAAAAGACTTCTTCGATTTTATGAAGCACTAGTAAGTAATTATCATTTCGGTAGGTTTAATTAATTAAAAGCAATTAGAGCTCGGGACGAATTTTTAATTACCATTGCTTTTGTTTTTGTTCTTTCCTTTCTATGCGAGAGATAGTGAGAAAGGAGAGTGCTCCAAACTTTCCTTCGACACTGATATTTCATCACATTATACGAGAAATTTCACCTGTTACGCAAAGCGTTTGAGAGAATTTTTAATTTATTATCGCATCTCTCTCGGCGTCGCGGGGGAAGAAAAAATTTAATTATTATAAAAAAGGATTTTGATCTTAAAATATTTTTCTAAGGATACAAATTTAAGCGTGGAATTAAATTTTTAAATCTTTAAGAGATTAATTAAAAAATTTCTCGCCCCTCGATCTTCGCTTTCTCTTTTATATTAATGCAAAACTTTTAACACAAAGCATTTCGCTGTTTCATGGCAGCCTCGTAACTACATACAGACGTTAAGTTTGACAATACGATTCGCAAATGCGCGCACAATACGCTCAATGTTCTCTCGCATGTAGTGAAAATTTTTGACACGTTTGGAAACTGTCAGACATGCGGCCTCTGAATTTGCGTACTTTTAAATCAACTTCGGCGCAATTGGGACCTGAAAATTGCGTCACATGTTTTGGAAAATGCGCCTTGAGCTGAACGTTAAGAGGTGGCAAGAAAGTTCTGTAGTGGCATCAATGTTCTCGCGCCTCCTCTCTGGCCGACACACATATAGCGCAACACACGTAATAAATTTTTCAAATACAAAATCTTATGTTAGCCTCGTTGTCATCATTTCGCACGCAGATGCAAAAAAAGCAGAAATTTCACAGCGTTGACGTTCAGAATTTTTAGTTATTTTAAAATAATCCGTTGTCGGGTTTTCAAAAAACGCATTTTCATTCGAATATTATTTCGCTTCGGAAGCATCCGCGGCAGCGATGCGGTCAATATCAGCGAAAACAACGATTTTATGAAGCGAATGTGACAGAGAAACATAAAACACAACAGATTGAATTTACTTTTGGAGCTTTTTATACATTTTTTTGTAGCACACCTGAAAAAATATTCCACACCGACATTGTCGATAGTCACAATGAGATTTATTAATGAACTTGACATCGTGTCGATGGTCAATCATTGACAGCGGTTAAGGATAATCATTAGCAGAGTATCAAATTTGTGTGGCTAGCCTACGGTTGTCGCAGTCAGCCATACAAAAAACCCGAAGACCTCGCATGTAAACTTCGCCAAGGCAAGTGGATTTTAAGAGCAACGTAACAAGCTAACATGAAATGACGAGCGATGTGAGCAAGTTAGCGCCATATAAAATGGCAGTTAAGCCTTGTAGTGGACTCGCCGTGAAGTTCAATGTGAGACCTCGGGCAAATGTGCGGTGGTTGCTGGTGAAGGGGTGTGAAAGTGTGCTAAAAACATTTTTAAACTCAATTATTTAAAGAGTAATTTATTCGCTTTAAATTTAATTAATGTGAATTTGATTCTTAATTTTCATAACTCAATTTTTCCATCCAAGTTTCATTTCCCTCGTTCAGTGTGACGTTCGCGACTGTCTGTTCGCCTTTTCATTGCAAAAAATCAACCAGCTCTCACTCTCGCACTCATAGCGCATGATGTCTACGTACGATGGAACTCCAAGAGAAACGTCAATTCGAGTGACAAGTGAGACACGTTTTGCCAATCTGCAGATCATAACATCACATAAAAAAATCTTTCATTCTTTTTTGCGCGCTAAAAATTTCTTCGTTGTGCTCCGATTTCTTCGATCCGTGCATCTCGCAAGACTGAAATGATGAAATGGATGTGGACGCAGTCGGTTGTTCGGGAGTGTGGAAGAGAGAGAAACAAAAAAATTATTGAAAGCATAAATGAAAGAAGAAAAAAGTTTGCAACACTCCTGTCCATGATCAGTGTTTGGTGGCATCATGCGTTCCTAGTTAAAATCATACGTCATGTTATACTTTACTTTTAGCAGCGAACTCTCTCTCACTCTTTTCACTAAAATGTTCTTTGATGCAGCAGCACCGCAGATGGAGTTAAAAAAATTTCATAAAATGGCTTATCTCATCGAACTTCGAGCTGAGCGATTTAAATTTTAAATTCATCATCATTAAAAAGGCAAAATTGTGATGAGAACACATCTCTCTCTCTCTCTCTCTCTCACTTGACATCAAGTTTCCTCCATTTTTTTAATGATTTCCGAGTGATGTTGATTGTGCCTCATTCGTATAACGCTTTTAATTTCACCATACGACTAGGCGCACATGAAAACCGACAGCCATGTCGTCGCTCAATCATCTTCATCCACGTTTTTAAATTCATTCGATGATGACTCGAAATGAAATATTGAATGTCTGATAATCATCAAAATTAATTTATTCCATTCGATAAAGTTTCTCTTGAGGATTTCCTTCTCACACGCCGAAAAATAAACAGAAATATTTTGGCGCTTTAAAATTTAAACCCAACTATCTGATGATCTTTTTAAATGTTTTCCCTCTCGCTCGGCAACTTTTTTTAAATCACTCGAAGCATTAAAATGTCGTTTGTGCAGGTTTTAACTTGCTCAAGGAAACGATTTTAATTTCACCATTCTAATAGGCACTCAGAATGGCCGAGCACACGATGAAAACACACACCGGTTGTGAAATGTTTTGCTATTTTTTTTCGCATAGAAGAGAGATAAAAAAATATTGTTTTATGGGTTTTTGATGGAATTTTTTTCAGATCGGGTGTTTGAGAGAAAAAAATGGAGACTCGCGCAGATGTCGAGACGACCGCTGGTTTTTAAATTTCATGTATATTCTGATAAAAAAATCTCAAACTTTAATTTTTAAAAGTATTAAAAAATTATTTAAGAAAAATTCATTAAATAACTTTTTAATTAAAAAATTTGGTAGTTTTTAAACTTTATGAACCTACATGATATGAATATTTTTTTGGATGACAAAATTTTATGAATATATTTTTGTTAAACTCAACCAATGTCGATTGTATGATCAAATGTCGGTCATGCGAAAAATTTTAACATCCAGAAATCTGAAACTTGTTGGCATGCCTGAAAATTCATGAAATTTGAGTCAAATTTATCTTTAATTATTTTATTATGAAAGTCTGGTGATATTTTTCCATTAAAATAAATTTTTGTGTGTCCCAAAAAAAACTTATTTCATTTCTTTTTAGTTTACTGAACAAATTCGTATTTTAAAAGTCTCATCCGACGTTATTCGGTTAAAAGTGTTTTTAAAATAATTTAATTTACTTTTCTATCGTCATCAAAAGACTTTCCAACTCTCAAATTGCTAATTTAGCATTCAATAAAATTTTTCCATTTATCTTTAAACTTCAATTCAAAAAATTAGCACAACATCAACCATTTTACAAAGTGAGTTTCGATGAAAACAAACTTTCTGCTCTCATGTGCGCCTAATGAAATAGTGAAACTGAAAGCGTTATTCCCGTACGCGAATCGTACATTCGGAGCAAACCTTTCATTATTTTTGAGTAAAGAACAGTATAAAGTCGGATAAGCGCCATAAAAATGTCAACGATAGTTTTTATATTTTGTAATTAATTGAGATTTATTTAATTTGATGCCAGTAAATACAAATTAAATCACAATAAATTAAAGTTATTTCATTTTTTGCATGCATTTTTTGTTGATTTTCTGAACGTTTCGCACTGTAATCTCAACTTTACTGAACGTTTTTGTGAGTCACCTGAAAATGTTTTTTTACTTCCTAAAATATTTAAATTATTAGTCGTATTTATGATGGTTGACATGTGATAGGAAGAAGAACAAAGTTTTACCATCAAGTCCGGTTATAACTTGTGACTTTTTAGAATGTTCAAAGACTTTTTGCGATTTTTATTAAATGTTTAATTTACACATGAAATCTACATCGATTTTTATTCATTAGTTCATGCTTCTGATTTCTCATCAGTTGAAACGATTTTTTCTGACTCTTCAATTGGTTTTTGATAGAATCCAAATCTAAAAATTGTTGTAGCTAGAAATGAAGCTGAAAAGGGAGCCACCCAATAGATCCATTGATTCTTCCAATTCCAGTTATACAAAGCTGGTGCAAATGAACGAGCTGGGTTCATCGATCCTCCACTAACGGATCCCTAAAAATTAAAAATATTAATTAAATTAAATTTTTAAGAAAAAATTAAATTCACCCCAGTAAAAGCAAGAATAAAAACAGCAAGTCCAAATCTTAGAGCCATACTGTCTAAAAATAGATTCAGTTAAAAAATAAATTTATATTTTTAATTAAGCTTTTATAAAATTAAGCTACTGACTTCTTAATTAAAAGTTTTAAAATTTAATCTAAAACTCACCTTTGTGCTCTGAATTTCTCGGGTCCAAAACGCCGCATAAAACCAAAATCAGAATGAAAGTTATCAGAAATTCAACAACAAATCCACGACCTAAATCAAGACCGGGTTGAGTCACGCAAAATCCATTAGGATCTGAGAGGTGTTCATTGAGTACTGAAAGCCTCACAAGCCAATAACCTAAAAATGCTCCAATCAGCTGTCCGATCACATAAATTATTGCAGTCTAGAATTAAAAAAAATATTTGTTAATTTTTCAGATAAATTCAAGAAACAAAAAAGTATTTTTTAATGAACTTACAGGAATGTCAATAAGTTTATACATAAAAGCTGTTAATGTCACCACGGGATTAATGTGAGCACCTGAGACACATCCAAAAATATTGAGAGCTATCATGACTGCAAAACCAAATCCCAAGGTTATTGTCAAGTGGGTGGGATGAAAATTTTCAAATTTATCAACGCATCCTAAACATCCGATAAAGAGAAGAACTGCAGTTGCGAGCAGTTCCGAAAAAAAGCAGCTTGTCCACTTTAAAATTTTCTCTTGACTCACAATCATCTTTTTTTGCATGCAACTCGTTTCTTGACGGTCAAAGTTTTAAATTTTTAGTCCAACTTCCATCACAACCGAAAACCTACTGGAGTCATTCTCTTCTTTTTTTTACAGACATTAAAAATCAATAACTTCCTTATCATTCGCCAATCAAGTCACACACCTAAATGTTTTTGACTATTTTTAAATCTCTGATTTCTCACAGCCGAGAAGCTTTTTCTTTAAAACTCGACACATCGAGAACTGATTAAAATGTGAAGTGCTCGTAATATAAATGTTAGTTTTTTAATTTTTGACAATTTTATTGAGAGGCAAAATTTTAATTTATGGATTGGACTTTTAATGGAAATAAAATTAGAGAAATAAATTTGAAATTTAAAATTTTAGAGCTCCGCTCTCTTTTGTTTTCAGTTTTCTAAGAATTCTCTCTTTTGTCCATTCTGTCCTTCCACGAGCCTTAATCGAAAAACTGCTGGGTACAAAAGTTGGGCCTTCCACAGCCCGAGCTACTGCCGAAAACCGCATCTCAATCGGTGGCTCCGTTCGGGCTGTAGAGTCATTTAAGTGGTGTGAGCATCTTAACATGGTTACATCTCCGCATCCGGGAATTTAGTAGCGCGCATAACTCGAGAACGGGCGCACGGATTTGGATCGGGTTTGTTGCTAAAGATTCCTTTTGTGCTCTAGTTTTGCAAGAATACTTTTTTTTTGACAAGTCAGTCATTAAGCACTGCCAATGTCCAAAAAACATCAAAAAAATGCCGAAAACACGTGTTTTTCACGTGGTGAGAGTTAGAGAAAGACTTGCAATGAGAAAAATTGGTTGGCAATGACAGCGGCTGGAAGTGAGATCCAGCGAAACCAAGATCCAGTGCTGGAAGTGAGATCCAGCGGAACCAAGATCCAGTGCTGGAAGTGAGATCCAGGTTGAGGCACTAAAATTTTTTTTAGCACTAAATTTTTTTAGCACTAAAATTTTTTTTAGCACTAAATTTTTTTAGCACTAAATTTTTTTAGCACTAAAATTTTTTTTAGCACAAAATTTTTTTAGCACTAAAATTTTTTAGCACTAAAAATTTTTTAGAGAGTATAATTTGTCAATAATGGCATGTGCTGGAAGTAACATCCAGTAGACGTTTTGTGAGGAATGTCCATCATGGCCGGCCAGGAGTGCCACTAATGTCCATTTTTCAGAACTATGGCTTCATGTATGTCGTTGAACTCGTCATTGGTTCAAGATTCGATTGGCATTGATGATTTTTGAGGAATGTCCATCATGGCCGGCCAGGAGTGCCACTAATGTCCATTTTTCAGAACTATGGCTTCATGTATATCGTTGAACTCGCGATTGGACCGGGAATCGAATGGCGTTGATGATTTTTGATGAGGAATGTCCATCATGGTTAACCCAAATTTTTATAAGAGCTCCGCTCTCTTTATACTTTAGATTGAATTTTTTTATTTTTTAATAAGTAACAACGTATATTTGTGGTCTGCGCGCAAAATATGACCTACAAGAAAAAAAAATAAAAAGCGGAGCTCTCACGGAAAAGGCGAATGCCTTTTGCAAGTGAACAGTGCAACTGAGAACACTGCGTACCGGGCACCCACTTGTTTTATCATTTTATTTTTGTCTAAAAATGTTTTCATCAACTTCATGAGTACTCGTAACAGAGACAACTGAATCTTCTTGTTCCTTCTCTTTAAGACTGCTGAAGTCTCTTCCAAAGACATATTTGTACAGCACCGATGCAACCAACGATCCACTAAGAGGTGCGACCCAGTAAAGCCAGTGATCATCCCAATGCCAATTGTACAGTGCTGGAGCAAATGATCGAGCAGGATTGAGACTCACTGTGTAAGGACCCTAAAATATTTAAATTTTATTTTAACTGAATTAATTTGAAAATTTAACATCCTCACAGCAACTAAAACTAAACAGACGACCAAGAGTCCAAATTTAATCGATGCACTGTCTGAAAGTAAAATTGAAATTAAATCAAACCATTTTCGATGAGAAATAAATTCTCACCATGCATGTGACTATTTTTTGGATGTAAAACAGCAGCGACAAAAGTTATGAAAATGAAGCAAATCATAAATTCAATGGTGAAAGCTCTGCCAGCGGTTGGATTTGGATGTGAAACACAGAAAGTCTCAGGATTTAAGAGATATTCGTCAGGAATAATTGCTCGAACTAAAGCATAACCCAAGAAAGAGCCAACCATTTGCCCGAGAATGTAAACGAGGCACGTCTAGAGAATTGAAATAAAATTTTTTTAAATTTAAAAATTATAATTCAATTCTCAAAAATATTAAGGGTTTTTGTTAGAAATCCTGACGGTGATCACCGGACTTTTTCATCACTTTGTTTCAATCATTTAATTTTTTTCAACCCTGCTAAAATTTGAAATTTAAATTTTTAAGAAAACTTTAACTCACCGGAATGTCCAACTTTTTATAAATGTAGCAGTACAAAACCATAATGGGAGTCATAAAACCTCCCGAAGAAACACTAAATGAATTAATTCCAATCATGACCGCAAGTCCAAAAGCCAAACTTATGGAAATGTGAGTTGGAGTGTAATACGGTGAATTGTCGACGCAAGCAAGACATCCCAAAAAGAGGAGAAAAACAGATGCAAATAATTCAGAGAAGAAAAGTGTCATCCACCAATAAATTTTTTCCGAATTCATTTTTTATCCTTGTGACCTACAGCAATGACTTTAAAATTACGACTGTTTGCTTTCATGTCAAATATATTTTTTTTTCAATTGTCTCAAGTAATCGAATAGAAGCCAATTAGTGAAATTTATTGACAAGCTTGCGATAGCTTCTATTGGAAATCCGCTGGAGATATTCTTAATCAAATTGATGACGTTTGTCAACGTAATTTATGGGCTATTAAATAATTTGCTTTATCTAATCATTTTCACACGTTTTATACCACACACAGTCATAACCAAAACCCGATTATTGTTTACAAACTGTTTTATTTTTATTTCATTATGTTGACCTCCTCGAGATCATCGTGAGGCTTTTTTAAATAATCTTTTGAGAACACGTGTTTATAGAGAAATGAACTTGTGAGTGATCCACTGGTCGATGTGAGCCAGTAAAGCCAATGATGTTTCCAATTTTGATTATACAAAGCTGGTGCTAACACTCGAGCGGGATTAAGTCCACCTCCGCTGAGTGGTCCCTGTGAAAAATTAATTTTATTATCAAATTTGTTAATTTTTTGCATTAATTTTGCTTACGGCAGTTAGAAGAAGAGCAAAAACCACAAAACCAAATTTTAGTGAAGCGCTATCTTAAATTACAATACTTTTTAAATTATTTAAACAAAAATTGATTCTACCTTGGATTGTGGCATTCCTCGGATCAAACACGGCACACAAATAAGTTATAAAAATAAAGCAAATAATAAATTCCATGACGAAGGAAGATTGCAGCGATAAATTAGGTTGAACGACACAAAATTCATTTGGTTTCAAAAGATAGTCATTTGGAATGATTGTCCGTAAAGTTGCGTATCCAAAATACGATCCAATTATTTCAGCCGCGAAATAAATTAAAGCTGTCTAAAAATATTTTTAAAATTTAGTGTCCGCCTCTTGAAATTTTAGTTCTCACCGGTAAATCGACAATTTTATGAATGAAAGCAGCAAGTGTTATTATTGGCGTCATAAATCCACCTGAAACAGCTCCGAATGAGTTTATTCCGATCATAACTGCAACGCCCCAAACAAGGCAAATGCTGACTCCGTTTGGTGTAAAAAATGGAGAGTTATCGACACTTCCCAAACATCCTACGAACATTAAAAACGCAGACGCAAAGAATTCACCTAAAAACACCGTAAAGTACCACAAAACTTTTTCCGAAACCATTACTCGAACTTCAGACAAGTAATTGACTTATCTTGAATTGATTTTTTTTAACTATTTGAGAGTGTAAAAATATATAAAAAATTAATCTCACGATTCTCGTTAAAAGATTACTCTCACTTGAAATCACATTTTTATACTGACTCAATTTTTTCTTATCTCACTTTTGTATCTCATGGTTATTAAAACTTTATCTTATCACTCGAACAACTTTTTATAATAAATGTTTTATATCATTTAAATATTCATGGTGATTTTGTAATGGAAGCAAATTCTTTATTTCTTTTTATAAATTCTTAAAATCTTAAATTTTATGGTTTCATTATGTTAATTTCTTCAACTGTTAAATTCTCCATTGACTTTTTTGAGAAATCTTTAATAAACACAAATTTGTACAGCAATGAACTTGCAACTGCTCCACTAATTGGCGCCAACCAATAAAGCCAGTGATTTGTCCAATTGTAATTGTATAAAGCAGGTGCAAATGATCGAGCTGGGTTAAGACCAGCTCCAGTTAAAGGTCCCTGAAGAAAATTGAACTTAGATATTTTTAAGTTTTTAAATTTAAATTCTTACGATTAGAAAAACGCTGATAAAAACAAAGAAGCCAAACTTTATAGGTGTGCTGTCTGTGAATGAAATTATTGCAAATTGAAAAATATAAATTAAAAATATTCAGAGTTTCCTGCCCCTGACATATTAGTTGATAAAAAATTACCTTGCAATTTTGCATTTCTCCGATCAGCCACAGCGCAGAAAAATGTGATAAATATGAAGCAGATAAAAAATTCTACCACAAATGAAGATTGCATAGATAAATTCGGTTTAAGCAAACAAAAGTCTTCAGGGGATGAAAGAAAGTCATTTGGTATGAGAAGACGTAAAAGACCGTATCCGAAATATGAACCAATCATTTGAGCAAAAACGTAGATTAAACCTGTCTAATTAATAATTCAAATATTATTAATTCTTTTTTAAAAATTGCTAATTTCTAACCGGTAAATCGATTAAATTATGAAAGAATGCAGCGATTGTGACAAGTGGTGAAAAGTGTCCTCCCGAAACAACTCCGAATGCATTAATGGCAATCATGACAGAAATTCCAAATGCCATGCTGACGGTAAGTCCTGATGCTTGAAAAAATGGAGACTTATCAACTCCACCCATGCATCCGATAAATAAAATCACTGATGATCCAATAAATTCAGCTAAAAAAACTGTTATGAACCATAGTTTTCTTTCCGAAATCGATTCCGACATTTTTGAATATTTCTTTTTTTACTTTCACTCTCTTCAAATCACGCAAAAATACTGTCGCTAGTTTTACTCATCACTCTTGACGACGAATAAAAAAAATTAACACTCTTATCAGCATCACGTATGATAAAACGCTAATTTATTCAAACATGTGAGCGAAATAAAACGCTTTTTATTAAGTGTGAATTATTCGTTAATTAGGTAAATTTTAATGCAACTATTTTAGTTGAATAAAAATTAAGATTCGAAATTATTTCAACGTTCTAAAATTTTTGTAATGAAAGAGAAATTTTATTATCGTTTTGTTGTGTTGCCACCTTCGAGATTTAAATCATCTTCGGGTATTTTTTTGTAATCTTTTGCGAAGAAAAATTTGTAGAACAATGAACTTGCGGTAGCAGCTGAGAATGGCGCCAACCAATAAAGCCATTGATTCTTCCAAACTTGATTGTAAAAAGCTGGTGCGAAAGATCGAGCTGGGTTAACTCCAGCACCACTCAAAGGTCCCTGAAAAAATATTTTTAAATTTGTTTAAAATATAATAAAAACTTACAGCCGTCAAATGCATGACAAAAATAATAAATCCGAATTTTATTGCTAGGCTATCTAAAAATATAAAAATCTGTTAATTGAATAATGACTTTCTCATATTTTATTACCTTTCAAATTTTTATTTCGAGGATCCAAAACAGAGCTCAAAAATATTATAAAGATAAAGCTGACAATGAATTCCATTATGAAGGAAGATTGAAGCGATAATTTCGGTTGAATAACGCAAAACTCGTTAGGGTTAGACAAAAAATCATTTGGAATTATTGAGCGAAGGACAGCATAGCCGAAAAATGATCCGATGAGTTGAGCGGCAAAATAAATCAATGCTGTCTGATTTTTTACAAAATATTAGAAATTAAATAAAGATTTAAAGACTTTCCTCTCACCGTTGAATCAAGCACTTTGTGAATAAAAGCAGCAAGAGTGATCAAAGGTGTCATAAAACCTCCAGAAATTGCACCAAATGAACTCACTCCAATCATCACTGCCATGCCCCATGAAATACTCGATTTTAAAAGCGATGAATCAAAATATGGTGATTTATCGACATCTCCCAAACATCCAACAAAAACAAAAAATGCTGATCCTAAAAACTCAGCGAAGAAAACTGTCGAATACCACAAAAGTTTTTGCGAAACCATTACAAAGTTTTAGAAATATATAATTCAGAATGTTTCCAACTTTTCACTTTAAATCTTGCTGAGATACTGAAACATTTTATTCTAGCATAATTTCGTTTAATAAAAATAAATCGGATCTTTCTTCAACTTTGTCAATTGTGATGAAACAAAGCGTTAATTTAGTTAAGTGCGTAACTTAAATTGGGAAGTTTATTAAGCATTTTTGAAGGTTTTATGTTTTGGATACTAAAAATTCTTGTTATATTTTGAAACATAAGTTATTTAATGACCTTAATGGATTTACTTGAGTGTCGAAATGTGAAATTTTTTATTTAGTTGATTTAAAATGTCAATGTAAATAATTTGAACTAGTTTCGTCCTAAAATTAAATCTGAAAGAAATATTTTAAACATTTAAAAGCTTTAATTGTTTAAGTTGCTAACATATTAATTGCTTTATTCTAAAAAATCAAAAGTTATCCGAAATATAGCTGAAGCATTAAAATTCTATCGCTGCCTTTTTCTCACACACATTCTCTATCTGCTTTATCATCGTCATCGTGTGCAGTGAGTTCTGTCTCTTTCGTTATTGATTATCATCATCGTTGAATATTTTGTTTGAGGTAAAATGAGAAGAATATTGACAGCTTACTCATCAATTTGCAATTAATAGGTTTGCATGAATGTTTTATGGTATTTTTCGAGATTCGCATTTTAAATTTTTGATTCGAACTTTTTGAGGGTTTAATAAAAAAATTTATGATTTTTTACTCAATTAAAAGATGTTGAATAATTTTATCACAAATTTTATTTTTAAAAAGTCAAACAAAAAAGTTTTTTCTTGTTTAATTTTTTCTGCTTCTCCTCCTTATAAAATTTATTTCATGTATGGCATCTCTCTCTCCCTTTCGTCAATGCAGATGCTTGGAGAGTTCCATAGCAATTTAAAAAGAACTCACAAGCGAACATGCTTGAAAGAAGAAAGAAAACACAAAAAAATTGGTGCGAGCGAGAGGCAGAGAAGGTTGAAAGAAAGAAGAAGAAGAATTTTCATCTACGCTTCACTTGGAAAAAAGAGAAACAAAGAAAAATTAACACAAGAAAGAGTTTAAAATGCAGCATCGCATCACTAAAAGATGTTACCCTGTTCACCGTTTCGGATTTCTCTCGGATGCTGGATCAAACTTCATCTTTCGCAGCATTAATCTCATTTGAGATGATGCGAAGATGAAATAGAAATATTGTTGATGCAGAGCACAACTAGAGGTTGCTAAACTACGTGAGAGTGAAGAGGAGAAAATAGAGGCAACCGGCAGTTTTTGTATGCATTTTGGTGTCGTCTTTCTCTGACACTTTCGCGTATTAAACTTTTTTGTTCTCTGCTTTGTGGAAAAGGGCAGAAAATATTTTTTCTTTCGTTCTCTTCTCGCCCGTCAGAACTTCTAGCGAGTGAGTGAGATAAGGACAAGGGGGAAAAGAGAGGTCACATATCTTCTCCTTTTTTCTCTCTCTGTTAGCGCATAAGCTAGAGTTGTAAATTTGCTGTATTTTTCATCATTCCTTTTCGATTAACAGGCTTCGAGAGACTTTTTCATTTTAATTTTTTTTTGATATATTTTTTTCGTGAGAAAATTCAATTAATATTTTTAACAATGTGAGTTGTGTTGAGTTTATGAGAATATAAATTAAAAATGTTCAAGTCAATATTGTAAAATATAATTTTAGAATTAAAATTAATGTTCGAATTAGTAAAATTAAAAAATGCCAATTAATTTTATTTACCATTTCTCAATCGTTGTTAAGTCACTTAAGAATGGCTAAAAATAGATTTTATAAATGAACAAAAAAAAATCTTCATCTTCCTCACAATTGCTCAAGCATCGCCAATGATATTTTTGAATCTAAAGTGAGTGCTCGAACGAAACACGTATAAGAGCCACGATGACTACTAAGAATGCAGAATAAATTTGTCAAATTTTGCAATAAAACAAAATGAAAAATTATAAATCAGCCATTGCTGTGGCGAGACAAAACAGCCATTGAAACTAACCAAGGCCCTTACCGGTGTTTTTTTCAATGCCTCAACGAAATCAATGACAGTACTAGGCGAACATGAACTTATGAATAAATTAACAGACTTTTTTCGCTTCCTCTTCTCTTCACCGTAGCAAAGGCGGGCAGCGATCGAAGCGCACATTTTAAATTGTGAGACTCGACTTGCGATTGCACGAACATCGTCGGTGTGGCGCTCTACGCAATAGAAATATATTCATCAGCAGACGTAGACACAGCACCACTCGTTTGCGACTTTAACGACATCGGCAGAAGTTCGAATTCTGCAGGAGGAATGAGAGTTTTTAGTTATTTATAACAGGCGTCCACGAATGCCAGCACATCTAAACTGCTTTGCGAGAACAATTTGAAATTATACATTTTCAGCTAGATGGAAAATGTTTTTCTCTCATAGATTTTTCCGAGGATTTTTCTTGATGAGAGCAAAAATATATGTAAACTATAGCTGAATAGCATAGACTCACTTCAGAGTTCCCCTTTTATTTTTCTCCACATCTCATTTGGAGGAAAATTCGATGAAAATTCGGTTGGAAAATGTGTTTTCCACCTAAATATATTTCGGCTACCAGAGCACAAGGAAACAGTCGAGTGAATGCACATAACAAGAATTTTCCCTCCTGCGTAGGGAATCCGTAAGGTGGTTGCTCATATTCTCATCGCATTATTAATAGCACACCACTCATAACATCAAACCAATCGTGCGCAATGCCTCGAAGTCACTTCCCAACGATTTGTTTATTTTTTTTAACAAAATCTTGTTTGTGTTTCAATTCTAAACATTGAGGAACTGGCAAGGATGTGAAAATCTCATATGGTGAAATTTTTATCACCACAAAAGATTTTTAACCATAACCAAATAGAGTTTCAAAAATTTAATATCTCAAAATTAAAAATTTGACGTCTATCAAAATATAATTAAAGCACGTTAGTAAAATTTATTAATGGTAAAAACACAGTCGAGGGAGAACAATGACATTAGCTGTTACCCATGAACATGTTTTTTAATCGTGTCTAGAGCCAAAGTACGCACGGCGCATGTGTATCAAGTGCGATATCTATAAATAAACTACCCTCTGCATATATTTTATCCGTTTGCAGTATCAAGTGCACACGCAAAGGAGGAGGGGGAGGGAAAATCTAAAGAGATGCAAGGACTCATGGCACGCTAGTAAAAATCAACGGAAAGCTATTCAACAACGGGAAAACTTTCCTTCCTCGAATTTCCTCTTTAACCAAATTTTCCTTCTTTACTCTTCCAACGCAGGAAAATGAAGAAAACCACGCCGAGCTGAGGAAAATCGCAAAAAAAGAAAATGAAAAATTTTCCACCCTCCTTGCAAGGAGTTTTCCTTTCACTCCGAATCACGAAAGGAGGGCGGAAAACTTTCTATACACATTCGCACACAAATGAGTCACTGCAATTGATTACCAGGCGACATTGCGAGAATTACCAGAATCACAGCTTACAGTGTGAGAGAGACAAAAGTGCGATTTTCTTTCGGCACAACATGTGTCGTCGTGTATTTAAAAGCCATATGATAAAATTGTATGCCATAAAATGAGTTCATTGACCTCACAGCTGTGCGCATTTGTACATCACACTAGAAGCAATCGTTGTTGTGTTAGTGACTAAGCAGACGAGAGAAAACAAAGTGCTGCTTGCGAGTTATGTTCTTCTATGAAATTAAATATAGCGGTGGGTTGCTCAAAAATGGAAAACGTTTTCTGTATGGGAATATTATGAAAACTTGCGGATCACGCCCACCCAAATATCACAACCGGCTGCTTTAATGTCTTTATCAATGGATGACCAATTTGCGTGTTTTTCAACTGCATGCTCGCGACATTGATTGCTCCCCCGTTGTCATCGCATCTCAACCGCCTCCTCAAACTTTTATATTAAAGCATTTAAATTTAAATAAAATTTTTTTTCACTAAATTTTATTTTTTCCTCCTCATTTAAGCCACACACTTTCTCTCTCTTTTAATAAAATTGATAGTTGATAATATTTTAATGATGCTCATTATTATGACGTCATCCACAAAGGAGGGATCAAAAGCAAGGCAGCCAAAAATAGCAGCGAGAAGAAAAAGTTCACTGAACCGAAGAACGGTAGGAAATGGATGGAGCTTAGAAAGTCAAATGCAACATGTTAATCATCAGTTTGAGAGAGTGTGTCTTTTGTATTGCCGGGGATTGGACACGCACAGTCGCAATATCTTTATATGCGTGTATGTATGAATAAACATTAATTTTCAGAATAAGGGATCATCCAATCCTTCATGGTCAACTGAGAAGAGAGTCAAGATGCAATAAGTTTTTTATATTCATTTTGCATACAATACACACCCCTCAAGTTCATGTATCGTTAATGTGATTTTATGGCCAACCGTAAAATATTTTTTTACACAAGGTGCCTTACTCATTTTACTTGGTGCGTTCCATTTGGGCGAGAACAATTTACAGTGCGAGAAGTTATGAAATTGAGTGGAGGGTTAAAGCGCAATTTATTTTTTTTGAAATTTTGTGTTCACATTAAATTATTTATTGAATGTTTTAAGGGGTGAGAAACTTGGATTTATAAAATAATACAAAAGTGTGTAAATTTATTTTATTTTTTTATTAAAATACATTTGAAATTTTTAAAACTAAAAAATTGGTCAACAAATTTTAAATAAGTTTCATCCCTTGAAAAAAATTATCTAATTTTAACGGTGTTAAAGAATTCAAATTTGAAAAAATTAAACTACCTATAATTAAAGTTAAAATGTTTAACAATTTTAAATAATTTAAATTATAAAATAAAGTTAATTAACTGAAATGTAAACTTTGAAATGGACATTAAATAAACTAAAACTCAATATGACTAAATTTTGGCCATTTCGTTCATCATCACAATTCATACAAAGTTTTATGCTAAAAAGTTAAATGAGCTGTGAATGGCATTTGAATAAATTTTCAATTGGGGTTAAAAAAAGAGGAGTTTCATAAAAGAAGCACACATGAAGAAGGACCCTCATTGATTTAAATGCGTTTACGAATTTAAAGCAAAATTTCTCAACCCTCTTTTTTTTAGTGGATATGAGTCGAGGAAAATTATTTTCCCTCAAGCATCGTAAAGTAGGCTGTGTCGGAACATCCCACTAAAAGAGCGTTGCGGAAAATTTTGCGTTGTTGTTGTCGACTGACTGCAAGCTGTGGTGAATTTGTAACATCAAAAATCCACGCAACAAAGAATTTCCAAAAAAGCAATAAAAACTTTTCCTCCCTTTTGATCTCGGAGGCAAAAAAATAATTCTCGCAGTGCTGAATGGCCGTGTAGAAGTCGACAGATGAGATGGGAGGAGGGTTGAAATCTCTTCTTTTTCCCCGCGCGTCTTTCTCTTCATGTCTTCCCTCTCCGGATGAAAGGAAAATTTTCTTGTTTGCCACGGCCCCTCTCAATCAACATTTCGCTGCCAACTGCTCGACTTTTCCTTCTTTCCTATTACCACGATATTATTTAAAATGTACCTCAAATATTTTAATTCATTAGAATATGATTTTTTACACTACAGCACGAGAAAGATAGTTCTGCGAGCATTTTTTATTTGCCTTTTTCTCATACGATTTTTATTTTCCACAACAGTGAAGGAAAATGTTTTTCACTCTCTTTTCCACCCAGCATAGAGTCGAAGGAGAAAATGTGTTTATGTTTCCGGCAGTAGCACGCGCAAGGCAATGTACGTATTCAACCTCTTCTGTGCGCTTGGTAGGGCAAAATATGAATATGACTGACAATAAGATTTTGACTGAGAGATGTCATAGAATTTGACATGAATGAGGCGAATATTGGATGTCAGACGGCCTTCGTACTCGAATCACGATGAAATTTCTTTGTAGGTCATGACACAATTTTTGCTTCTCTCTCACACATTCACTTTCTGCCTGCCCTCCGACTAGAACTGAGCATACACCTCGATACTGCTCTCTTCTCTTCTTTTTTAGTACCGAGTGGTAAAATTTCTGCTTTTGAAACTCCCACTTTCGGTGTGTGTGTCGTCTCTCTATTGTAAAGTCTACACACTGAATTTGCCTGGGAGGCATTTTTTCGGGAAATTTTCAACTGTTCAGTTTTAGGTACAAGGCAACAAGAAGTTGGCGCACATTAGCAACACTCCAAAAAACCGGGAATATCTAGCATGCTCTTAGAAGTTTAAGGAATATCTGGATGATGATGTTGGTGAACTTAAATGTGGGTATGGTCATGAAATGTGAATGAGAGAAAGTGAAAATGTATCAAGAAAATTAATTTAAATATTTTTTTATAAATATTTAAAAATAAATTCAATTAAAATTACAATAAAATGTGAAATAAATTTAAGAGATATTCCAAAAATAAAGGGATCACCCTTTTTCTAAATCACAGACAGAAAAAGCCGTGCCCTCACAAAAGAGAAAAGGAAAATTAAACTTTTATTCGTTCCGCCTCTAGCTATCACCGATGACCGCATGAAAAAAATGCAATAATTGTTTTCAATTCCAAGAACGTAGAATTCTCCGTCGATCGAGCAAAAATTGCATTGCGAAAAAAAATGAGAGGTGAAACTCGAATATTTCATACAAATTGCAATATTTGAGGTGATGCCGTTGCTCATTGGCGCCGGGTAATTTAGATTTCAGATTTTATGAATTTCGAGTGTGACTGGACTTTCTGCCAGTATAGTGCTATGCTACTAAAGACCGAAATCCGAAATGAAACTCACATAGCGCTTCTGAGAACAAAGTGAAAAGTTAACTTCTCTTTTTCGTTATACGATGGCACTGATAGCTGCTACCGAGCGCTCGTTTCATTCCCATCGAACTCGAATTTTTCCCATGACGATTTGCTCTCTCACTCGAACGCGCCGTGAGAAAAAAGAGCGAGAAAACCGAGAGCTGTTTGTATTGTTTTCTCAATATAGAGGGAAGTACAGACTTATAAAATATTCTTCGATGGTTGGATCATGAATGAGAATCAGAGTGGTTGTATGTGAACCTCCTTTCAGTCACACGCTCTTCGGCCAACATTTCGGCAGTGGGAAAAAAAGCTGGGAAAATTTGTGAAGCTAAAATTTATTTTATATTTGAAAGACTGGGCGCTCATGAAAGACGGCAGGCGTGGGGATGTGAATTGGTATAGTAGATTTTATAACTTTAGTTCACTGGACTTGATTGTAGATGTCGTCTTGGTCGTATGCTGCACTTTTTATATATATTTTGCTCACGATGGAAAAATCGAGAGTGAAAAATTGCGCTGGTTATCGGAAATTCATTAGGATGGGTTATCAAAGTCGCAAAGCTCAAGTCCGCACATGCCGAGCATGCCTCAAATTCCAAGCATTCCTCGAATGCCATTCCAAATTCTTACCGTACAATGGAAAATATGTGAAAAATTCCCACTCGGTTTTCTGCTTTCCTAAACAAACAATTTGCTGAAATTTTCTACACAAAGGGTTTGGAATTGCAGTCGACGACACTCCATCAAAAAATAAATATTTCTTTTTTTTTCAAAAACCACGCCTCGTTTGGGTTTGTTAAATTTCGAAAAGCTAAGGACGTCAAGAGTCACGATGGTGTGGAGAGAAAAATTTAGGGAAATCCCTTTCACAAATACACACAATGCGTAAATTTTTATCATGCTCGGTTGCGTAGCAAAATTTTCATATGCTCCTAATTTTCATTAATTCGAATAAATTCACAGCTGAGTTAAAAAAATATACGAAAAGCTTGAACGTGCTGTCGCGTATGTTCGCTTGTTGAAAAAAGTTGATATAACCGCTATAAAACAAAAACAAATGCTCTGTTGCAAAAATATATATAAAAAGTTGTTGCCTTTTATCGTCGACAGAGCAAAAATGTTAGTAAAAAATCACGATTTCTTTTTTTTTTGCACATCTTCGGTTCCGATGTTTTTATCATATCCTATTAATGTTTTTTTAACAGCTGAAAACTGACGCTGGCACAACAAAAAAAATTTGCAGTGTGAGATTTTATTTAATTTCGGTTACTTTTGATGCAATAAATTTAGAGCTGAAAAATCATAAAATTTATAATAAAAATAGATTAAAATTATTTTTTAAATTCTTAAATCGTTTAAATTTTATAGGATTGATATTTTTCTATAAATCAAGAACCACTCGATATACTGTGAATGTTTGTATGGAGAGAAAAAAGAGAAATTTTATTAGCTTTTCACTTTTTTCAACGTCTCAAATGTTTATGCACGCCTCATACTACATGATCGAATATAATGCAGTCTCTAGATTTCTTCAGCCGCCGCCTGAAAGGACGAGACCCTCGCTATAATGTGTTATCCGTTCTCCAGTCATTTTCGCAGTCGTGCACGAAGCTTTTCACTCTTTGTACTCCTCGTATATTCTGATCGAAGTGCTACGTATGAGCCGTTGTCATCATCGTTGGCATGAAATGTTTTTTTTTGGTTCAATGTGAGTTGAGTCCGAACAACGCTAGCAACTCAGTTTGTGTACGTCCCAATATGAAGGCGAGTCGAGTGGCAGTGAGAGCGCTACCAACATTCAGTTCACAACTAGAGTAGCGCGACTCGCTTTTTTCTCTCCACCCATAGAGAGGCTAGTCGCACTTCGAATTGAAATAATTTTTTCGCATTCGTGTTACTGTAAAACTACTCATTTTTTAAAACAAAATCATTGAATCCACCAAGCGATCAGAAACGAATGCATCGCACCCTAATTTCTCATTTCTTCCAGTGTTCTTTTTATTATTCTTTGTTGTTGTTGTATGTAGCCGTACTGACATTGCTCTGCATGTAAATTTTCTTCTTTATTCGATTCCACTCTCTTTCGGCTCTTCCTTCTTTCCATAACGAAAAGCGGCACGATGATGTGAGAGGAACACAAACGTTTTCATCTCTGCGCCTGCTGATGTGCTGTTGTTAGACGTACAGGCAGACGATAACAGGGCAGAACGAGCATGGATGTGTACAATATTTTAGCAACTGTTGTTGGATGATTATTCGAAAGTGTTTGAATAAATTTATTTTATTTAAAAATTTTGTTGATGGAAATTATTAAATTAACGGACTTTTTGAACTTAAATTTAAAATTGGAAATTCCAACAAATGTTGAATATTTTTCATCCATTTAATCTTAAGAATCACCCATTCATTCTGAAATACAACCTCACATCATTCATTCTCATTTTCTCCTCTTAATAGCAGCTCACTTTTCAATATGTATGAAATTAAATTTATCTTTATGTCTGCTCCATCTCTCACTCTCTAATTTACACTTTAATTTCCCTGTCTGCCTGTGTCTCACGTCTCGTGCGACAATGTGTTGCTATATTGGAGATTTTGTTATTGTGATGGTGACTCATGTTTCACACATGCGGATGATTATGAAATCGGAATATGTTACGCACATGGTTGCAAAAAGTATTCTTTGTTTTTCTTCTCAATACATTCGGATCGGATGTTTAACCTGTGTACATGCGGTATTAAAATATTGAATTTCGAATGTATTTATCAATTTTGATAGTTTTTCTGAAAAAAAAATTAGAGTAAATTTTTATTTCAGAATTTTTAAGAACATATTATGTTAAATATTTGTGCGAAAGTTCATAAAAATTTAAACAATTAAGGGTTCGAATCCTTAAATTAATATCTTTTACATATTGATGAATTTTTTTAACTAAATTTTCTTTTCGAGCATCACCATCATGCATCTAAAAATCACACGATCAAAGAAAAGCGAAAACAACGTGGATATGCTACACTCGACATTGTTGTATTTATTATGTCACCAAACATTCTATATGAAATACATATGAAAGCGATTGAACAGGAACTCAAAATGTCCCGCAACACGAACTTTCCCAATTATAATGTAGTGAAAAAATAATATACAGCAACAAGAGTTCTCTATCTGACATACACTCGAGTACGGTCTTCTGTGGTGGAGGCCCCTGAAGTTGTAGAATCTCTCCACATTCGGTGGGCAATACCATGAGAATAATGTGAACAGAGCGCAGTACACGATACACACAAATATAAACAGGCATGCGAGGCAGCAGCAAAAATCTGAAACGCTTTATATTTTTTCTCTGTTCACACAAGAAAGAACGACGATGTTAGAAAGGAATAGAATTCTGCGTAAAAGAATGAAGAAAAATTACATGCAAGACTTTTCTAAGTTGTAAGCACGATGAAATTGAGTCTATACTTACAGAAAAAGACTCTTTGCGATGGATGAACACTTTTTACTTCATTTTCCACCTCTTTTATTCGAATTACTTTTTGATTTAATGATTTTTTAAACATAGATTTTTTCATTAATTATAGTTTATGAACAAAAATTTATTAGAAAATAAATTTAGAATTATATTTTAAATATCAGTTTAATTGTAACTTAATTTGCAGAAAATAATTTAATATAAATTGTCAGAACATTTCTTAAGGTTCAAATCCTAAAAAGTAAAAATAACATTTAATTTTGCTTGTATTTTTTTTAAATAATTTTTTTATCACAATTCACAGCATACACGCATGCATGTATGCTTAGATGAATTGAATAAAAATAAAACACTGTACATAATGCTCTCATATGTGAGTCACACACATTTCTCTCTGCCAAACGACAACAGACGATAACAACAAACATAGCACACTAACTCGCGCGAGAGTGAGAAGTTCACACAGCAAGGATTTTCTTCATATACCACCACACTGATCAATCGACCCCACAAATACAGGAACGAATTTGTGCGCTATGTAGTCGTCTCGCAGTAGAGTGGTCGTGGAATACAAAAAGGAAGCAACTACGCAATTGCCGAAATTGTCCTGAACGTGAGAATCGCGGAATACATGGGATATCATAAGTTTTATGAAAGGAAAAACTGCCGCTCATATGCCAACGCAGAAGCATACGGAATGACAAAATATTTCACTAACAGGGCGTCAAACACGAGAGCAAGTTGTCAGCTAGAAATTCCTTTACAGTTCATGTGACGTGAATGTCCTTGTGTGCCCCTAAAAATGCTGTGTGAAAAAAAGTGCAATGAGTAGGCAGCAAAAATATGCCATTAGCCACACAAACTGGAAAATTTTCACAACATGTCTCATGCCGCATGTAAGAAACCCAATAAAGGAGAATGGCACGAGGCACAAATTCTTCAAAATATATTCAGTAAATAGGATCGCAGGATATGCGAGAGCGCAATACGATGCCATCGCACATAAAAGGGAGTGAAAAGGATACAGTTGTGTGTATTATTTGTGTTAAACATATATGCAGTGAAAAAATAATATTATTATGGCACACATAGTTGAGTGTATCGGTAGGGTAGCGAAAAAAACATCCTTTTGTGTTCATCTGTGTTTCACTTTAATAACATTTACAGCCTCGAAAAGAACTACACTTAATGTACAACCACCGAAGTGAGTCAGCAAACACCAAGGAAAATTCGCTTTCAAACACTCACTAAATGTTTTTAATAATATTCATATGTATGATGAAAGCTACTAGGGCAGCATGATTAATCGAACACAAGCACGATGTCGGTGACGGTGGGTCTCTTTCTGTGTCAATGTGTCTGCACGCTCCGGCACAATCAAAGGAATCCAGAGAATGGAAATTTCTCATCTAAACATACACACATTTGAAGGGTGGATGCGTTGTGCACATGTAGCCGTCGCTGAACCACCGCTTGACTATCTTGGTGAATTACAACAACACACATAACATGCCAAAAGTGCGGCGGAAAAACGCACAGAATTTCTTTTTCTGCTCTACATGCACATGTGAAACTTTTTTCTTTCTTTTTTTTCTACAACAAAAACATCAAACCGACGATGCCACACATATATAATTTTTTTTCAGTATCATCGCTTCTGATGTGTGTTAAGTGTTTGAGGAAAAAAGGGAAAAGAGCGCGAAATATGATTTTCCAGAAAATATAAAGAGAGAACCACGTCATGAACTTTTCAAGCTTATGTGCGAAGTATGAAAATGTGTGAAAATAAAAAAAAAGATTTTTAAACAATTAAAAATATTTTATTCAAAAAATAATTTCCAAAATTTTTTTAAGTTGTTTTTGTCGATTCAAAATTTAAAAAAATTAAATCAATAATATTTTAAAGTATTTCCAATTAAAGTGAGGTCAAACATGTTTCTTTCAAAGTATTTGGTTTCAATATATTTTCCTACAAAGAGTTTTGAATATTCGTGCGCAAAAATAAAAACTATCAAAAGTTCTTTGTTAAAGAAATTTCATTATTTTTCTTTTCATTTTCTGTATATTTCGGATTTTGTCCATTGTGTCCGTTCACTCCATTCAAGTGAATTTGTTCGTTTGGATTATTCCATGATTGAATTTTGCCATCAGCAAAGATCAGATAGAAAATGCCAGTTGCGTTTAAAACTCCAAACACGAGCCAAAAAACAATTCTGTATGGAAATAAAAAATTTTAGAAAAATATTTGTGTAATTTTTTTAAATCAACAAACCTCCATTCATAAATTGAACTCTGTGGAAATAAAATTGAAATTTTAAATTTTTATAAGCAACAAAAAAGTTTTAGTTTTGCATGTGAAAAATTTTCTTCATAAAACCGTTAACAAAAAATTTGAATAATCAGGTCACAAAATTTTGTGTCTTGCTATTTTTTCAAACAGTTTTTTAAAGATAAATTGTTAAAAAATTATTTACTCACATTAGGTGTCAGCACTCCAACAATAATCGGCGCTAAAATTCCCATAATTGATCCGCAACTGTTCACAATTGCGATGATCGTCGGTGCATAGTTGGGACTCAAATCCATATTGTTAACTCGACTGTTATCCAATCCAGCAAATCCAGAGGCGAATGAGAAGAATAAAATTGCTTGCAATCGATCACAACCGGAATACGATGCCATTATAAAGCAAATTGCGAGTCCAATTATGCCTTTTTTTGTAGAACGAATGTTAATCTTTTTTAATTCTGATTGTTTTCATGCCTACCTGCCGTTGTGAAAAACCTTCTTGTATTTTTAACGCTCAAAAGCCCTTTGTTGATGCAAATATCACTCAAAACACCAAAAATCATTGCACTAAAGAAATTCAGCACTTGCGGCAGAGATGAATAAAGACCATTTCTCTCCACATCAATTCTCATGACGTCGGATAAATATTTGGGTAAGTCAGTTGTCATGACATAGAATGAAAAGTCAATTCCAGTTTGACTAATGATGATCGCCCAAACTGAGATACTGGTGAGAATGGCTTTAAAGGGAGTCGGCGGGAGGGTTGTGTCTCTTTCAAGTGATCCAATTTCTCTAATTAAATAAACTTTCTCACTGTTCGTGATGAATTTATTGGATTCGGGATCTTTCGAACAGAAAATTGCCTAAATTGATAAAAATTAGAATAAATTTTTTTAAATATTTTATGAGCTTACAAAAAAGAAACACCAAACAATTCCAACGATGCTATAGATGTAAAAAGGCCAATCCCATCCGTCAATATTTTGAAGTAAAACTCCCGACAAATAAGTCGCCAAAATTGATCCAAACTATTAGAGTCAAAGTTTATATTTAAATTGAAATTAAATTATAAAATATTTACCTGAATTCCACTCAACACAAAAACTCCAAGTGTTGTTCTCTCTCTCAGCGGAATCCAAGCTGCTAGTAATCCAAAAACTGACGCATATATGAAACCTTGACATAATCCCATGATAACGCGATTAATTATCAACAAAGTCGAGCCGCCATACTCAATCGAGAATGGGGTGAGGAAGGTCAAAAGACTCGTGGACGCGATGCCGGCTAGTAAAGTGATTTTTCCTCCCAATTTTTCTACGAGCATACCGCCAGGAATGTGAGTAATGATGTAACCCCAATAGAACGATGATAAAATCACGCCTTGAACGGCTTCACTCCAATCAAATGTGCCTTCGATGAATGGATCATCGTCATCTACAAAAGTGCTATTGTCCATGGGACATTTTTCACCCGCAATCACTTGAGACTCGCTCACTTGCCTCCTAGCTATTTGTGTGATCGCAATACTGAGGAGATTTCGCATCATGTACTCGCATACGAAGCCCAAAAATGCCATGAAAGCGAGCACAATTCGCTGAGGTAGACAGAAATCTTTGAGAGATGAAAAAATATTGTCCATTATAAGAGATTAAAAGTTAGTTGTTTGAGAGCTTTTGTTAAACTGAGACGGTTATGAGACGAAACAAAAATTTCAAGGATGGAAAATCTTGATAAAAAATTTTGAAACTAGGGAAGAAAGTTTTTAAAATTTTATCAAAAAGTTTTTGATATTAAGAAATTTTTTAAAGCTATTTTGAAATGTTAAAATTTTTCAAAATCATAAAATTTTCACTCCTTGCTCTTGAAAAACCTGTTCATAATATTTTCTTATCATTTCGATAATTTATAATAGCGCTAGACAGCTTCTCGCACTTTACAATGTCTTTATCACACACTTTCATTTTACACAGCAATTAAAGAACAATCAAAACACAACGCAACGTGCTTGCTGTATTTCTTTAGTCTCGAAAAGTTTATTTTTACTCAAACCTCGTGTTTAGATTTATTTATAGAATTTTTCACATTTTCTCCGATACTCACTTGTCATTTTCTTTTTTGAGATGATATCGAGAATTCTTTAAAAAATATTTTTAGTTCCAGAGTTTGAATGAAGCAATGCAAAAGTGCACTTTCGACTGAGTGACCTCAATGCTTTATAGCAACATTATCAAATATGATTGAGGAATTTTTCTAAAAAGATTAAAACGCGTGCCACAATCACAGCTATTTAAAAATTCAAAGTTTCGCCGTTCAACTCAATTTGACTACTGATGGATTTTTTAATTTGTATTCAGATTTTTCATCTTCTTTCTATAATTTGAGAGTAGCAATAGCTTTTGCTCTCATATATGTGAGGGCTAACGACTGAGGTCGATCAAATGTATTGGTTTATTGTGTCTGGTTTTACATTCAAATTGTTCACTTAATAAATGTAGGTGACAATAATGTAGATGTATAATTTAAATTTAATTGCATTTAAGTGAGTCATCAAAATAAAACCGGAAAATTTACTTCAGAATTTTTGAATGAAGTTTTAGAAACAAGGTGACTTAATTATATTTTATTAATTAATTTTAAAAATTTAGAAATCTGGAATTAATTTTGTTTAAAAGTTCAAGAGAATTTTTGAAGTCTAAAAATATATTTCAAAAATTGAAACATTTAAAAGAGAATTTAATATTATTTTCAGTATCAAATGTCAAGACAAATTCTTCGGTAATCTTTCATCACATTCGAACCTTAACGTAATAATATTGTAAGAAGAGAAAAGCACACCATCAAAAGCGTCTTCATTCATGCCTATCGCAGGATACTATTAACCGTCCCATGCTTGTGTATGGATGTAAACTGTAAGTGACGTACAACAACTAGAGTAAAAACCGATGATTTTCATCATCACATGGAAGCACTGGCGCCTGAATACATATAGCCGAAAAAATAAGAATGAAAAGTCTTCCTTTGCATGGGGTAGAGAGTGTGTAAACATTTTCCATATCACACAAAGAAAAAACATAACAAAATTGAGTGAAAAACATGAAGCTCGCACATGTGTTGAAGGAGGAGACACAAAAGTTAACGTCGAGAAATAAAAAATCAAGTTTTAATTTTTTTTTATTTCAGATATTTTTTATTATTTTTATTTAAAAATCAACATGACATCCCCTTTTAATGCTTCAAAGAGCGGAAAACTTTTTTTTTTCGGTGTGTTATGAAACCGAGAAATTCTGTTTTGATATTTTTGCCAAGCTTCACTCTCTCTCACTCACTCACTCGTGTCCATGTGATTGTGGAGGAGTGTGGAATGTGTACACAGAAAAAACGCATCCCTCCGTGCGCTCTCGTGTATTAATGACGGTTTTATATAGATGTGTTTAGATGAAATTTTCATTTTTCGATTGCGAGGTTCTTTTTGTTGTGCGACTCCGACACAGACATAGAGAGAGAGAGAGAAGTGAGTCCAAATCCCGCACCTCTACAGAAAAGGCCCGCCTGATTGTGTTGAGCATGCCGCTTTTCATGTTGCCCTAATAACTTCCATCATACATATGTATATTATTAAAAAAATTTAGTGAGTGTTTGAAAGCAATTTTACTTGCTGCCGTCGTCGTACGAAGCGTTCGCTGACTCACTCGCATGTTCTAGGTAGACAAATGTACCATCCGACACATTATACAGCAGTGAAATTGTACAAATAATTATTTTCATGTCAGATGTGATATAAAACAGTATAAAAAGAATTTCTGTATCATGTGTTGATTTTCATACGTATCTGTTTAGTGTACCCGCAATTACATGCTATGCGTATACGGCTGATTATGTTGTATTTGAACTTCGGCATTGTACACAGTTTTCTTCGTCTTTTCTCTTCCTTCGTCTCTTTTCTTTTACCTTCGTTTGCCTCTTAGAGTTCTCGCTCACTCACTCAACTTGGACTTCCTCGCTTGAACTTGCGAGGGTTGGAAGATTTCACAATAATTTAATTTTTCATTTTTATTAAAAATGAGTGCTTAAATAGTTTTAAATTAAATTCACTATTTTCGTATAATCATGTGCGATACTATCAGTTCGAGTGTAAAAAATATATTAGTAATTTAACACTAAAGCAAATATCAACAAACATGTGAATACACGTGTGTAATATGTGCGCAAGCCATCAGAACATCACCAACTTTTATTATGTATACTCTTCTTCGTATCGTTTTGTACTCTATTTTCATTTTTATTATTTTTGCATGTGAATCTTCTCACCGCTACCGACGCGCTTGTTCACGCTGCTTGGTGCTCGTGTTTGTTTGCGAAAAAAGTTTCACATCAACACTTTGATAGCTTTTATGTGTCGTTAATATTTTCTGTTTTACAACTTAGACAGCAAGACGAGTAGTCGCGTGGTTGTGAAAATTTATTACAAACAATTTAATAAATGTTTACTTAATTCTAAATAGTTTTTATCTCGTATTTTTCATTCACAATCGATTTGTTGGATTTTTTGTTATTTTCAGGATCGTCCCATGGCTGTTTTTCCCCTGAACCCCAAATCACATAAACAATGTTTGTGAAAACTAAAAATCCGCATGAAATCCAAAAGACAATTCGCCACTCGTCGACTGTTCGGTTTGGCGTGAGCACTCCGATGATGTAAGGCTGAGGATTAAATTTTACAAATTAAATTTTACAAAGCTTTAATTTCAACTCACATTAACAATTCCAACAATCGCTCCAATTCCGTTTGTTAATGCCATTATAGCACCCGCGAAATTCGGACTTAGATCTAAATTGTTAGCTTTCGTTCCTGAGTAATAAGCGCCCATGAAACCCATTGCAATTGTGAACATTGTGACTGCCAACATTCTGTCGCATCCACTGAACGATGCAATAACGAGAAAAACTCCGGGAACAGCGAATGATAAGGTTGTGTAGATTTTTCTTGAAGCATTCAAATTTGTCCACTTTTTGTTGAGCATGTAATCGCTGATTGAGCCAAAAACTATCGACATGATCCACATGGCAACGTAAGGAAGTGTTGAGTAAAATCCATTTTCTTTAATGTTAAATTTAAGAACATCCGCCATGTATTTTGGAAGATCAGTAACGACTGTGAAATATCCGAATGAGTGTCCAACTTGTGCAATGACTCTAAAAAGTAATTGAAATTTTACAAAATATATATTTTAAGAAAAATAATAATTTACAATGCAATAATCGGCACACTCGTACAAATTTTCCTCCATGGAGTGTTTTTGATACTTTTGTCTCTTGAAAGTTGCTTAAGTTCCTCTTTTAAAAATTGTTTTTCCTTGTCGGTGATAAATGGATGCGATTCTGGATCTTTGTAGCAAAGAAATTCCTGATAAAAAAATAACAAAATAAAAAAAAATTATGCAAAAATAAACTCACAAATAAAATGAACCACGTGACACCTAACGTTCCGAAAAAGTAAAACGGAGAAGCCCATCCTTGAAAATAATCAATGAGGACACCCGATATCGAGTTTGTAAGAATGTTTCCGATTTGAGCGCCTCCGTACACTATTGCAGCCGCTTTTGCACGCTCTACTCAAAAAAGTGCCAAATAAATTTCAGCCACAAGGTTGAAATTTAACATTTCTCACCTCGTTTCGGAATCCAAGCTGATAAGAGAGTATTTAGAGCTGGAAATGTTGTTCCCTCGCCGAAACCTTCCAAAATTCTCAATGCAATCAACCAGCCGACTCCACCTAATCACGAAATATTTTATGAAATTTTGCACGTAATTTTTTTCAAATGAGCCATTACCGTATTGAATTGTGATTGGTGTGAGAAGAGTCAAAATAGCTGTTGAGAGAATTCCAATTGATAAAGTATATTTGCCACCGTATTTTGCGCTTAAAATTGCTCCAGGAATGTGAAGAATTGTGTAACCCCAGAAGAAAGATCCTAAAATGACTCCTTGAAGTTCTTCAGACCAATGAAAACCCGGTCGTTCTTTAGAAAATCCACCACCATCAGATGGACAAGTGTTGTCAAAAATGGTTTTATTTTGAGCAGGTCGGAAGGTCATTTCAGTGATTGCTATATTTAATACACTTCGCATTGTGTACTGAATTTTAAAAATATTAGAATCAAATCAATCATTTGTGATTTTTTTAAATTTTCTTCTCAAAAGTTTTACTCCAAAGCAAATAAATTTGTTAGTCAACAAAAATTCCGGAAAAAAGTTTTGTTTTTAAACAGTTGAGAAAATATTTAAAGAATTTCGAGGAATGGAAGTTTAAATTTAAAAATAAGTTTTTGGTTAAAATGCAAAAAAATTGAAAGGTACTGTGCAATTATATATTTATATTATTTTTAGGATTCGAACCGGTTGTTTGCAGACTCAAATTTGCTATTTTATTTCAGTTTAAAATTCCTAACAAAACTTCTAGCAAAATTCCTTTTTTAATGTCAAATTTATAAATTTCACAAATTATTTTCAACTATTTAAAAGTTTTTTCTCCATTTGAATACTTTCTGTCACTTTTGCATTAAAATTTTTTTGTCTAATTGTTTGCTCGACTCATACTTACGGCATTAATCACTGCAAACCCTCCCATTAACACAAGAATGTACCTTGCAGGTAAAACACTTAAATCTACAAAATTTTTAATTATTTTACAATTTTGAATTGAATTAATTTCACAGTCACTTACACTTTCTTAATGAAGTGAGCATTTTCTTCAATTTTTTAATTAATTAATACTTATTGAATTTTTAAGTTTTTTTTTTCACCAAAACTATGAGAACCAACTGTTCACGTCAAATTTCTCGACACGACTGAACTGTTTCGAGCGACTCTCCGGACTATTTAAAACAAGCTTTGAGCTTTTTTGCAGCTTATCGTGGAATATCTTTGCTTGAGTGCCTTCAGTCGCTCTCATCTGATTCATTTATTGACGATTGATAATTTTTAATATGAAATTTAAAGTCGAGATATCGTTCAAAAGTTCTTATTATATTAAAAGCTCTCGCGAGAAAAATATTTTATTAGTAATTTCATTTCCAATTTCAGTTAATTGCTCGAGCATGTTTAATGCCCAATTTATAATTTGAACCTTGCTTCAAAGACACACGCGCTCACATTGAAATATTTTTAGAAGTCTGGAAAATGTTATTGAACTTGTTTGAAAATTATTTGATTGAAATTTTATCTTAGCGGTTAAAAAGAAGCTTTTTGAATTTTATATTGCGCAGTTTATTCATAAAAAAAGAAATCACGATCATAAAACTATTTACTATACTAACCTTTTTACTTGTCAATATAGTTTAACTGATAACAGCAATATATAATATGTTGTCTAATATTTCATTGGCAAACTTTGAAGAAATTATTTAAAATCTTTTTTTAGAAATTTTGTCGAACATGCAAAAGTTATAAAAATTCTGGAACGATTGGGAATTTTTATGTAAAAACCCAGCTGTATGCTTTTAAAGCGTGCAGAAATCCCAATGCGCAAACATTAGAAATGCAAAGAACGAAATGATTTTTTATTTTACTCATGATAATTTTTGCTCGTTCAGTTTTTGAAGTTATTGTTGATACATTCAATAAATATTTAATTTAAGTGTTTAGAATGTTAATTGGGAAGAAAAACCCTCGAAAAATGTAAAAACCATCAAATATTTGTCCAGAGGTGAAAATTAATTTTTATAAACTTCAAAACTCTGCCCTGGAAATTTTTTGGAATTTTAAAAAATGAAGTTAGTTAAAATTACTTTTATTTTCACATTTTTCATACTTTAAAAATATTAAATTAACAAATTTTAAGTTTTCACCGCTTCTTCTCCGCGATATTCTTTCTTCTTTTTGTAATCCGGATCGTCCCATGGCTGTTTGTCCGCAGATCCCCAAATGACGTAAATGATGTTTGTTAGCACAAGAAATCCGCACGATATGTAGAAAACATTTCGCCACTCATTGACTGTTCGATTCGGTGTGAGAACTCCGATCATGTATGGCTTTTTTAATATTTAAAAAAATTAACACATTAATTTTGGATTATTTGTAATTTTTTGGGGTTAATTATCACATCAAGAGTGGAATTTTTTTGAAAACTTACCACAATAATGCCAATTATAGCTCCGGCTCCGTTTGTCAATGCCATGATAGCACCCGCAAAATTCGGACTTAGATCTAAATTGTTGGCTTTGATGCCTGAATAAAATGCACTCATGAAACCCATAGAAAATGTAAACATAACAACAGCCATGATTTTATTGCATCCACTAAAAGAGGCAACCACCAAAAATATTCCAGGAATAACGAAAGCAATGGTCGTGAAGAGTTTTCTCGATGCTGTCAAACTAATCAAATTTTTAGCCAAAATCCAATCACTTAGTGATGCAAAAACTATCGACATGATCCACATAGCAATGTAAGGAAGTGTTGAGTAAAATCCATTTGATTGGATGTCGAATTTAAGAACGTCCGCCATGTATTTTGGAAGATCAGTAACGACTGTGAAATATCCTACAGAGTGACCAATCTGAGCGATGATTCTTGAAAAAATTAAAATTTTATAAATCAAAACCAAATTGTGAGTGTTGTCGCCTAAATTTAATAACTTACAATACTATCATCGGTACATTCGTGCAAATTTCCCACCACGGCGTTTTTTTGATCGATTTGTCCCTCGAGAGTTGATTTAATTCCTTTTTTAAATATTCTTTTTCACTTTCAGTAATGAACGGATGAGACTCAGGATCGTTGTAGCAGAGGAACTCAAATAAAATGAACCAAATAATTGCTGCAACTCCAAAGAAATAAAATGGTGCTGACCAGCCGTCAAAATTTTGTAGTAAAACTCCCGAGACAGAATTCGTGATGATGTTTCCCATCTTAAATTAAATTAATTTGTAAATTAAATAATTTTAAATTTATTTCTCACTTGAGCACCACCAAAAACAATCGCTGTCGCTTTAGCTCTTTCATTGACAGGTATCCAAGCTGATAAGAGAGTATTTAGAGCTGGAAATGTTGTTCCCTCGCCGAAGCCTTCCAAAATTCTCAAAGCAATTAACCAACCGGCTCCACCTAGTTTAAAGTGCTTTTGAAAATATTTCTATAATCGATTTTTTAAGCCATTACCATACTCAATTGTGATTGGTGTGAGAAGGGTCAAAATAGCTGTTGAGAGAATTCCAATTGATAAAGTATATTTGCCACCATATTTTGCGCTTAAAATTGCTCCAGGAATGTGAAGAATTGTGTAACCCCAGAAGAAAGATCCTAAAATAATTCCTTGGATTCTTTCTGACCATTCATAGCCAGGTCGTTCTTTTGACGATTCTCCCTCAGCTGGACACGTGTTGTCATAAATCGATTGATTGTATGCCGGTCTATAAGTCATTTCGGTTATGGCAATACTTAATACATTTCTCATCGTGTACTAGAATTGATAAATACAATGACTTGAATTTCTCACAGACCCCCAACTTGACGAGTGTTTGTTATCAGTTAATGAACATGAAAGCTTTATCGCTTGTTGTCATTAAATAATAAGATTTTAAGTGGCAATTTTCTAAGCCATCCACTTGAGCTCGATAAGAATCTTACCGCGTTTATAAGTGCGAATCCACCCATAACCACCAATATCCATCGAACGGGAATGTTGCAAAAACCTGTCAATTAATAAATTATTTTTACTCTATTTTTTGAAAAAAAAATTAACGTTTTTTTATTAAGTTAATTTTATGCTGTTTAATAAGTCAATCACTCACATCGACCGGCAGATGTAACTATTGATGATACCATTGCTAAATTTAATTTTAATCCAAAACACAAAAATGAACCTTCCAATTCAATTTTTGGAAGGTAACTGATTAAAAATTTGTCAATTTATTGCTCAGTTTTGATGATTAATTTTTATCTTCTGAAGCACTTAAGATAATCCGGTTGCTCTCGATTAAAAAATTTAACAATTTTTCAAAATTTATTTCACCTAAAAATTAAAAAAAAAAAATTTTTGAATTTTTTAACAATTTTTATTTTTTTTTCTCACAAAAAAGCACGTGGGATAAAAATGCGTGTAAAAATAGGAAATTTAATTTTTTTTGTATCAATTCAGTTCATTTTTAAATACTGTCACAAATCTTAATAAGTTGATCCTTTCAAACTATCACGTTTCAGTCCTTCAATAGCTTTTGCGGGATTTTTTTGAGTCTCTTCATCACTGCTCGACGATAAACTGCCTCTTGATTCCTTCAACAAATGAGGATCATTCCATGGTTGAACTTCACCAGAAGCCCAAATGACATAAACGATGTTTGTGATATTGAAAACACCAAATGCGATCCAGAAGACAACACGCCACTCATAAACTGTTGTGTTTGGCGTGAGGACACCTACGAGGAATGGTCCAAGAATGCCAGTTAAAGCTCCAATGCCATTTGTCACTGCCATGATGGTTCCTGCAAAGTTCGGCGACATATCGAGTGGACCGAGTTTCATTCCTGGATAGAAACCTCCCATCGTGCCCATCGCGAGCGTGAAAAGTGTAATTACAAGAGCTCGATTGCAACCAGCGTAAGATGCGGCGACAATGAAGCATGCAGGACCGACCGATGCTAAAATAACAATTTTAATTTAAAATTCTTTAATTTTTAAAATATTTTTACCAATTGTCGTGTAAAGTTTTCGAGAGTTTGTGACATTGATCCATTTTTTGCTAATCATCCAATCACAAGTGAAACCCATACCGATTGAACTGACCCACATGAGCGCGTACGGAAGAGACGAATAAAATCCATTTTGTTTGATGGAGAATTGCAAAACGTCAGCCATGTACTAAAAAATTCACAATTTAATTTAAGTTTTTAAATATTTTCTCATACTTTAGGCAAATCAGTAGCCATTATGTAAAATCCAAAGTCATGTCCAATTTGAGCACAAACGAGTGCCATCATTGGAACGCTCGTAAGAATTGCTCTCCATGGTGTTGGTGGAAGATTTTTGTCTCTGCTCAAGTTGCCCATTTCTCTCATCAAATATTCTTTCTCTTCCTCTTTAATGAATGGATGTGATGCTGGATCTTTGTAACAAATTAAAACAAAAATTAAGAACCAAATTATGGCGACGACACCGAAGAAATAGAAAACAGATTCCCAACTGTCGTAGTAGTCGATGAGAACTCCAGATAAGGCAGTGCCAATGATCGTTCCAACTTGACCTCCACCGAATACAAAACTGCCGAGTTTTCCTCTTTCTTTTAAAGGTATCCATGATGCAAGAAGAGCTGATAAAGCAGGGAAGGTCGTGCCTTCACCCAAACCTTCGAGAAATCTAAGAGCGATCAACCATGGAGCGCCACCTAAAAAATTATTTTATAAAATAAAATTAAATTAATGCAAACTTCATCATACCCCAATTGATAACAACAGGTGTGATCAACGTGAAAATGGCAGTTGATAAAATTCCAAGGCAAAGCGTGTATTTTCCTCCGAATTTCTCTGAGAGGAGGCCACCGGGTACGTGAGTGATAACCTTGAATCAAAATCTTCTGATAATCTTTATCACCAAACAAGAAGTGCTCGACTTACGTATCCCTATAAAGAGTTATTGAAAAATTAGATCACGATTAATTTTGAAGTGCTTAAGTTAAGTTACCCAGAAAAACGCTCCAAGAATAATTCCTTGAAGTTGTTCGTCCCACTCAAAAGTTCCTTTTCCTTGTCCACCGGGAGGCGAGTTTGGATCTGCCGGGCAAGTTCCTTCTGGCAGTTCTCCTGTTCCATTATTTACGTATTTTTTGATTGTCATCTCAGTGATTGCGACATTGAGGCAGATTCTCATGGTGTATGCATTTACGATAGCCAGAAAGCCCATAATCGACAACACCACACGCTGAGGTATTATAAAGCCTATAAAAATGTTTAATTACTTTCACATGTTGGAATTTTTAATTGTGGTTTGAAACTAACTCAATTAATTTTTTAATTCAATTATATTTGACGTTTATTTTTAACAACCACTCAACAATCAAAGCATCGAAATTTTATTTCTGTCATTCAACACTCGAAAGATTAAACAATTTTCGACAAGTCAAAATTTTCTTTTGTTAGCTTGCGATTAATTGACATTTATCATTTTAATGGGGTTTAAAAAATGATTCAATGATTTTTATTAGAAGTCGATTAAGGTGATAATGAATCAATTGAAGTGCCTTTAATTGTTGTTGAATTTTGCTTTTGCCACAAATTGCTTTTTCGCTCGTGATATAAATTTTCGCAATAAAAACCTCTTCTTTATTAATCATAAAAAGTTCCAATCAGCTGATGATGACATGTGCAATAATTTTACATTGATTTTCATTGCTCACTTTTTGGACAACCGCGAAAAACGTTTGAGAAAATTTCAATTTACAAATTCATCAACATTTAAAATTAAATTGTTTCACTAAAAAAACTTTTGAGGTGAAAACTTTTTTTATTGCATACACTAAATTTCATCTCAGCAACCAATTCATTACAGTAGGTTTTTTTACAATTCAACTAATATATTGTGTAAATTGCGATTAAAATCAGAAAATCATTGAAATTTATCGAGAAGCGCATAAACATTTGACAAATTCACATGGGATTTAAAGTTTTACTGCCGATTTGATGATGACGTTCATCTTGACAACTCAATGAAAGTGAAAAGTTTTGAAATATTTCCTAGATTTTATTTTCTTTGATTTTAGAGGTCAATGTCCAATGCTTTATTAAAAAAATTCACATGAGGTTCAAATCCTTAAATTTACTTTCAATATTTCAAACACTTCCTTCAAAATATTTTTTTTATACAAATATTTTTTAGAAAAAATTTAATTTTCTCACAAACTCAATCAACTGATAAATTTAACCTCGTTTTACACGAAAAAATTCACATTTTGCTCTAATTTCTAATTACAACTGTTGCGTACATATCAAATAATTAATTCACGTTAAAATTGCATCAAGTGCATGTACTGTATAGTGAATAACCGATAGAAATCTCTATCGAACCATCGATTGTCCATAACATGATTTTCTTGCGCAAATTTTTGCGTCGAGAGAACTATTATGAGATAAAACTTGCAGCTCATGAATAATTTATCAGTTTTGTGAAAGAAGAACTCGAGTGAATGATAAACATCGCGAAAATAGAGAGCGTCAACTTGGCGTCCCTGACCTAGCCTAAAAATTAATATTGGCGTAATAAAATTATTCACAGCAGCACTTATTACATTTGCACCTTCGCAGAGGATTTTACGACACTCGATCAGTTAATGAGGAGACGATAAAAAATGTCTTTTATTATGTGCGGCTGTCTCTCAATGTCGATGACTTGGCGAAACGTGATTTGAAATGATAATGGCCATGTCTCAATATTCTCCGGACGTTGATCGCGGTTTAATGTTTTTTAAATTGCCGATGGTCAAGTATGGCACAGAATTCGCATTTCAGAGATGAACTTTTTGCAATTTTAATTTAATTAAAATTTTCTTAGTGATTAGCATTCATAATTAATTTGATTTGAGAGGTGGTAATTAACTGGAAATTCTTAATTATTAGTCTCATTAGCACCTTCGACAATAACAGACTGTTTAGTTTCTCAAAGAAAAGTTTTCAAATAATTTTTGAATATTCAGATTAAAATTTTTAAAACTTTATCAAAATTTGTATGAAAAATATTTAAGTTCTTAAATAATTTCTAAAAGTCACTGTTTAAATAATTTTTCAACAAAACTTTTTCGTCGTCAAAAAAAAATTTCTTTCAATTGTTCTCATGTGACACCTTTAACGACTTGAGTTTTTTTTTCGGCACATATACAGGAAGTTTTGCACAGTTATATTTATTTTTTTTTGCATTTTTCAGCAAATTTCACTTTTATTCACTTACATTTTGAAACAGTTCTTCGCCAACCGATCAACATTTTTTATATTTAATTATTTTTAAATTATTTTTTTAAAGATGACAATCATCCACTTGAAGAAAAAAGTTGAAGAGACGGCCGGATTAGCTTAGGACTCGGTAGCGAATTGAAATAAACTAAAATCGTTTCATAGACTGTTGCTGCAATTTATACTCGATCGAGGTCCATGTTGAGTGGAAACTCTCTATAGCACTGGATATGAGCGAGTGAGAGCTGGCTGTGTGAGTGAAACTCAAAAATGTTAAAAATATTCTCATTGATAACAATATAAGTAGAGAAAAATGAGAGAGAAGTTGAAGAGAATGTTGAGCATCTACAGGTGATTAACTTGTCTAAAGGGAAAATTTATTTCATTGCAAAAAAAATTGCTAAGTGGCGGAAATTGTGAGAGAAATTTAAATTCCATAGAATTCTTTTTTTAAAGTTCCGATTGATTTAATTTATTTGTTTTAAAAATCAAACATTTCCTTGAGAAAAAAGTACAATTTTGAGATTGAGCTGAGCAATGACACCAACTGAGGTCTGAGGTTAACCTGATGCTCTCCACCAGTTCATCAGCGATGTAATTTTTTAGTTTCTCACTTTAGTGTCAATAATTTTTTATAATTGTAGTCGTTATCACAGCTCAATTACATGCCATAAATCTCAAATATGCCACTCGTACATTTTTATCTACTTCGTTTGTTGAAGACACTGCTCCGCGATTAATTTACGAGGTGGGGCAAGTGTAAAAAAATATTTCATTGCCAATGAATAAAAATTTTTAGGTGACCAAATGGCAATTAAAGTTGGAGATGTTTATTAATTAAAAATTGAAGTAAGAATTTAAAAAATATTTTATTGAGTTAAAAAATTACTGAAATTTACAGAACACAAAAGAACGAGATGAGATAATTCACTTGGTCTAATGTGGTTCCTTATCAGTGCATGTAAATGACTTAAAAATAATATTTTTTTAAGCTGAACTTGAAATGCATTCAGAGCGGATAAATTTACATTGTTCGAGAGATGTTTCTGGAAAAAATATTTGAACATTTTACTGATAAAAGTTTTCATAAAAAAATTATTCTGTTTAATGCACTCATTTTTTGCATGTGTCAAAAATATTTTATACATCACAAAATATTTTCAAATTTTATTAGTTTTAATAAATTTTTTGAAATACATTTAACCCCGATCACATTTAATTTTTTTGAAGCCATCGCACATGTTTTGAGATAATTTTTTAATTGATAACAATTCGAGAGAATGAGCGTAAATCATAACTATACGAGAACAATTTGCACAGTTATGTAAAATATTCTCAGTCACACATCAAAACTCACTGTGTTTGGTTCTTTCAGGTTTTAAAAGTAAAGAAGTTTCGCCGGCTTGTTCCATTGAGAATTTTTCTCACTCTGAAAAAGAAATTCAATTCATCTCAATCGAGAAAGACGGAATAATTTAATTAACTAAAAGTTACACAATTATCAATGAGAACAACTCGTGTGATTAACATTTTGATTTAATAGTCAAAAGCCTCATAAATTTTTTCAACGTATTTTTAAATTTCAAACATTTTACACATAAACTTTTTTTTATTCATGTTCACTCGAGGATTTTTTTATGCTGAAAACATCTGAGCGAAAATTTATAAACAAAGAATTGCAAATTTGACGAAATTTCTTTATTAAACTGAGATAATGAGTTGAAAAAGATCTAAAAATAGTTTAACTCTCCAAAATGGATTACATTTGTCAAGAATTAAACATTCCAAGAAAGCAAATTAAAGAGACTGGCGTTAAAAATCGCTTTAAATGTATCGTTCATAAGAGTTTTCTGAAAACTTTAGTAAAATGCAAGAAAATCAGTGGAATTAGACTTTATCCAAGTCCTTTGGATGAATGGCCGAGATTGAAGGAACTTGGGAGTAATTGGGAGTTGATTTACTTGGTGGTAAGTCAAAAAGTAGCTTTTGTGAATTTTCACACATATTTGATTACTTTTTAGGCATACAAAAAGTCAAATCATAAAGTGATTCCCCTTCAAAAGTATAAAAATGATGGAACAAATTGTGACTTACCACTCACTTACTCACAGCAACTTCACCAAATTCAATTATCGAATCACAAAAATTTGTGGAAATTGGCAAACAAAAAATATTCGAGTGAATCTAAAAGTGAGAACAACAAGTATGCAGATAACTCACTTTTAGCACCCTACGACCTTATGCTGAGAGAAATTATAACACGCATGTATGGATGTCCAATAATTCACTATAAACTTGATCGCATTCGAAATGATTCTTCATCCGATGAAATCACTTTCAATTGTCACTTTGATGTTGATCAACAGCACCTCAATCAGTATCCGCTACTAGGTGCAATCGAGTCAAATACTCACTTTTATCTTCTCCATCAAACGGTCATTGAAAATTCAGTTCTTGATTGCGTCACTTACTCGCCAGCAATATTGGAGAAGAGTTACAACAAAAATATGTTCCTCATTTATCAATTATTGAACTTCCAAAAGTACATGCACGACAAAGGTCTCGTAATTGGTGATATTAACCTCGATGATATTTATTTCACTGAAAATTTACTTCTTCGAATCATTCCGAAAATTGATTCCAACTTGATTCAATGTGAACAAGAAGCCGTAGAGTGTGATTCGTATGCTGGATCTCATACAATGCAAATGCTTACAAATCCTCAGTACAACCTCAAAGACTATTGTCAAATGTGGTGCACTGGACAACTATCGAACTTTGACTATTTGACTATTTTGAATAATTATGCCGGTCGACGAATTGACTCTCCCGACTATCATCACATCATGCCTTGGGTGACTGATTTTTCATCTAAAAATGGAAATTGGAGAGATTTAACAAAGACAAAATATAGATTGACAAAAGGCGATGCTCAGCTTGACATCACATACCAGCACATTAAAAATAATGCAGAAATGTCAGCGGCACCGCATCATGTCAGCGATGTTCTGTCCGAAATTACTTTTTTCGTTTACATGGCTAGGAAAACTCCTAAAAGTGTTTTATGTCGACACGTCCGTCCCAAGTTTGTGGCTAATGAGTATCCAGCAAGTATTAAAAGATTGCAAGAATGGACGCCAGATGGTGAGTTTAATATTTTAATAAATTAAATTATTTTCAAACTTTATTTTAGAATGCATTCCCGAGTTTTTCAACGATCCCTCCATTTTTAAGTCAATTCATGAAGATTTGTCTGATCTTGAAGTACCTACATGGTCATCATGTCCTGAAGACTTTATCGTCAAACATCGCGAAGCATTAGAGTCCGCATATGTGTCTGAAAATCTCCATCATTGGATTGATCTCACGTTTGGATATAAATTAAGTGGAAAAGCTGCAGTGAAAGCTAAAAATGTGGTGTTGACTTTAGTCGATGATCATCAAAAACTTTGTCAACGTGGTGTTGTTCAACTTTTCATATCCCATCATCCTCCAAAGCAATTCAAAAATCCTTGGTTTCAAAAAGTTCCGCCAAGAATTAACAGTTCCGAGGAGAGAAGAAGATTAACAAGAAGCACTGAAGATTTATCGATGGACAATTATTATACGATTGAAAATGCATCGGCAACAATTCCGCCAAGGTTGTCGAGTAGTCCAAGAAGCTCGTCAAGACGACGAGATCAATCGGAGTCAATTGAGCGATCAACAAGTTACCATGTTAGTGTTCCACGATGCTCACAAAGCACCATCACACTACCAGCAAATTACAATCCTCTCCTTCAACTTAGAGCTGTCGAAAACATGGGAAATTTTATTTCTAAAACATTCTATCAAAAACCAGCGACGGAATGCGAGAAAGAATATTCAATTTTCTCTCAAAACTTTTTGAGCTGTGAAGTTGACTCCGACAATGCTTTCACGAACAAAATGTTTTTAGAAACTTACGAAGCTTCTCTTAAAAATAACAAAATTCATCATCTCAAAAATCCCAAAAACATTAAAACTAAAAAACAATTTAAGCAATTGATGAGTGAAAATAAATCGAGAGATTTAAAAATTCTCGGCTGCATAATCATCGAGCTGTTCATGAGTAAAAAGTTGAAACCACTTAAACCTCAAAGTTTGACCTACGAAGAGAGATTTGAGGCTTGCAAATTGATTTTGCTCAATGAGGAAAATAAATTGCCAAAATGTGTCATTTATCCAGTGAAATTGCTCTTTGGAATGGTGACAGACACGAGTCAGATTAGTGACTTGGGACTTCCACTCCCATCAGCCGATCAACTTTTACAGCCGATGATGTCAAATATTTTAATTCCATTCCCCGACAACTTCTACAAAATTTATGCAGCAATTTTTTCCCTCAATGAATTCGAGTCGTCAATAAAAATGTTGGAACTTTACACTTTTTACGATTGCGATGGTAAAACCTGTGAAAAATATGAAGCTCACGATAGAAACAGAGTGGGAATTCATCGTAAAATTGCAGAATGCAAAGTCAAGGCATTTTCAGCATTAACAGAAGGAATTTTAGAGCCAACTGGATTTGAGCAGTTAAATGTGATTGAAATTTTACTTCCGCACATCATCGACATGTTTCAAAACGAAGAGACCGGCATTCTATCAGCTTGGTATATTTTTGATGACATTGCAATTGCAATCGGCATGGAGCATACGAAGAAGTTTTTATTGGCGCCTATTCTTGGCTTGTATGATGTGCATTATGACGACAGAGCGAATTTCTTCAATGCAAGCTATGACACGACCATAAGATACACTGCATCTTCGTTTCGCAGCAAGAAAGCGGTGAAACTTTATCATCATAGTTTTCTATTAAAGCTCATCGTGCGATTTGGATTGAAATGTTTCCTCGATAACTTCATATCGATGTTGATTGAGGCTGCTGGCGGTGTAAAAGATCGTGAGCTAGAATTTCCTTATCATCTTCATGATTCACCTCAAATTGAAAGTCAAACTATGACGAAAGACTTTTTATACACAGAGTCAAGTGTCACTGACGGATCTCCAACACTCGTTTCACCAGGTTCAAATGACGATGACGACAAAACAATGTCATCGAAAATTGTTCAAGATGAAATGTTTGAATTTGACACTGAGGAAGACACAGAAAATGCTATCGCAAAAATTATCGATCAATTTGACATTAAATCTGAAACCGAATCGATTGACTTGAAACTTGGACATTCTGAGGCTGATGAGGCGGAAGAAGATTCAGAAGCTAGACAAAATTATCAAAACGATTTTATGCTTGGCGATGAAAAGTTGAAAATTTATTCAAAGACACCGAAAGATGATCCAAAATCTCCAACCATTCCAATACCAGCGAGTGTCTACAAACGAGGCATCACAGTTGCTTCAATTGGCTGTGAAATTGGAAGTAGAAAGAGCAACGATTCTTTTGATTTAATCTCAAAAACACCAATGGATTCAAGATCTGAAGACTTAAGTCGAGATAAAACTCGATCAAAATCGAGAGCATCGAGATCAACCAGAATTTCAGAGATGAGTGGTGAAAGTCTTTTATGGTTGGCTCATCGACTTGGACCTGTGGTTACAGCAAGATATGTCACCAAGAATCTTCTTAAAATGCTGACACTCTGTTACGTTTCGCAGGAAAATCTTTTACCAAGTATTAACGAATTACCATCAAATATTGGATTTTTTACTGTCGCCGATGGTCAAGTGGTTGGCGATGAAAATGCATTAAAAGTTCTCGATTGTCTCACCTCAATATCAGCACTGTTTGGCGAGCATTTCATTTTATGTCAATACTTACCTCACATAACTGAACTTGTTGCTCTTTGCAAGAAGAAAATCACAACGACATTAGAGGGTGGACTGATTAGTTGCATTCAGCTGATTAAATTTTTAATTCCTTGCCTGAGTGATGCAACAATTATGGAACAGCTTCAAGACAACATTCTTAAAAATATAATTAAACCAGTAATTCGATTGCTCAATTCAACACATTTTGTCATGCCGAGTGGATTTTTAGCACGCGGAGTTCTCGCACGAAAATTAATTGATTTATTTTACATTTTAACGGTTCGTATTGGAACTGAGATTGCACGTGAGCACCTTTGCATTCCGCACATTCAACGATTTTTCTTGATATTTAATAAAGCTTATGGGATTGAGGACCCGAACGAATCGAATGCTGAAGAGATGAGAGAAAAGGGTTTGGATGAGTTGAAAGAAGTTTTTACACCATCGCTAGCTCACGTTGCTTACTTGCCGTTCGTGAGACAACTTGGTGAAAGTGTGATGAAGCAAACTGTCATAAATCTTGAGTTAGTTTTGAACCTCTGTCACGAGCATGAAGTGCCAAACTATAGCAATGACTATGAATCACTTAAAGTGCCAGATTCTGCAAAATTAACCCACGACCATGTCGATTCACCTCACAGTTTCGGCACAAACGTTTCAATCGTTGGAAATCGCCTTGATTTTCAACACCAAGACTCAACATCAAGCGAACAAACAAATGTGGTTGACTTGGTTGCTTATAAGCTTCAAAATTTGTCATCTAATCGACAACTGAAAGGAAATTGGCTTGCATATTGGACACATGAGATTGGTCGACCTGACAAGGATCAAACTTTTAATCTCAAACAAATTAAATTGCAAACATTTTCCGGACACACAAATTCAATTCGAGCAATTTTGTGTCTCGATAATGAAAATTCTTTCATGTCGGCATCGAAAGATAAAACCGTAAAACTTTGGTCACTTCGAAGTGAAGGCGACGGCTCTAAAATATCACCTTGTCAATTTACCTACACGGGTCATCGAAAATCTGTTCACTCATTGGCATTCTTGGAGTCATTGAGACTTGCAGTTTCATGTGACTCGGGTGTTCATCTTTGGGATCCTTTTGTGGGTGCTCAAGTGAGTCAAATTGATGGAGCTCGCTATACGCCAATTAGTATTGTCAGAACTTTGCCGGGACCGAGTAGCTTAGTATTAGCCGGCACTGCTGATTCTACAATTAAAGTCATTGACTCAAGAATCGCCGATTATGTTCTCGAATGGAAACTTACAAATACTCCTTCGGGATCTGTTCGATGTTTAACTGTTTCACCTAGCGGCTCTTGGATTGCAGTCGGACTCTCAGCCGGTCAAATTATAATGCTCGATGGTAAAACCTGCATAATTCAATCATCATGGAAAGCGAGTGACGGTGAACTTCTTCAAATGCAAGCACCAAACGACAACGAACTCATAACATCGTCCCTCGACAATTCCATCAGCATTTGGAACGCCCATACTGGTTCGCTCATTTCAAACTTAAAGTAAGTACACAACAATCATTAAATTAATGACGAAAAAAGCTCATTTTGACTTGAAATTCACAGAAGTCCAGCAGAGCCAGCGCATTGCCTTCGCATTAATGGCAATGAGTTAGTTGTAGCCACGCCAGCAAACAGAATAGGAGCTTATAATTTGGCGCAACACGATCATCCATACAGCTATACGAAGCTACGTTCAGAGGCTTTCAGCAAAGGCGTGCTCACAACATTTTCATTGATGCCGCTCAATCGACTCGTTTTGGCTGGCAACGATAGTGGAAATATAATTTTGCTGTGTTAGAAAAAGAATCTCTATTTGCAATATATGATTTTATTAGTCTTAAACTAGGTGAAATGGAAATGTTTAGAAAATTATCGTATTTAGAAAACTTATAGTACACACAAAATTTCCATATCCAAAAAATTAAAAGTACTCAGTGAAAATTCATAAAAGAAAACAATAAAATATATCAACCAAAAAAATAGACGAAATTATAATTGCGAGGTAAACATGTAGACACTTTTAGTACTTTAATAAAAATTGATTTAAAAACATTTACAACTTTGAAGAAAATTTTCTTTTCTCCTCACTCTCGGCTTTCTCTTTCTCCCCTCTTTAAAAAGACAGAGAGAGGCGGGTGCGAATCACGAAATAAATTAAGGTCGCCAAGTGTCTTCCATCGTTGCCACTATTAACTCGCCTTAATGCCAATGCGCTCGTTTTATTTTCTACTTTGCAGACAAAAATTTAACCAAGCAAATGTTAACCGATATAATTCGAAACATACCCGGCTCACATGCGAGAAAGAAGTGAGAAACGACACAGAAAAAAGCGAGGCAGACACAAAATACAAAACCTTGAGCTCATTTTCTCTTCTCTGTTCATTTGTGTTCAACATTGAACTTGAATATCTCATCCGACCAATGACGTCGTGACCAATGCTGGTGCTTTGTTATAAAATTCCCCTTCATTTTAGCCTCGGAATCGCACTGTCGTTGCCGTTGAGCTAAACTCTCAACCGACATGTTATATAGTGGAGGATTCTCTTTGCACCTTGGAAATATTATGTCATTGAGTTGAACTTCATGGGAGCGCATGAAAGTTGAGAGTGCGCAATTTATATTTTCCCTATTGACTTTGGGTGATGTTTACGGTCGGTGTAGCCGCGCAATTCTACGTGCGTGCAAAAATAAATCGCGAGTCATTTAAAACTGCCCAAAATGGACAACCGAGAAGCTAAAAAAATTCATCCCGACTTCGAAAATTATTTAGAACATCCCCGAGAAGAGAAAAAATGTAGTTTTAGTTCTATAATTAATTAAGACACCGGCGAGAGTAAGAGAGACCTGCAAATTCGAACCGGATATAAAAAATTCTTGGATTTCTTCAGCCGATGATATCCTCAGCAAACCAAGTAATCATAAGCATCGCAAGCGAAATTGTGTGTGCTCTTTATGTGGCCGAAAATAAACTGCAAAAAATATATATAAAAACGCCGTGATGCAACAACAACTATTTAAGAGAGTCGATGTGTGTTTTTATACACGAGACACATGCGAAACAAAAAGCGATCGAGATGATTGCCAAAAAAATTATTTTCGATGATTTTTTAACGAAGAGATGATTAATTTTGTGTTCTGATTTCATTCGAAATTAATTGAAATAATTTAAGAGAATCAAAAGTAAATAAAATTAAAATTTAAAAATTGAAATCAAATCTCAAAAATACAGATTGAAAATACTGAACCTTCTTTAATGTTTCTCATCACCTCAATGACCAAGCACATGGCGCAAATTTTTTTAGCAAAAAAATCTTCGAGGCCAAAATTTCATTGAAGCTTGTGAAAATATTTTTTCGCTTTTCTTAAAAAAATTCATTCGGGTGCATCGCAATTAGACTCAACTCACTTTCTCCTGTTCCTCGACAAGTCAGAACTGCGAGAGAGGGGGAACGTCGCTTATATCCATCTCGTCATATGATGCCACGTGACGATCACAAGGGAGCAAGAAAGAAAGAACTTTTTTCAAAACTTTTATCTTCTTTTTTATTTTTTTGGAACGAGAATTGTTAAAAACTGGAATCTATTCTGGAAGCAAGTTGGATATAATAGTGAGAAATTGAGATGAGTTGCACCATATAAAGTTGAGAATCGACACGAACACAATTCAATGTTTCATCGCTAACGTCGGCGGCTGTTTGTGTTTCTTAAAATGGAAAACGATTTTCATAAAATGAGAGAGCAAAACCAACATTTTTACTAGGGCACCATGATGACGATGACCTCTCGCACAATTGCTAAACAGAATCTTTTTTAAATCTCCCCCTTTCTCATTCTTCTAAATGGCGCGCTTAAAAAAAGTTATAATCGATACGCGTGAAAAGCGAACAGTTTCATGCGGTTTTGTTTCATTCTAGCATTTATGAAATCGAAATTCGATTCTCTGTCCTTCAGTTAAGTCGCATCGCTCCACGATTTTATTGCCGTCTGTTAGAAATTTATGTTTCAACATTTTCTATACCCATCAGACAAAAAACTCTAGTTGTCGCTTTGCGGTTTGCAGACACACTGTAAAATTTACTTTTGGCGGTTTTTTTGCTAAGTTTTGAATAAAAAATATGATTGTGATTGAATTAATTTAAAAAATCGAATTCCGTCAAGCATCTGGATTTTTAAATTTTAGGATTCGAACCTTAGCTTTAGATTTTTAATTTATTTTTAATTCAATTTTTATTATTTTTGGTGGTTGTTTTTTCTTTAGTTTCGTTCAATTCTTCAAAAAAATATAGTAAAATATTTTAAGAAATGCAAAATACCAAAAATAATTTGATTTTGCTTTAAAAAATTAAGAAAATATTTTTAGTCATCCAAAAATGAAATTGTCATATTATTTTATTCCATTTAAATTTTAAATTATCTCTTTTAGAACAACCATTAAAATTTCATCCGTTTCAACTTCCAATCTTACAAAAAATAATCAAAATATTTTTCATCCAGTAAGCAATCGACCCCCTTTGAACGTAAAAGTTGCTTCCACTCTACAATACTTTCGGTGGCGCGAACAGAGAAAATGTATGGGAATGAACGAAAACAATGCCGTAAATTTATGAGAGCCGCTTATGTTTGGTGTAGAAAAAGTCTCGCGATACACAATAAATGCACAGTATTTTGGAACAGAAATGGAAGGGAGATAGCTTGTTATTGGATGGAAAAAATGCGACTATTGGATGTGAAAATGGGACACAGAGAAGTAAAATAAACTCTTTTCCACATCTGCTGATCGCCTTTTCACTCGCAGTGTGTTGCCTTTGATTTTTATGCCAACTCACTGTGTCTCAGAGGAATCAAGCGAGAGAGATGGACAACAGGTGAAATTTCATATTTTTTAACAGGTTCACAGACTCACAGGAAAAAAAAGATTTCTAATTTTGTGTGACAGATTTTCTTTATTTTTTTTTTTAAATGAACAGAATATAATAATTTATGAGAATATAAAGTCCCATGTGTCTCGCCATCGAAGCGTTAAAATCGATTCGCTTGTCAACTTTGTGCGGCCGTAGCTGACAGCCAAGAAGGTTTTGAAGACGTGAAACACATATGCGAGCCACAATACGACGATAAGTTTAAACGTAAAAATCATGAGACTCTGCTTTGATTTCCTCAAAATTTCATAAACGTGCTCAACGACACAGCAGAGGAGGCAAATTTTGTAAACAAGCGCCGGCAAGTAGTTGTGGAGGAAAAGTGTGCGTTCAACAAAAAAGTATGGCGCAAAATTGATCACATATCCCATTAGCAGAATGTATCCGATGCTTTCAAATTTCATCCATTCCTGGTCGCTTAAATCAATGATTTGTCGACGACGTCGTAGAAAGTAGAAAACCATCAACGCAACGTAGATGAGAACACTAAAAGTGGAAGAATACCAAATTGCAATGTTTCCGAGCAGGTGAATTTGAGCCTACAAAGCAAGCATTGAAAATATTAAAATTTAATAAAAAAATCATCTTTCTTACATTATTTTCCTTTTGATACCAATAAGCAATTCCTTTTGACATTAATGGCCATTCGAGTGGCTCTGATGAGTACATGTGATTCTGAACGGTTTCTGAGTTCTGCCACAACATTTTCGTTTGAAGTTCTCTGAACTTTTGCCAAAATGACAAGTAAGTGCGTTCTGTTGGAATCATTTCCGATTTCATAATTTGTCGTTCTCTTTCTTTCTGATCGGATGCTAAAAATGTATAAAAATAATTTAAAATTCAAGATGAAAAAAGATTAAGAAATTACTTTTTGTGTAACGATGCTCCTCGACATTCCAAACGCTATCAATATGATTGAGATTCTTATCGGCAGCGACTTCATGTTGATTGAATCCCCATGCGGGCAGTTGTCGACCGGTGAAACGGAGTGCCGTTTGTGTTGCAACATGAACGAGTCTCACTTGCGACTTAATTGCATGCCAAACAACCCCAACCTCCTCCTTGTTGAGTATTTCGACACGCCAAAGCAATTGCCCCGTCATCGAGATGTTGTAGTCGATATAGCAGGAAACCTCTTGTGATTGTGGGGTTACTGGCGCAGCAACATCGTGCGAGTTGAGTGCTCGACTTGTTAATCCATGAACAAGTTGAATCTCATCACCGTCTTTTATGACATCGAGTTCATCGCCAACTGAAAAGTCAGCGATCGATGGCCTCTTGACAATCCACCAATTATTGACATCCTTAAAACTATAGCAAGTGACTTGCTGTTGATGTGAAGAGCCTCTCTTATCCTCGTACTTGACAGGATATACGTGAGCATGAGAGTGAAGCCAACAAGGTCGTCCGTTCGTGTGGCGAATTGTAATTTGCGATCCATGCACGACAGTCGAAGGTTGTCCGTGTGTAATCGAGGCTAAACCGCCCTCTAAGGAAGCTTGAAAAGCACTCGTCATCACGCTGTCATGAGGACCCGCACGAGAGAGCATTTTCAGATGAAAATTAAATATCGAAAGATAAATTCCGATTGGAATGAGAACTAAAATCATTCCCTTGATCAATGTCATGGCGATGAGTTTTATGTTTGTTACTTTTCTATCCTTCAACTCATTCCATATGTGACGTGCGACGAGACATCCGCCGAGAACGTATGAATAGAATCCAACATATTTCACACTCATCGCAAATGCATAAAAAGTGCCTGACAAAGAGCCACTCAACCACCATTCGAGAGCAAAGTAAGGGCTCTCCAAAAATCTTAGTAAGAATAACAATGCGAGCATTGAAAAGAGTATTAACATAGATTCCATTAAAATGAATCTCGATTGGGTTAGGAGGGCGTTATCTAAAAAGAAAGAGAGGATGATAAAAGTTAATGGTTGATGACAAAATTTACCTAATATAATTAGCAATCCGCCCATTGCTGCTATCCACCGATTCAACCTCACTTGAAGAAGAAGATTATAAATTACTGGCACGAGGAGACTTCCACATAATGCTGGCACAAATCGAAGCCAAAAAATTGGAACGTTCTAAAAAAAATTTGTTTGCATTTTTTTTAATTTAAAAACCGTTAAAATTTCTCACTTCCGTATACTCAGCTCCAATTTTACTAAAAGTGTAATTGCCATTGTATCCAGCTAGATGCGCTACACCAGCAATGAGTTGTTTGCCAAACGGCGGATGCTTTTCGAAGAAAAAAGTATTTCTAAGGTAGAGCGAAACGTATTTGCCATAGTGGAGTTCATCGAATCTGAAAAATAAACCGAGGGTGGAAAAAAATAAAATTATTCAAAGCATGAATTTTTAATGATCTCAATTTTTGTGCTTACACTACATTTCGAGGCTCCGAGAGACGAAAGAATCTCGTTACGATGGCCAACGTGAAGAGGGCAATCGACATCGGATCAAATTCAATTTTTATGGTGAACTTTATCGTCTCTCGGGGTGGAATTTGTTGTTGTTTATTTAAAAGATCTTGTTTCTCAGTTTCGGTTGACCCCGATGAGGGTTTTGAGTCTATTTTGGCAATCTCATCTTTTTGCTGATGATCTGATTTCTCTGAGCTTATTTGCTTCTTCACTTTTGTCAACTTCTCAGTATCATCCTTGTGAATGGCTTTTTGTTTTCGATTTCTAATTATGTTTTCACAATTTTCCAAGGCTTTTAGCTCAGTCCCCATAATTTTTCATTCAGAATTTCACGGAATCTAGCAGCCAACTAGCCAAGTTGAAGAATCTTGTTGGAAAACTAGCAGTAACGGTACAGAGAGTCGAGAGTATGAGTGGTAAGGTATGGATGTGTGTTAATATACATTTAAATGTTCAACAAGTCAAAAACTTTTGTTGTTTACCTGTCAGATGACTCCATCATGGTATGAGTGTGTCTATTGGAATTAATGTGGAAGTCTGCAAAGTTTATTTTGATCTTTTAATATCTTTGATAGGAATTTTTAGTGAATTTGCAAAAGGATTAAATTTTTTTGGATATTGAACTTTAACGGTTTTCAAATTTGTGAAATATGTTTAACTGAAACAAAATCCAAGAATTTTTTACACTTTTGCACAATTAATTTTTAATAAATTTTTAAGCTAGAATTGATTTTGAAAGTTTCTGAATATTTTTAAAATTTAACATTTTTATCATTTTTATGTTCTCACCGACAAAAATTAATAATTTTCACTTATTACCCTATTAAAATAATTTTTATTACACGAAATAAACTTTAAACCCATCGCTGATCATTTCCCATAACAAACTCCAACTTGGTATTTGTAAAGTTCCACATTAACTCACATTTCCAACTTCCATTGAGGTTGAATGTATTTTTAAAGTCGTATTCGAACACATAAAACAGGTTTTTGCACCTTTTTTCTCTTTTCTATTTACTTGCTTTAAAAATCCATTCAGTTGATTTTTGGAAAGCGACGTGGTTAAGCCATGTGTGCGTAAAATTCGCGCAGTATAAATTTAAAAATTTAAATTTCTCACGAACAGAGTGAAAATTAGTGTAAATTTATTAAATAAAATTTAATTCTAATGTACGTAGTTTAAATATAAAAACGAAAACTCAACTTTTGTGCTCGAAAATTGCGAAAAAAATGAATTTTAAAAATTGAAAATCGAATCCGCATTTACGCGATTTCTTCAATCTTTTTTCTCCCATGGAATGTGTGCTAAAGTGAAACTCTTTTCTCCTTCACATAATAATTTGACAGCTCTTCCATATATACACGATGATTATGGCACGGTTAGCTATGACGTGAGAGCATGAAAACAGACACAGAGTGCACACAATATGTGCTCATCTCCTCTGATGATCACGATGAAGAATTGTGTTGCAATTCCAAAAAAAATCATTGAAGCTGGCACACCAGCAGAGTTATGAAATTCTCGTTTCAATTCACATTTACGATGGGAATGCGGAGATCTAAAGTTGTTAGCCTAGAAAGAGCAAAAAACTATGCGAAAAAGAATCAGACTCTTGCATCTCTCATACGTCACTGTAGCAATGTGAAGGGGAAAAATATGATTTGCTTTGCATGTTGTCTCGAGAGCTCTATAAGTGACTTTGTTAATGATGTGAAAGGAATTTTTTTGGCAAAAATTATACGTGAATGAATTCCGCTGAGCAAAGCGTGATTTTTATTGTAAACAAAAAGTGTGGACGCTAAGTAAAAGTAGACGAAACGAAACTGGTTGTGTTATATGAGATTTTGTTTTGTATCACGTGGCAGTTTTGAATGAGATTTTTCGTGAGAATTAAAAAAATCTAGAATTTTCAAAATTTTGAAATTTAACGGTAAAATATTTTTTTCTAAATTTTTAACTTGTTTTCATCATTCAACGCTCTTTAAATCGGATAATTTTTTCAAGTCACTTCCAAAAACATTTAAATTGAGTGAGAGTTTTTCCATTAATTCACCGTTCAATCCACCAATTTTATCTTTTCGGTAAGCACGTACTGAACGATCGAACGTTAAATTATTATTGCTTACAATTAGAGCATCATTTGAGTGAAATTTTCCATTTTAAAAAAACACGCCGATAATTTCTAGTAATTTATCAAAATAAAGCCTCATGCAGGGTTAATCGAGTGACTTCGCATCCGCTTTATTACGTCAGAAAATGACGTTTATTATAGTATTTTAATAAAAAATTGCCAGTGTCACTCGAGCCCACCAATTTCGCCACACACGACTGTAATAAAAGAATTTTATCTCCCTAAATTTAGTCATATTCATCATACAGCAGTGTCACATCGCCCTCGCGTGTGTAATTGTAAATCTTTTTTAGCTGAGCAATATATGTTCTCATCAGTCGAAGCCAGAAGTGCCTTGAGGTCGTGTAGGAAAGATCCAAAGTCACAGTCATCATCACCCTCCACATTATTTATTGTTTTAGCACATTTTTGCATTTTAAATTTTTCGTCGTCGTCGTTCAACAACTTTTTTTTTGTGTGGATATATTTTGAAAAATCACGTAAAATTTATTTCAAAGTAACGATTGTCGCGCGGTATTTTTTCGCAAGTTTTATTAGCACATAGTTGCGTGACGAGATTTGCTGGAAATAAATTAAGATTATTCACTTTTAATAAATAGTTTTCGAGTGGTGATTTGTGATCAAAGAAAAAGATTTAAATTTATTTTTATGTTTCTCATAAGAATTAATTTTTTAACAAACCACAAATTGAAGTTTTCAATAAAAACCTCTCAAGGATATAAAATTAATTAAATAATAGAATTTTTTTCTAGTGCCTCAAAAAAAATGCTGTTAAAACACATTTTAATGTGTTTGGAATGTAAAAAGTGAAAAAAATTGTGAATAATTAAGAAGCTACTCGAAGGCTCAATAAAACAAATTTAAAAAGTTTTTGTGCTATTGGCGATCAATTAATTTTCTTCTTCAACAAAAAAAGTGTGAAAAAATTGTGCAATTAAACATTGGATAAAAAAATCTCATCAACGGAAGTCAATTTTTAAATTGAAATTTCTTGCCCAATTAAACACTTTATGTGCATGTGGTGGTGAGGGTAAAAAGCGAGAGATAATTGTGCTGCTCAATGTGTCGTACGAGACAACAATTATGCTGATGAAAGTGAACACATCATGAGCAAGGATGATGCTGAGAGTTTGGTAATGTACAAAGTTTTAATTTGCAATAATTTGAAAAGACACAAAACATGGCGTTGAATGACTCTTTTTTAAAATGCCCACACATGTCTCGGCTGAAAGAGAAAGTTAAAATTGTTATTTTGACGACTCGCGTACATGATAAGCGGATCTAATTGTGATTGCGTTTAAATTAAAAATTATGAGCATGTGGTCAATTTGTCAAATGATAATTTTATGAGCGAATTAGTGAAATTTTTAATTTTTTCCGCCCAATTTTTTGTACATTAGATTTTTTCTGGGTCGTTCAACTCACTGAAAGAAAAATGTGATGGTTAAATTTGACATGTCTTGATGCTTAGCCTCTTTGCTTACTTTTTTTTGGAAGTGAAAAATAGTCGAAAAAGCAACACAAAAAGTGTGAAATTACCATGGGAAATTTTATGATGAATCTTATTGTATTCACTACTGTGATGGTGCTTCATTTATGTAGAAACAAGAACTTCTCCTCATCTGGAACATGAATAATTAAAAAAAATTCAGAGAAAAGAAATTTGGTAATATTTAAGATTCGAACATTTATCAATTTAAATTCTAATTTCTATTTTTTTTGTAATACAATTTTAAATAAAATTACATAAAATATTTCAATTAATTTAAATCACATTAAGTTGAACATGTATCATCATAGTTCAAAGCGTCCGTTTGTTTTCGCTTTTGTTTCCTCTCAATTTATCATCAAGCGAAAAAAGAAGTGCACTACACGTACGAGTCTGAGTATTTTGTACGTTCATACACACGAACCAATTGAGAGAGAAAATCATTCAAATGTGAAATAATGAATATGTGTGGTATTACAACGAGATCTAAAAATAAATGTAGAAAAGCTCAACAGATGGTTGTAGATGTGAAAAGTTCTCTCTCGCCACACAACCTTAGAGTGTTTCATTACATTCAAATAAACCATTCACACATGAGAAAGAGTGACGCACTGAATTATACGTCATTTCTCACAAGCACTCATCACTCTCCGAGTTAAGTATCGCATACCCTCTGTGTGACTATAAACAATTCAGTTAACTCGCAAACGTCGGTCGGGTATCAAGTCTTAATTTTTTTTATTAAATTTATCGATTTACTTCCATGTATGAAAAAAGTTTTAGTGGACAATCTAAATTAAATTTTTGTGATAAGAAGTAAAAAAAATTAAAAGCGTCAAAATAAGCCAAACGCGCATTTGAAATTTGGAGAAGCGAAACGACTTAAAAATTTATTCTTTCTCGGGTTTGTTTTTCTCCCAAAAATAATAATAATTCACCTCTAAAAAATTGTGCTGCCGAAAAAAGAATTAAACAAAAAAATTACGGCGTGGAAAATGCGGAAAATAAAATTCATAAAAAATTCAATGAGTCACTTTCGGAGCAGAGTAATAATTTCAGAATGCACAATTGTTTGTGGTGATGAAAATCAATAATTGTTGTTAGATATTTTTAACTTTCGTGCATGTGCTGATAGGTTTTAGTGAAATATTAAAAATTTAGTAGTCCCTTGAACGGACATAGGAAAACTTTATTTTACTTGCGATGAAATCTCAATTTTGAGTTATTAATTAATTTAATTGTGTTTTGCAACAAAATTTAAAAAAACTTTTTCATATTTCCATCCCTTGATGAATTTTTTTTCATTCTATAAAAACAAGACGACTTAGAGCAAGTTCAAGGGTTTTTGCCTCTCACTCAGTCACTCATCAATTTGGCATTCAATTGACAGTTTACAATTTACTCATGGCCGATCATCATGCGACAAAATTTCATCTAGAACACTTCAGCCTATGATGAGTCGTACTCACCAAATTTAGAAAACATTTATTGAAAAATATTGAAGGACTTATCTCGATTTCCCGTTCAGTGTGCTTTTATTAGGAAATTGGGTTAAAGCTTTGCCATTCGTGTGGAAAATCCTATTTATTGTCCTTTTTTGGTGTGATATGAGAATGTTTAGTCATTGAGCTCTGCAAGGGGATGACATTGCTTAAAATAACAATTTATTTTTAGAGAAAGTTAAATAAATTTTCATTGACAACCCTCGATTATCTTCCACGAAGGATCCAATATCGAAAATATCGTTTCATGCTGTGCGAACAATTATCAATTTTCTCTCCTCAACCCCTAAAGGGATTGAATAAAATTTAAATATCAAAAGAATTGTTTATGAATTTTCTCTTTTGAGATTTATCACATTCATGTGACAATTTCCTCAATAAAATGCCTCAGCACCAAAAAAGAGCTCAGTTGTGACCTAAAAAAGTAACAAAAAAAACCATTTTCACTCTTCAAATCGTTGTTGCTCTATTATTATTTTATGATTGTGACAAGTTTCATCATTTTTTAGTATGTGCATGCATGCAAATCAATTGAGGTTACAAAAAGACAACAAGAAATATCAGAAAACGCGTTTGAAAAATTTTCACGTGTGTAAATTGAATCGATTTTTAAACAAAGTTTATGAGACGAGTTTAATGTGCCATGAGATTGAACTTGAATCAGCTTTAATTACCGGTTATTGTTTTGGGCTTTTTCAATGTAAATAAAAAATATTATTGAATACAAATTTTCGTCAAAACAATGACACAAAATATCAAAATTATTCGCAATAATTATGAATAAAAAAATTCAAAACAAAATTTTCCATCAAATAAATTAAAATCTAAAAATTCTCCTACAAGCACAGTAAAACATTTTTTCGCTTTGATCTTAATTGAAATTTATTGATGCAAAATGCAGTTATTTAATCTCACTCACTCTCGTTCGATATAGACTCTCCATTAAAATTTATTGGCGCATTCAGCATCATCCGGGGGCAGCAGAAAGTAAAAAAACTAAAAAATTGAGAATAAATTGAAGCACGCTTGCGATTATCGTCTTTGACTTTATTTGTATTAATCTTATTTACTGTTTATTGAAGTTTTAATTAATTTTGAAGAGATTAAAAATTTAAACGAAAAATTACTAAAATTTATTTTCAAAGCGAAACCTTAAAAATCATAAAAAATTCTATTGATTATAAATAAATTACGATCGTGAACAACATAATTCATCATCAAAGTGAGTCCATGCGAACTCGTGATTTGACAATCTCAATTATTTTAATAATATTTCGTAAATTGAAAATTTTGCGAGTGTCTGCAAAAAAATAATCAAATTTATTTGGGTGAAAATTTAATAGAAATTTTCTGATTGAAAATCATGATGGTTACCGATGTGGCAAATTTGAAAGACAACTCAATTTTCAACTTGAAAACTTTTCCTCTCGTCTGGTTGTTAACATCATTACAATCTGTGGTGAAAATTTTATGCTCTAAACCGCATTTTTCTTGTCATGACCTCTCTACAAAATCAGAGTTCACGAACTTTTTTCCTCTCGATTCATTCAAAGTTCATTTCCTTTCGTTTTGTGTAAAGTTCAAAAATTGAATTGAAGCACCGCAAAAAAAAGAACCGAGTAAAATGAGGATAGGAAGCTTTTAACAACTGTTGTTGAACTGCAAAAACTCTCTCGAGTGCTCTCAAAACTTGTCAAAATTTTTTTCACTCTAAATCTCTGTTGAAAAATTCAATTATTCTCTGTCGGTTTATAGAAAAGCGATAAGAGCTGTATGGAAAAGTTTTCAATTTTAAAAAGTCACGATGATAAAAATCTTCGTGCCGACTTCTGTACACACTCAGTGTCATCGGAGAGCTCACAATTCAATGGACATAATTGTGTTGAAAATTATCCGGAGTTTTTTTATTTGCTCGCTGCCAAGCGCCATTGAAATGGAAATATTTGAGAAAGAAAAATAGATTTAACTTCTATTCTTCTTCTTCTTCTGAGCTTTAAAGATTTATTTTGCAAGGGATGGAAATTATTTAACATGAAATTAATTTTAATTTTTATCTCAAGAAGTTTAAAAATTTCACAATAAAAATTTAATTTAAAATATATTTTCTGAATGTTTCCATCCCTTTTTATTTTTTGAATCCACTCATTGTGTCATCGATGAATAAATTAAGCCGGGCGCAAGTAATATGATATGGCGTAATTCTGAACAATGAGATTTCTATTCTCTACTCGCATTATTTTTTGTTATTCTTGACTTACAAACATTTTTTTCTAGAGATATCTGAACATAAAAATTCTGCTAGGGCGTGCTTTAAATAAACTTAAGTCTTTATAAACATGAGACGATACTTTTTACTCAAAAATTTTGTTTGTCAAAGAGAAACAAATAAATTTTTGATGTTAAGTGATTAATTTTTGTTACAAGTTCGATGTAATTTTTTAGGGTTTGCCAAATAATTTTTTTATTTGAAAAAAATAAAAATTGAAGATTTTAAAAAATTTTTACCTAAACTTTTGATAAAACACAGAACTTTTAAATTTTTTCCCTTTCAACAATGAGCTGGTACACAATTTATGAGCAACTCAATTTTTAAGCTTCTTAGTTTCTTCTTCACTGTTCAAGAAAAGCTTTTAGATAGTAAATAAAATTAAATTAATTCTTTTGAGACGAAAATAAACTCAAAAAGGTCATGAAATGAGTTTTATAGAACCCTTAAAAATTTTCCTTCAAAATTGTCAAGTAAATATAAAATATTTTCCATTTACTCATCCAACATCAAACTTTTTTCTCATATTTATTTTACGATGAAATAAAAAATATTCAATCAAGTAAAATTGAATATTTTCGATTGCCGAATTCTTTTCGCATGAATAAACAGAATTTTCCCAATAAATTTTCTATTTATGAATTATTCAAAGTCTAATTGAAACACAAGAGTGGAAAATTTTTACTAGGAATTTTCCGAGGCACATTTTCGCATGAAATATTAAATTTATAAACAAAAAAAATGTTTCAAAACCCACCAGTGGGTGTTGCCGCGTAACCCACTTGTAACAGATCAGTGTTTGAAAATCAAGTGCATAAAAAATGAGTTTAAGTCAATCCGGACACTTTGGCTGTCCGTGCTAGTCCTGTTCGACCATTCCTCCAAAATCGTCTATGCCATTAGATTCCTGGTCCAATGACGAGTTCAACGATACCCATGAAGCCATAGTTCTGAAAAATGGACATTTTGCCTGTCCGTGGCACTACTGGCCGTTCATGATGGACATTCATCAAAAATCATCAATGCCATTCGATTCCTGGTCCAATTACGAGTTCAACGATACCCATGAAGCCATAGTTCTGAAAAATGGACATTTTGGCTGTCCGTGGCACTACTGGCCGTCCATGATGGACATTCCTCAAAAATCATCTATATCAATCGATTCCTGGTCCAATCACGAGTTCAACGAACCCATAAGCAAGTCTGAAAAATACATTTTGTGCTTGGCACGACCATAGCACGACTCAAAAATCATTATTCAATGACCTGTCAAGTACGAATAATCAATCGATTTCTGTTCAATCACGAGTCAACGATACCATAACAAAAAAAAATTTAGAAAAATGATTATGCCGTCCATGCAGACCATAGGCATACTAAAAAAAGAGCGCAATATAGACCAAGAGTACCATCTGGCGAAAACAGAATCAGCTGGTCCAGGGACCGAGATCTCGCTTGTGCAGACGGACGGACGGACGGACGGACGGACGGACGGACGGAATCACGAGCATATAAGCATTACACCACTTTGTGGGTTACGCTAAAAAATTTGGAAAAGAATAAAATTTCAAGCGTATGCAAAAGAATACTTAAAAATGATTAAGTGGGTGTTGAGTGAATTTTTCATTAGCGTACTCACGTGAAATTTGAATTTATGAGCGGGAATTTATTAAAATCGCACATTAAATGAAATCGCTGAAAAATTAATTGAACTTTGGATTAAATGAAAATATTTTATTGTTTGCATTTTAATTATCAGGATTAATTAATTATTTTTTGATGCTCTTTCGACTGACTCTCTTGTTGGTGTAGTAAATTTTTCAATGATAATTTCAACATATCATTTTTCATTCACATGACTATTTGCATACTCAAAAGCGACTTAATGACAACATAATTAGATACTCGAGCAATGACTCATCAGACGAAATCGACATAATCACTGTGTTGGTTGTAAAAGTCTCTGAACATTATAATTAAACAAATTCTAAAGTTTCATGCTATCTTCATTCACGTGAAATTACAGTAGGAATTAAACAATCATGATGATACATCCAAAAAACGTGATGATTAATGTTATCAAAAAAAACAACCTACATGAAAATAAATAAAAATTTCCGCTTCCCGCCATGCGCTCACGAATGTAGAATTTTCCTTTCGACAGCACAAAGAACTTAAAACGGTTCTTAATTAAGTTATAAAAGTACTTAGCGATTCATTTAAAAACATACAAAGTTTTTCGTCTAGCTTTCAATTTAGATGTAATTAAACCAAAAACACATTCGCAAAAGATGTTTTGTCCAAACAATGAGACACTACAGAGCATCACCGAGAGGACAAAGTTACTTGCACAAAAGTGCTCGCAACAAATTCGTGTGTCAAATGACCATCAACAAGTGTCGACCTTTAAAAGCTACATAAACGATCCAAATGATGCAACGAATGTGAATGATTCGTCGTCTCCAACTTCGCCAATTAATTGCATAACCGCCAATCTCACGTCATTGAATCGGTTAATTAAAGAGCGATGTAGCTTCATGTCCACGACAACGTACACGTGCAATACCTTTCCGAGGGTGAAACCCAAAGAGAGCACGACAAAGTGGTACATTAAAGTAAGTCCCTAAGCTTCGTTGATGAGTATTGAATGAAATTAGGTGAAAAGTGCGTTAAAAAAAGCTTTCGGGCAAAAAAAAAGTTGAACTTTAAAACTTTTTGACCGATGCTGAATTAAGTTTTATTTGCTTGCGGATTGAAGGCTTTAATTACTGTGTCTTTTGTCCCATTGACAAGATTCTTTTATGGCATTTAAGTGTGTTTGATAAAATGAGAAGTGAAGAGCAAAAAAAATAAGAAGAAGAAACAAACAATGAAGACATATTAAGTGAATTTACCCTCACGAGAGAGCAACAGCAACGACATAATAATTTATGGCGATAAGAATTGGACAATGGACTTCACTACAGCCGCGTTAAATGAATTGTTGTCATTCATGACCGTGAAATCTGAATTAATTTAATTGCACAATATTTTACAACGGAAAGATGAAAAATGTTGCTGACGATGTTCTTTTGGCACGTCATCGCTTCCCTAAGATTGTACATTAGAGTCATTGTTGGACGATGACTCAGAACATTTTTCTAATTGTCTATTGTTAATGTTTAAAGAATGGAAAAAGATCATTAACATTTTTAACGAATTTTAAAAAGTTTAAATTTAACAATTTAAAATTAATCAAATGACTTAAAAAAATTCCTACAAATTAGCTTTTTGAACTTTAAAATTCAATTGAAAAATACTTAGAAATTTATGGCAATTGGAGCACAGACTTAAGTCTGCAACCGAGCATAAAACAATTATCTCAAAGGTTGTGTGAGGAAATCTATTTTTCTGTTTATGTTTTGTGTCTTTGCGTGCGTTTGGGGCATTGCCATTAATGCTTCACATCGCGCATCAATAATTTCCATGACAAAATGGACAAGCTTGAAAAAGTCTCATTTGAGGCAAACAAAAAAAATGAAGATATCTCTTTATAGGTCGTAAAAGTTGCCGACTTAAAAATTCAAGCTTGGGTCATAAAAAATTTTCTTTTTCATCGCCTTTTCACTAATCTCATTTTATTTCGTTTTCCTTTTTTTATTGTTGAAACCAGCAGCCTACATGGAGGTTGTGGGGTGAGGAGCGTGACAAGGATGCAATCCATACAGTCTACCTTAAAAAAGTTCGATATCATCGACCGATACCGACTGTATCAAATAATGTAAGTATCTGTGAATATTCTTGCTTCTTCCTGATAAACTTAACGATTTTTCTTAGAGTGAAAGCGACGATGAAATTTCGCATCTCGAATGGGAGACGGTGAGGGTGCGATTTGTGAAGGCCGCCACTTTAGATCGACTAGTCGATGCTCTAATAACTGACGATGGAGAGTTAGAGAGCACTTTTGTAAATGTATTTTTAGGTGAATTAACTTTTTTGAATTATTTAAATTTTTTAATAAATTTATGAAAAAACTTATCAGCTACTTTTCGAACATTCACCAAGACCGACAAAGTTTTAGAGCTTCTGGTGAAAAGGTTTGAGAATCTCAGTAATACCGCGGAATATAAAAAGACGCTCGTGTCAGTGCTACATTTATGGCTCGATGGCTACCCAGAAGATTGGAATGACGATAACCTTCAAAACCTCTTGACCTTCACCTCATCACGTCTTCCCAACTCAAAACTTCACATGAAAGCTTTAACAAAATTCACCGAAAGACTCGATAAATATTCACGCGTGCCACCTCTGCCCTCTTGGGGAAACGATCCGCTCACATCACATTATCACAGCATGCACGACCTGACAGATCATTTTAATGGACTCTGTCTCTCGCCCGCATTTCGAGGCACACAAAATTCACATCTGCTCACCACATATCGATTTCCGAACATTTCTGTGAAGCATTTTGCTGAGCAATTAACTCGCATGGATATGGAGCTATTCAAGCGATTGGTTCCACATCAGTGCTTGGGTGCAACATGGTCGCATCGAGATAGAGGTGAATGTGGAAGTGTCGTTGCAACCGTTTCACAGTTTAATGCCGTTTCGTATCGTGTCATTTCGACTATTCTGATAGAACCAAAACTAAAGCCTCAGGTGAGATTTTTTGATGAAGGGGAGAGACACTCTGGTTTAACAATTAAATTCTCTTTTTAAATCTAGGAAAGAGCTTTGCTCATCTCGACGTGGATTGATATTGCTCAAGAGTTGAGATTATTGAAAAATTTCTCATCCCTCAAGGCAATCATCTCGGGTTTACAGTCAAATTCAGTTTACAGACTGAATAAAACTTGGGCAGCACTATGTAAAGAGAAGGTAAGCAAAAATAACTTTTTCAAAGCCAAAAAGTTTTAGGAAACATAAAATAAAGAAAAAACAAAGTGAGGAATTTAATATCCGAACAGAGAGAAAGATTTATAATTTTTTTTGCCTCTCTGCCTTTTGTTATGTTGAAAGCAAAAGCTATGAACGGAAAAGGAAGAAATAAGTGAGGTGATGAAAATATAATTTATGGCTGTTAATTTCCATTATGATGAAAAAATAAGTAAAAAAAGTGTATCGAGATGAAAAAATTCTTGAACAAAGTCCAGGGGAGGAAAAACGTGAGAAAATTTTTTATGAAGTTTTGATTTATGTAAAAGAATATTAATTTAGACAGGAAATGAGAAACATGGAAAATTCAAATTCGATTCGTCCATAGTCCAAAATAGCCAATGTGAGTTTTCCACCCTCTAAATTTAGAGTGAACAGTTTTCTGCCAGAGTAATGCCACCCTTGAATATTCAAATTTTCAACAAAACATAAATCATACATTTTTCTTCTTAAAAAAATGTCATATTCAAAATAATTATCCTCAAATGCAAACTTGACGAAGGCAAAATTCTCTTTTTTTGAGCTATTTTCCACCCTCTTTAAAAAAAATTAATTAATTCACGGTGAAAATTTTTCAATTCTCGAAAAGCTTCTCGTCGCTCATTTTTATCATTTTCACATCTGCTATCAAATAAATTAACGGCTTTAATTAAAAAATTTCCGCCTCTACTTCCTGTTTTTCCTGTCGCCGCACCGCCATGTGGCATGGCTGAGTCTCATCATCATCTCTCTCGTGCTTATTTTCTCTCCCTCACTTTGTTTTTCATTAAACTTTATGAGCATTTTCTCATTACACACTCTTTTCATTTTCGCTAAACACAGTTTGAAATGTTTAATGAATTGGCGCGAATATTCTCGGAGGATAATAATGCATCGGCACAGCGTGAAGTGCTGTGGAAGGAAGGAACGGCCAAATTTGCTGACACGGTTGGAGAAAATGATCGTCATTTACAGAAAGTGTTTCAGAAGCAAAATATGTTTATAAGTCATGGAACGATACCGTACCTCGGGACATTCTTAACCGACCTCACCATGATTCATGCTGCAATACCCGACACGACTGTCGACGGTCTCATAAATTTCGATAAGAAGAGGAAAGAGTTTGAAGTGCTGGCACAAATTAAACTCCTCCAGGGTGCTGCAAACTCCTATCACTTGCCCGAAGATCCGCTTTTCGATCGATGGTTTGCATCGCTGCTAGTTTTAGATGAACGTGAAGCTCACAATATTTCATGTCAAATTGAAATTCCACCTCCAAATCAACTTCAATTTAATCAATCTTACGATAGTCCAAAGAAGACTGTGGGTCATCGGAAGAGTGACTCGATAACTTCAAATTCTAGCAGTGGTGCTGGATCTCAGTTCCAGTGTGATATCAACAGTTTTAGCTATAGGTAAAATTATTTACATAACTTTACAAGAAATAAACTAATTTATTTTTGCTTTAGCTCTCGAAACAATTCACTTGATCGCAACATGACACCACCCCTCAATGCCTCACTCCTCTCAACCGCAAGCAGTCAATCATCTCTTTCGATGGAGTCAACAACATCCGGTAGTCAAAATCATAGCATGAAAACGCCATCAAAAACACCAGCAAAATCCTCAAATCATCACGAGTTGCCATCTCACATCAATGCTCAACTTCAGAAAAATTCACCGCTCCTTAAAGGCAAAGATAACTCGGCACCAGACTTTTACATTATTAAAGTCACATTCGAGACGGATCATATGGAGAAAGAGGGCATTGTGCTATATAAAAGTATTATGTTATGCAATAACGAAAGAACTCCAACCGTGATTCGCAATGCGATGATAAAGCTCGGCTTAGAAGGTGATCCGGATAAGTTTACTCTCTCTCAAGTACTGCCTGATAAAGAGCTTATGCTGCCACAAAATGCAAATGTTTACTACGCTGTCAATACACAGTACAATTTGAATTTCATTCTGCGGTCGAAAAAGGATGCTTGAACTGAATAAAATCTTCTCTATACAACTGTGTGGCATATGTCACTTCAACTTGATGTTTTGTATTTTGTGGAGAAAATTCAATTTTATACTTTTTTTTACAAAAATGGTGCTCTAGAAAGTTTTCTATATTTATTAGCTTCAAAACTTCCTTTTAAATATGGGTAAAATATTAAATTAGGTCACAATTAAAAAAAATTTAATTTTAGGAACAAAAATGTCAAATTTCAGTATTTTTAAGCATTAAATTTTTGTGTCTGACTTTCTCCCGATAAAATATCAATAATTTTTAAATGGTGTAAAAATTTATTAAATTTCTCTCAAACCTTTTGTATTGACCTAATTTATCCATAAACCCAAACTACTGTCGACAATAAATTTGTGGCGAAAGAAAATGAAATTAAGTTGTAAGGGACCAAAAAATTTATACACACACAAATTATTTTAAGGATGTATAAAAAAATTTATTTTTAATTTATGCACAAAATAAAATCCCAAAAGTATTATCAAATTAAAATTTTCTGACGTTTTAATGGCAGTTAAATGAAGGCGTGTGGGTGAAGAAGGATTTTCGAGATAATTAATCATAAAAATCGTTGTGGATGCGAGAAAAAAGATGATTAATTTACAACATAAGGAAATTTATTATTTTAAGGCTTTTTTAAAGTGAAGTTTGCAATTTTTTTCGTATTAAAATGTTTCGCCTTTTAAGGCATATTTTTGATCTCACCCCAATTTCTTATTCATTGACATTCTTTCTACCCAGAATTTTCTCGCATGAATGTAAATTTTTAAACTTTTATGCTCTCGCACACATGAAAAGTTATTTTCTGTAAATTTATAATATATTTGGTATGGAGATGAGATGAGGATGATAATAAAAGTATTTTTCTTGTGTGCGGGTGAGAAAAATGAAAGAAAATTGCTGAGGGAAAAAACTATAAATTTAAAAATTTTCATATCTCGTGGGGGTTACGTAATAAACTTTATGAATTCTTTTATGACACAATTATTTATAGCAAAATTTTGTGTTTTTTTGGTTCCATGTAGAAAATTTAGAATCCTTCAAATAATCAAAAAATCGAAAAAATCATTCGACTTTCATATTCAAATGTGAAAAGAAATTCTTCTCTCTCATATGGAAATAAACTTTTAACACATGACTGAATTTTATGATATCGCCTCATAAAAAGTATTGAGCATGTGAAGTTTTTTCCGTTCTTTTACTCATTCAATTTTGCAGCATCGAAAATCTTTAAAGCTCATTTCAGTGCAACTGATACTAGAAGTGTATGTGCATGCGAAAATATTTTCTCGGAAGATAAAAACGAGAGAAAATTCTCAATGACACATTTCCATATGAGCAAATGAAACCTCATGCAGTTTGAGAGTTTTTGCAATCAAGGTAAGAAAACTTTTATTTTTAAACTTACAATTAAGTTAATAAAATCTCAAACATATAAAATTTTTTTTCCATCCCTTTCTTCAGATATGTGTCGCAGTTTCAAACATTCTTCAGCATCTCAATTCTGAACCAAGAAAAATTCAGCTTACGAATGCTCATGCTGCCAATTCAAAAGCGATTCCAATACGAGCACTTTTTCTCATTCAATTCCAAAAACAGAACATTCTGACATATCGCTTTAATGGAGAAAATGTTCGTGAGAAAATTGGAAAAAAAATTCTTCTGTTTCTTCTTCTTTAAATTATATTTTTTATTTGCTCAATGTTTTCAGACAAATAACTTTTAGACGTGAAAATTGAATTTTTATGTTGTTCAAGTTAAGTCTTTAAAGCTCAAAAGACTTTTCAAGTAACTGTTGTGTATTTTAGACTTTTTTCGTGAGGCGCTTTTAACACTAATTGAAATCGTTGTAAAAAATATTTCGATGGTACAAAAAGTTTGTGTAAATTAATTTAAATATTCTCTCAACTTTAATTTCACCATCAAATAAAAAAATTTAAGCTCATTCGCAATCAGCGAACTTTTTTCTCTCACTTTTTATTTATTTTTGAATATTTTTATGCCGAACTTTTTTTATTGGCTGTGAACTAACAATAAAATCAAATAAATTTCCTATGAAAACAATTAGCCTCGAGCACGTATTCAACGTTCTTAATGGCAAGACAGTTTTTCCTAGCTTTATTGAGATAAAATGGAAATTTATGGCTTTTTGTGTCGTTTCCTCTCCAGGTGAGGAGAAAGAAAAAATTCTACAATTCGGAAAATTACTCGCTGAGCTTAAATGAAAAGTTTTCTGCAATAATTCTCGATGTGACTTTTATTTTTATCTGACACCTCTACTATGGACAAAAAAATGTTGGCTCTCCCTTCAATCGTTATCGTTGATTACTTCCCGCTTCATGTTTTTTTTGCTCATATTTAATGGTGCTGATTGCAATTTGATAAAAAAAATAATGAACACAATTTTTTATGTGACAGAAAAAGGGTCACGAAAATTATTATGAGACTTTTTTAAAATAAAGCAAATTATTTTCAAATAAAATTATTTTCAGAATTCACAAAAAATTTAAATCTTGAAAAATTTATTTTTTTGCACCCCTAATTCAAGGAATTGATTTATTCGAATTTTTGTTATGACATTCTTTTCCTCACTTGCATCTTTTCCTGTTCTCAAGTTATGAGACAACACGTAAAATTTATAACCTCACGCTCATGATCTAAATTTTGTTGTTGACAATTTTTGAAATCTTTCTCACACAAAAAATCTCCATTCGTATATGCCCCGACATTCAAATTGTCATAAGAATAAATCATTTTCATTGCCTCTCCTTTATTCTGACGAAGTATCGTTTTTCTTTTTTTACATCCTCTGCGACTCATTGTACCAAAATGTGCTATTTAAATTTCTCTTTTGTTGAAGAAAATTGTGTTTAAAATTTTTTCATTTATTTCCATGTTAAAAGTTATGCAACCTAAATTGATTTTTTTGCATAAACTTCCAGGCGCTCAAAATTCGTACAAGCTCAAGAGATGGAAGACGAGAAAGCTTTTTGTAGATTATCCTTGTGCTCACATGCATATGAGGAATTAAATTGAAATGAATTCTCAAAAATTTCCATTTAAATTGAATTGCGTTGAGGATGAATAACACTGTAATTAAGTTTAAAGATAATAAATTCAAATGGGAGCTCTTTAATTAAATCTTTTGACAGACAAATGAATAAAAAAGTTCAAAAGTAAATATTTGTAATTTTATTTGCAGCTTAGAATTTTAAATTAAATTTACATATTTTCCTACATCAAAATATTTGACTTAAAAAGAGTTCTCAATGAAGTTTTAATAAACTCCTGATGTGGTTCCACATCGTCATTAATCTCATTAAAATTTGTCCTCATTCTTCAACTGAAGCTCACACAAACTATGTGAACAGAGAAAGTGATTATGAGGATAATGCAAGAAACAAGTTTTCAAGTCTTTCGTTCTCATCTACCTCAAAAAATAATAATTTTCACCAGAAGCGAGATTATATATAAATAGGAAAAAAGACTGAGCGAGAACGAGTATTTGAGGCAAACAATGGCGCATGAAAATTAATTGAAAACTTTATCTCATACATCATTCATATACAGAGTATTAAAGCTTACATCATTAATTTGATCACGACAGAGAGGAGAGGAAAAATAAATTTTCACAGAACGGTATACACATGTGTGATAAATGTATGCACATAATTATGTCTGAACTGAATTACACTTCTGAGGGCTGTGATTGGGGAATGTGATGAAAATTATTCATGAAATTTTGAATTTTTCCTCAACGTACATTTAAGATCACATTCCTCAAGCACAACTCTCGCTCATGGAAATGAACGAATTAAATGAGAGCGCACAATTAATATTAAATGAAAGCTTTATCATGCCGTATTGTTTTGTGACTCGTTTGTGTCAATTCTTTTCTGCTTCTTCATTCTCATTCGTAAACGACGCGGCGGTGATTTTACGAGGAAAGTATCTAGTGAATTTACTCCAGCCTGCGCTAGAACCTGCTGAAAACTATCGCTCGACGAAAAAGAATCGTCGGCAGTCAGTGCATCGCGATTTAATTGATTACATTGTGCACACGGATATGGCACTTGCATATATTGACCGGGTATTTGATTTGGATTTCCATTAGGTGGCATACAGTGTGGAATAAAGAGCACCGGAATGAATCCAATGGCATACGGTTGCTGAGAGTTTTGATATTGCGATTGCCATTGAAATTGTGCATTGATATGATCAAACTGAGATGAATAATTTCCGCTGCCACCATGTGAGTGCATGTAATAGCATGGACATGTTGGAGCGGTAGGGAATGGATATGGAATAAAGAAGAGAGGAGGATGAGAGCCGGGTTGAATGTATGCAGGATTTTGTGTTACAGGACGTTGAGTTGAAGGTGGCTGAACGCCCAGATTTCCATATCCTGAGCCTGTAGGATTTGGCGTGCTTGACGGTCGAGTTGGATAAGTTTGCGGTCGCTTTGTTGTCGTCGGCCTTTGTGTCGTTGTATAAGGTGGGAATGTTGATGGACGTGTGTTCGGTGGACGATAAGGCTGTTGCGTGTTTGGATTAAAGTGATTGTGATCGGGATTATTGCAATTTGAGTCAGGATTATGAGGATCTGGTCGATATCCACCTTTTTTTTAAATGAAATATTTTTAATTTAATTATTTTTATCGCACATAGTCATCTCACCTTGATTTTGACCTTGTTCGTATCCATAATTTGGTCCACTCGGGCCATAATTCCCATTATTGCCGTAACCTCCTAATAATTTTATTAATCATCATTAATCATTCTTTCCTAATTTACTAATTCAATTTAATCTTCTTACCATCTGTTCCGCTTCCCCCGCCATAACCATTTGAACCTAAATGAATCGACGAAAGAAAGCAATTAAATCTCATTCGATAATCATAAATTTTGAATAAAATTATGGCTGAAAAGTAATTAAAAAGGCAAAAAGCTGAAAAATATTATGTACAAAAGAGAATTATTGTGCGGCATGGCGACTGTGTGAATGAGAGTGAGATGATAAATTTTAAATGAACTACCTTGACCTCCTGATGGACCGTTCATGTGATTGTAGGGAGGCGAATTTGGACCCGGTCGATGCTGATATTGACCACTGTAGTCGGGATAGTATTGTCCGCCATAATGACCTCCTTGATTGTTATTGCCTTGACCATAATAACCTCCTTGATTGTAATTGCCATGACCATAATAACCTCCTTGATTATTATTGCCTTGACCATAATAACCTCCTTGATTTCCTTGTCCAAAGTGACCTCCTTGATTATTATTGCCGTTTCCAATATTTCCACCCGGCTGCTGAGTCGGCTGTTGATTCTGATTTCCCCAACTGATTCCTCCTTGATGACCTCCCTGAGTATTGCCATGTCCAAATGATCCACCATGATCAATATGACCTGGCGGTTTTTCATGAATATGAGTATGATTGTGATGACCTAATGATGGCTTATGAATTGTAATGTTTTGACCTGACCATGAAATGCCTCCAACTTGTCCAGGAGGTTTTTGAATGACATGCTGACCTTGACCATGTTCATGACCGTGAGTATGATTATGTATGTGCTCTAAAGTGGGTTTATGTATTGTGACATTATGACCCGACCATGAAACTCCGCCTCCAAGCACACCCTGAATACTTCCCGGCGGCTTTTGATGTACATGACTGTGATTATGATTACCTGAATGATCGATTGTGGGCTTTTGAAGTGTGACGTTATGTCCCGTCCATGAAATTCCACCAATACTTCCTGGCGGTTTTTGAATTACATGCTGCCCACTTCCGTGCTCATGACTATGTGTGTGATTATGAATTGAACCTAAGTGGCCACCATGATTGTGTGGTGGCTTTGTTAAACCTAATTGAAAGCTACCTTGAGAACCATCGGGTTTAGTGAAACCTCCTCCAATGCCGAAAGACGAGCCTGGATTTTGAGATGGCGGTGGAGGAGTTTGATGAACTGTTTGAGAGTTTCCATTGTTATTTTGATTTGTTCCATGAGTTCCGCCGATTCCAAACCCTCCGCTGCTGCCTGGCTTCTGAAACCCACCTCCAATTCCTCCAGTTATAGGACCACCCGATCTTGATGGATCATTTTCATTACCGTCATTCATTCCGATACCCGGTTGCGGTAATTTAGTTCCATCATCAAAACCCGCTCGATTACGTTTTGCATTAACGTTGATATCATTAAAAATACCACGCTCAATGGATCGACAGCCATTCGGTAAAAATAAGTCTTTCCATTCCGTGTGAACCATCTTCGAGTCAATTGAGTTTTCATTCGACAACCTTGATAAAGGAGAGCAATTAAAAAATTATCTAGAGCACGAGCGAAAAACAAACTTGGGATCAGTTACGACGGGATAAATCTTGGTTGGCTTTTTTGCTTCGATGAGACGATATCCATGTGCATCGGCGACATAATATGTCATCAACAACTTATCGTCCTGATCAAAATATCCAAAACAACCTGAATCGAAAATTTAAATTTAAATTCGTAACGGTTGATGGACTTTCAATTCTTACCGTATGTGACACCATCTGCGCCTCTAATCTCATGATGAAATTGCCTATTTTCACCCACTTCATAGCCAAAGTTGTACGAGCCTGCATGTAAGAAATAGCGGAAATTTGTACGTACATTAATTAATTAGCGTTGAATGTAAATTCTTCATTTTTTCTGGACTAAAACATGCTAAAGAAGAACAAGAATGTTCCATTAGGAATTGATAAGATGTGTGTGCAAGTAATGAAGTCAAAATAGAAGAAAAATCAAGGGTGTGCAACTGTGTCACAAGATTGTGAATTTTAACGGTTTCTTTTAAATATTAAATGTATTTCCCTTGCTTACAACTTATTTCAAGATAAAACCGTCGACAGGATGAATTGCCTTCAAGCTATCAAGCACAGCTTTAAATTGTTTGCATTTAATGTCGACATCTACTTTTTATTTATCCATAGCTCGATATCAATTTGCGTTGGTGACTAAAAATGCACACACAACGCGACACTTCACTGCAAGTCAATTAAAAGCCTTTTTCTCTGAATACTTACGCGTGTCAAAATTCACCTCGTGATACTGTGTTTTATCTTTATCGTCAATCGACACAATTGTCTCTCTGTCTAATCCCCAAGACAAATGAATGCCGAGCTGGAATAAAACATGCAATTAGTTTTACACAATCAGTGGAATTCTTGCGACAAAAAGTGAAAAATAAAATGGGAGACGACGTGAAGAAATGAAAAGAATCGAGTTGCAATTTAAATTGCAAATTACCTTAATTGATTCACTTGTTTGTTGGTTTTTATTTTTATGGAGGAAAGTGAGAAATTTATTAAAGAACACTTTAATTCTCTGTTCTTATAAAGCTTTTATTTTAAACAAAAAATCCTTTACGAAATTACCCGAATTTATTTTATTCTCTGAATTAGAGAAAATCTCTCTAGAATTGCACTCAAAAAACCCCATTGTTTTATTATTCCCTCGCAGAACCTAACCTCAAGCATTAAGCATGCAAATTTAAGCTTTTTTCCTCGCACACAAAAAATTAACATGAACCGAGAATGGATGAATATAAAAAAAACTTTTTTTTGCGAAGGGACTTTTTTATGCAATGCAAGCAGCAGAAAAATCTGTTTGAGACAGTTTTAAGCATTCATTACCAGACAGCATATTGCGCGAACATTAAACACATGTTCTTTCGCACTCAGTACTTTTTTAAAACTCACGAGATCCGCGAAGTTATGTGGAATAAATTTTATTTGCCTCACACGCTTCTCGTCTTGTTTTCCTCTCATCATTCTCACTCTTTAAAAATGTTTATTTATTTTTTTCATTCACAATGATGATGTTTTTAATGCGTGAAAATGAATAATGGGCATCTTGTGCGATACACTCAAGTTACTTGCGCTTTGTGTGTGTATGCGGAGAAAGTGATTTAAATAATTTTCAAACGACCTTCAGCTTACTTATGAAGGTATCGCAGTAATTAATGGCCTACAAGATCGGATTTGTTTTATAAAGAGATTATGCATGAAGAATTGCGGTTTGGAGAGGAAGGCAGGAAGGTCGAGAATATAAGGTATATCAAAGTCAAGTTTTTAAGCTCCACCAACAACCTGAGAAATGAGGGGTCGGACTCTTTAAATTAATTTTAAATTTCAACTTAATAATTTTAAATTTCACTGAATGTCTTTGAAATATTTTAAAATCTTATTGAGTGTCCCTCCCCTTCCATCGCACCAGCATTAATTAATGCACCATGAAAAATAATTTCATTGTAAAAGTGAGTGAGTGGCATCGCATAATGACTCCGAAGACTCATTATGACATTTGCAGCGAGTGTATTAAAAATATAAAATAGGGTGTTGCTTCCAGATTGATGTCTATTGTCAGCGAATATTAGATCAAAGCTATTATGTGCGCCCACATTTCGCATAGATCACTCTCGAGTGCGATATGGAAGTTTTTCCTTTTGACATTCGAATTTGCGAATTAAGGCGTCTCCTTCGGCATGCCATGTTTGAGCTTTGTTATTTGAAGAAAAAAAAACATTTATTTATTCATGTTTATTTGCGCGGATTTGAAGCACATCTTAAAAAAAGAGGAACTGTTTGTGATTCAAAAAATACATACTCATACTCGAGGGAGTGGGATTTGTTTAAAAATTTTGTTTTGATTCACTGAACATTTTAATTCAACTTTCAAGCTTTAATCAAGGTGGGTGAATTAAAATTTGGAAGCAATTAATTAAAAATTGGTCCGTGTATTTTATGGAAAAATTCCTCAAATAATTTTCACAAAAATAAACAAATTAATCAAACCCAACCCAAAAGTACGCAAAAATTTAATTCAACAACACATTTTAAAAATCCCAAGTAAAACCTCCATAAAACTTTTTCTCTAAAAAAAGAATATTAAGTTAGGTATTTGATGAAAATTTACTCAACCAACAGTAATTAAGAGCTTTTCTTTCTGCTTCTCTAATTAATTCGAAAAACTTTTTCGTTCAGCATCCTTCATTAAATATTAATCCGTCGTTCGCTTAATGTTGCCACATTTCTACTGTAAATCTCATTATCGCTTCTTAAGTTTTATTAATCCGATCAATACGTTCAACAGTCAACAGGAGAAAATCGATTGCATTTTTCTTAAGTCGACACATAGGCCATTTAGTGATGAAGACAACGTGTGCGTTCGATATTGAAGGTGTGAGAGACTTAGTTTGTGATGAAATAAACTATTTTAGTATAAAATTAAAATTTAATATTTTTTGCCCAAGTTTCAAACCCTTTGTTAATTTTTACATGCACCACAAACATTGTATCAAATACAGAAAAATTACATCACATTCGTAAAGTTAACAGACAAATTCACATTCTCAATCTAATATGAGAATTAATCTCGTAAACAGTCTGCGTAGTAGTTCCATTTAAGGTCGGGTATGAATCATTTTGAGAGTACCTACGAGAAAAGATTCTCTCTCAATTTGTTGGCAGACGTTGAACAATTTCTTGAAAATAATTTTTTAGCAGATCAAATCCGGGTACAATGAGTGAAGTCGGTAGGAAAATTTCACAAGAAAGAAGGTCTTTTATGGTCAATTTAGACACACCCACGAAACATTGTTTTATTAAGTGATTTTTACACTCAATAAAATTAATTGAATTTACTAAAAATATTCACGCACAAAAAATAAAATCACTTGAAATCGTGACCACATAAATTTTTTTCTTATGCAAGCTCCTGAACGCACATAAAATGTCTTAATTTACGTTCGACACTTCATAATAAAAAATTATCTTTTTAAATGCATTTCAAGCTGTTGAAAGCTCTTATCTTTGATTTATTGTTTGCCTCCGATGCTCAGCATCGCATTTAAGACTTTTTGAAACATTCACAAATTTTTTACGAGCTTTTTAAATCATAATGACACAGTCTGGTCACCAATGAGCCTTGAAGAAATTTACGAGATCGTTTCTTTCTCTCAAGCGAGCCATCTCATGCACCATCGACGCAGAGAATTTCAACAAACTTTTGTATTTAGGTCGGAACAATTGACATTTTGGAAAGTTTATAATTTGCGACCATCAAAAATATGAGAAGTGTCTCTGCAGATAATTTCACACATCTTGGTAGATCCTCAAAACACTCGAGACATTGCACAGCTTTTGAATGATAAACGAAGCTTGCGGCAAGTAAATTGGAGTGGCATTTGTGACATGAAATTATACTCATTGGATGGTGTTAATTAATTTCTGCTCCATTAGTACCTTTCCATTTTCACTCTCATGTGGTTGTGGAAAATTATACATTTTAAATTAAATCAAGGTGAGAGCTCGATGGTTCGCGTAATAAATTAGTGTCAATTTTCTTTTAAATTATTTAAACATTTTTAAAGGAAAATCTTGTTGAAATTTTAAATTTAAATTTCATTGGAATTTCCTCAAAAAGAGATTTAATTATGTGGAAAAACCCTCATCACTGAATATTACTCATAATGTGCGAAAAAAATATTATTTCGACAGTTCTAAGAAGAACCTTTCAAATCTGAATAAATTCATCTTTTTATCAACTTGTAGAAAAATATTTTTGATTATTGTTGAAAATAATTCAGTTTGTTTTTAACAATTTAAAAAAAATATATATTTTTCACTTTATTTTAAAGATTTCAAATTTTTAGATAAAAGAAATATTGGAATGCGCAAAAATTACAAAAAAAAATTAAGAAAATTAAGAAACTTAAATATTTCAATACATTTTTAGGATTCGAACCCTTAAATTCTGAATTTAAAAATTCTCAACATTTTTACATTTAAGAACTATTCAGCAGTATTTTAAATTAAATTCAAGCACACTTAAGCATCAAAACAAATTTTAATTAATTGGATTAATTTTAAATTTCCTTAATCAAATAATTACTTTATTACCTAAATTAATTTTTATTGCCACTCTTTTATATAAAACTCAAATATTTTTTTTCACAGTGGCGAAAAATTATCGCCGAAGAATAATAAATTTATTAAAGAGACGCTAACAAAAAAACTCTTTTTTTAACATTATAATGAAGCCAAGTCACGGAGGAGATGATTCCATTAAAAGCAAACCCAAATTTTCAATTATTTTCAATGTCATGCGTATGCACACAAGGAAATAGATTAACTTAAGACCACATTGGTAGTCTGCGACGTTGAGACGATCCCAAATCGATTAGATTTGATTATGAACATTCGATGATTTATCATTTAAATCTCTCACTCGATGATCAACTTACCAAAAGTGTCACTGCTGTGACGAGTTTCATATTTGCTTATTTTATATCTCACCAGACTTTAAAATATTTTTTTATGTAATGTTTTACAAACTCTCTTTAAAAAAAATTAAGAGATGACCTGCGTGAGATTTTAAACACAAAAAAATATTATTGCACAATTTTTCACTTCTTTTTTCCTTTGAGATCTGAACGCTCTGAATATTCTATTGCAACTGACTAAGAATCTGCATCACTGCCAGAACTTAAATGAGAAATTTTATTCGTCCCGCAAAACAACTGCACGAGTTGCATATAGAAAAAAAAGGAAAAAGAAAATTCTTTTCTTAATCCAATGAACTTTTCTTCTCTATTTGCAAACCATCAACTTAGAGTAGAACGTGCGGCAGAACGAGAAATTCAAAAGCACCGTGTGTACTCGCTCGTTTAAGATGTTGCCGTTACAAACGCGAAAATGACAATGGAGAGAACCCGAAAATGAAAAATATCTAATATGATGATGATTTGAGCACAGCTCATCTCTAATGTATTTATGTATCTCTCAATAGACGATCAGTTTACTCACTTCATCGCTCACACTCACACCTCGTGCTCACATTTTAGTTGTTACCTGATTGAAATCGATTTTTTTCTGCTAGCAGGGGATAGACAAGTTTGGAGTAATTTTGAATAGTATTTTTAATTGAATGATTTTTAATTTTTTAACAGTTTCTTATCCTTGATTTTTTTCTCCTCTCTCTAACGAATCATGTTGCGAAAAAATTAAACGTCGCATGATTTTTTGTCCTAACCTTTGTCTACATCTTCTCTTAAACTGCTGCCTGATTACTACCTCGATCTCTTTTACTTTCTGCCTGCTATACAAGCTGCTGCTGCTAATTGAGAGAGGCCCAATGTCAACACACAATACACAAATAATATGCATGTTGAAGTTTATATTGCATTCGTACACATTCGCTGCATGTATGCAAATAAAATATCCATTTTCGGTCTTCATAAAGAGGAAAATTTTTTGCTTCGGATTTTATTTATTATGACCATTCTTCTTGCGAGAACAGTGAGAGAGAAAAGACTTTATTAACCATATTAAGAATGGTCTGAATAATGTCACCGATAAATGGTGAATGGGAATTTTTAGAATAGTGAATTTATTTATTTCATTGTGAAAAAAATATGCACAAAAATTTCAATAGGAATAAAAAGTTTTTTACGTTTAAAAATTAAGAAATTGTGACATAAATTTTCAAACATTCGTGTCTTTAAACCATAAAACAAAAGACCAATCATCTCACATGGTACAACATAATAAAATGCGTGAACTGAGAAGACATCACGAAAACAGAAAACACAGTTCGAATTGTCATTGATCTCGAAATAAACGTTTTAAATCCAATGCAAGGTAAAAATTAGTTTATCTGTAAATTTAAAACAAGATGGGTCTGCAAACGGCGTTGCCATTTCCAATAGCTCCGCATAGATTAGTACCCTACTCCGTTGCAATGGGCATTAGTGGCATTAGATTCCTGATGCAATGACGAGTTCAACGACATACATGAAGCCATAGTTCTGAAAAGTGGACATTAGTGGCACTCCTGGCCGACTATGATGGACATTCCTCAAAATACGTCAATGTCAATCGATTCCTGATGCAATGACGAGTTCAACGACATACATGAAGCCATAGTTCTGAAAAAATGGATATTAGTGGCACTCGTGGCCGACCATGATGGACATTCCTCAAAAATCGTCAATGTCAATCGATTCCTGATGCAATTATGAGTTCAACGATACCCATGAAGCCATAGTTCTGAAAAATGGACATTAGTGGCACTCCAGGCCGGCCATGATAGACACTCCTCAAAAATCATCAATGCCAATCGATTCCTGGTCAAATTACGAGTTCAACGATACCCATGAAGCCATAGTTCTGAAAAATGGACATTAGTGGCACTCCAGGCCGGCCATGATGGACACTCCTCAAAAATCGTCAATGCCAATCGATTCCTGATGCAATTACGAGTTCAACGATACCCATGAAGCCATATAAAAGAAAATTTGTATGAAAAAGGACATTTTTGCACTCAGGGACGGTCCTTGGAGGGTCGTACCTCAAAACTAAATACTTCTTGCACAACTAGAGCCAAAACCTGATATTTAGCCACAAACCCGAGTCAAATCCAACCAGCCGTTCTTGAGATACGGCGTTCACTAAGATCGTAAGAAAGTGAGAAAGTGAGAAAGTGAGAAAGTGAGAAAGTGAGAAAGTAAGAAAGTAAGATGACTTAAATGGCTCTAACTCCTCGTAGGATCAACCGATTTCAAATCTGTTTTCGCCAGTTTGTAGGGTTTGGCTAGGCCTATCATTTGAGTATATGTTTTGATATTGCACAATGTAATGTCTTGGCACTAGGGGCCGAAAACAGGTTTTGGAAAAATCCAAAATTAATATATAGCGGAGCTATAAAATTTGAACTCAATTAATTTTTACCAACCTAAAATTTTATGCTAAAAACTAAAATTCAAAATATGAAATATGAAATTTTGCGCCCCTTGCCAAAGAAGAAAAATGAACTATCAAAACCTTCATTTCTCGATAAATTATTTATTGGCATGGCAATTGTGGTGTGTGAACTTTAACATGAAAAAGCAACAAGCCACTTCTTCGTTGTACACAAGAATTTCTTATCTCTTGTTTTGTTTTGTGCGTACATAAAAATCAATTTCACTCTTTTTTAAATGCAATTCATTTAATTCCGATTAAAAGGAATTTCTCTATTCGCTATTCATCGGCACTGTTTGCGATTTGTAGACGGAATATAAATTGTAAGCTCACGAACATATCGAGAAGGATGAATGATATATTAGTTCAATTCTAAATAAGATATTCATGCTGGAAATATTATTTTTTTTATTTATTTATTGCAGTAATCTCCTGAGGATTCCTTAAGGTATTGTGTTGTGGCTAAGAATGAAGCATGGGGTGGAGATGGAGGTGGAGAGAAGGCAGAGTTAAAAATAATTGGATTAAAGTTATAACTTTCGTTATTATGTGTGAGTTTAGACTTAAGATGGCAAATGAGCTTACAACAAATAAAAAGGGGTGTGAACCTTGGGAGTTATATTGTGAAGTCAAATTTCGATAAAATTCCAAACAAAATAAAAATTTAACGATGACATTAAAAATTAAAAACCAGAGTTTCAAACACCTCGTTAAAATGACTACTCATGACCACAATGCGATGATTTTAATCTCATTTCAATCCATAAATCTTTTACTCCATGAAATCTCAAGGAAGAAAAATTTCCTTCGCAGGCCTAGAAATGGTAACCACACACGAATTTTTTCGCAGCTTTGATCTCAATAGAAACGCCTTTGATGTCATTTGTCTCTCTCTGAAGCCACACACTAACCCATGACAAATGATCATAGATTTGATGTGGCACATAATGACATGACGATTGCATCTGAATAGCGTTTATGTATTAAACGGGATTTCATCTCGATTGCACTCAACGTCCTTGTAAATACGCAATGCCGTCCAGTGGCTGCGGGAAAGTAAGAAATCATTTGTCAGAATGATAAAATATCTCCAAGCGATGATATGCTGTGAATGTGCATCCAGAGGTGTCACATTGATGAGAATATTAAATCATTGCTTGCACCTAATCCATGTCAACGGCAGCATTAAGTTCTTTAATGGAAAATCATATTTTTCTAGCTCAATTGCTTCCTGCCTTGATTGCTGAAGCCTTACGGTTTCCTTCGCGTGACGAATTATAATGAATTTTTCTCAACTTTGTCTCGTTTGACTTTAAGTGTTGTGATTCATAAGCATCACGAATCGAGAGCATTTTACGCCTCGAGCAAATCATGCGAGAAATTTGTCCACGTGGTCAATTTTACTGTTATAAAATTTATTTCCTGAAAGCACTTTAAATCAGGAGAAAATCTTAATCATGGTCAAATGATGTAATGATGAGAATTTATTGAGGATTGAATGCGATTAATTATATCGTGATGGGATTGAAACTTGTTAGAATAACAAATTACTCTATTTGAAGTTGGACATGGATAAAATCACCTTTGGATGGAGTGAGGAATATTTTTGTAATTAAAAAAATTCAATATATTTTTTAAACCCTTTATCTGAAAATTCCAAAATTTTGATACTAATTTAATTAAATTAATAAACTCAATTAAATTTCACCTCATCACCATCGATACAGTTCTCTCACTTTTCCATATTTGGATCTGACATTTTCATATAATTAAGCTTAATTTACATTGCATCTCCTGAGAGCGGTAATTGCAACAAAATATTAATCAAGTCAAGTGTGATGATTTAATTGATAAAGTGCAATAAATCTCAGCCCACTCGTACATACAATAGCTCCTTCTCTTTCGGAATTGTGGGTTCATTGAATAAGTATAGCTGCACTGTGCGTAGTACGCAAATTTTCATAATTAATTGCAATTTATAACTTGCATGTTAATTGATTCTCATTGGCAATAACTTTTTTTTCGCTCATTCCACCCTTGGCAGATTATGATGAATGCGATTACGTCAATTATTTCCTACCACATTAATAAACCTTGTTATCGATGACAGGCGGTAGGAGCAGGAATAAAAGTTGGAGAGTTAACGAAAAAAAAGAGATTTCTTCTTATGCTCGGCAGTGCGCGTACAGCAATAAGTCGACAAAGACATTCTGTGAATAAACAAACCTTCAAAAGCAAGTGTGAGAGCATAGAGAACGAGTTTATGGACAATAATTCATACGAAAAAAGAGAGAAGAAAAAATAATTTTACAAGCCAATGTGTCAGAACCCCCACAGAATGGTTAACTGCTAATTGTGAAGAAAAATAACGAATTCTTATTTGAAAGAAATTATTTCGAAGAAAAAAGTAAATTAATTGGAATGCATTTATCACTTTTTACGGTAAAAATTCCGATTGAGATTCGTTCTTCGTGACTATGTGCATGCACCCACTTTAAAAGTGTCACTGTTATCGTTAAATTAGATTCGTTTTATTTTAATCGAAAAAGTCATTTAAAAAGACACCCACGAATAGTGAAGATGCAACATTTTATGTAAGAAACTTTTCTACTTTGTAATTGAAAGCGTTTTAAAATTAAAATTTTAAACTATCCTCAATTTGATTCAAAATCAATAATTCGACAGCCTAAAATTTTCGCACGAAATAAATTCAATATGAAAATGAATCCGCTTATAGATTGAGCACATAATAAAACCACCCACTGTATAAAGGCCTCAAGAGCATTTCAATTATCATATTTGACAGTCACAAGTGCATCAAATTAATGGAGTGGAAAACGAGCTGGGGCAATAGAGTGGCATGTGAATAGGTAAAGTCAAAACCTGGACAGAAACACTCTGCATGTAAAATATGTCGATTATGTTGTGCTTGCTCTCATTTTCTTGAGCATACGAAAAGTGATAAAAATCTTCGGATGCATAAAATTCATTTCCTTGCTGTTGGTAATTGGTTTACGAGAGAGGACGTCAAGGGATGAGAATTTAATCTTTATGAGATTTTTTAAAAATTTATGACGAAATTAAAATGATTTTCTGTTACCATTCTAAATTATGTGTCATTGTCTTAATATTAAAAACCCAAATTATTTTAAAATAAAAAATTCCATTCCTAATTTTAGCTTGTGTCACTGTCGAAGGCTCTTATTTCTCTCTATTGCAGAAAAGTAACATTGATTATTGATACAAAAGCGAACATGAAGAAAAATGTGCATGAAATAAAAAGTTATTATTATTTCTTCCGAAGAAATGGAAAATATAGTCTCGAGTCGTTGCTCTAACGATGAGAAAAATCAAGAAAGTTCTTTTCTCACCTCTATGGTGGCTCTCATAGGTGGATGTTAATTAAAGAAATCTCTGCGTAGGAATTGTACGATTAAGATAATGACTCGAGGATTATGCTTCAAAATGACCGCGCATTGGCACAATAATAGCAGAGAATGTTAGGGTTCATTAATTGAAATCTCTATTCAGCTTTCAAAAAAAAATTCCTTTAAATAATTGCTCGAGTCAACGCAAATGGATTCGAGAGTCATTCCTAGATTCTACAGTTTAATTTATTTGAGCTTTGCATGCAATTTTAAATCTAGTAAATTAAATCCGTTAAATTTTTGAAAATTATTTTCAAGTTGAAGCTTAAAAATTATTTAATAAAATTTCAATAAATTTCCAAATTTAAACTCAAAAGCTCTTAAATGTTCCTGGAATATTTTAAATCTTCACCACTGACGTCAATTTTAATCGCTTAAATTATTATGTCCAATTCAAGCAATAAATTACTTAAAGACTATAATCACTTACCACAATAGACTCAAGCTTGCAAAATATTTTAATTGAATTTATTGATCCTTCAGACCTAGGCATCAAGATGTTGAGCACAACAATGACAAAACTTCCTCAGACTTCCAGACAATGTCTATTCTTAGCATTTGCGTGATTCACCTGCAATAACTTTTCATTGTGCCGGCCTATCATCGACTTCAATAAATTCACTTTCCCCTTTTATTTGCTATTTATGCATGGTTATTGCGGTAGATCTCTTTAAAAGGTAACTTCGAGAGACATAAAATACTTTGATTGTCTCATTTTGTACAAATAAATGGTTTATAAAATAAAGAGGAGAGAAAATAGTTTTATGTTAATTGAGATCGATGAAAATAATTTAAAATATTTTAGTTATAGAATGAAAGATATTAAAATTTTTAAAATTCCATGATCAAGGTTAAAAAACTTCAAACATAGAAAAATTGCAACACTTAAGAATCCAGCAGAAATCTCATTTGCATATTTCATACTTTATTCCTAGTCATTCGCAAATGATTAACATCATCGTCATATTCGTATATATTGAAGTATAACATAAAAGAGCAAAATGACTCAACATATAACAAAGTGGAAATGTATCGAGATTAAATTCATACAATTTCTCTCAGCAACGACATGCTGTTTCAAGTTCAAGTTCATGACATGGCGCATATATGTAGGTGTCAAGATTGCCTTTCTTACCTCTCTTGCTCCTACTGAGCGGTATTGAATTACATTGAAGATCACATGAAGAAGTGCGATGAGTGCAACATTGAAAAATATTTTAATTGATTTTTCTGTATTTTGACATGAAGCGGATGCAAAAACGAATTTTTTCAAAATTTATATTATTTTAAATTTTAGGAATCGAACCTTTTTATTTCTAATTTTTCTCACAAAGTATGAATTTTATTTTAGATTATTTTGAATAAATATAAATTGAATAAACTAAAATTAATAATTTTTAAAACAGATCATTGCAATTCTTTTAAGTCTCAATCACGTTTGTGTAAAAAAATCTCATTCTTTTCTGCATTGCGCATATAACACATCGTAAAGTGCTCATTTTATGCGGTAATGCATATTTTACGAGCTGATGTTACACTCTCAGAATAATCTCTGCTTTCTCCCAAGACAATTGTCCTCGCCATTTAGATCCGGAAGATGTGAGTGTGAGAAAAAAAGAGCAATAAAATTTTATGTTTCAGGAATTTCTGTAAAAATTAAATCTGAAATTAAATGTACAAAAAATCTTATCGAAAAAAAATCAGAATAAATCTTAAGAAGGAAGAATTAAAACAAATTTATCGCATTTAGCATGCGCTGCAAGCTGGAAGATATGTGACACACATTAAACGCCACTATAAACATCGCTACAGGAATATTAATGACATGATAGTCTTTGATTGATTACGAAATAAGTTGTAAAGTATAAATTTCATAAAACAGAAGTGATGACGTTGATTTCATCATTAACACTATCGACACAATTAATTATCGCTTTTTCTTGTCTTACTGATTGATGCTGAAATGAATACATTACAAGTGAACTGTAAAGTAGAAAATTAATGACTTGAGGAAGTTTTTAATTGTGTGGAGTTTTCATGCTCGCAGCATTCCTTTCATCTCATACATCACGCTGAATTATTTACGGTACAAGGATCACATGATGAAAACCGTTACGGTAGCTCATATTGACTTTATAATGAAGTTGAAGAGTTTAAAAACTTGAAGAGAAAAATATTCTTTTAAAATTAATTTCTGCACGTAATTTGAAAAGTTATCAATAAATCCAGTCAACGTTTAATTACAGTTATGGAAATCATTGAACTCTTTTTTAATCTCCCACTAAGTCATGCATTCAACCTTGCTCACAGCACAAAAAAATTAATTTTCCTCTCATATGTCTTCATTGTGGAAATTAAAGTCAATGACTTTTTCCATTCGTATATGCTGCACCATGTATTTAATGTTGGAATCCTGTAGGCAAAAATTTCCTGAATGACACAATCTCGCTTTACATTCCATGGTGTGAACTTCACTGAACTCCCTCCACAGTGGCCTACGGAGATGTTGATTGTATCGATTATTAATTCTTTTCTCTTAGCTTGTAATTCAAGTGCACATTAACAACTAAAGAAAAATAAAAGAAATATTATGAGAATTGTTAATGTAAGGTGTTATTAAATAATAAATCATGCAACTTGACAAAGCTAAAGGGTTCAAAATAATTCTATGTGCATTTTTTTCTTGAGCAATTATTTGCAGGAAAATTTAAAAAATAATTTTAAGAAAAAGAAAATTTTTCAAACTTCTTTTGAGTACCAAATTATTGCCTTTTTTCATCCCTTATTTATTGTCAAAGTTTTTTTTCACTTCAATATATTAAAAAAGTTTGATAAGCAGAAAAGTTTCACTCGAAATCGATTCGAAAGCTTTTTATATTTTGAACAATTTAAAAAATATTCAACCTCAAATTGTGTTACAGAATTTTTTACAACATAGGAAAAGTTCAAAAATATCTCAAAATTGCACGAAACGACGAAATGTTGCAATAAGTTTGTCGCTTGTGGGTAATTCGAAACAGTGTGCTTGACAAGTTGTAAGCAAGGAAGAGAAAGTTTCAAATTTACAAAAGGGAAATTTAGCTCGAAGGTTTTTATCATATGTGAATGCACACGACATATGTTTCAGACAGTCTTTCTTCACGGAGATAAATTTAATTTTTAAATTTATTTATTTTTGCAATTTAAGTTTTAAATGCGAAGCTTTTATTTAATCATCACCACAGGTGTTGCACTTTTAAATTTAAGACATTTTAATTCACTTTTTCCTCACCACTTTTTTTGTCAGATCCTTTTCATACTCTCAATGGATTCCCTCTCTCTTTTTATGCGAAAACTTTCCCGAAGAGCTTTTCAGAGCGTGATGTAAAAAGCAAACTTTTAATGAACATCTTCATAGTGAAAATTTTCTCTCGTTTTTGTTTCACTTCATTTGATTTGCCGCTGATTTCAGGCGAGACAAAAGTTGACGATGTCGATGAGAGCGGAGAGAGGAAAAGTAAAGATAAACTTTTTGCTTTTTCGCTCCGTTGCGCTTCGTTCGAAAGTTTTTTTTTCTAGGAGATTGATTAAATTTTCTTAAATTGTTCCTCAATAAAATTTAACCAGAATTAAATTATTAAACTTTCTTAAAAATGAAACTCGAAAGATGATTTATTAAATTTAAAGGTCAAACTTCGGTGCGATTATTGCCATTCCTCACATCTCACTTGGGACCATGAATATTCACGCAATAAAGCGAAAATAAAGAGCTTTCTCGATTATATTAAATCTTCTTCAAGAGTGAAAGCTACGTGATGGAAATAGAACTTTTTCCCCTCGCATATAACGAAGATATTTTGTGCGTAAATAAAACTCTAAAAATAGAGCTCGAGATGATGACGCAAGGAAGCGAAATTGTGCAAATTTCACATATTAAGATAATTTTTTTAAGAATGTGGAATTAAAATAAAAATTTTATCCATTTCTTTAAAGAACAAAACACAAGATTCAATCTACCTTAATAATTAATTTTTTTTGACATTTTTATTAAAAATCTTTAGCTATACTTTCAATCCATTTTGCGTAAGGCGCGACATCTTCAAATAAAATGGGTTTAATATCACATATTTCAATGTTACTAGTTACATGACGAAAAATGCTAAAACCTCGAAAGAACCAGACGTCATTATATTTAACTAGTAACACGTCATCTTCATGGCATGGATTTCCTACTTCACTTCCTATCGCGCAGAATGTTTTTGATTTTTTAATAAAATCTTGTTCAGTTGAATAAGGAAATGCTGAATTACAATCAGTTTCATTCACAAGAGTTACACGTGTATATTTCCTTATGTTACTCTTTTTACCATTCTCATCATTTCCATAGCCAACAACATACATTGGTGAATTCTTAATAACCTCAGTATCACTTCCGAAATTCCAAACACAAACTGGTCGAATGAAATCATTAAATTCGATTGCAAACTTGAGAGTTAAAACGGCAAAATTAATTGTTGAATGTTTGTCTCGTTGATGATAGACTTTAGAATCGGGATGTAAGTCAATTTTTGATGGTATTGTTGCAATAGAAAAGTCATCATTTGGCTGTATTTTACCAAAATATACTCGAACTTTTCTCAAATCTGTCTTAGGAACCCACTTTTCTATTTTATTATCCCAATCTCGAACAGCACTTGCTGCAACAATGACATGATTGTGACTTATCAAAACTCCAGTTGCTCGTGAACTTCCTTCAATTAAAGCCATCCATGGAAATTTCTCGCGAGTTGATGTGAATCCGTTTTGAATGAGTCCTGAAGAGAAAACTGCTCCACATTCCATCTCATCTTCATCAATTTTCAAAAATTTTATCCACTTCTTAAACTTTAGGGCGTCCGTGTAAATAGAAAAACTTTCACACTTTTGATTTTTCGAAGCAGAAACAATTCCACGAAGGTAATAAGAACCATCATAGTAAACCATTAATCCACTACCACTGTCTCCTTTACAAGCTCCGTTTTCTCCACAAAATGTTCTTGACGATGATAATTTGGCAAGTTCAAAATCTTCTGCAAAGCATTCTTCTTGACTATAAATTTTAATGTTACGTTGCTTTGGAGTTTTTTCAGGAGTGACCGAAAGTGGGTCAGAAAGTCCGTATCCAACGATTTTGCCTTCTGTTGGTGGAATATTTAGAGTGTTCCACAGACAGATTGGTTGAATATACTTATTGAAATTTATCTTATTTTCTAACTCTAACTGCGCTATATCAGCATCAAAGATTTGCGAATCAGGATTCCAATGTGGATGAACATGAATATTTTTAACTGCTTTAACTTCTCTTCCAAGCTGTGATATATCGTCTAAATCATGGACACCGAGGTATACACGAAAATCAGAAGGATGAAAAATCCTATTTGAAGGATTGTGTGATGTTTTTGGCTTAAAAACGTGAGCCGCTGTCAGTTTAAAAAATTATTTTTAATTCTTAAAAATTAAATTTCATACCAGAAAGGACGTGAGTTTCTGAAATGACGACTGCACCACCATTGTATACAAATTCAAACTTGTCATTCTGATTTGGTTTTTTTAAAAAAATTGCTGCAATCCTATGAAGATCTCATTTAAATTCAATAATTTAAAGAAATTATTTTACCATGGATATTCATTTCGATGTATAGGAACTCCATTAAGTACAGTTTCGATTCCATTTTGAGCTTTGCCGCAATTTTGTACAGTTGAATTAACAAAACACGTAAAAGTTAAAATAAAACAAACTAAAAATATCTTCATGGCAGATCAAAATTTCAAAAACGACTGCGTAAGATTGAAATTATCATCAAAAGCAAACCTCAAACCTGGAGAACTGGTTTTACCTTTTAAAACTTGTTAAAATTCATATTGCATAATTTTTAGCAAAACCTGCCAAGGGTGGTCATATTTTTGTATATTAATGACGCACTTTGTAAGTAAAACTCAACTAACTTCTATCAATCATGTCAATTTATTTACCGAAAAATCATTCACGAAAAAAACTTTTCCTTTGAGAGCATTGAAATGATTGATTTATGGAAAGTTTATGGAATAATCGAATACTTTACGATCCCTATTCATCAAAACGTGAGGAAATAAATTTTTCCATCACCTTTATTGTTTCCAAAGCGGTAAAATATGTTTTGACACAGCGCGACATATTTTTATGCGCGAAAAATATCACAACGTTGTTGATTGAACATTTCTCTATCCTCAAGGGAGCGCAATAAAAAAATTTAATAACATTTTCAGATCAAAAATTTTTTCGCCCTCGCTCAAACATTTTTAAGAACTCGAATCAGGAAAATAATTAAGATTAAACTTTTCTGGCTCGGAATCAACAACATTGTTGACACAACAGTTAACTTCTTCTTCATTAATTTTTCACAGCGTCAACGATGAATGAAGACGGCAATTAAAGCGTCGCACTCACACGTTGTTTATACCTCTCGCCTTGTCATGACGTACAGAACTAATTCATTATGAATGTCTGAAAATAAATTATGCTTGTAGAAGTGACTGTAAAGCACTTTATAATTAAAATTTATTAAAAAAAGACAAACAAGAAGCTTTATGAGTGTAATTTAGTCAGTAAAGTGTAAAAATGAGTGGCAATTTTTGTCATTACTTAATTAAATGGTTTAATTTTTTAAACGGAGCAAAAAATATAATATCATTAAGTAATTATTTAAAATCTTCTATAATTGAAAAAGAAAAACTTTTTACTCATTAATTAAGAAAAGCTCTAAATTGTTCAACCCATTTGTGACTCCCGGTCATGCATCATCAAGCATATCCTGCTTTCATTTGCTAAAATCACGCTTCATTAAACAAGAAATTAATTTGTTATTCTACTCGAGTTCTTCTTCTGAATACATTCAAACATCACTGAAGAGCTTTTGCGGGTTTTTCGTGAGTAAGAAAGAAATTTCCGTCAGACAGAAACTTTTAAGAAAAATTAATTTTTTAGCATATTTTCTTAGTGACACGGCTCCGTTTAATGGGATTTGAATTGAAATTTTTAAGTGCTTTTTGATGTAGCCATTCAAAATTGCTTAATGTGCTCAGAATTTTGTATAATGAGGCAGTGGCAACATATTTTTCCATAATAAATGTGCTTAGACGAGAGTGAGAAAGAAAGATTAGGTGGAAAATAGAGGCAGATCATGGTAATGAGGGCAATATTAGGTGTAGCATTTTTTTATGGCCGGTCGTTGAGTGAAATTTAATTTTTCTCTACTCTCAGCGAAAATTTATCGCGAGATATTTTTCATGGACATTTCTTAATTTAATTTCAAGCAAAGTCATTTCACTCCATCCGTCTTGTGCGGCAACACACGATGGTGCATGTAATGGCAAGCGATAAATCTAAATCTTCCAAATCGGATTTGACTTCTGAAAGCTCTTTTTTTAAAAAGAAAAATAAACATTTTATCAGAAGCTCATACACACATTGCACATGTCAATTAAATTAAATGATTTTGATTTATAACCTCAATAGTCAGAAATGGGATTTCTCTCTCTTTACCAAATCCCATTTTTCATGTACGTGAAGTGCTTCTGAAAGTTTAATCTGGAAAATGTATTTGGAGAAAATTGAATAAAAATGTTGGTTTTTGTGGGAATTGAAGTTGCTAAAAAGCATCCAGTCAGTGCTTAAAATTTCCATCAAAAATATTTTTAAAACTTTTTTATTTCATCAATGAATAAAAAAATCAATCAAAATATTTTTAGAGTTGAGGGTGCAAATCCGCATTTGCGTGATTTTATTTATCACTTATTCACACCACCGACCTGCATTTCACACTCTGATAAAACCACTCGCCAAATAAATTTTGATATTTCAAATTAAAATAACAACCGAGATCCATTTTGATTTAGGAAGATGGAGTTAACGTTATAATAAACTCGTGAGTGAGATTACTGTTACGATGATGATGATATTTATGATATTTTAGCACTATTATATTGTCATCGTGTCCGTATTCTGAGATTTATTCTTCATGTCCTCATTAATAATGCAGCATGAGTATAAAACTTACAACGGTATGAGAATTTCTAATGAATGATTCAACGCCACATCGCTCCGCATGACAATGAATATTTTACATCACAAAATATGAACTGCACAAAGGTTATTATGTCACGAGATTTACTGATCCTTACCTGGTGTGCGCAACAAGTCTTACATGGTCATTAACGCAACAACTTGCAATTTAAAGCAACAATATTGCATTGAACAATGAACACCATTGTATCCACTTTAGATTAAAGCCAGAGATTATGCAATTGAAATTGAGAGAAAAGTGTTTTTGATATCAAAATCAATTCATCACTGGAGAGAGTCATTTATCAACATGATTGAGAATATCCTATGAAATAAATTAATTGGATTTTTCCCATTAGTAATTGATATTGGGTTGTGTCCAGATGATCAAAGGGATGAGAACTCTATAAAATTGTAAAGATTTTTAAAGATGACTGAAAATTTTTAAAATTTGCCATAAAATTGTCAAATGCATGCAAATAAATAAATTTGATCCACAAACGAGTGAACGACACATAAATCATAAGCACCCATACACGTTTCGAGATTAAAGGATTCACTTTATTGATTTTCTTAACAAGCTCGTTATGTATTGACTTTTGCGCTGTGTGCACAGTTACGCTTAACAACGGAGCAAATTCTGCATTGAAATGTTAAATAAATGCTTACAAATCAATTTTGTGTTTGAGAGAAATTTAGGATGCATCAACTTGCAGTATTTGAATTTATTTAAGCTTTTTGATGAGCTTTTATATAAAATATTCAAAATAATAAATTCTAATCATATTTAGCCGCCGCAAATTGATCTAATTTTCGTATGAAATATTGAAAAATGAGCAAGATCACAAAGGACATTCCAACCGGTACAATTGAAGCTTTAATCCATCCCTTGAGATTGTACATATTGTCAGCAATGTAGTATGGATTGTCAAGCTTTAATTCACCGCATGAGTTGATATAAACTGCCTCAGTTGGTTCATCTTAAAGAACAAATTGTTCGAGAATAAAACTTGACCCAAAATAAAGTGAATTTCTTACCGTCGGTCGTCGTCTTGACTCGCTCGACTAAATGAAGAAATTCCTGTCCATTTACTACCTTTCCAAATACTATGTGTTTGCCATCGAGCCATGGGGTTGTAACAGTTGTGATGTAAAATTGGCAGCCATTAGAATCGGGCCCATGATTTGCCATGCCTATGTAACCGGGAGCGGTGTGATTTATTGTGAGATTTTCATCTTCGAAATGCTTTCCATATATCGACACCGATCCGGCACCATCGCCTTTAAGTATGTCACCGCCTTGTATCATGAATTTATAAATGACACGATGAAAACGAGTTCCATTATAGGATAATCCATCAATTCCTTGCGTGCAAATCTGACGGAAATTCTCGACAGTTTTCGGTGCGTAATCTTCAAATAATCCCAACACAATTCGCCCTGCAAAATTGTCACCATGGCTTACATCAAGGTAAAATTCTGCTGTTACTTTATGCTCATTGCAATGCTGGAAGAAAAAGTTTTCGAGAAAAGTTCTTTTTAAATTAAATTCATCGAGGGACGACATTTGAAAATTTTAAATTTCTGCACAATCTTTAACATAAAAAAAATGTTTAAAACTCACAACTGCAGTGGAAAGTAAAATAATCGTGAGAACTGCTGTCTTTCCTTTCATTTTTTTGAAACTTTACTGAAAAACTGTTTAAGAGCAATTTATTTTCACTGCTTTTTTTCTCGAGAATCCTTTCAAGTTGAATGAAACAAATTAAGTCAACAACTCGTTGAGAGCTGTAGTAAGGAAGGATGTGAAAATTGAATTATCGCCTAGGAACATCTACTTCCACTGCCACCCCTGAAAATGACAAGCGATTGACACGTAGAGCTTCAAAAATCAATTTCGTGCTATCGATGCAAAAGAGAGCGATGGCTTGGCAATATTACATGTGAAATACATTCATTAAATATAATTAAATTGCCTCTCGGGACTGATTGCGAAATATTAATGTGAAAAGTTGAAATCGTGCTCATAAATTATGAAATTACCTCTTTTTTTGTGAATATGCTGAATGAAAGTTAATTTTTGAATATTGGCGAGGGAAATTCGATGAATTTTGTAGTTAAATATTTTAATTTTCCTGAAAACTGAGTGATTAAAATTACCATCCGCTAAAATTCAAATAAACTAATTCAGTCACTAATTTTCTAACATCCGTAACTCAATTCAAACTCAACCACGCAAAAGTTACACAACCAACTAAAATTATTTTCTGACAAATTTTCATCACCACAGTGCATTAAAAATTCAAACGAAATAGGTCAAAATAAACTTCAAAAATGCAATTTTAATTCCATGAATTATTCAGAGAAAAAAAATAAAAACTTTTTTCTCTTTTTATTAGTGCTGCCTATAAAAACGTCCATCAGAATGCGAAAAATAAAATAAAAATCGAATAAACTTTTTCATCTCGATATGCAAAAAAAAGGAATCCCAGAACTACGGTCGACCAACTTTGCAACCATAAACTCTCGCATACTGTTGAGTGTATAATAAATTGCATGTTGCCGCATTATTTTCGTACGTCATCTCAGGCACTAGAAAATAGAGAAAATACAGTAACATTGTTAGGAGAATTGAAATTTGTTTTGTGCTGTGTACGTTTATCGCAAAAGGATGAGAGAGCAATTTACCTTTATGCTCGGGATTGATGGAGACTTTCAGCGTATAGTCACCAATCTCAATTTCTGTTATATCGATCCATTGACAGTCGATGTTGTATTTGTAGATGTCATAGCAGCCCACAGAAATGCCTGCGATTGTTTGAGTTTTAATTAAAATTTTCTGTGATGTCAATGCTTTGAAATTGAAAGCTTTTTTCTATTTTTAAACTCGTTAATAATTTTGTTATAAAAAAATAAGAAAAATTAAATTCAAATCCCACATCCTCAAAGCTCACCTTGATCTCCATAATTAGCACAAGCATATCGTGGTTCAACACCCTCGAGACACTGATTGTCTTCGAGACAAAACGAAGCTTTATGTCCCTCTGCAACTTTCTCACCTCGGTCGTTTATGATGTCGAACGTAGCAAAAACTTCCATCGAGTGGTAATGCCTTTAAACCCAGAAAACAACAAAAGGAAAATAAAGTTTTTCTCTTTATCTTAAATTGCTCGTGTTCTCACTCACATGTGACATAAGTGGAATTCCCACAAGTTTTTCGGAATATGCGGTCGGAAATCTTCGGTGCCATTATTGAGAACTTTTGCCGTAAACTTGAGCAATCGTCGAGTCTCAATATGCCAGCTTGGATTCTCCTTTTGTATCTCGTAAGCCTCCGATGCGACGCAATTTTCCTCCATGGCACAGGTTAAAAAATAAAGAGGTCGATCTTCTAAATGCGCCGTCACCTCCAACTCTTTCTCATCAATAACCAAATCGGCCATTTTTCTCACGCACGAAACACCTGCCACGTGATGTGTATTGTCGTGACATTTTGTGGACCTTCCGAAACCATCAAATTTGCATTCGGCCAGCTCGCTCTCATTTCCAATACACTCGGTGCCGCTTAATAAAACATTCGTTCCATTAGACCCTCCGAAAAAGTCGGTTTGGTAGGCTTCGTTTGCGTAACCCAAATTCAGTTGCTTGCATATTACATTCGCCTCAATTAATGACCATCCGTCCGCACAAATGTCACCCCACACTCCTCGACTACCAAATCTCACTTCGACTCGTCCCTCTTCCGGAGCTCTGCCACCAGATAACCTTAGTTGTAAGGGTTCGTTTGACTTGTACTCGATTTTTTGGGGTTTTGTTTTGAGTTCAACTGTCACGATCGAAATGGTTTCGTTCTTGTTGACCTTTTAATTGAGTTAAATGAATTTGTTGATATTTCAAAAATTCCAAACAAAATATTTTACCTTACAAACGACTCCAGCCGCCTCAGAGTGATCGCAATCACTTTCACCCCATCCATCGAAGCGACATTCCGAAAGTTCCTTCTCTCTTCCATTGCAATATAAATTATCCATCCAGTATTTTCTTCTCGCATGACCGAATGCACCGCTATGCGTCGCCTTTCCACCCATCTCGAAGCCCAATTGGCGACAAACAACTTCCACTTCATACTTATCCCATTCATCATCACAAATATTTCCCCATCTACCGTCGTGGAAAATTTCTACATTGCCTTCGTTATCGCTCTGCCCTCCGACGAGCCTAATTGCACCTTCCTCCTTCTTTAAGTGCTTGAAATGCTTGCGAACTAATTTCTGTCTGATTGCCGATGGCCCATCCACCTCGGCAGAAGATAGTTGTTCCGACAGTATGTACGTGATTAAAATAGATAGAACCAAATGACTCGAATTCATTTTATGGCTTTTTGCCTTCTATCTCACACTCTCTCGAGAGACTTCTTAACTTGATGGCAACTGAAAGGAGAATGAGGGAAATTTTTTGGATGAAATTCTAATGAGAGTTTCTCGAAAATGTAAGTGATGACCTCATAAACGACTTTTTGGATGTGGTCATGAAAATCATATGGCAGGGCAATTAAAATGTCTTACGACTATTTTTGAGATTTGAGTTTTGTGGAGCAGACAACACTGAGAGAAAAAATTTGATATTTTTGGTGGAAAATTTAAATTTACAAATTTTTTAAAAAAGTCTAAAATGTTTTAGAAAAAATTTAAAAATTAATTTTTTCACAATTAAAAATCTTACAAGACAGACTAACCCAATTAAAAGTCAACAACAAAGTTTTTAAACATCTGGAAACTCAATTTACAAACTTCCATTTTCAGCTAGAAACTATCAAAGTGCGGGGAGTCACGTACGTGACATTGATCGAGTAGACATAAAAATTTTAAAACCAAACATACATCGGAAGAGATGACACATTGTCGTCGTGTTGATTTTTGGGATTTTCTTCTCATAAATATGGGAAATATTTTCCAATTTTCGGTAGTTGCGGTGCAACGACACATTAACATTTCATCAGTGACCGCAAAATTCGAGTTAAATATTTATGCATAGAGTTTTAATGTATGCATGTGTGCATTGTTTAAGCTCTATATTGATTTCCCAATAGAGCTTTTAGCAGTCGACAAAAATATCTTACGGATTTTTGGCAATTTTTCATCCGCCGTACTCACAAAAGTTGACCTGAATATGAAAGACAAAAAATCGATAAGTCCTTGAGATAAAATCAGAAAAAGGAAATTTTTTCAAACAGATTTTTATTTTATTCATTCAATCATCAGATTACAGAATTCTGGATGTCATGTTTCATCAATAATAATTAACCTTTTTTTCTTTGGTAAAACCCTTTTTTTGTGAATCAATACTTTTAGGGTAGTTCAGCTACAAACTTTTTATTGATTAGTCATTAAGATATAATCATCTAGCCTTAATCCTAAGTATTTCGGATCTAAAACAACTAATTCCATCATCTTATTATGTGTTCGTCTGTTTTTGTCCCTCTCTCTTTCTCATCGCATCCTTGTCATGTGCGAAATTTATCTCGTCTTCGTGTTCTGGAATTAGAATTTTGGGTTCCTGCAATTTTCTCCATCGATATTAATTTAGACTTTTATTTCCCTATCGTCTCGTCTTTCCCAAAAAATAATGTTGAGATGTGGGATGTTCCGAGTTGAAATTGGGTGAGTTTTAAAAAAAATAATTAAAAGCTCTCATTAAAGCTTTTCAAAAGCTCTCTCGAAAAACTTTTAATGTTCTCATCTCATTTCTACTCCGACTCACCCAATATTGAAATATATGTTCGGTAAATTGGGAATTTTGTATGCTATGCAGCACAGAAATCAATTTATTGATCAATGATTTAGCATTTTTTCTCATAGCTGAAAAAGCACAACACGATATGCTTCCGAGAGCGAGCGAGAGAAAAATAAGAAATGAACGAGGAAATTTTTCTTTTTCATACCACAACCATTTTTCTATTTACATTTTTTTTTATTTCAACATCGGCGGCTGCTCTCAATGCTTTACTGCTCGCTTTTATTCACTGTGGCTTTAAATCTCTTCTCGACCTTTTTCCCTCTCGTGCCTTTCAATTTGCAAATTCGTTGCTCACAAAGAGCAACAGTGAAAATTATATGCACAGCATTTCTAAATTGATATTAATTTTTTGGGAGAGAATTTTCTCGCTAGCCAACAATTTACTTTCTCTTTGTGCAATTTGAAACAGAAAAAAAAGCTAAATAACAAAACCTCGAGGGAAGTGTGAATAATTGAAAAGAAAAGAGCTTTTTTATGTTCTTCTTCGCACATTTTCTCTCTCTCTTTTTTTCGAGGAAACTGTAGGACTGTCTTGAAACATTTTTTCATTCCCACGATTGCATTATTTCACTTAATGTTGAGCCCTCCATAAATTAACCGCATTACCCTCGGAAAATGAATGGCTAAGATTTTACCCGCACCCACTTTTCGTGCTTTAATTACAAACCCATGCGCAAATATTTTCTATTGGATTATTTTTAAACAGACATCAGCAAAATATTTAATTAGGTTTAATTGGCTTCAAGAAGAAAAAAATAAAATTTCTTCTGGCAATTTGTGCTCGGAAGTGAACAAGAAGAAAAGTGCTTTTCACGCAAATAGCGCTTTTCGTGTATAAATATTTAATGAGTGAAGATGGTAGAACAAGAAAGATAAGTCTGAGTGTGAAAAACAAGGAGCTTTGCAGATAATTTTTAGACATGACAGGGTGCTGAAGGGAGTGGTAACTAGGCGATAATAAAGCTAGATTTCATTTCCAGTTTCCACTCCCTTTTTCTGAAATATATTAAATTTTTTCCTTCGATTTCTTCACGCGCACATTTTCTCGTTAAATTTTCTTCTAAAACTTTTCTACTTGACGAAAATTAGATTCAGAGCTCAAATCGTCTTATTGATTTTTCGCAGTGCCTCTCTTACACATCTTAAACATAACAGCAATGAACATAACGGCAACGAAACACGAACCAGCTACGATGAGTGCCCATTTAACATTTGCGTACTCGTCATTTTCAGAATCGATTTCGTAGCCATGATGACGACAAAGCTCGGGAGATTCGTCATTAAGCAAATGTGCATTTTTCAAATTGAAAATTCCGTGCGTTTGAAGAGTTTCCTCTATATTCATTATGAGCGATTCCATGTTGTCGCCGGCACTCTTCGATGATGACATTGATGTTGCATTAGGGCAGTTTATGATGCCATTGCAGAGCAAGTGCTTTGGCAAACAAATGGATGGATTGCCTGGACAAACAAAGTCGCATGGACTCTTGTGCATTTGAGCACTCGAAATCGATCCATCGGAATTGCGTGGCAAATGTTGAAGCTCCGTCCAAACGAGCCGGAAAGCACTTTTGCCGGGGAAACGATTATCGCCGGTATATTGAACGATGACTGGCAACGACTCGTCAAAATTATCTCCAAGTTCTCCCGCTGATATGATTGGCAGATCTTTTGCTGCCGTCGCATTTTCCGGACACACAATAAAGCGTGGCTCGAGTCGTCCGGCAATGTAGACTTCAATTTTGCCCACTTCACAACTTCCATAAATACCAAATTTAGCCTTGTCGACGCTCAGCCATAAATCACGCTGCGAAGAGACTCGCAACTCCCAAATGCACTTTACAGTGTTTTTATTTGACGCTCCCGAAAGCGGAAGACCGAATGCATTTTTGTAGGGAAAAATGAGTTCGCCATCTGCTTTTGGGCCAAGATTTATTGGACCACATATTGGCGGATGAACAAACTCATAATTGGCAGTAAAGAGTGTGTTGGCATATTTGAAGTAGTGCTGTGTAGCATACTGTCCAAGTACCATCATCTCGAGATTCATCTGACTGTCGGACGAAATTATTCGCACTGGTCGGGGGATGTTATCGCAGAAGCACGCGAGACGTTGCTGCGTTTTATTCTTCTCCTCCCAAATGATGATTTTGTCGACACGTTCTTCGTGGCATCTGGTGCATGGCGCTACATTATAGGGAGACTCCTTGAACGATATCGAAATCATCTCAATTATGACACGTGCGAATGCCCTCTTATCGTTCACGAACTTATACTGGCAACGTAAATCACTCGTCGGTGCGATTCGTTTATAAATTAGGGTGTTTAATGGCGACCGTAAAATTCCATTGGGATGCTCCCATGCATAAAACACTTCGTCGCACAGCGTATTCGGTACGCCGCTTCCGAACTTTGTGTTGTTAAAGAAGTCATAATGTCCCCAATAGTAGAGAGAACTTCCACTGTATGATCCCGTTTTACTCACAAATCTTACAAACATTGAACGGCCAGTGCTGACGAAATCGACCTTTTCCAATGGCTTCGAGAATGTGTCACAGAATGTTTTGATAACACGCGATGGGTCTGGATAGTCGGCATCGTAAATTGTGAGTGACTCAGCACAATCACCATCAGCTTTAACTATTGGTGCTTCAATGCGATTTATGCGAAAACTTTTTTATGTTGTTGTTGTTTTGATTGTCAGCAAGAAAAATTTTTAGGATGGAGAGAAGAAAATAAAATAAAATTAAGTGATTGTAAAAATTAAATATAAAAAGTTACCTCGGGAAATAAAGTCTGACGATTTCATTTTCAATTCCTTGAATGTGATAATTGCATGATGTATTTGGCGGATACCAATGGGCGACACTCAAGAAAATTCCCTCCGAGGCACTTGTAAGTTTCAAGGCATTTGAACTGAGAAGCCAGTCGCAGGCTCCGTGCCTCTGTCCCGCCGACTCAACGTGTCCCGGCCAATTTCCCACATTAAAGTGAAAGCCAGTATTTAAGAGTGGACCTGCTGGCGATGACACAAACTCAACGTACATGTGTTGCGATGTTCCTGCATAGAGAAAATTCTGTAAAAATGTTCATGAAGTTGTGCTTAGCGGAAATTATACCAATAATGCTAAATGGAAATTTTCCCATGCCACAAAATTGTCCAATTATGGGAGCATTTTCATCGCGTCCGTCGTACACGGAAAGTGAATCGTAAGGACAGTGATCAAACCCAGATCCAATTTCCTTCATTGGACACGTTATGAGATTCTCGCACCTGTTGGAGGAAGAAGAAAATTTAGTATTTAAAATTATGTCGGAAAACTTGTTGCTCGGCGTGTTTGAGAAGCCTTAAAGTCATTTAAATTCGTCACTATAGAGTTTCTCCACCCATTTTTTCGCTTGACGACGTTAAGCAAATATAACGAAAGGTTGGATGAAAATTTTCTGAACGTTGACATTCCATTTCGTTTCGCATGAACCTTTTACTCTTAATAGAAATTGAAAGAATTCTTCGGTGAAAAGAGGTAATTCAGAAACGTGCTTTTAATTTCTTTCTTTGAAGGATTTTTTTCAGTCACTTGAAGGATTTTAACGTTTTTTATCTTTTTAATACTGAATTCTTTAAAATCTTGATTAAACTTTTCTGCTGATATTTTTTTAATTTTCCAACTTCATAAAATTAACAAATCTTTTATTTTAAAAAACAAAGAAAGAAACTCAAAGAAAAACATGCTTGTGGCATCCTACATGAGGAATCAGAAAATGTCTTTTATAACTAAAATTTCTTCATGCTGAAATTTTTGGGTTAAATTTCTTTTTAGAATTTTCTTTGATTAAAATTTAAACCTCAAAAAATGTTTTATGACCACCACATATTTTTATGCCCACACGTGGGTGACATCAAAACGAGAAAAGTCAGATTAAATTAAGCTATGTGAATAATTTAATTACAACATCCCTTCTTATTCTTTCTCATTTATGTTTGCTTCAAAATGCACTCGAGCATATTTTGCTGAGTTTAATTTTTAGCACGAAAACTACGTGCTATGAATATAATTAAAGCTCAACGAGAACACAGAAAAAAGAGAAGGAAAAAGTTTATCCATTGTTACCTCTGTCCATCGACTGCAAATGCCTCATTCTGCAAGTAGAGCTTGATGAATGGTTGTCGGGTATGAAGACGATAGCGGCATTTCAATGCTCTCGGATACACTCCGGGAAATGCTGGCGATTGAACGTAACATGTTTGGAGTCGACAATCGCGAAAGTCACGCTCGCAGTATGAGCTGCAGGAAAATAGAAAATATTTTCATATAAATCTAAACATAGTTTTGCATAGAATTTTTTAATTTTCAACTTGTCACACCCTGCCTTAAACAGTCAGTCAACAAACTAAAAGTTATAGAGCGAATGTCGAGAGGATTAACAAAATTAATCATCCACGACAAGTGTCATTAATTTAAGTCCACCAGCTCTACCATGTCGCACATCTTCACTGTCTGCTCTTTTCGCCTAGTTCATTTTGATGTCATGTCCATGTGCTGTTACATGGCACCAGTGAAATTACAATTTTTGCAAGTGACGCTTTATTGCAGTTGTTGAGAATGTTCTCGTGAAATGAAGTTTGAGTGCTTTTGTACATAAAACATGAAATTTTTATACCAACCCTTGAACTATTTCCCCTCTCCGATTAGGATAAAGCTCTGGATGTTGACCGTAGCGTGAAAATACTTCTGTTTCAGCTCTCGTGTCAAATGCGAAATAGGTCTGTGGAAAATATTAAGAATTCAGTTTAAAAAGTTTTCATCCCTTGCGAAAATTGTTGGTTTTCATGGTTTGGCAAATTGATGGCTCCGTAGGGAAAAATTTTCAGTTCTAACTTGGCATATTTATGCATACACACACAGTTCGTCCCTTTAAGGCATCTAATCTATCTCGCTCTAATGGATTACACTTAAAACCAGCAGTAACACCTTAATTGCCAACAATACACGCGAACAATAAAATTTCTCTCATTCTACAGTGTTGTTCATGGTTGTGGTATGAAATCTGTAAAACAATGTTAATGCTGCAGGCTATATGCTCGCTCATACCTGGTCGGTAAAGTTATCGGTGTGAAAAACTACTTTAACATAGCTCGTTTCGCTAATAAACGTTTGTGGCTGCTCCGCCTCGCCACAGAACATGCCCGGCTCCCGACGATTCGAGACATCTGTTTTTGAGTTTCCATCAACGATCTAATAATGGAGGAAAAGAAAGAGCAATAGAATTCACATCCAGATCATTTATTATTTATTCTGTGATACAAAATTGCTCCATTATACATTTTGAATAATAAATGTCATTTCGATAATGTTATTCTGAGCTGAGAGTCTTCGATGGGCAAATTAATATGTTTTCTTAAGGCGGGATGATAAACAGAAATTTTGAGGGATGAAAAACCGATAAAATTAAAAATTATAGCTTGAATTCTTAACAGTCATGACTTTTGGCAATTTTCGACGCGCTTTTTTCAATTTATTTTCTTTCAGCTCAGCGAAAAATAATTCAAAATATTCCTTAAATGTTGAGTCATTTTGTCTCCCATCCCCATTTTTATGTCGCTTTCTTTGTCTCACGTGAAAAGAACAAAACAGAGACAATTGTCGTAAATTTATGTGCTTCCTCTCAGGAGAGAATGAGAATGAAAAAGAATGTAGAATCCGAAATGCCATTCAAATAATAAATAGCGCAAAAGCTTTTTCATTCGCAAATGTCTAAAGAGGATTTTTTTACTATAGCACATTTAATTACATTCGTTGCAGAGAGAGAAGCACTAGGGGAGGAAATTGCTCCCGAGAGCTGTTAAAAAAATTACAATGAGCGATAAGTTTCTCATTCATTTAATGACGACTTGAGATGAGCTTTTAAAATTTCATTTTCAATTAAAATTTTTAATAAAGTTTTAAATTTTAAAAAGTTATTAGTTTTAATGAAGAAATTAAATTTTAATATTTAAAAAGTCATTATTTTTCATGAATAAATAAAAGAGTCATTTCCATCCCTTTGACAATTTCAGAACCCCTTTTTTTATTACGCAAATAAACTTCTCTTACCTGGAGGTATCCGCCATCGCAGTGCGTTGAGTTAATTAATGTGCCGACCTTGAACTTTTTAAAGGTTAATTTGAGCACCCATTCTTTTGGCAGGATCTGAATGGGTTTAAAGCGATACCAGCACGTGAGGGGTCGATAACGGTTATATTTAGTTAAGGGTGGAGATTGAATATCAACATAAATGTTCACAGTTTTATTGCAGTGGTCGTAGGAAGAGTCCGTTGGGAGTGGATTTCCAGCTATAATGAGAAAAAATATATGCAAAGCTTGGCAACATTTTCGACAGCATAAGAAATGAATGTTGACATCTTAATAATGAAGGGTAATATTTTTCACTCAATAAAATCCTCTCCGAGCGATAAGAGCTAGATTCTGAGAGTTGTCAAGAGCATACAAAAAAAATAGAGACGATGATGTTGATTGTACTTGAAGTTGAATCATGGAAGCTGAGCAAAGAAGAAATGAGGAAAATTAGCAAGAAAAATTATAATAAAACTCGTCGATGTCACTGAGAGGGAAATTTTCGCAATGAATTTTGTGTTATCAAAAAAATTACTTTGAAATACTGAATTTTTTTATAAAATCACAAAACTCACGTACAACGCCTCACTTCAACTTTTTCCTCGCTCCCTCCTCCCCATGTCAATTAACGAGCTGACTTTCATTTATCTCTTAGCGATGAAAAGCAAAAAAAAAACGTTAAGCTCAATTGACAAAAAATCCAAACTCTCTTGTAGGAATTTTTAATGGTACGAAGATTATGTCGAACATAAATTTTTCACTCATTATCAGCACGAGAGAGAAGAAAACTTTTCAAAGAAGTTTGAAGAGTTAAAAAATTTTAATGCATTAATTAACAATCCGACAAAATGATTTCGACGAAATTTTTTTCATTCATTTAATGAGAAATTTAAAATATTCAGCGAAAAAAAGAAAATAACTTTTTCATAAATTAATCCATCCTTAAAATATGATATAAAAACCTCAATCCACTTTTTTTCTGCTACATGAAATTATTTTACGAGCGTCAATATAAATTTACACTTTTACCACACTAAAATTTCATATATATGCGAATATCATAACGAGACTCAACAACTTTTTTTTAGTATCATCACAGCTCGCTTCATGAATTACATATGTCGAATTAAGGCACTGATATTAAGTATGAGCATACAGAACAGCTCATGAGGGCCAATGTTATTCCACTTGTGTACGGCAAAATGAAAACATAAATAAATAAACATAATTTTTTCGAGCATAACAAGAGCAGTTATTCGGAAATTCGACACAATTCTGTTGGTCCTTTCTTCCATTAGACAATTTTTTTACTTCTTTCATAAAAAATATGCTTTCCTTTCTCTCTATCATCTCTCTCCGATTGCCATTGTGCGGGTTTCAGTCAGAATGCTTTCATAACAAGTGTTTATGTTTTGCTGCCTTTATCATCGTACACAGCAAAAAAATAGCAAAATGAGAAAGGGGAAAAACTTTAACAATCGTATCGGAGCACACGAAGAAAATCTGGAGCAATTGCTTTAATTAGAAATGTAAATACGTGTGGTAGGGTGTGGAAATTATTTTTGGGTGTATTTGAGTTAAAATTGTGGGATGAAAAGTAGAGTCAATATTTAATTTCTTTTTTCTCTATTTAAGGTTGATCATTTTTTAAGAATCAACATGAAAAAAATTGCTAATAAAAAATTTGAATTGTTCTATTTTAAGACCTGACTATTAAAACACCCTCAAAATGTCATTTTAGGGTAGGTTATTTGAAGAAAAGAAGCGCAATCAAAAAATCTCTGAACCGATAAAACTCTCTTTAAATTTCACGTTACTTTTTACAACAAAGGAAATTTCCTCACATAACAATAACTCTGCACCCACTCAAGTAATATCCCAGCATTACTCCACCGGGCCATTTTTATTATGTACACGATAATCTTTTCTTTTTCTCTCTTTTATATCGTATAAGTTAAAATAGTCTTTTTATGCCAACATGGGAGCGCATGAAAAAAGTCTCTCGCACATAAACACAATTTGAGATGAAAAGGGAAAAAAATATTTTCCGTTTCTTTTTCTCGAAGTTTGCTCCATTTTCATAATTTTCATTGAATTTTCATCCTCAACGGCCTACATCTGTATGCCCTTATTATACTTTTTTTATATAAATGCTTTTTTGGCCTTGCTTCTTTGACTTCCGTTAACATACTCGCAAAGCTTTTTTTGTTTTCTTAGAACTTTTTTTGCTAATGCTGAACATGAATCACATTGCATGATAAGCACATGGAAGTTTACAAAATGATGAACTTTTATATGGATTGCTTCAAAAAAACCGGCACCATAAATTTCGTTCCGACGTCCACCAATGATAAATTGACTTCAATTGACTGTAAAAACATCATAAATAATTTCACGCAGCAACGAATGCAAAATTGGATTATAAACGAAGAAAATCCACAGATAGCATTATTCAATTCACATCATCATTCAGTGCTTTAAATCCTCAATTTGGCACATTTTATTATTTCACTGTCGCATTATTGAGTTTGACACACACAAAATCGCTGCTTGAAGAGGATCAGAGTGAGATTTTAAGAACTTTTTGAAATTTAATTTTAAAACATTCAATGTTAATAACTTTTATGCTTTTTTGAACATTAAAAGTTACAAAAATTTAATTCTAATACAGTGGTTGAGAAACTTGTGAATAAATTTTAAATATAATTTCGTGATAATTCCACTTTTATGTACCCAAGATTTATAAACTTTTATCTCTCATGAAATTAATAAAATTTAAATACTTTTCATCTTTAAATTTCCGAAAAATTATTTTTTTATGCAAAATTATTCTTCAACATTTTTAATTAAAGATTAAAAACTTTTAATAACTCCATAATTAAATGTTTGTACCTCTTTCTATTCTCTTTTGTGTTGACGGTGGTGTTGTAGCTTGCACAAGCGCAAAAATTAGCGTAATAAAAATAATTTTAATCCATAACTTGCAAAAAACATCCGATAGATGTTCGTTCGTGAACATTTTGAATGGAGGCAATGCCATTTTGTTAATATTGACACTAATTATGGTCACGTTTTCAATTGATTATCGAGAGAAAATTTATGTAACATAATCACTTGCCGCAGGCTTTTTTCGATCACAACTTTTTTCACAAAATTATCTCTCTCGAAAAAAAATTGGATTACATATTTTTTACTCTGTGTCGCGTGACCTAATAATTTTGTTCCGCTGCTCTATTTTGATGCAGATACACACACTATGTTTCACTATCAATGAATGAGCGGCATAAATATTTAATCCACAATGAAGAGGAACAAAAATGTTTTTTTATCCCATATGATATCCTGCTGCTATGAGAGAGGAAAAATTAAAGCATGTCCTTTTTACTTTTTCACGACTTGACAGCTCCACGAGACACGACCGACTGATGGTGAATGAAATTTCTAAGGAAAATCTTTCTCCTTTGCGCATGAAGCTTTTGAGAGAATTTTCATGAGTTACGCTCTGTTTTGGTTCGAAAATGAGAGGAGTGAAGGATAAAGAGAGAAGAAAAGCTCGATTATGTTTTTATGAGAAATGTGCTCAAACACGTGGCTGCCAAAAAAGCTCTTTTAAATGATTTAATTTTTTTTAAACATTTTATTAGTTTTATAAAATTTTATAATTTGATATAAAAATTGAATACATTTTAATTGGCATACAAAGAATAAAAAAATTATTGTCTGTTATTTGATGGACCAGCAACGCGGTCATTGAATTGAATCGACACATCAACCCTCCCCATGTTAGGGGTCAAGAAACGCGCAAGATTATCAACTCCGGGAGGAGCAGTACGATCGAATGGATAACCCATAGGCTTACGATCAGGATACACTAAAAATGTTAAAATTTAAATCATTTTTGTTTTTAAAATTTCTCAAAAGTTTAAATTTACTTTTATCGCGAATTCCACAGTAGCTCGCCGCATCATTGCAGGTGTTTGCCAAGTCTTGATTGACTCTATCCTGAGTGAAATCGCTAATCATAATGAAAAGCTCTGCAGCAAGACCTTGAGCTGTTCCTTTTGGAATTAACATGTGGTGAGGCCATCCGCAACCTGAAGTGGAGGAAATTTTTGTCATTTTGGGTGTCTAAAAAAATTAGTAACTTACCGCAGAAATTAAACCCTGCCTCTCTCTCTCCAGCTGGTCTCTGATCCAAATTACGGAAAGTACGATCAAACGGAATTGTAACCGTAGACTCAGTTGACCGTCTTTTAATCGTGTTTGGACCGGCGTTTACTAAATTTGGTTATTAAGTAATTAATTTGGAAATATTTCAATCTAAGCTTACATTGTACAACAAATTTGTCCAACTCAATCATCATTCGGCGTTGATCATTGTAGTTCCAAGCAGAGTTTCTCTCATCAAATTTGGGTCCCATGAAAACACGAACCATTCCCAATCTGTTAATTGAAAATAATTAATTATAAATTCTAAAGTTTTGTTAAATTACTTTTGAGCTCCTGAATCGTTGTTCACTTGAATATTGATGGTGTATGGAATGTGCTGCAAGTGAGTGAATCTTGCAAAAACATCACCACGTGGAACGAAATCCATTCCTTTGGAAAGGTTGACCTAAAGAGAAAAATTATTTAATCATATTTTTTTATATAAATCATCGTCACTTACATCAGACTGTTGCCAGAAGGTATTAAAAATGTTGGTGCGACCATTTACTGGCTCAATTGATATTCCTTGAATTCTAATTCCTTGATAAGTTAACTGTTGCTGTGTGTAAGGCGGCAATTTACGTTTATGCTCCTGGAAGAGATCATCAATGTAGGCGTGCCAGCGATAGAAAACTGGATCTCGCATGGCTGTGGCCGAATCACCCATTACGCCGAAACCTTAGAAAAATCAACTTAATTTAGTCAAGCTAATAAATGTTAATAAACAAACTTTCTAAATGACGATGGTCAGGATCGTGTTGATATGAAATTATAACGTGACCCATGTTGTGAAAATCTCTGAAAAAAATTTCATTAATAATTTTATTTTGCAAATTTTAAAATTTTACCCATAGAGAGTTGGATTTGGATTCAATTGCGATGATTCCATGATGTCACCTAAAATGTCAATTCCTTTAGTCTCGTCTAAAGGAGTTCGTTGACCATTTGCATTAGTAACAAAGCCATTAGCGATTGCGTCGAGGAAACGATCACGCCAACGCTCCAAAGTGCCAACTTCCAAGTTGATTTGATCGAGCGAGCGATTAATGTCTTTCAAAACGGTATTGCTTGTTCTTGGTGGCCATGAACGTGAAGCGACAAGACTGTCGAGTTTGGGGAAGTAACCCTCAGGTATGGGTGCTCTCAAATTATTTAGACGAGCAACACGAGGTAAATTATTTGAAAATCTCTCGAAATTATAACGGGCAATGATTTGCTGATGCATGTAATAGAAAAGTTCTCCTCTTCTATCTTTTCTAACAATGCTAATGTCAGCAGCTTCAAATGGATAAACAAGATGCCAATGCCAGTGATGTAAATTAATTCCAAGGTCTTCGCGGAAATACCAGAGACTGAAAAAATGATTTTATTAAAATTTCCTGGATTTGCAATATTTTCTAAAACTCACGCATGTTCCGGCTCCAAATTAGAGGCGGTATAATCTCTTGGAATCACAATGGGTCTTCTAGATCCTTGAGGAACAACTGACGCTTCTTGTCTTGCTTGAACAAAAGCTCGAGAATCCAAAAATTTACTTGGAAAACTTTCGACAAATAAAGGCAAATCCAAGTCTTTCGTATCAGGTCTATGGAGAAGAGCAACTGAAAGTGCATAGTTGAACAATTGCCCATTGACTCGATCACGAGCATAGACTGCGTAACTTTGGAGTTGATTGATGTCTTTCGCCTCTAAAGTTGTTATAAATAAAATTTAATTAATAGAAAATAATTAAAACTAACATCACTTACTCAAAAAAACAGCAGTAAGAGCTGAAGCTAATTTGCGATGACGAGGAATGAAAAGCGAAAAATTGTCTTGCTTTTCAAGTTGCATAGGAACTGATAGATCGGGAATTCCAAAATTGCCAACAGGGATGCGACTTCCAGCCTGAAATTAATTAAATTAGAATTTTTCAAGAATAAAAATTAAACAAATATTTTTAACCTCTTCACCAAATCTAGTTTGAATTTCAGTTCCAAATTCCTGGAATCGCTCCTCAATAAAGTTGCTGGGGACATCGAACACAGCATTATCCTTTCCTTTTGGAGTGAAAACTGGTTCTCCTGGATGCTCGAACAAAAGCAATAAATTCTTCTTGTCAGCCATTTTAATTAGCACTTCAGAGCTGTTGTCAAATTCACAATTTAACTGAAACTGATTTCAATTGAAACAATTCAGGCACTTTTATACTGAATTCTTTGATAAGAAAAATCGGATGCTGTGGATGAAAAACCACAAAGAAATTCTTATGTGAACTAAACATCCATAAGCCGCAAATCCATAAGAGTGAACTTGAAAAAAAACATACAATGTATGCTGATAAGATTCGAAAAAAAAAATTTATAAATTCAAAATTTTTCTTTTAGAAATTTTTAAATTTTTTACACCTGAAAATTAGAATTTTTTAAAAATAAAATGGAGGACTTAAATTTTTGAAAATTAAATTTATTCAGAATCCAGTTAAAATTTTACGGTTCGCATAAAAACGTTGCATTTGTTCGTCGTGAATTTTCTTTTCAGACAAGTACGACGAGTATTCTCGAGCATAAATTGAAATCTTTTTGAGTTGATCACAGATTAGAAACCACACGATGAAAGTAAGCACACATGCGACGTGTTCGTCTTGAAAACCAGCGCAATTTTGTATGCCTTTCATAGTAAAATTCCACAAAAGAAATGAAATTTCAAAAAATGCTGTCCATTTAAGATACTGCTTGAGCTTTGATTTGAATGATCGATTATCATGACCAGAAATGAAATTCATGTCAAAAATCACGATGAGAGCTACCATCGAAAAAAAATACATTGTGATTTTTGAATAAAATTCTTCAGTTTTTAAAGATCTGAGTTTTTTTAATATCTTGAGCAGGAAGCTAAATGTCAATTTAAAAGTTTAACTTTTCTTTCAGATATTCTCAAGGAGTTGAAAATTGAAAATTTCCGATCACTGAGATTGAATAATTTTTTTAACGTACATTTCAAAAAACTGCTCGAAGCGACATCTACAATTTTGTAAACAAAAACACACTGAATATCGCGAAAAATAAATTTTTATTAAATTAGTTAGAAATGCCGCCAAAAAGTATCAAAAAGGAGCAGCAAAAAGCAACTTGGTATACTTGCGAGCGATGTTGTAGAAAAATTACGTACAATCAATTAAGTTCCGACTCGTGTGAAGAATTCGGCGTAAAAGATGAAATTTTTACAACGAAAAAAATCAGCGAATCACTTCCGAAAGAGATTGACGAGCCTCAGTCGACTTATTTACAGCGATTTCTGTTCATTCCAGAAGCTTTATGTAACTTCTGCAATTTTACAATGAACTGTAATGTCTTAATTGAAGTAAATGGAAAGTTTTATGTGAGGCAAGCATGGCCGATAAGCGATAATCATCTGGATGTTGTTTACTCAAGCTCAACAGGTATGTTGTGAAGATGTCTGATAAACAAATAATAAATTTCATTTTTAGAGCTCAAACTGGAACAGCTGTCTTCAAATTCTGTCAACATATCAAAGCTTAAAAGCACCAATGTTAAAATTGCAAGCAAAATCTTATTTACCTACGAAGATGCTCTCGACGAAGTGAAAGACATTGAAAGATTATTAAAAGCTAAGCTCAAAGACACCATCATACATTCATCAAATTCAATAGTTCTTCAATTTCTCAACAAAACTTTCACATTCAAGATTGATAAAATTGAAGAACAAACTCTAACGGACATTGCTGATAAGATGGCATCAATGAAATTAGAGGAATGTGATTTTTATCTTATTCAACCATCGACAATTCTCAGAATTAAATCAAGTTCCAAAGAAGAGGAGATTGATGTTAGGAAGAGGAAAACTGTCGATGATGTTGGCGGCATGAATGAGATTATAATGGATATTCAAAAAGTAATTGATACAACATTATGCGCAGCTCAACCAATTCCTCAAATGAAATCATCAAGGGGAGTTTTGCTTTATGGTCTTTCGGGCTGTGGAAAATCATTGATTGCGGAAGCGATTGGTGAAAGTTACAAAAGTGCTCGCAAAATTTTTATCGAATCTTTTAAGATTTTTAGTAAATTTTATGGAGAGTCTGAAAGTAATTTGAGAAAACTTTTCGAGGAAGCATTTCAATCGTATCCAACACCAACCATCATAATTATTGATGAAATATCAAATATATGTCCGAAAAATGACAGTTCGGATGTAGTCAAAAAAGTTTCATCACTCCTCATTTCCCTCCTCGATTGCCTGCACGTGAAAAGAAATGCAAGTAAAATCTTTGTGATAGCGACGAGCAATAATTTGGATAATGTTGATCCAGCAATCAGAAGAAGTGGCAGATTAGATTATGAAATTGAAATTCCAGTGCCAAACACTCAGCTAAGAGAATCAATTTTAGAAAAAATGGTTAGAAATTTCGAATTTGACGAGAGAGACATTAAAAGTTTAGCGAAACACACGCACGGCTATGTCGGAGCTGATTTAGAAAATTTAATTTCAAAATCTGTTGAAATCTCAAACAAAATGCCATCACTTAAATACGAAAATATTTTATCAAATCTCGCATCGGTGAAGCCAAGTGCAATGCGTGAACTTTTAGTTGAAAAGCCGAATGTGAGATGGTCCGATATTGGCGGCATGCACGATCTCAAACTAAAACTGAGACAAATTGTCGAATGGCCTTTGCTCTACCCCGAAACATTTCAAAGGCTCGGTATTGAAGCACCACGCGGTCTTTGTATGTTCGGACCACCTGGAAATTCCAAAACTATGATTGCAAAAGCACTCGCGACCGAAAGCAATTTAAATTTCATCTCCATCAAAGGATCGGATTTATTTTCAATGTGGGTCGGCGAGTCAGAGAAGGCAGTTCGAGATTTATTCGTTAAAGCTCGTCAGCTATCGCCATGCATTTGTTTTTTCGATGAAATCGATGCGATTGGTGGCGAGCGTGAGAGTGGAAGTTCCGTAAAAGAGCGAGTTTTAGCTCAAATTTTAACCGAAATCGATGGCATTAATACACTCAAGAAAGTCATCATAATTGCAGCTACAAATCGACCCGATTTAATTGATTCCGCACTCATGCGACCAGGTAGACTCGACAGAATTGTTTATGTTAAACTTCCCGATGCGACGACACGAGAGGAAATTTTTAAAATTAAACTTGCGAAAATTCCAATCGATGACGATGTGAACATTGTTGAATTGGTTAAAAGCACGGAAGGATATTCGGGAGCTGAAATCGAATCCGTCTGCAAAGAGGCAGCACTTAAAGCTTTAGAAGATTCATTCGATGTTGAGAAAATTTCAATGAAATATTTCCACAAAGCATTAGAAATTGTAGCGCCACGAACAAGCGCTCAACTCTTAGAAATTTACGATGAATTTGAGAAAAGAAAATAATCTCATTTTTATTAATTTTAAATTGTTTTCTTACATAAAAAGTCTCGAACCTTAAAAGTTAACTGAGGAAGTTACTTGAGTGTAAAAATGATATATCTTGAGCCTGCTTGTTATTCATCTAAATAAAAATTTGATTCTTAAAGTTTTAAATAACGAAAGCACATAAACCTATGTCTAAACTATAGTTAACTGTTAAATAATCATGGATTGTACATGCATAAAAATTATAGAATTGATCAGTATGGAACTTTTAAATTTGTCTTTGGCTACTTTTTTTTCCTTCTAAAAGTATTCGCTAACGCTCAAAACTTTAGGACAAAATTTTCTCGCTAGATGGACGTAGGCAACTTCAGAATGCCGCGTGAGATGAATTTCTCGTGAGAATTTATTCCAAACGTGAGCGATTAATGAATTTGAAAGTCTCTCTAAGGTTTCATTTAAGGACTCGGGCTTGAAGAATTTCGCATATTCGGGCCATCTTAAAGCGTAGCACTTTTCGATTGGAAGAACGCGGAAATTTTTGCAAACTTCTCCCGAAATCATTTCCATTACTTTTTTAGTTCCGCATATTTTGTGAAGTGTTCTGGTTAACACGCCCGGTCCATTATTACCCCAATCTAAAAATAATAATTATTATTATTGACATTAACTTAAATTAAAATTAAATTACCGTTTCCATCGAAATTCTTAATCAAATCCTTAACACACATGTCGGCGATCTCGTGACCGCTTTCTCCCTCTAAATTGATAATTCCTACCGCCACAAAATTGTTCGACTCCGCTCCGGCATAGTTCTTGGGCGTTTGATCTTCGAGTGACTGCAACATGACTATATCTAAATCTAAATATGTGCCACCGTACTTCCAAAGCGATAAATATCGTAAAACGTCGCTCGTGTGAGAATTAAGATATTGGGATTTATATAAAACGCCCGATTTTAGCCATTCTTTCAAAGGCGTATTCTCAGCATATCGTGTAATGTTCAGGTAATTGAAATGAATATTCGAATAGGTTGAGAGTGCATCGATTATTGGGAGTTGAGTGTGATTTCGGAAACCAACTTGCGATGCAAAAAGAGTAAAAACATTGTAGGAAGGATTTAGGAGTGCTGGAAGATGAATTGATTAGTACGCTTTATGGGAAGTTTATGTCCTAATGTAATTAATTACCTGCTGATTCAATTGCGCACGCTTGACGAGGCGTGAGCGATATAATCCCGGCTAAAAATAACAAAATTTGAATAAAAACAAAAAATGTCGATCTAAATTTTGCGGGATCTTTATAACTCTCACCTGGATTGCATGACGTCTCGTGGAAGAATATATTCGATGATTTATGTTGTGTTAAGATCTTATTTTCACTGATATCCGGCAATGTCTTCGAATCGGAGAAAGAATAATTGGCGAAACAATTTTCGGATTTATTTCGACTAAAAACAAAAATAAATAGCAGCACAACTATCACGAGGGCAACGAATAAGCGTTTGCGAATTATGTTTGAATTATAATATCGGAGATTCATCGCTAAATATTGTCTAAAAATTAAATGTGTAATAAAATTTTACATTATTTTTTTTGTTAGTGAATGTAAACAACAAAAAAAATATTGCGAACACCTCTCGAGTTCGAACAATTTTTTTTGCATCTTTTGACTTCCTCTTTGATTTTATTTGTTTATGAAAAAATTATTTAGAAATATATTTCGGAAAAAAAAGTTGAAGACCGCACACACAATGGACAATTTGAGCAAAATTCTGAATCCCGAGCGACCTGTTCTAATGGGACTCCTTCAGAAATACACGAACGTGATGAAAGGTAAGTTAAATTAGTAAAAATTAAATTTTCTTTGTTTTTTTAGTAATCAATAATTTTTAATTTTAAAGGATATCAAACCAGATTCTGTCGAGTTGATGCTGAAAATGGATTTCTCAGTTATTATCTCAACGAAACAGATGAACAGCTAGCTCCGAGGGGCAAAGTGCAATTAATCGGTGCTCTAGGTAATTAATTTCACAACTGGATGTTGACGACAATTAAAAATCCAATTTAAACTTGCAGTCAATCCATCGGACGAGGACTCGCGAACCTTTACAATAAATTCCTCAGCTGGTGATCAAATTAAATTTAAGGCAAGCGATGCTAAGTCCAGGCAATCGTGGGTCGATGGCTTACGAGTGGTCGTTGAGAATATTTCGTCTCAATCACGCTCAACAAATAAAGAGCATTTGGCTGCTTATGACTGTTTGATAGCAACAAGAAAGCAATTAACGGAAACTGAGAGGGCAAACTCTGAGTTATCGAGAACTATTGAGAATCATTCGTAGGTTTTTAATTATATTTTATGCTCCTAATTCTAACTTATTGAATTTTCTTTGTAGTGACCACAATGACCCTGATTTTTTATTACTTAAAGCCCTCTCATCGGCAACTACTTCAACTCTATCGCAAGCTTTCGTTTACTTGCAGCGATATAATGAAACGAATCGTCATGAATTATACTAAATTTATGTATCTATCTGAACGAATATCCATTCCACAATCCAATAAAATTTATTGCTCGTTAAACCAACTAATTAAGTGACACAGCTATGGCATATCAGTGTCATTTCTTCGAGAGTTTTTTAATTGCGCAATTTGAGTTCTTAATTAAATCCGTTAGAAAATTATTCAAATTTTTTCAACCCTCAAATTTCGAGAGTTCACTGTAAAAATTTCATAACTGCCAAAAAAGTTTCGAATAAATAGAAAAAGAAGAAATCGAAAGCTGTTCGGAAGAATAAATTGTTTAATTTTAATTCATTACTCAACTTAAGTGCATTTTAGAAGCGATCAGAAGGTAAGAATCGTTAGATTACATCATCGATCGGCGCCAGATGGTTGAGTGGAAGTGCAATTGATGGAATTAGAACACGTTTTCCTTGAAACGCATACAAGGTCAAGCTTGAAAATTTTCAAAAATTTATTTTTGCAGAATTTTCCCACACACACAATGAGTTCCGAAGAAAATATTGAGCCAACACGCACTGAGAGTGTCGATGATTCGCCAACAGAGCACGAGGCACCGCCAGAAGTAAGTTAAAATCAATTCGCTGGATCTTTTAGAGTGAAGAAAATTCAAACAAAAAAGAAGAAGAAAAAGTTGCGATAACCATCTTTAATCGATTCCCGTTCTACTCTCTTTTTTTTAGCAAAATCCACAGGAGATGCTTAAACAGGAAGAGGAAAAGCTCAAGGAAAAATATCCTTATGCGGCCGGTGGACTAGGAGGACGTCCTGGAGGACACTCGGCATTCCTTCAGAAGAGACTTCAGAAAGGACAAAAGTACTTCGACTCGGGCGATTATCAAATGGCCAAACAAAAGACTGGCGGCATTAAACAAATTTTCGCGAACAAAGTTACAACCGGCGACGCCATTCCGACGCCTGAATCTGTGCCGATACGAAAGACCTCTATAATTCAGCCATGCAATAAGCAGCCATACCATAATATGCCGAGCAGTTAATTAATTTATCGTCGCATCCTCAACTCCTAATTAATTATGATTACCTATATTTTTCCACACACCAACAAAACAATTATTGTCTCTCAGCAATGATTGCGTACGTGCCGCTATTTTTTCTATATATGCGGACTTTCTAAAGAATATTTTTTTTCGATTGATTATTAAAGCGAGAATTCAGGAACGATCTGAGCTTTCATTTTATTGTGAGAGAAAGATGAAGAGTAGTGAAAATGTTAAAAGAGAATTGTCGATAAAAGTTTAAAATTGTAATATTTGAGAGGGAAAAGATTCATGTTTTGCATTAAAAAGCTCTTTTTTCACAAAATATATTCATTAATTCTAATTTAGATCTCAAATTTCGAAGCAATTTTCCTTTTGTCTAAATTTTCAAATAAAAAAACTACTATTACTGTCTACTACTATGTGTAAATTAGTCTTCAGATCAATTAAATAAAAAAATGATGAGTGTAGGGAAAAAAATTAACGGTTTTAAATTAGAGTAGAAATTTTTATTAGCACAATTTCAAACACACAAAAAAGTTTTGTTACTTCACCAATCGTTATTATCTGCGAGATCTCGGAAGAGAACGTCTTTAACGGCCGGTCGCGGGTCCTCTGTAATTTCAGTTTTGACAGCTCCAATTTTACCGAGCAAAAATTCAATTTCATCTATCGTGCAGCGTGGTCCTCTCAAATCAACTGCACCCAAAAATTGCTTCTTCAATTGGCCATTGTGATAGACAAAAATCGCCGGTAAATTCTTCTCGGGGAAATTGGGTATGCAGGTCTGTGCAATTGAGCGTAAAAATTTCACGGTAGGAAACTTTACAGCAAGTTGATTTATGAATTGATTGAGAAGAGCACAAAATGGAATTCCGCGTGCATAAAGATGCAACACCACCCATACATCATCGCCTGCTTTGTTAACTTCATTAACATATTCTTCGCCTGTGATTTCACGAACACTTCCAAACTTGGCTTTACTCGCGAGATCTTTTAATTCTGCAATTCTTTTGTTGCGGTATTCAATTAAAACTGCCTCATCCTCGCTATCTTCCAGCTCGTCCAGCTCGTCGAGATTTAATTTTTCCAGATTGTGACCTAAAATTAAAAGTTAATTAGTGACTCATTCTTTACTTATGACTCACTTACTATTATTTTTCTGTTCAATCGTTTGCTCCAGCATGCTCACAATGTCAGCTTCAGTGATTTCCTTCTCTTTTGGTTTTGGTGGTAAAATGCCTTTTTTTCGAAGCGCATCATTCCATTCGGTGTCTTCATTTGGATCCTGGCGGTGGAGAAAGTGAGAAAAATCATTTTCACATGACTCGCGATCATAAAATTTCCATTTATGGATAAAAATAGAAAATATTTCACATTTCTCGACGAGATTTGAAAATATTTTGAGTTTATTGCACTTTTTTAGCTTACCTGCATGATGGGAGTTTTTTAAATGTTAATTAAACTATTAAAATAAATTAAAACTGCAAAAATGTGCGAGAATTCCGTCGGAGATTAAAAATAGAATGTCGAAAAAATTCAAACTTCCGCACACGCACACCGAAAATTATTGGAAATTTAAAAAATATTTTGTTGTTAGAAATTTGAAATTTTCTGTAATTAACTTTATTTTTTTTTATTATTTCAATGAAAACATTCTGAAATTATTAATTTTTTTTCTTCTCTCCACATTTGAGACTGAATAAAAGGCGGTAAAAGTAAAATTCAGTTTTCAGTGCTCGGATCATCGTCTTCGTCACTATCGATATCTAAATCATTTAGTTCATCATCGAGACCGTCCAAGTCTTCGTCAAGGAACAAGTTCTCGTTAATTGGACCGGCCTCGTCCACTAAAGCACCCGATGCTTCGCCATTGTCCGCTATCGTTGGTTTTAGTCGCTCGAAACGATCATCTGTTGCAATTGTGCCACTTCCGTCGACCTTAAAAGAGAATTTTGTTAGAAAATACTTCACATTTAGTTAATAAGCTTACATCCGTTAATCCAGCACTCAGTGCCGAAAAATCAATTTCCTTAAAATCATTTTCATTCTCATCAACTTCTCGCGTATACTCGAGTGCTTCATCACCTTCGTCCATGCCATCGTTGACCAAATCCGGATTGAAGCTAAACATCTCACGACCAGAAATTCCAAACTGCTTGCCCGACTTGTAGTCTTTCAATTTCTTCTTTTCATCTTCCATAGCCGTCAGCCGCTTCTCCTCAATTTTCCGCTTCTTCCACGCCAAAAATGTTTCTAGCGTGACTTTAGTTGTGGTGCTGCCAAGACCAGCTCGCTCCTTTTCAATAAGCTCCTCGAGTGAAATCTCATCTTTTTTGTCCTCCTTCTTTTTATCCTTTTTGAGCACATATCCGGGCGGCAGGGCATGACGATAGATGCACGATTTTCCATTCGGACACTCCCAAAACCATCCGTAGAGCGATTTTTCGACAGCTTCTATGAAATATTTGCAGATAATTGCCGTTGCATTCGTTTTCTCTGTTGCGTGCTTCGTTGCAACGACCTCCTTCAGTTTAGTTTCATCCCAATCGGCCATTGTTTCAGTTTCGCCAGCTTCACGAGCATCCACATACATTGAGCGTTTCTCGCCCTTTCTTTCCACCGCAAGATCATGTGAGAATTTACATTTGTCGCCTAAAATATTAAGAAGAATTAATCACTAGGTTGAATAGCCGGTGAAAATTACCTTTTGTACAGTGGCCTTGCTTAAAGAAAGCACACAACACCGACTTGGGATCAGTGCCAGCTTCAATTTTCTGAGTGGGAATCACCGGTTTGAATAGTGCTGCGAGTTCTTTTTGTTCCTAAAAAAAAATTTGCACATCACTGATTATCACAGATCACATCCAGACATTGTGATTAAATTTTACTACCTTCAATTTTCTTTCCTTCTCCAATTTCTTCTCATCCGGCTTATTAACCAGTGGATGTTGGCCGCCTTGCTTAACTTGCTTCTCCACTTGCTGAATGAACTTTTGAGTCTTTGCTCCTTTCTTATTTTTGAGACCGAATGTTTTGTCCTTAAAATTTTTTTAAAAGTGGAAATTTGGCATAAACATTAACCTTTTTTTTACTTAAATTTAAGTTTGCCTCTATGACGCTTACCTCGATAATTTTCTCCTTCTTCTTCACTTCTGCCTTCTTGCTGGCAGCCGCCGGAGCCTTTTTTGGTGGCATAATTAATTAATTAAGAGGATTTTTGAAAGGAAAAAAATTACTGCACTCTCGCTGTGCTCTCAATGATCGAATTTTCGAAGATCAGATTTTCGATTGTGACACAGTGGATGCTCTTATTATTTTGATAAATTATTAATTTGTGTAATTAAGCATGACTTAAGTGACTTAATTCAGTTTATTTAAAACTATTTTGTGAATTTAGATGGATGTGATCTAAAAATATTTAAATAATTTTATTTTTAATCTGTTTTAAATTTCGCGCCAAAAAAGTTACGTGTTACGTAATACGTAGAAAAAACGCGGCAGAAAATGTTTGTTTACAATTTGCGAAACTAAAAACTTTTATTAATATTGTGAAATATGCCGATAATAACTAGTAAAACCATCCATAGCTATTCTAGTGAGGATCCAGTAAGTGTTCAACATAAAAAAGAAGTAAAAGTTCCTTCAATTAGAGATATAAAATCATTTTTAGAATTTTCGAGCCGAAAATCTCCTTGAAAATCAAAAGACAGCGAGATGGAAGTGTAAGACGCCTGGAGAAAAGCAAGCATTCGTTGTAATTAAACTCGATAAGCCATATCGCATCAATAAACTGGACGTTGGCAATGAGTGGAGTGCATTTATGGAAATACTTGTCGGAAATAGCAAGCAAGATCCTCCGGAATTTAAAGAACTTCTCTTAACATGCAGCTTCATGTCGGAGAAGGAAGCACGTGCCGAACAAACGCCCAATCGTATTAGATTCTTCGAGAAAAGTTCAATGGTCGAGTCAGTTTCTGAACAGAAGTGGGATCTTGTAAAAGTTATTTGTGTTCAGCCTTACAACACTCGCAAGCAGTTTGGAATTGCGTTCATCACATTATACACGCCCGATGAGGTAAAGGAAGAGAAAATTTTGCCGAAAGCCACGAGCGTGCCCATTCAAATGAAAAAATCATCTCCATCTTCTTCGAAGGCAACTAAAAAGATTGGAAAATTTGCATTTAGAGACTCCTCGGATGAAGATGATGATGATCCGGAACAATTGTCACCCTTTAAAAAGTGGCAAATTAAAAAGGAATCGCCGAAGCCGGATCTAAAGGCTCAAATCAAATCAAAACTCAACGATTCTCGCAAACGAATACGTTCAACAAGTGGTTCCTCGTCAGATGGCGAAAAAAATAGCTTTAAGCCAAAAGCTAAAATAGAAAATCGTAATCGAAGCAAGGGTCTCATGTACGAGAGCGATGACGACGTGCCGAACGAACGATTACAGAAAAAAATTGATACAGATCGTAAAATTCAAGAGCCAAAATCATCTTTAAAGCCACAACCGATATCGCCCACCAATAAATTTGCATCATTCATCAGCAATCCATCAACGTCGAAAACATCATCACCGCAGCCTTCAAAAATGTCAAATTTAAAAAAGCCTCCAACGCCAAACAAAGTTGAGCCTCAATATAAGCCATTTGGCAAGCTATTGGAAGGTGTCGTATTCGTAATGAGTGGCTATCAAAATCCCGAGAGAGGCATTCTTAGACAGAAGGCACTGGATTTGGGCGGACGATACAAGGGTGATTGGGACAGTACTTGTACGCATTTGATGTGAGTCACGCTCTTTTAAAATTTATTGCGGTTGACCGTACTTTAATACTTTTCTTCTCTCTCTCTGTCCTCATTTTTGATGAATTATTTTCAGATGTGCCTTCGCAAATACACCAAAGTTTAATCAAGTAAAAGGAAAAGGAAAAATTGTGTCGGCAAAATGGATTGAAAATTGCTTTAGAGAGCAAAAGCGTTTGCCATGGCGTCGCTTTGCAGTGGATCGTGATGACAAGACTGGCAATGAGAGTGAAGAAGAAGTACTTTGTGAGTGGAGTCGGCCGAAAGCAACGAAAACTTTAAACGACTCGGATTCGGATGGTGACATGTTGATTGTAGACAAAAGAAATAAAACGCCGGAAAAGAAGATGAAGGTTGATGACTCGGATGACGACGATATGATTGTTGTTGTTAAGCCGCCAAAAGTAGTTATCGATGATGGTGACGAAACTGTTAATTTACCTGATAATAATGACAATGATGAGCAGAAGATAAATGTTGCTGAATATGATAGTGAAAGCTCGATAGATTACACAAATGTTGAATGTGAAGCTTTCAAAAACAAAACTTTCTATCTAAATGGTGACCTACCAGCAGCCACAATAATCAAGTTTGTTCACATCATCAAGCATATGCTGGGCATTTTGACAAAAGATCCAACAAGGGCAAATTATATCATCACAAAGTTTGGCAAGAATCTGCCGAAAAACACAAAAGCTGAAGTTGTAAAAGACATTTGGATACAGGAATGTCACGATTTACAAGCGTTTATTCCCACCACGCGATATAAGCTGTAGAAAAAAAAAATTCTGTTGATGTGAAAATTTTTTACGCAGTTTTCTCTTTTGTTTATATTTAATTTTTTACCTAACATTCGTTTTTAAAAAAAGGAAGGCTTTTGGATGAGAGTTTGAAATAAAAAATTCATTGAGATTCTCCTTCTCAAATCATTAGCGAATGAGTTTTTCCGAGACCTTTCTAGGAATTAAAATGTAATCATACTTCTGATTCCTCATGAATTCTTTATTCATCATTTTTAAGGACTTTTTTTCCTTTTACATTTAAAACATTTATTTTTTTAAAGAGGAAAATTTTAAATTTGTTTTCGTCATTAATTATCTTCAAAAGTGTAATGTATTTGATTTTTTTTTAACAACTGTGCAAACTCTCAAAACACATCCAATGAAAATTTATTCCATTCATCGAAAGAAAAAACAAGTTGAAACTTTTTAAATTGATAAGAAAATGTTTTCCATCAATAATTTTTAATTAATTACGCTTTTCACATTGTAAAGAGAGAGTTTATGTTAAATTTTTTTTGTTGATTTTTAATCGTCAATGGCACGTGAATGAAAATGAAATTGAGAGTGAAAAAGTTGATGAAATATTAATTGGTTGATATTTGAGTTGAATTATGATTTTTTTCTTCTCTATTGCCTAAAATCTTTTTCTCTTGGGGTTTACCAGTTTTTTTTGTTTTTTCGTTAGCATTATTGTATATATTTTTATGTACTTCTATTTTATTTATATTTGCCTTTTTTTATTGTTAATATTTATCGGTAATTTGAATTTCTCATTTAATTAATAAGAAGACAACAAGAGCTTTCAAAAGCTTTTCTGTTTTTCGCATTATTAAACTTATTGAAGACAGTTGGTTGATGCTCCTCGAGGATATACATGCTCAGTTCTTTAAAGCACACTGTAAATTTTCTCATACACAAATTCAAATTTATTTTCCACGAATGTTTTCTAATGAATATTCATGGAGGAGCAAACCTAACCGTGAAATTAATTCCAAATGCAAATCAGTTTTATGTTTTCGAAGAATTCATTTCTATGGAATTAGAAAGCTTCACGAAACAACACATTAGAAAGCATATCCTCATTTAGAATTATGGAATTAATCTTTTCTCATAATGATTGCGAGCATTTTGAATTAATTGCAAATTGAATGGAATATAAGTACTCAATAAAAAATATACGAATTAATTATTCAATAACATATGTAATGATGTGTGGGCTTTAATTAATTTGCCTGTAAAATCCTTCTCTCAGCTAATTACGAGCGCATTAAATTTCATTTATAATAATAACATTTTACCACTATTGAATACTTCAACATTTTTTTTTATCCTGCGTCTAACTTCTCTAATTATTAGTTGTCTGCACACTTTCTGAGAGCTTTCTTCTATGAAAATGATGGAATAATAAATCGTTAATATATTTTAATGCAATTGGGATAGGAAGAGAAAAGAAATGCATTTTAAAAATCTATTACGCTACTCGTAGCAGTGTCTGGCTCATTATTATTATTACTCTATTATAACTGTTACGTTAATTCATATCACCATGAAATTTTTTTCCTTAATTTCTCTTTTTTTTTGATATTATAATAATTATATATGTGTGATGTGATTTCAAGCCTTAAGCTTTCCACGATTCTCTTTTATTACTTGAAGGTTGATTGCAAATTACGTCACGCATGTTTCAAATTTTTTTTTGTGATTCTAACTAAGTAATTTTTTAATGACACTCTTTCGAGTTCTTTATCAAAATTCTGACAGCAATAAAGTTTTAGCATGACGTAATTTTTGAATTAACCTCTAAAATGTTTGCGTGAGAGAGTGAATCTCAATGAAAATTTTAACAGTGATTTTTTTATGTGAGGAATTTTTAATAATTGGGTAACAATTCAATTCTCTACGACTGGCACGTTCCTTAACAACATTTTCGTTTCTTTGATTGTTTCACTCGATAATTTTTTTTGTATACGCGATTAACTAATTTTATTTTTGCATGTAAAATTTAAACAATTGAGAATTTGATGGAGCATTTTTTTCATAGCGGGGTAAGATCTCTAAAAAACTGATTTCAGTGGGAAATTCATTTAAGTAGATTCTCTCATTTTCCTTTGATTTGCTAAAACAGTTTTGTTGCTTTTAAAAAATGTTCCTTATGTCTTCATCAGCTTGTTTTTATCTTTAAAATATTATGCTTTAAAAAATTGCTTCATTTGAAAAAAAACGAACACCTATGTTATTTAATTATTAATGTAAGCCGAGCTGATGGATAAGCGGAAGGATGTTAATAAAGTTTTACGAAGCACTTTTTGATAAAAAAAAATGTGGCTCGTTGAATTCGCTACAATCATCTCGTAATGTTAAAAAGAGAAGAAATTACAATAAGATTTATTTTTAATAATTTCGAAATGATTTGATTCTTTTATATTGATTATCAAAGTATTTTAGTAAAAAAACTGTTTTTAAATAGAAATTTGAAGATTAATTATTTTTTGATTTAAAAATTACATTTTAGAAGCGCCATAATCTCTGCATAAAAATGTTACTCCAAAAACACATAAAAAGTTGAACATCTCTCAGCTAATAAATCACGATTCTTATTAAAAATTATCAATTAACATCATTTTTTTGTCAAAAAACATCGAGAACTATCAAATCTTCTTTTTTTCAGTAATATTTGAAGCCAATTTTTTTTAATTCTTAAAAAATCAAATTTACAATTTTTCTTCATATATGAATTGGTTTTTTAACCTCTCATATCCATAATTTCTTCTTAAACGAGAAAATTTCTAATGAAAAGTAATTTACACTTAGAGAGTGTTAAAGTTAAATATGCTCCATTTTCCCCCTCATAGTCGCCAACATTTCGCTACACTTATCGCCTTTTCATTTTTACCTTGTTGCTTGCGTTCTTTCTTTTCTTGATATAAAAAAGTATGATGGTTTGTTGTAATGTTGCAATTTAATGTGATTTTCTTCTTTCATCTTGATGAGATCATAAGAGATGATGTATTTAAGCTTCTTGCTCGTGATTACAGTCGGCAAATCGTAGCGTTTCCTCATAAATTAGCTGCTTTAACGTCTCCTTTGGAAGATCGTCCAACTCCATTGCAATGCGGAATGGTTCTTCGGCAACGGGCTGTGTTGCATGAGAGAAAATAATTTAGTAAGTAATGACTATGATAGATGACAATAATTAATAATTACCTCATCAGCCGGATCGTAGTATTGCTCTAAATAAGGATGTGCGAGAGCCTCCTCGACGGATATTCGCTTGTAGGGATTAAATGTTAACATCTTGCCGAGCAAGTCGAGTGCCTTTGCGTCCGCTTGCGGGAATAATTTATTCCACGGTACTTTCGGCTTAAATGGTAATGACTGAAGATAGCTGCGAGCCTTCTCGTTTACTATGCAATCCAGGTCCTCTTGCGAGGGAGATCCGAGTACACCGAGAATGTGATTTAACTGATCCAAGTAATGCTTTCCGGGGAAGATGGGACGATTGCTCAACATTTCCGCAAGTATGCAGCCAACTGACCAGATATCAATAGACTTTGTATAACCTTTACTGTTTAGCATAATCTCCTGTGGATATATTTAATTAAGATGGATTAATGAAAACGGGCGAGATTAGAACTTTCTTACCGGCGCTCGATACCATCTCGTTGCGACGTATTCAGTGAGAAATCCAGTGTGATCATGTTCCGGATCTGCAACACGTGCCAAGCCAAAATCACATATCTGTAAAGAGAGCAAAAAAAAAAGTTTATTAATCTCTCTTAATATCATCGACATCATCGTAATAGGCATTAAGTGCGCCAATCAAACCTTTAAATCACATGTCGTATTTAGGAGCAAATTCGATGGTTTCAAGTCACGATGCAAGACATTGGCCGAATGAATATATTTGAGACCGCGCAAAATTTGATACAAGAAGTAGCAGATGTGATCGTTACTTAATCTCTGGAAAGAAGAAAAAATAAATTAAATTATGTATTTGTGTCTTATTATATATTTTCACTAAATTAAGAACTAAGAGATGATTGGGGAGCAAAAACATACAACATTCATGTGAAAAGTGAAATGTTGATGATGACGATGTAAAAAGAAGAAAATGCTGAATTATTTACAACATTTCCCTTTCACTCGCACTCCAGAGAGTGAATTTTATGAGCCACTACTGTCGCAACTTTCATCTCTGAACTCAACATTTCATTGAGGGTTTTTTAAGATGGAAATGGGTTAAGTGTCATAAATTTTCTGTTCAAGAAACTCCATAAAGACTAAAAGCTCACTAATATGATTAAATTCACCAGGTAAATGATTAAATTTTGCTTAAGAATTACTTGAGGGAAAATTTAAATAATTTTTTGTTCACATAAAATTGCTGGGAGCTTTTCGCGGATATGAGTAGGTTGAAAAATTCTTCTAAATTTGGGCGCTTTCTGAGAAAAATAATTCGGTCACGATATTTTCAAAATTCTTGAAATATTTCAGATACTTAAAGGTTTTCTCATTAAAATTTTTTTATGAATGAAAAAGAGCCCACTTTTAATTTAGTTTCAAACGTTGTTAACACTTTTAAGAGCAACTCAATTTAATTACAAAACTTTGCTCATAATAAAACTCAAGAGTTCTTTCTTTTTATCCTCTTAAATTTTAATGCAAAATCCAAGACTAATTGAATACTTTTACACTCTTCTAAAATGAGCGATAACAAATTTCGTCTCGGAGTATCATCAAACAACAAAATCTAATAAAACTGAGCATACTTACTTGTGTTTTTAACAATTTATATAAATCAGTCTCCATTAAACACTGAACAATGTAAACATCTTTCATTTGTTCTATGCTAGGCACCCGCAAAATGTCTCTAATGTCTATGATCTGCAAAAAGAAGAAGAAAAAGAAGTTGAAATGTTAAAGTTTCGTTTGGTTTAATGCACATCCCATAAGGAGGACATTAACAAAGTTTTTTTTTTCTTCGAACTAACTCATTTATGACAAGAGTGAGTGAAAAGAAAAATTTATCAATATTGATGTATCGAAGAAGCAACAGGTGTTTGACTAGATAAGTTTCATCAACTCAACAAACTTTTTCATCCCCTTTTTTTTGGTGCGTACACATTTTTTTACACTTCATGATGAGTCGAGAAAATTTCACACCGCAGTAAATAATGCGAGAGCAGCAAAAAAAGAGAGAGACGACAAAATCAGACGGTGGTGGTGCACATGGTTCATTTGTTTATGGTTGTCGTTAAGATAAGTAAGCAACAAAAGAAGATAAATTATCGTTCATGACGTTAGATGCGTGATGGAGCTCTAAGAAAATATATAATGTGAGGGCATATGGGTTTATCGGGAATTATGTCACGTAGCTTTTTTTTTGTTATTCCATGAAAAATGGATTCAGTCGATAAAACTTTAATGCTTTGATAAAATTCACGAATAACCTCACAACATAAAATATTAAATTATAACCATATTGTTTTTAGACGTGCCTAAGTTTGCCCCAAAATTTTTGAGTAGCTTTAAGGATCATAAAGGAGCAAAGTTCTTTTGTATCAAGGGACACAGCATAGAAAGTTCATATTTATATAAATTAAACATTTGAGTTTGAAAGCAAGTTGAATTGAAACAAATGTTTATATAAATGTTTCCTAAAAAAAGGAGCGAGCAACAGACAAAGTACCTTAGGGATATTTTCCGCTCATGATTTAAACATTACTCAAAGAATTTTCTATGTGAGAGCTCTCTTAAAGGAGCTTCAAAAAAAAGCTTTTAACCGCACATAATTTTACCGCACAACAAAAGATTACGGCTTATCCATCACGAGCTCTAATGGAAATTGGGATGCGAATACATGATGGGAAAGAATAAGCGCGATTATTGATTTCTTTCAACGGCGAGAAAATTACTTTTTCCACTTTAAATTAATTTTCTACAACACAGGCAGTTACTGTTCATTTTAATTTCGAGTGAAATTTCCTTCCATCATCTTAAACGTGCCTCCTCGTGCGAACACAGCACAAAAAATATCTCCTTGAACATTGTTTGTACAGAAACGATGTTGAAATTTTTTTTTCTATCTTCAAATCACTCCGCAAGCATGATTTTCTCTTTTTTCATCGAATTTTTTACCACTTCAGGGATCTCACTTATCTCTCACTAGGTTCTGAAATTACAACCGACATAACGCCATCAACCTTATCATTGGGGACTCAAAGAATCATTCGAGAGTTAATAAAGGTGGATTAAATTTCAAAACAAGATGGGTCTGCAAACGGCGTTGCCATTTCCAATAGCTCCGCATAGATTAGTACCCTACTCCGTTGCAATGAGCATTAGTGACACTCTTGGTTAATCTTGAAGGACATTCTTCAAAAATCATCAATGTAAATCGATTCCTGATGCAATGACGAGTTCAATGACATACATGAAGCGATAGTTCTGAAAATGGACATTAGTGGCACTCCTGGTCGGCCATGATGGACATTCTTCAAAAATCGTTAATGTCAATATATTTCTGATACAATAACGAGTTCAACGATACCCATGAAGCTATAGTTCTGAAAAATGGACATTAGTGGCACTCCTGGTCGGCCATGATGGACATTCTTCAAAAATCGTTAATGTCAATCGATTTCTGATACAATAACGAGTTCAACGATACCCATGAAGCTATAGTTCTGAAAAATGGACATTAGTGGCACTCCTGACCAAACATGATGGACATTCCTTTAAAATCGTCAATGTCAATCGATTACTGATGCAATTACGAGTTCAACGATACCCATGAAGCCATATAAGAGAAAATTTGTATGAAAAAGGACATTTTTGCACTCAGGGACGGTCCTTGGAGGGTCGGACCTCAAAACTAAATACTTCTTGCACAACTAGAGCCAAAACCCGATCTTTAGCCACAAACCCGACTCAAATCCGACCAGCCGTTCTTGAGATATGGCGTTCACTAAGATCGTGAGAAAGTAAGAAAGTGAGAAAGTGAGAAAGTAAGAAAGTGAGAAAGTGAGAAAGTGAGAAAGTAAGATGACTTAAATGGCTCTAACTCCTCGTAGGATCAACCGATTTCAAATCTGTTTTCGCCAGTTTGTAGGGTTTGACTAGGCCTATCATTTGAGTATATGTTTTGATATTGCACAAGGTAGTGTCTTGGCACTAGGGGCCAAAAACTGGTTTTGGAGAAATCCAAAATTAATATATAGCGGAGCTATAATATGATTATTATTCAATCTATCAGCAATGTCAGACAGATGCGAAAGAAAGTTTTAAGTTTGAATTCAAAGTCGAAAGAAATTTGAATAGTAATGGAGGGAAAATTAAATTTTATGCTTCATCAGCGGAGAGGGTAAACAGAATATTTCACGAGCTTTCGTATGAAAAGGATTTTTGCTTTTTAGTCTATTATGCTTCATTAGCTTTTCGCAATTGAGAAAAAAAGGTTAGCAATTGAATATTGAAGGGAGGACTGAATGGGAGTCGGTTACAAAAAACAGCAATCGTAAGTTCTTTCGTTAAATAATGTTTAATGCTAAGGGCGGATATTTAAAGCTTTTCGAGTGGATTTGAAAATATTAAATTACTTTTATTTGCGTTCGATTATAATTAAAATGTCTACAACATTTGCCATTTATTTAATGCATATGACCTTTTCAATCGATGCAATGTCGCCCCGCTTCGTGTTTGCTAATGCAATAAAATTAATTTTCCATTCTACTGCATCTAATCCTTCGGTTCGACTAAAAACACGATAGAATAGCATTAAGCATTGAGCGTGAACATGACGAGGAGATTTTTTTTATGTATATACCTTGCGAAATGGCTTATTTTTATTTATCCGGATCATCATTATAATGAAAATGCATCAAAAGCTCTCATCATACTTTTTGCTTTACAGAAGAAAATTGTTCTTCAGAGTTTTATAAGCTGAAATTCATTTTCAAGCAATATCACTAAGGATAATATGAACACAAAATGTCATGTCTTTTTCCTCTAAAAAATATCACATAGAATGAGAGCTTTAATGAAAATGTTCATCAGAAATAATGACACACACACACACACACACATCTAACGTGATGTTATGAAGACAATAATTATCTCTCTGTTTGTTTATTTTACACATCCATTATCATAAAAATTTTCTCGTGCAAGGCGAGAGCAAATTTTTATTTCTCACTTTTTGGCGTCTCAACTTTCTGCCTTAAATATTCTCTCTCTCGTTCCAATTAAAGCTGACAGCCAGGCTTTAATTAATTTTTTCGCATCTCACTCCGACGGTGTCATAAACTTAATGACCTATGTAGTATGTACGTGACATGACGGTGCAATATAAGTTTTCTTGTTACAAACAAATTTCTGCCTTCATTTTGTATGCAAAAGCTTAAGCGATTCCACGACACCGTGATGATTATCATTCCCTAATGATTCCGAAAAAGAAATTATTAAAAATATAAATTTTATCACGCGAAAAGCTGATGCAGCTTTTGTTGTCATAGTTGCGAGATTTTTATGTACAAATTGATGGAGAGAAGAACTTCTTTTTAAAGCTCTTATTTTTAACGACGCTACAAGATGTTTTCTGCTCGCAACAAGTTAATACCCATCACTATGAGCAGTTTTAATTCGTTTTGGAATCGATTTTCTGTAACGAATCACTCACGGGATGAATTTTCTCGTACCCTCACCCCTGCAACCTGTTGCATACCATTTGCTCGTTACGATATCTCGGTTGAGGGTTAAGTGTGGTCTTCAATACCCTCGGGATAATGGACCATTTTGCTGCCTTTACATTTTTGATAAAAGAAAAAGCTTTACTCACATTTTCATGCTTGAATCTTGTCAAAATTTTAATTTCCCTCAATGTTCTCTGACAGTACGTCTGGTGTTCAAATGGCGATATTTTTTTGATGGCAACTTTTGTTTTTGTTACGACATCGTATGCAGACCTGAAACGAGAGATAAAAATATTCGTGAAAGCTTTCGAAAAACAAAATAATACGAATTTGATGGCAAAAAGTACTCCGAGGCACAATATGCGAGCGGATCAAGTATATTTATAGGAAAAAATATATATGTTTGATTAATGATGTACACATAAATGCTTATCATGCAAACATTTTCCTGCTATTGAAGGTAAAAAGCAATCACATATGAAGATATTACACGTTGATGCGGTGTTTGTGTGTGTGTGTCTCAAAACTCATGAGGATTTTCGAATGAAAATTTAATCTTCCAATTTCATTTTTCATGAGGATATTATTGTCACGGCAATTATGTTAATGCTTCAGTTTAGAAGCGAGAAAAAAATGTTAGAATATTGTTTTACAATTGAGCTTTTAATCAAAATTATGTTAAATAAGTTTTCAATTTTAAAAGCTCTTTTTAAATCATAAAATTTTTTTATATTTCCGCCATAAAAATTTATGTAGGTGAACTTTTTTCTCTCACATCAAAATCCAGCCACAAATTTTAATCTGTCTGGCGATGAAAAGCACTCTGCATGCATATCAACATTTATTTAAGAGCGAGGAGAAGAAAATTGTTTTTCAATAAGCATTTTATGCAAATTGAAAGCAACAAATATGTTGAGAGGAATTGCTATTTGCAGAGCATACTTGTATGCAATGACGCACGCACTTTAGAAACTTCACTTCTTGATTGATTGTTGTTTGCTTTGAGGTGAACGAAACGTGTGCTTGAAATTCAACGCGCTTTTAAAAGTGCCAAAAAAAGTTCAATTTTCTCTTTTATCAAAGCACGCGTAAGGCGACAGCAACAAAAGGAAAAACATGAAAAAACCAATTTCATTGAAAAGCTAAAAGTCTGCGTGAGAGAGTGAAGACAAAAAATGGAAACCTTAAAAACTTAATAAATAATTTATATCGCAGAGCTTGAATGAGTGAAGAGTGATTACGGTTTACGAAATTTACGCGTACAAGCATTAAAATTATTAATGTTTTCTGGCATTTTGTTACACATCGAATCATAAAAGGAAATTTTGATATTTGATATCGCAGTCGGTTTGTTGTTTTAAGGAAAAGCTTTGTGGCATCAAATTTTACTCTCTCATAGTTCTTATGAATCAATATTATTTAAGTCATATCACACGTTCAACTCGAGATATGTGTTTGTGGTATTAATTATACGTGCTGTAATTTAATCAAGACATTTTCCTCTTCATGTGTATTCGCAGCTCGTTTCTAGCGTCTCGTGAAAATGAACACCGCAAAAGTTTTCCTTCAAAAGAAAATAAAAGGGTGAGAGCGAATTCCACAAAATTTTCTTCACTTCTGCACACGACCGTCGTCATTAAAAAGAGGTTAGTGCAGACATAAATTTTTAAAGAATTTTTCAAATTAAGTACGGGAAAATTGTTTTTACCTTCGAAGGCATTTTGTTAGAGTTAATCTTTATATTAATATATTTTCCTGCTGGCAGAAAAGCGGAAATAAGAAAAAGGGGATTTATCAAATTTTATTCTCGCAAACCTCAAATACAACTCGAGGCTCTGACACGATTAAACTTTTTTTTTCGCAAATGAATTATTGATGAAATTAAATTTTAAATGGAAATTTTACTCGTTCACAAAGGAGTAAGGACTAAAATTATGCAAAAGGCGTAAATAAATATTTTTTCAAAGCTAAATCCATTAGAGCGATTAGTTTTCTCTTTCTCTCAAATTTTTATCAACAATTCTACAAGTGCCAATCATTTCCTATTTATTCTCGCACGCATGAACATTATCATCGCTAGGCGGAGGGAGGGGGAGGCCAAAGCTTGGGGAGAGGAAAAATACGAAAGTCTCATTGTTTCTCGATACAGACGTGAAATTTTTTATTGCGCCATGCACAAGGGGCATGAAAGAATTCGAAAGAGAGAACTTTCAATACATTTTTTCTGATACAAATGGAGCGTACAGCGCACACACATATCGTACAAATGCCTCGAAGGCGTCAAATGGGATGAAAAAATAATACAATCCTACCAACCAAAAAAAATTGTTAGCAACAAATATCGAAAAGTCGTGTAGACGGAAGCGACTGAAAGCTATTGATTTAGAAATAACCAAGGGATTTAGGTGCTTTTATACGTGCTTGAGAATATTTTAAAAAATTTTATTAACTTTTTACCTATCGAGTCCATCGTGAATTATTCAATTGAGGACTTTTAAAATCGTCATCAAAAATCACAGGATTTAAATCATGATGCACGACTTTTTTTTGAGGGCAAAAGCCAGCGACTTAAATTTTATATATTGGTCAAGCAAATCATGCAGTTTTAAAGTTCGTGCTTACGATTTAAAAATATAATTTAAACTTTTTCCAAGTTATGAAAAATTTTCTAAAGTATAAAAGCTCGAAGTTTTGAGCTGAAATTTATCAATCAAGTTATAACTTTCACTTAAACCAGTTCAACATGAAATTCTTGGTAGTTTTCACAGTTTTGTGTCTCAATATTATTCCATCAACATTAGCTGGTGGTTCAAGTGAATCGTAAGATACTTTAAATTACTATTTTATTTCGACATTTAAGAATCAATTATATTTAATTTTCTAAGTTGTCCACCCGACTTTGAAGTTGAGTACAATTCAATAGTTGACGAACTCATTAATTATGAGGAATTTATTGTTTTAAATCCAAGTGAAGAGTTCGTCCAAGGTCCAATGTCATTGGATGAAATTTTGGATTATGTGGATGACTTGATCAAGAAGGGTGAAGAGATTGCTGAATCTATCAAGAAAGCTCTTATAAAGTTGTGTGATTTACTCAAGAGGTGGCCAAAATGCATCCCAAAACCACCACAATTAGCAGCAATTGAAAAAATTTGTAAAATTCTTTTCCCTTAAGGTTTTAAATTTCAAAACTTTTATAGATAAACTTAAAGATTTTTAAAAATAAATTACTAAACTTAAAAATTTGTAAATTTAATTTTTTTAATGGCTGAAAACAGTCAAACATCTTCAAAAATTCAAATTAATATCAAAAAGAATTAATTTACTGAGAGCTCGTCAATCGCAAGCAAGTCTTATCTTCCATTAAACATTTAAATTTTGCTATTTCACCGGAGGTGTGTTTGTGAATAGATAAGAGATTATATCGAAGAAATAACACTCAATTCCAACTGACGACTTAATCAAAGGAGTAATTACGCATAAGAAACGGAAATTTTCTTCTTTTAATGCAGTTGTTTTTCTTTCAAGAATAAGAAATGAAAAAGACATTCAACGAGGCTTTATTAAAAATTAAGCTTCAATCTCCATGAAAATTAGCTCTCAAATTGCAAAACAAGATCCAATTCTGATATACATGCATAAGAAGCTTAATTAATTTGAATTTTTCAGAATTAGTATTCAAAAATGTTCACACGCACGTGCGATGAGATTGAACGAAAAAAATGTCATTAATCCACTCGAAGCATTGATACCTGCGGGATGGGCATGAGAGAGCATAAAAAATGTGAATGATGTGTGGAGAGAATTTAAGCCTTTCTTCCTTTTTTTTTTGCTCATTCAAGGGGGTATCGAAAAATATTTCAGAAATATTTCACCCTTGAATTTTATATCAATTACATTCCGAATTTTTGTGGAATTTGATATCACACAAAATTGGCATCACTTGCGTCAATAGACCCGACTCGCAATATTTTTTTTTTATATGCAAGGAAAGTACGTTGACGATAAGGGAAAGTAAGCCGCAATTCCTCGTAATACACAAGCAACTCATATACGGCTAGATTTATGTAATATGGATATGGACTGAGGCTATTTGCGATGCTCTCGAAGTAGAATGAAATAAAAGCAATTTTTATTGTGCACTTAAACATTTCATATACTCACACAACAACTCCATAAGCGCCTTCACCAATGTGAGCCAAGTTCGTGTATCGTGGACCAACTTCGAAAATTTGCCCCCGAATCACGTATGAGTTTGATGGATTCGGTGCGGTTGCTGAATTTTCCGAGTTTTCAGCCATAATTGAATTTGAGTATGAAACTTTTTTGTATTTTATTCTTTTAGCCGATAAAAGTATTTTTCACTTCTTCTTTATCAGACACACTCCGCACTCTCAATGATGATAACACATGCGAGACACACCAATATTTTTTTTTTAAATATACAATTTGTTCTTTTTCTAAAACCTGTCGATTTCACATGTAATCGAAATATACATTAACTATATATTGCACACGATGGCGAAGACGACGATGACAATATTAGTATTTATCGTTGCGATAGTTGAAGCGCGGATGCGATCTAAATAATAGAAAGGAGATAAATGCTTTTAATTAGACACCTGATGGCAGAGGAGATGCGACAAACAGAGCACAGCTAAATGATTTACGTGCGTTTCATTCTAGGCTTAATAATTGATGAGATTGATGTGCATAAATAGATGATGATGTTCGGAATCATTGGCGCTTCTTCTCGGGAAATTAAATGGACGGGGGATGGTGAGGAAAGTGTGTCATGCATGAAGTTGGATCAGATCAAACAAAACATAAGATCCATATGACATAACTCTCGAATTTATCGCTTTTATTTTTTTCGATACGTGAAGAGGGGTGAGAAGAAAATTTTTAATTGATGGTTTCGAGAGATTTTTTTATATGAAGGCGACGATGAGGAAAAAATTTATGCGATTTTTGAGAAGTGAGAGAGAGAGAAAAAAAAGCAACAAGCTTGTGACAAATTTGAATTTTTTTAGTTAGTGTGAAAATTAGTCACCGGATGCTCATGAGATCACCGTAATGAATTTTGAATTAATTAAAAATTGCCTCAATTAGACTGATTCCGAACACCTTTTTCGACCATTCAACGAGAGCACAATCAATTGACACACTAATAAATTTTTTGCACATAAATAATTTTTTTTTTTTGCTATTCAAATATTTTTTTTTTCTGTAATTACTTTTATCTCACTTTCACAATTAATTGCATTTAATTTGAGTTCCTCGCAATCACAAGCACACACTATTTCTCGTAGAACGATTTCTAAATGTCCTTTTGCATTCCCTTACGCGATATCAAATGAGAATGAAAAAATTTCTTTTAGTTCCTTTCGATTCTGTTTTGCAGCTTTCTTATGGCTGTGTTTGTAAAATTCACTCACACATTTATAAAACTCATCTATTTACTTTTTAATTGCACTATATACTCGAGTCTAAGATTGATTTAGCTGTAAAAATTCCTCACAATTTCAATTATTTGATTATAGGTCGTTAATTAATTGAAATTGACCTGAAAACTTTCAGGCGCGGCGGCTTTCGAGGGAGTTTTCGAGTGGAGACTTTAACGAGGGGTGGGAAATTGTGTCGAAATTTACCTGCGAGTGTAACCCGTCAAGTGTCGACACTCAAACTTTTATTATTCCTTGAACCGTTTGGGGGCAGTAAATTTAAATAAAAGTATACTTTTTGTATACAATTAATAAATTAAAATGACTCAAAAATGTGGTGAACAAAGAGATATTTTTTGATTATTTTTAATCTTTATTTCGACTTCAATATTGTATATAATGTTGTATAATTAACTAGCGCTATTGATAAATTAATAAGCTATAAATTGAAAGAAACATAAATTATTATTATTTTTCACTTTTTCATGCTCTAACCGCTATAGGTAAGTGGTAGCTAAGACTTTTAAAAAAATAAAATTTAATTTAGGCATTAAACTTTAAAAGCACGAATAAAAAGTTAATTTTATATATAGAGAGGGAGATTTTTCACCGCGGTGATTTTCTACTGTATGTGTGAATGTGATATTAGTTTATCTAGATAAAAATGCACAAGGCACAACAAAGTTTTCCTCCTCTTTTTTTTTATGAATCTATAAGACATTAGTGAATTTTCTTCGTCATACCGTCGACGTGTCGTTAAATATCATGATCTCCCTCTTAACTATATATAGTGTTTATAGCGACGAAACATAATGAACTATAACTTCATTTAGCTTTCATTATACAAAAATTAAAGAATCTTTTAACGAAACGCATTGTAAATGATTTTATTTAAAAAAAGATATTTTTTTTTGTGTGAATTAATAAAAAATACTTTTTGCCTTATATCATGTATTTTTTATTTTCTCGCTTATCTTTTATTTTTGAAACGCACACAGAACTAGCAAACATTTTTTTTATCTTCTTGATGAATACAATTCACTTTTAACTCTTTTTTTCTCTGACGCATCCTATCCTTTTTTTGTATTACGCTACCAATCCCTTAAATTTGATTAGAGATGTTTCATTATTTTATCGACTTATCAACTAAAGTAAGTAGATTTTCACTGTGTTTTGTCATTCATATAAAAATCTTCATTTATCAAATTGTTTCGTTTTTTTTCTTCAGTAGAAATGATAATAAATGCTTTAGTTTGAAATCTATACAATTTTTATCATGAATCCGTGTGAGCTTTCTGCTTGACATTTTTAGGAATTTTAGCTCAAGTATGAAAGCTCACAGGTTCCATCTTATAGACTCGTCAAACTGTTGCGAGTCTTTTTTTTCTTCATTTAAAATTACCGGATTAGGATGTTAATTTTTTAAGTATGCCAATTTTAATTACTTTTACGGTTCCTTAATTGAAAGAAGTCAGATCAAAATTTCAATTAATTTTCATTAGAAAAATTAAAACAGTCACGTGCTTATTTGATATAATTTTTTTTTTGGTATGTAATAGATTTTTAGCGTTGCCAAAGAGAGAGAGAATTATAGTTGAGGATATATTTAGGTATTTAATAAAATACAAAAAGGGCGGTGCATCATTTTTAAAAGTAACAATTGGGTGGTTGGAATTTCATCAATTTCTACTTTCAAATACTTTTTTTTTTAATAGTTAAATACGAAGATTGCCCCCCATGTGGAAAATCTATTTTTCACGATTAGACAAAACTATGCAATACAGCTATCTCTTATTTATGATTAGAAAAACTTTTTAATCAGAAAATCTTTTACATTTTCTTCGTCCTGCAGATTATTTTTCTCATAACGATTTTTTTTCAATTGCAGTTTTGTATATTTGGAAGATACATTAAAGTTTTTTAAGGGTATTGTAATACACATATAGATGAAAATGAAACCATGGATTAATTTGATTAAATAAAATTGGAATTTAAGGTGTGTTTCAGCGAACTTTTTTTTTATCAACAATGAGAAAGGAAAATCCATAAAAATTCCTCGTTTGTTGTTGGTGGGGAGAATATTTTTTTCACATATTTTAACAATATTAATACTATTTAATTTTCTTTTTTTTCTCTTCTGCTTGTATTAATTTTTTTAAGATACTGCGGTATTATCAAATTAAAAAAGTCTGAAATGTTTTATCACTTTAAAGCGAACATCGTGATGACACGATATTTAAAGATAAGACGTGCACACGAATGTGTTTTTGCAATAAAAAAATTTATAATTCTCATTTCTATCATCACTTGCAACGACGACCTTATCTGTTTGTGTATGAAAAAGTCATGCATGTAAAAAAGTCGTCTAATAAATTAATTCCGTCGCTGCTGTTTTAATAACTTTTTGTTTTAGAGTTGTTTGTAAAAAAAAATTAGCCAATGACTCTGAATTAGTTCTTCTTATAATTTAAATTTAATTTTCCTTAAACTTAAATATTTTTTAAAAATTTGATTAGAGGGTCTCATTCATGCTGGTCACTTGCTTTTTCTTTTGTTGAAATCATAGGAATAAGATTAATTTTATAAACTTTTTTATAAATACTTAGACAAAGTGCTTCATTCCCTCGATGCTACATATAACTTTTACTCTCTCGTATCCGATTATTATTTTATCAAAAAAATCTATCTTCGTTTATCGACGTCGATTAAGTTCCACTTTGATAGCTAAAAAGAGAAAAAAATAAATTCAATGTCAAACAATAAATTAAATCAAGTTCAATATATTTTTCAGAAGTGAGCGGAAATTGTCGGAAAAAGGAATGACTATGGATGAGAATAACATGTGGGAGCGAGAGGGAAATTTTTCATTAATTTTCTGTTGAATCACGTCAAATAAAAGTGACGTCATAAGATAAACACTTTTTTTTGGCGAAAACTCACCGTCAATGATTTCATTCTTCGCTTTGGTAATTTCGCTGCGCATTTCTTTTAGGATTTCCGCTTTAAATGCTTTCATATCGAATGCCGGTGGTAGAGAAAAGTCCCCGCCATTAACTTGCTAAAATGACAATGAAAAGTTTTCGAGTTAATTTCTGAACACTCATCAATTTAATAAGCCTAATGAACTGCTATCACCTTCAAAATTGTCTCCTCCGAAGCACTGCCAAAGCGTTTACGCGATTGTGGAGAGTCGGCCAGAGATGAAGCCGCATTCGATGACGACGACGATGGAAGCGTCTGTGAGTTACTACTGCTTAGCTTGTGTGGCAACGTATTGGATTTTTCCCATTTCTCATTATCTCCATCCTGTGTCTGCGGTTAAGATAAATTATGTGTTAATCAAATTAATTATAATAAACAATCGCATATGACTCACATTATCTTTCTGTCTCTCGCGTCGGCGAGCCAAGGTCTTTGCCATTTCGTCCATCATCGATGCCATTTCGCCGCCTTCTTATAAATTTACCAATTATTTATTTCAATTTACTTTTAAGTAACTTATTACTCACCGCCTCCTGTACGTCCGATTGTTCCGTAATTTCCACCGCTGCTACCGCTCGACGTACTATTGCCACTGTTCTCGTTTGTCGACGTTTGAATTTGCGGAGCTGAAGTTTTTCTCAATTTAGCCTGTTGCAATTGTGCCGCTAACGATCCCATATCCATCCCGCCAGCCTTTGCACCTCCATTCGGAAGGGGTGGCGCTAGTTATAAAATATTATTTTTTATTTGTTAAATATAATCAATAAAGCATATTTCTTCATATCACGATTGACTTACGAGGTGGAGGGGCGGCAGCACCAGATGATGAATTGTTATTTGAAATATTTGTTGAAACAATCGCTGGCGGCATTTGAGGAGCTATTGAAGGAAACAATCATTAATTAAGCTATGTGGCTCTGTAATTTGTTCCACTTACGTGGTGGTGGTCCGCCAAATCCAGCAGGAGGAGGAGGTGCTGTTTAAAAGTGAGAAATTAATTATAATGTTCGAGGAAAATCAATAGGTTTTGAAAATTACGTGGTGCTGGTGCGCCGGGAACGCTCATTTGTTGCTGTAATGTTGGCATATACTGTGGAGCTTGTGGAATTTGCTGAATTGGAGGAGTCGCGAGCTGCTGCAACATTCCATGACCATAAGTGTTATTATTTTGAGTCGGTGGAATTATCGCCGTTGGCACAGGAGACGGTTTGGACGCGGTCGCTACGTTATTTAACGAGTTTTGAATTGATATGGATGATGGGACGTATATTGGAGCGCCATTCTGTTGTGGATGACTCACAATCTGCTGTGGTGGAACGCCCGACGCATATATCGGATATTGTTGCTGCTGCTGCTGATAGTTTTGCATTGGTGGCGGCTGTTGCTGAAGCATATTTGGTGGCATTTGAGGAGCTTGTGGTGCACTGTAATAAATATATTTCTTAACACCTTCTCGAAATTAAAAAACAACTTAAAAGAGCTGTCACGAGCTGCCCTTTCAAAAATGAGTGAAAAGCTATCAAATTACTACCTGCTCGCTCGATGATGTCCTTGTTGTTGTTGCTGTTGAATGTTCATAGTTTGCGACGTGGGTGTCTGTGGAGATATAATTTGTTGCTGTTGATTAAGAATGTCAGCATCTTCACGTGTCATTGTTCTATAGCCCATATCTTCGTCGTACGAGTTCTGTTGTGGATGTGGCTGAACCTGTTGAGGATGAGATGGTTGTTGCTGTTGAGTGGCTGTTTGTGCATTTTGCGGGACACTCACGGCACGTCCACTCAGAACCTCTAAAGTATGCATCATAGCACGTGCAAAATTTTCTGCATCTTGTTGACTAGAAAAGTTTAAACCGTAGACAAATTTTGAATCGCGCCATTGATGAAACGTTGCAGTCGCCTGATTATACTTCAATCCCTTAACAATCGAACAATTAATGACCACCTCATGGTCTTGTAGCTTTCGTCCGACAACCCTAAACGTGTTGTTCTGTATATGATGAAAGATCTGAACTTTGCTGAGACCGCTCGAATTTCCCGATGGTATCCATTTTTTCATAGTTTCGTCATAGATCATGACAGAGGCGCGTGCCCCAATGATACTCTGCTCACTATTATTATCCAATTTTAGTTTATTTTTTGTGATTTGTCGCACAGACAGGATAGAGAGCATGTGGGCGAGAGAGAGAGAATAGTTTTTAGAAAAGGAAATCATATTAATTATCGATGTGTACACAATAAGGCAAAAAGTTATAAAATAACACACGAAAAGTGGACTTACGGAAACATGATGTGAATATTCTAGTGGGGGAGTAAATGTATATTAGAAAATGATGTCTTCTTGCTGTTTCTTTTCTTCTTATAAAGACCTTTATTGTTGTTGTAGCGTATAGCGAACGGAGATGAAGAGAGGAGAAAAAACTATAGTTTTTTTTTATTGTTATGTATATTTTTGGATAATTTCTATATTCTCAAGTTCATTGAACGCTTATCATCAGCACAAAATGCGGCTGTTTGTTCTCAATGCACCACTTCCGGAAGTGATCTATTTGCTAGATGTGTTCAAGTGCATTTTAATATTTAGAGCAACTGTGCGACAATGAATCGGCATCCATATGAAATCTCTCTTTTTTCTTCTCTATTATAGAACAACTTTTTTTTTCTTCTTTTTATGCACACTCCCAGAATTTTTTTTTCAGGCTAATTTTTATCCTTTCAAATTCCTTTTTTCACAACTTTTTCAACTAAAAACGAGCACTTTTACAATTGCACAACACAATCGTGATACCTTAACTTATCTAATCAGTCACGAATTAATCACTTTTTTCACTTTTACACAAACTTTACGATTTAAATGCGAAATTTTTTCTCTCTATATTTTCATTTTTCTTTTTCATTGAAAAATTACACAGATTTATCTACGTTTGTTCGCGCTTACTTGAGGTCTAATCGGATTACTAGGCTGTTACTTTATTGGCCGCATACTAAATTACTTGATATTTGTTCACTTTCGCATGCAAAATGTTAAAATAAAATTATTTGCATTCGAAAAAACAGCGAGCCGTCCTAAACTCTTCTATTTTCTCTCTCTCTCTCCTTCTTTCTTCTTTTCTTCCCTTAGTCATGACTATAATTGCTCGGTTGTGAACCCTTCGAGGATGATTTGAAAAAATTTATCCGTTAATTATTGTTTATGATTTTATTTTCAGCATCGTCCTTAATTTTTTTCATTAATTACAAAACTTTACATATATTTTCTTAATTATTTTATTTCATAAATTTTTTGATGATAAATTTTATTCCTTGGAAAGATCTGAAAGGACATTTAAAAAAAAGCTAAAATTAATAATCAGTTTAGTAAATTGAAAATATATTAGGATGGTTGCTCATTATTTCTGAGTGCTTATGATTTCTGAGTAAAACTAAAAACTACGATAAGTTTGCTCCTTCGTCTCTAATTGTACAACTTCAAATATTAAACGTATGTGTTTTGTCATTCTCCATAATTTTTGTAAAGGTTTAACAGGATTTTAAAGATAGGAAATGCCTTAAAAGCTCAAATAAAATTTTCCCATACATCGATAACCTTCACATATTTCATTGATTTTCTCTATGAATATTACCTTTTTTTATCCGGCAAAAAATTTTATTGCGTCGCTCAAATATCAATGATTAAATTTTTCATTTCGATATAAATCAGAAACTGTACCAGTCCGCTTATAATTGACATTTTTTACATGCTTATAATTTCTGAGTCGACTTGCTCATAATTTCTGAGTAAATTTCAAAAAAGCAATCTTTGGAAATTAATAAAATTTTTACTTCACTTGGAAATTAAAAATACATATTGGGGTTTAAAAATACTAGAATATTAATGCAGGAGGTCAAAAAAAATACTCTTGGACAAGTTGCTGGTTGATATAAAAAAAAGTGGCCACAACAAGCACTTCCTTGGAAGTGGATATGACACTTTGGTTCAAAGAAAGTACATATTGACAAGTTTGAACAAAATATTAAGAGACTCAAACAAAAATCTTTACTGGAAGCAAGATCCAGTGGAACTGAGATCCAGTGTTGGAATTGGGTATCAGTTAAAAAAGTTGTGTCTGTAAATAAATTTTGAGTGCAAAATAATCATTTCCAACTTTGGAAATAGTCACTTCCGACATTGGACACAAGCACTTCCAACTTCCTATTGAGAATTTTCATTCCTTAAAACTGACATTATAATGTCCAAAAATAGTCACATACAATTTGTATGATACAACAAAATAAATTTCGTTCTTAAGCGTTGCCTCAGAAATCAAGATCTGCCATCACAGTGTCTTTAAAATAAGTCACAAGGTAGCTCGTCACATAAAAACTTTTAAGACTTAAATAAACACTCCTGATTATTTTTGAAAATAAAATAATTCATATCTTTTGAGACCTAGGTATGCTTGTTGGACTTAATTTCAATTCCTGCAAGTGTCATTTGATGATAGTAATAAAAAGTTTCCAAATAGTCATTTAAATGTATGTATGATTTTGACATTTCATAAGACTTTTGCTTCAATTAACACAAAAAATAGTGCAATTTTTTCAAGTTTCAGCATATATCATGCTGCATGCTACTTTGACAGCTCCGAAATATTTTTTCTTCAAATCTTGATGTGTTTTCAAACAAATAAAATATATAAAACATGCCTTTTTGGCAATTGGTTCCTAGTCATAATTCGATTTAACATTTTACTCAGAAATTATGAGCAAATTTACTCAGAAATTATAAGCATCAACTCAGAAATTATGAGCAAGAAAAAACACAGTTTTTAAGGATGAAGGAGGCGACGTAAAATTCTAGTAAAGGTCTTAAATTAAAGAAAAACAATTAAGCTTCATGTAAGATATTTTTTTTTTGGATTTCATCAGTGCCTTCAAGGCAAATTTACACTTCAAAGATCAGTTTTTGCGATTTACTCAGAAATAATGAGCAACCATCCTATTCACTTTAAAATTCAGATTGAAAACTTTTTGCGTGTCTCTTTGAGTTGATATGTGCTTATTAGAATTTTTGAAAGCTCCTCAACATGCACTCGACTAGCGATTTACCCACGTTTAAAGAAATCTTTCATATTCTTTTATTAGCACCTCAAACTCAATCAATTCTTTGCAGAAATTTCATCATGAATGTTTAGAAGTTTAAAAGAAAGATTAAAAGATATTTACCTCAATTAAAGTCCATTGAACTAATTCCTTGCACAGCATATCTAGAAAAATAAAATCGTTAGAAAAATATTTCAAAGGAAAAATCTTCACACTCACCTCCAACAGTTATAAATTTATTGAAAATCAATATTGGCTTTTGTTCTATTAAAATCGAGATGAATTTTTCATTTAAAGATTTTAAATTTTTATTTCAAACATGATCTTTTTTCAAATTTTTTTTATACATCATCGTCATCATTTCATTTGTTTTAATAATAATAGTTTTAATCAATTACGATATATAGATGAAATATTTTTTTATGTATAGCATTTAAAAGTTGATTAAACAAAGTGCAAAATGTGAGAGGGTTGTTGTCGCAGGAATATTATTACAAGGCTGTCATATGTGAGAAAGAAAATATTGGGAGGGAAAAATTAATCTAGCGCATTAGCCATGTTCTTAAATATATTCATACTTTCCCGCCTTTATACGGGATAATGAATATTTCCGAAAATTTTCAACAGGTTTAAAAATTATTCTTTAGAATCCGTTACGAAATTGAATTTAAAACACTGGAAAATAATTTTATCAAAAAAGTTGTCGAAGAAAAAAAAAGTTTCAGAAAAGAATTTTTCTTTAATTACTTAAAGGTCTAAAAAGTCGAGTCAATATAGCAAACTTATTTTCTTTAACTCTCCAAAAAAATATCTATGTAATAATAAAAATTATGAAAAATTGAACTTTAGACGTGCGCACGAGGAGATATGAGCGGGCTGAGTTGCATTTAACAATTGGTCTCAACGCACGGGTGACTTAAGGTACATGAATCGACTACATTAAGCAAAATCTCAATGTCTTCTAGAGATTTGATGTCGCTCGGTGCGCCTAGGAGATGACATTGCTTACCGTGCATGGTGATTGTGAAAGAGTCTGCTTTGAACATGATTGAGCGATCGATAATCGTTCGAGGGCTATCTTTATGGCATCGTTTGAAGAGAATGCAATTTGGCTCATAGTTTTGCCTATCGCTCTCCGAAATTTTATCGTTCACCTCACCATAATAGACCTCGTCGTCGTCGATCGACTTTTTTACTCGCTTTTGCACAGTTATTTTAGATTCCCATTTTGCCGATGGCATTTTAAGCTCCTTGATCTCATTTCCCAGTTGAATGAGCGAGAATGTGTGTGTATGCTTGAGCGGCGATTGAATCTCATGATCTTTCACATCGATGACGTACCACGACTCAAACTTGGTGATTCTTCGTGAAGCCCCAATTGAATTAGCCACGACTGGCGATGAAATTACGTGTGGAACGACCGAGCGAGGATTTGGAATTGATTGACGTTTTATTAAGCTCGCCGACGCCTTCATTCTATTCAGCTCCGACTCGAGTGTATTTTTGAGCAGCGCAGCCGGTTGAGGCTTATTGATGGCAATATTTTCCTTAACAGCGATCGGCGAGGACTTGATCATGGTTTGTTTCTTCTCGGTAAGCGTTCCGTCGGACATTTCAATTGAGAAGACTTTTCTATCGGTTCCATCGCCAGCTAGTTTAACAATTGGCGACTCTTTTGCGCCTTTCGGTGTACACATGGAGTTTAATAGACGAGGTGCTGGCTTTGCAACATTCTCATTCGTACCAGTGATGATTTTCTGAGCGGTATTTGGCGTAATGATTTTCGTGATGGGCTCTTTTCGTGGGACAACTTGAAGTTTCTTGGGCTCAATTACTTTTTCAATTTTAGGTTCAAGCTTCGGCTTTTTATCGATGACTTCCGGGGGAGATGTCACCACCGATCGTCGAGTTTTGATGGCGTTTGCGAGACTCTTTGCTGCTTCTTCCTTCTTCACTTCCGTCACTGGTTCCTTCTTGATGACCTCTTTCGGCTCCGCCTTTACTTCAACGACCGATGGCTTTTGCTTGCTGGCCGGAGTTGTCGGCATATAAGATTTGCGAGCCGTTATGAGAGAGGTCTTTTCCTCTTCCTTCTTCTTCTTGGGCGAATCATCTTTAATCTCAATGATTTGAGCTGGTTCAGCTTGTCGCTTACGTCCAGCGCTGCCACGTGTGACTTTTGGCGACTCGTCATGACTCGTAATTATACTAGAGACATCAACAATCGCCACCGACTCGTCGCCAACCTTTATTTCACTTTCTTTTTCAGTTCCACTCTTACCGGATCTTGTTGTGCGCGGAAGAGACGGCGGTGACGGTAATGGAACTTCGTCAGCGTCTTTTGTCTTCTCATCGTCATCGAACTCAATCTTTTGTTTCTTGATTGCACCTGCTTTAGCTTTTCCCGCTGGAGTCTTCGTTGTCGTCACTTGCTTCGCGACACTCAACTTATTGACCGATTTCACAATTTTTGTTTCGGGCAATTTGTCTTCAATGTCGTCCGTTGAGCCATTTGATTCCGACGAGTCGGGCATTTTAGGCGTCGGAACGATAGTTTCGTTTGCATATTTCGGATTTGGCTTTGGCGTTCGTTTTGCTCGCGTTTGAGTGATGGTTGGTATTGGAGAGTCATCGATGGCCTTTGCAGCTTCAGGTGCTTTCTTCGCTACGCGTCCCATACTTACAGTTCATTCAAATCTACAGATAAAAAATTCAAAATTACTTTTATCACTATTTCGGAAATGTTTACAAATATTTTTCAAACTTTTCTTACACTTTCTTCAATCAGCTTGAAAATCGCGCGTACAGTTATGAAGTTGTACTTTCTTGAAAATATTTCCCTCTAAATTTATTCTCGTCCAATTTCACGCCGTCCGCACGTGAAAGTTGTTGCCTTTTACGCGACTTTTGATCACTTTTGAGTTGTAAATTGGCGAAAAATTAAAATGAATTAATCGCTTCGAAATAATGGCATCAAGAGTGCTTTTCGCTACGAACGCTTTTCAATTCCTTTCGAGCTTGTTTCGCGTCACTTTTCCGAAAAATCACTTTCGCGTCACTTTTTCCAGTCAGTCAACCGCCCTTCGACATATTCGAAAGTCGAAATTTCGATTGTCAATTTCACAAGTCATCTCGAGAAGAAAAGTTTTTCATTAAAAATTAAATAAAATACAATGGCCACATTAAATATTGTGACACAGCTCTTTAAGGAGCTCAAGACTGAGTTCAGTAAGGCATCGCGAGACTTCAAGAAATGCGGACATTTGTTGGAACAATTGAAGGTAAATTTTTGTGCATTGTTTTTCTCTCGATTTTCTCGCAAAGTTCTAATTTTACTATTTTATTGTTGTATTTGTAAAAACTATCAACACTTTCGTGCTTAAATTTCTTATTAAACATGCGAAAGTAAAATTTAAACTTTTCTGGATGTTCATTTTTAAGATCCAGTGATGAATAAATTTTAATTTAATTTTAGATAAATCTCATTGAAATTTCCTACATCCCCACATCGGATGCTCAAGCATCGCAACAAGAACTCGTCATTGCGCGTGATATTTTAGAAATTGGTGCCGAGCATAGCGTCTTTACGAAGAACATCCAGGCATTTGAGCGCTATCTGTCGCAACTCAAGTGCTACTACTACGACTATAAGAATCTTATTCCAGATTCCCAGAACAAATATAAGCTTCTCGGCTTGAATCTACTCTTCTTGCTCTCACAGAATCGCGTCGCTGAATTTCATACCGAGCTCGAGTTGCTGCCCTGTGAAATTATTCAGTCAAATAAATTTATCAAACATCCGCTTGCACTCGAGCAGTGCTTAATGGAGGGACGCTATAATAAGCTGTTCAGCGCTAAAAATGAATCACCCGATGCCGCTTATAATGTCTTCATTGACATCCTCCTCGATACTGTTCGCAACGAAATCGGAGCTTGCCTCGAGCGTGCCTACGAGAAAGTGTCGGTCGGAGAGGCTGGAAAAAGATTGAATTTATCGTCAAAAGATGAAGTCGTTCGTTTCGCACAAAAACGCAACTGGAAACTCGGCAACGATGGATTTTATCATTTCAGTCAGGAGGAGCCAAAGGCCAAGGAACCAATTCCATCCGTGGAGCTTTGTGAAATGGCAATTTCTTATGCACGCGAATTAGAGATGATTGTCTAAGAATATTTTTCATTTAATAAAAAATTCATCTTAATTCTTGTACACTCAAAAAAATCTCGCTTTGATCTTTCAAAATGATTTTCAGCATTTTAACGTCTCGAGGCGGTTGAATTAAAAATTTATGTGCGATTATGCGGTTATCATCATTCTCTTTAAACTCACGAAAACAAGCTTAAAAATTCTCTCAGTCTTAAATCTACTCTAGGATGAGACGCCTCGCGTTCATTCTTTTCTTGCTGGTGACCTCACTGTGGAGAAGTTGTGCAATTTTTAAGTCTCACATGAGTAATGGTGTGACAGATGAAAATCCATACGGCTATCGACAACACACTGTCAAAATATTTAGTCGAGAGTCAACGAGCACATTAAAGGCATCCCCGGCAAGACTTTGTGGTGACGTAAAGTTTAATCTTTTTTATGTTTTTCAGGGCTACTCGTGTTCAGGCTCTATAATCGATAATCACTGGATAATCACAGCGGGTTCTTAATCAAAAAAATTTATTCTACTTTAAATTAATTAACTTTTTAAAGGTCATTGCGTCGATGGATTTAGCATTTTTGATGTGTTTATAGGTTGTTTAAAATTTTTACTCTCAAACGTGATTTAAATTTATTTGTTTTAGGAAATGTAACAAACGACATTGACCACGTGGTGCGTGCTTCTAAAGTTTTTATCCATCCTCAATTTTACGAACCTGAAGAAGTTGTCAACGATATTGCTCTAATTAAACTTCGAAGATCATTGGCGACTTTGAATAATAGTAAGAAAATATTTAATTAAAATTGAGCGAGTTAATTTATTTTTTTATAGATTTCCAAATTATTCCACTGCCTATGAGAAATGATGTCACTGTAAATTTTAACGGATATAAAGGAGTCGTTAGTGGCTACGGGAAGTTGGGAGATAGTGAGTAAACGCTGAAAAATTATTTAAATAACTTTGAAATAAATTTCAGACGGCCCGACATCGAACTTTGCTAATTTTGCATATTACGAGATTTTATCGTTGGAAAATTGTCAGAATTTATTTCTAAAAAATTTCACGCGCTATGCTCAAAGCAACATTTGTGCGAAAGGCATCAATGCGTCGTCATGCGAAGGTACCGAGTTTTATAAATTGAATTTCCATTTGAAAAGAATTTTATTCTCACACTCTTTTATAGGCGACAGCGGACAAGGTCTTGTTGTTCATCGAAAAGGCAAACGAAAATTGATTGGAGTGGCAAGCAAGGGTCTCGAGAGCTGCGAGACGATCGAACCTGAAGTTTTCACACGAGTCGATTATTTTCTCGATTGGATTGAGAATGTAATAAAAAATAACTAAAAAGGGACTTTTCCTCGCTTCAATTAAGTTAATGCATTAAATTTTCAACATCTCTGCTATTTTGCTATTGTGCAGAGTTCTTTTACAGGTGTTTCTTTGGAGCGCACAAAAAAGATGAGAAAATATACAAAAGCAAGTCGAACGGAAAGGGTTGATGGGGTGTTCAAATATTTATTTTACATTCAACACAATCCGAAGATTTTCTTTAAACGACTTTTTTTTTCAATTCGATGATAAAGTGCAATGTAAACACGACATGCGATTGATTCTTTTTAATGCAAATTCTTGACATAAACTTTAAAATAAGTTTTTTTTATTTTTCATGAATTTTCAGAAGGAAGTTTTTATTTTTTATGCAATAGTATCATGATGACAAATTCTTTGTTTCTCTTTCTTATATAACTTTTCATTTCTCATTTTCTTTTAATTTATAGGTTCGCTAATGTACAATTAATTCATTCACAATTATTTGGCAAAACAGTCAATTAAACTTAAATGCTTAATATTTTTCTTCTTCTTAAATGTTTTAATTTTTTTTCATCTCTATACAATTAATCTGCTCGTAATGCTTTCTTTACTCAACAGTGTTTCGCTTAATTATTTTATTAAACACGCAATTCTTTTTGAAAGGAAAAAGGCAATTAATATTTTTAAAAAAATTAAACTCAAATTGTTGAGCATTATAAAGTTTTTTTTAATAAGTGTAAAAAAGAATTTTTCAATTCGAAGAATGCTAAGAACAGTCGAGTTCAGAGATATAATAATGAAGAGAATGAAATTAATTTCTTTATAAAATTCGCAATAATATAGAGTAATATGAAAGTCTTTTTTTAATAGAGGAGATAAATTAGACTATAAAATAAGTGTCTCCAGTATCTCTTTTTTGCATATTCATCTCAGAGAGAGAAAATTTTCTTTTTTAGAAAAATAATTTTTCTTCAATGAATTTTTAGTAATTATCACATTTAGCGTATTGATGCCATTTTCATTCATTCCATTATCTGTGAGAATTGTATTGTTTTATATCATCCTTTTCTTTTGTGTATGTGTTGTCTGTGTCATAAAAATATCATCTATATTCTTCATTTCTGGTACTTTACAGTGTTGAATGTTGTCCTACAGTTGGTTCTTTAAAATAGTTTTTCTTTTGTGATTTTGCGATTTGTCGATGAAATAAAATCATTACAAGATGCGAATTTTTTTTTCTTTGTGATTTCTTTTTTTGTCTCTCTAAGGTTCAATTTTTCTTTTAAAGAGTGGTAAACTAATTATCATTACATTTATCCTTATTCAATATATAGTGTGGTTTTGAGATTATTACTGAGAAGAAAATTTGAGAACTAAAATAATTTACTTTCCTTGCTGTTGTTCCCCGATAACATGTTAATACATTTTTTGACCCTATGTTATCTACTCAATTATCCATATACATATTGCAGAGTTAACTTATCAATCTTTAGGTGCAGTCGCGGGATATCGCATCTGCCTTTCACAACTTGGATTATTTTGTGGATTTTGTCGTTCAGTATATCCCTCTGCATATGGATCGTATGGCCGTCTAACGCTATAGCCCTGTACTGGAATTAACGGGGCGTCGGCTATAATCATGAAAGAGACACAAAACAATCGTTTAAGAATTAATCATTGAGACTCACTATATGAGTGCATGAGAAATTAAATAAATAAAAAAAGATGAGGAAAAGGAAATCAAAAATACAAAATTGAGGAAGGGGTTGATGGATGGTATGAAGCCAAAATATTATGCTAATATTAATTAGAGTAACATAACAATTTAAAAAGCATGCTTGATGTAAAAAAATCAAGTGGATACATAAATGAGAGAGACAGATGGAAGACATAATCATATTCAGCATAATCATTGACCTCGCACTCGACCACTGTTATTATAATACCCGTGCTGAAGAGGAACGGCTCCCGACGACGAACGGCTTTGTCCAGCGGTTCTCGCAGCGCCTCCGCTTCTACTTCGATTCCTACGCTCTGCATTATGACCGTGTCCGGGGGGTGGAATATTTCTCGCTTGTTGCGGATGACGCTGTAGGCGATAAAATCGTTTTCATTACCATCAATCATGCGACGTGATTAAACTCACCATTCTTCTTAATGTATTCATCGGTCTACGCAATGTGTCACTAATTCTTCTCGCCGGCGCTTTCTTTGGATTAGAGCTAGGAGTGTGAACGGCACAACATTTCACAAACACTCCCATGAAAATGAAGAATAATATGGAGAGTAGCACGCAGAAATACCAATTCTCGATAATGTATTGCTTCAGCGTTTGCAGTGTCTCTTTGTTGAGGAGCAAATTTTTAAGTCTCACTAACGGTCCGTCGGCATCGACAGCTCGACATTTGAGAAAAACATCACAATAACCTAGATTTGAATGGAATTATTAAACATTTAAATATTAAATAAATTTATATTACCTTGAAAGTTATCGCAAGGAGATCCGGGACGAAGACTAATTCCCTCCTTTGGCAGTCCATATTCGAAGCCAAATTCACTTGTTGAGCGACACGTATTGGGGTCATTTCCATCTTGGCAAGCCAATTCACATAACCTTCGCTTATCGTATGACGTTTGCGTGGAGGTAAGGAAGCACTCGGTTTTATTCCAGCTGAGACAAATTGATCCAGTACATTCACCGCTGATACACAACTGTGTTCCATTATTGCATTTTGTCTTATCTTCGCGTGGCTTCGGATCGGGACATTCACTAGTCGTTCCATTACACATTGAACTCCATGAGCATTCAGATTCTTCGCGGCATTTCGCTCGCTTAATTGCCGGAACAAATGCACAACTATTTGGATCACAACAAGGTCCCTGACTTGGACTGCACTGAGTTTTAGCACGTCGAGAACAACCTTTTGCGGTTCCGTTGAGATTCATATCATAGTCAGAGACAATGCGAGGATAACAGCATCTATCACGACACTCCTCATCATTAAATCCACAGTCACATTCCTCGCCAATCTCGACGATTTTATTGCCACAAAATGCACCCTCACTAACTTTAAAGCAATTTCTTTTTTTTGCATCGTCGATTGCGTCAAGCACGTTTGAGATATTGCGAATTGAGCATTCAGAAAATTTACTATTGTTAGGACGATCACCGCTCGTTGCCGATGAGAACATGATAAAGTTGCCGGGCTGGCCGCCGGGTCTACAAGTTGCGGGATAATCATGAGGAGATCCAAAATTGTGCCCAATTTCATGAGCTAATGTTAGTTGAGATACTTTTGGTGGTACACGAGAATTATAGTTGACAAATGTGATGATTCCAGTATTTAAAGATCGCTTTGTGCTTTGATACATTCCCTGGCTAGTTGTTTCGGTGTATGATTTGTATTTTTCACAAATACCACCAGAAGCGCCCGATGCTGATGCAACCCAAGCAAGTCCAAGTGTACCGCCCGTGAAATCACTACATTGTTGCGAATATAATTAATATTTTATTATCGTGACTAATACCATATGACTCAGTATGTATGTACTATAAACTCACCGATAAGTAAACACATAAGCTAAACAGAAATGTTCATGATTCCCAAGTGAGTGGAGATTGAGGAAATTACTAACGTCGATATTCTCCATACAGAACGGATTTGCTTCACCCAGATAACTTCCACGGCAAGCAGCATCGTCATCGATTTTGATTCGTTGAACTTCAAAGCGTATATTTCGATGTTCAACGCGACCATCGAATTTTGTATTGCGATAAATGAAGTTGACGGCAGCTACGTGATGAGCGACTAACGAAAGAATTTCCTCTTTAGCCTTCTCGTCAACGATGGCAGCTCGTGTCGGATCGTTGTGGTCGGGGATTGACTCGCGAATATGTCTCCAAATTAGTGGATCCGTTTGAATGTACAGTGAACACGTGTTTCGCTCTTGATAGCGGCCAGTTCCACGTTTCGTACGAGAATTGGCTTCTTTGGAGTATTTGATGTGAGGATAAACGTTTTCCACCACGTTTTCATCGTGCTTATAAGTACGACTCATATTTACATGCTCATAGGGCGTTGCGTCCTTTTGAGTGTCATTTCCGTTGTCATTATTTTCATTATTGTTGTTAGTTTTTTGAGGAACAACTTCTATTTCCTCTTCGACGTCATCGACATAGTTCTGAATTTGATCCATCCATTGCGATACTTCTTCGGTCAGTCCACAACCATTGGAATGTACCGTTCGCTTACTTTTATAAGGATCGTTTACATGTTTGTCTTTATAAATGATGGAATGCCCTAGGGAGGTATGATTGGGAAAGTAATAAAGAGCTTTTTCCACAAAATAGGAGTCTTTTGATGTAATAATTCGCCCATGAAAAACCCCATCGCTAACCGATCCATGAACATAGCTCTCCTTATCACCCAGCACATGACCCTCGTAGATGTGACTCGTATCGAGAAGTCTTTTACTCTCTTTTCCATCATCACTGTGACGAATCTAAATTAAGTTAACAAAATAAATTAAATTACTAAGCACAAAATGATTTATCATTTGAATTTCCCTACAGCAAAATTGTTTTAAAGTAGATTAAAATTCAAATGATGACACAATTTTTTTTAATCATATCTACCTCTAGATTATCACTAAATGTTGTCAAATCGCGCTTAAGTCTAAGATGAAAAGTTTCACCATGAGCTGAAAATTTTAAGTAAACATGCTGTTCTTCTCCAATAGCGCGCTTTGCACGATTGTGCTTTGCATGCAAATGTTTTGTGTCATAACTTAATGTCTCAAAATGCGATATGTATTCATTTAAACGGTTTCCTATTGGAAAAATAAAACAAAAATAAAGTAGGTTATGAGCAATGAAAAAAAGTTTTAACAGTTTTTCCGGCTATACAAAAGTGCTTATTGAAAAAAAAATATATGGCCTTCAATTAAGACGCTTTTGATGACCTTGAAGTAGTTTTTAACTTTTTTTTTGCGTTTAGAAATCCGAAGCCATTGATTGAGAAGAATCAATGACAGACGGCACTCACCATTTTCTTTAACATATCCTAAAACGAGAATAAATTTTTGGTTAAATCTAATTTCAAATCAAAACTAAACAAAAAGAGAGAGAGAAAAAGATGAATATGACATGAGATTCGTGTTTTTCTATCGATACATTCTCAGTCATCACCATGTGGGGGGTTTGTTTTGTTTCTGTCTGTGCATTTCAATGAGATAAAAGCAGGGAGTTGAACACTAACGAATTAAACGGTTGTTAAAAATTGTTTAAAAAAAATAAAGTTGTACACTAATCAAATTAAACATTTTTAGACTCAATAAAAGAGTGTCGCAGCCCCTGTTTAGGAAAATTTATCTTTTCGAAACATTTATGTACCATAAATCGAGCAGCGGCAGCAAAAACAATTGTGCAAGTGCAATGTTTTTAAGCCATGAAATCTGCTTGAAGGAGAAGGCAGTTGGGAAAAAATTTAGTGACATGAAAAGCGAAACAATGCAATTTATTGCAAAAACAAAATCAGAAATTGCAAAACTCTTTGAAGATGGAGAAATTCGGCTGTCATATATGAATGTTTGTTTGTCATAATTCATTTGAACTGGGCTTTTGGGAAATTTCGTGATTACTGCAAAGATTTTAAAACGAACCGTGACGTATTCTACAAACAAAACTTATTAAAGTATCCACTGATCAACTCGCGTGTGTGTGTTGTCAAAAAAGAAATTATTTGAGAGAAAGAGATAGAAAAAATATACAAAAAAAATTGAGATCATATGAGTCATCCATGGGTGAGGAAATGAGTTTAACTCCAGTGGATTATGGTGTAAAAGGTAATTGAACCAAATCATCATATAGAAAAAAATTCAACTCCATGGCTCTCAAACACAAGCCGACCGTATCAATTTGCATTTCAATGTCTCTATTTCTCTTTTTTTGTACTTGCTAATCTATGGCTATTATGGTATATCTTTTATTTTCTCACCTGTCTCGATGAAGGAATTAAAAGAAATCATTAACCAAATTGCAATCAATCCACATTTTGATTTCATGTTTCCGCGTTTCGCATGAATTTGGGTTTTTTGGTTTTTATATATTGTGAGTTGTTGTGTATATGCACACGACGACGACGACGACGATTAATGGAGAATTTTTTTGCTCTGCGTGATGTCTGGATGTTTAAAATAAACTGAGGCTTGCACTTTATTCGAGCATTAGGAAGTCAATGAACCTTCATTATGTCCTTATGAAGCACTTAATCAGTTCAGGAAAGTCATTTTCTAGCACTTTTATTGAACCAGCTGATTCACACAATTGTTTTATTTTTTCTGATCAAGAAAAAAGATTTGTCGAAGAAGAAGAAAAGTAAAATTTTGTTTTCTCTATTTTATGCACTTAATTCAAAGTTTTTAATCTATCCTTCATAAACACCACGTTCATTACGTTCTAATGTGCATTTTAATTATACTTTGAACACATTTAAGCACAAATAAGCTATTTAAATCTTTTAAAAATTAACAAGTCTTTATGATTTTGTCAATTTTTTTTTCTTTCACACTGCACTGCAATGGAGAAGAGGAAAAATTTTCTGAACGCAACCGAACTTTTGTTCTTTTTGTTGTTTTGTGAAAATATTAAATGAATGTTGATGGAAATTAAGCAATATTTTTATAAATTAAGTATAAATTCAATAAAAAGTCAAAATAGCATTTAAATTTAATTAATTTTGAGATTTTTCAAAAACCACACGATTTGAAATTTTTTGTAACGTATTTTTTTAAATTTTTGTGAAAGCACCGTGAAACCGAGACGCGTTGAATATTTAAATTTAATTTAAATTTTAATAATTTAATATAATTACAATTAAGAAAAAAGTTGTTCACTAGGTTTAATTTATAATTTATAAATTGAAGTATTGGCTGTGATTTTTTTATCATAATCTTTAAAAAAAAAACAAATAAAATTTATTCCATATGAATAATTAATAATAAGTGCAGGAATAAGTAATTAATGACGTGTCTTTTTTTCATATTTAAAAAGCTTTTAAAATTATTATCACTTTCATTGTCCTATTTTAAATTCTTTAACTTTTGAATCTAAAATTAATATCATGACCCGAAACAAAAGGCGATGGACCTAATTGCTTAATGAGACGTTAAATTAATTTCTATCACCTCTTTGAACTCTTTCCTTTCGACCTTCCCACATTTACTTTGTGATATTAGCATAATTAAGTAATTTCAATTTCTATAAATTGCCGTTCTCTTTTCCACCGAACTCGCATCCCAACTTGATCGGAAAAGTTTTAATGATTTGATTCCATGAAAAAAAAAAGTTTGAGTCAACTTTGAGAGAGAAAGAACTTTCTGAGATGAAATCATTGAAAATCATTGCTTTTTATGATACTTTCCTCCCCATGCACAATGAACAGTAAATAAAATTTACACGCAAACGGCATAACTTTGCGGCTACGTCTCGAGACTTTTTTTTATGGGCGGCTGTTTAAAATTAGGTAATTTTTTTCACTGTTAAGGGTAATGCGAAAAAATGGGTGGATGGAGAAATTTTTTTCTACTTGAACATCTTCCAGTCGAAGAAGGAATTTTTGGCCTCGAGACAGACGTTGCCTCATTTGCTTCATGCGATATGGAAATTTTTCTTTGTTAATTTTCGGCGAAGAGGAAACAGAGAAAATGCGAAAAGTTTCTTTCGTTCACAAATTGACTGCTCTCGGTTTTTCTTCGATTTTTTTCAACTTTTTTCTCCTCATGGCAATTGCCAATGTCACTTGAATTTAAAAATATAGACGAAAAAAAATCAAACAATTGAGACAAAATTGCGAAAGATCCGTTTATGCTAATTTAGCTCTTCGCTCAGTCTTTTCTGTGCCAATATCAATTTCCTGATTTTCGATGAACATCTAAATAAATGGGAGTCGATAAAAAACATAGAAAGTGGCTTTAAATTTAAAGAAGAAGAAAATATTCGGGAGTACATGAGAGTGGACTTATTGCAAGAAACTCTACCCTCTTTAATGTCTGCTTGAATGCATGCAAACACAGAACATCCTGAGGCAAATGCATATATTTTTGTACACAAATGTGGTTTGGTTATTTGATTATACATGAGACTTTGAGGAGCAGCTCGACGAGATTAAGGTTTTGTTTTTTTTGGGTGTGAAATCAAATTCTTGTATGCAAATTGCAAATGCTCGACATTTGCTCCGTGTATGCGGTGCATCAAGAATTTTCAATTTTTCAGCTGGGAGATTTTACAGAGTTTTTAGGTGAATATTTTTTTAAGTAAATTTTCGAGGGATGATTTTTCTGATAAGATTTTGAGAAATAATTGCAAATAATTTTTTTATAAGCACTTTCTTTTAATTTTCGTCAAATACTTAACAGTTAAAACCCCTTGAAGAGTCTAGAGGAAAAATCTCCTTACATCGTTCGAGTGGAAAAACATTTTTGCTTTTTAATTTCTTCTCTTTTTTACACTTCCTACAATTCCTCAAGTTTGACTGTAGATATTGCTGCATAAAGCCAAAAATATATGTTTACACTAAATAAATGGGTATAAAAATTGGTTAGTAAATTAATTAAAGTTAATTTTTTTATCATGACAAGGAAAATAATAGACAAAAGCAAGAAAAGCTTTTTAAACTTTTTTCCCAGATTTTTTCATCCGTAAAATTTTCTCAATGGAAATTGAACAAAAGATAATTTTTGCTGCAGAAAATTCGCCATACTTCAACTTACCTCTTTCCATATTTTATTTTTAATTCACTTGTAATCAAGGAAATTTACGACACTGGCACTGCACAAAAAAAAGTTTCAAGAGTTCTTGAGAATATTTTTCCAATTATGCTCTGTGAAATCTGAATAGATTTAACGAGCCAGCATTTTATCATAGCTGTGTCTATACTGGCAAAAGCAAACTTCTGCACAAACAGTAGTGCATAAATCTCTCACTCATGAGGGACTCGACGACTGACTCTATTTTGAATCCCAACTGTTTGACGAAGCCTTTTAAACATATATTTATTTATCCTCATCATTTATTCGTGTGATGTTTGTACAAGCAATTAAAGGCTAACATAATATTATTTAAAGGAGTAAATTGAATCCTGAGATTAATTTTTCATTATACACGCCACGAAGTGAAAAACGTTCACCATAATTAAAAATGCGAGCAACGAGTTCTTAATTATGACACTTTTCTTGATTTCAACACAGCATAATTTATAAACTTTTTCAATGAAGTCGAGTGGTGTGAGTTTGCCGAGTGTTGGCGCGTAAAATTAAATCATTAAAAAAGCAAAGCTATAATTTGAGGTTATGAGATCGTCCAGAGTTGGTAAAATATTTTCATAAATTTAATTTTTCCACTTTGAAATCTCTCTTTATTATCAACTCTGACAAACTTTTAAGTTTCTCTCTCTTGTTTTGCAAAGTCTTGAAAACGTCAAGACGTGATTCATTTGAATAAAGCATTTTCTGTGTCGTCGCAATATAAATTTGCATAAATTTTCCATCTTCCTTTGAGTGAGTTATATATACGAGAGGAAAACCGCGATAATTGATAATGAATTCGAAATGAATTCTTGATGAGTTCTGATTGTACTCGCACTGCACATTGCTCATCTGCCAAGAGGGATTTTCCGTTTCACAATTTTTCCGGCAACTTTCTCGTTTCGTCATTTTATTTATGATAAGAGATCCGCAAAAAAGGCGAAAAATTTTCAACAAAAATTGTCGAGTGAAACTTATTTCTGCTGACTTTTTTAGATCTATCACATGGGATGAACAAGCGCTAAGCTCCAAATGTGACAAGCGAAAACGAGAGAAGATGAAAATTATTTACAAGAGAGGCGGAAAGGAAGTTCTTGTTCAAAAGAAGTTCGCACATTTATCACTCGTGCCAGATTGCAGATTGATAAATTGAATCAATTTCATTGTAAAATTGGATTCACACATATCTTCATGATCAATATGGATATTGAAGAGAAAAATTGGTGTTTATGGATGTAAAAAAAACTTCAAAGGGGTTTTGAGATTTTTTTGTTCAAAAAATTTCTTGTTGATAAAAATCAAGAATTTTTATTGAGAAGAAGAAAATGAAACAAACGAAATTTTTTTTTCTCACCCTCCAATTTTTACAAAGTTAGAAACAAAAAAGTTTATCAATTCAATAAATCTCTAAACCATTCGAGGATTTCGCAAAACGTGAAGCACTTTTTAACGTTAACAACAATTTTCCAACTTGAAAATGGCTAATCTCATGATGCGCTTCACTTCCACCACATTAAGCTTGTAAATCAACATGCAATTCTATTTCATTCTATCTCTGATTTCAGTTGTGTTGCAAGAAACATTTACGTATATAGCTTCTCCTATTAAATTGCTTGCTGATTTAGAATTCTGAAGAGAACATTGTGTGGCAAGAAACCGAGAGATAGAATTGCATAATTTATGAATTTGTCTTTGGAAAAGAAAGGAAATTCCAATTTGATGAAAAAAAATGTATACAAAATTACAGAATGGCATTTTGGTATGAAAAAGAGAAAGATTTGATAGAGTTCAGGCTAATTTTTTATTCAAAAGAAAAAACGTTAGAAATTTGAATTTCATTTTAAATTATTTCAAACCAATTTTCTAATGTTTTTCTATTCTTCTCTAATTTGAACTCATTTATGTGAGAAAATCAAGATTGATTTGCAGCTCAAACCAAAGTCATTAAAACAAAATTGAGATTTCTATGTCGGAATGAAATTGCAATAAAAATTCACCATAAATCATTTTTCCGTCTCATTGAGCAGAGAGAAAAAGAAAGAAAAATGAAATTATAAGCTTCGATAGAGAGGACAAAAGAGGAAAATTTTATCAAGCTTATTAAAGACATGCTTTGTAGCCTTAAAGCGTTTCACTATTAATCCAGACAATGGTGAAATAATTATTGAGATAACATGAAATCCATGTCAATTTTCTGGCCTGACATTTCAAATGTGAAAATCTCTCTCCACACACGCCATCATCTCTCTAAATGTGTTGATTCTGTCAATATCCAATGAAATTCTAATTCTTATCACGTTCACAGCCCGAAAGTGTTGACTCATAAAAGATTTTGTTTGTTGCTCGAAGTGAAGAAAATATATTTTACGCATTATTGTCATGATTATGATGAGATTTAATGGACAATTTTGATCATGTCTCTGAGAAATGAACTAATGCCATGTGGCGATGATTATCTCATGGTGAAAAATGAATTATTTTATAATTTTCAAAAATAAATTGATCACGATTCGATTTTTATTTTTAACTTTCCTTGTTCTTTTCCCCGAAAAAGAAGAGAGAAGATAAAAAAGAATTGATTTGCAATATGATGCCATTTTGCCAGCTTATACACTTTTTCAATGCGATTCAATAACCATTTTGTACGTGTCAAGAATATTCGCTATTACTCTTCGGGATAGATTTTTTTTTCTGAAAAATGTTTTTCTGTCGAGCAAAAGGAAAAAATAATAATTTTGCGTAGGCATTTACACGTCCATAATATTTTTCCTCAACACACGCTTCAACGACGACAAATTGTTCGAATTCAACTTAAATTTGAAAATTAATTTTCTTTCTCAAATCAATGCAAAAAAAATCCTGCAAAAATCATTCGAGCGTTTTAAATTGATAAAATGTGTATCATCAATAAGTGAAATTAATTGCAGACAGATTTATGGCCATTGAGTTGGGAAAAATTATTATTATTATCCGCCCCTCCGCTTGCAGCCTCAATGAACACATAGCCGAGCGTATATTTGTGTTCATTTCAATTTTGATTTTAAAGCCGCAAACGTGGGCATTTAAATTATTGAAATAAATTTTCATTTCGCATCTCATGAGATTTTCATGATATTTCGCTGATGCCGGATGAAAAAATTTCATTTTTCTCTCTCCCTATGGTGTAATTTAAAATTCATCTCGTATCCATCTTGCGATGAGAATCGGAAGAAAATTTATCGTTCTTTAATGTAAATGAAATTCAATTTGTTCTCATTGCATTGCATGAAGCTTCAGCGTATGTTTTTTTTCTGACACAGCGTTTGTCATAAAAAAATTTGCATTATTTTATTTTTGCAGTGCTCTGTGCGAGATTTATAATGATCATAAAGCATTCGTTTTGATTTGACTTCACAATTGGGTTCATTTCAGTGATTCATATGTAGAGTGATACAATGCAATCAACTTTCACCCATCAACTATTAACTCGGGCACTCGATGTCATGAGTTTTGTGCGTTTAGTGCATCAATAGAAGTTAGGGTCTATTTCTATACATCATAAAACTTAATTTAGAGATTTAGATACGAAAAAATATTAATAAAGTTAAAATTAAATTTTTTGAAAATCAGCGTCTACCCCTTGCAAAAGACTTCACAATGCATTTATGACAACAGTAAAGGAATGTAGAGTAGCATTGGAATGGAATGTCGCTTAGCAATTTATATGCAAGTGAACATGGAGAGGAATTTCAAGCACGTGGATTGTAGCTAGGACGCCATCACCCCTAACAACAAAAGTAAAGCTTTGCTTAATAAATAGTTTGAAAATTTTCCTTAACCAAAGGAATCACTGAAGAATTATTTTTTTTAAAAAAATTTAATTTACGATGAGTAAAAATTTGAAAAAACTCCACAAGCCTTGCGACAAGCTTGATAAATACGACAATGAACCGTATATGAAAAATCCGCTGTTAAAATTGCGACTCGAAGATATTCGAAGTCATCGACGTCAATCTCAGCTCGAGTTGAATGCAATGAAGGTTTGTGATTGATTTATTATTTCGATGCACTCAAAATCACTTCATATCTTCCAGAGCAAAATTCAAATTTGCCGTAAGCCTATCGAAGAGGATGAAATTGAGCCGGTGGTCAACGTTCATCCTCATGTGCACATCAATAAACTTCGATTCTATGCACGAAACACTCCCATACCGAAAATGATGAAAAAGACTGAACAAAAAATCATCAGCTACTCATCGAAACGTTTACGTGACAAGTATCCATCGATAGTGAACGAATATATGAGCGAAGTTCATGGCGAGTATGATCGATTGATGAAGGCATTCAGTATGAATAAGCTGTTGAAGCCAATGCCAGAGGACTTCATACCGCCACGAGATGAATTTCAATTTAAGCGACTCGGTCGTACGGAAAATTACGAGAAGTTTTTAAAGAATCGTGAGAAAATTAGGAAAAATTTGTTCATCATTTATCCTTTCGTGAGGTGAGTGAAGATTTTTTTACTAAATCGTCAACAGTGTCGAAAATTAAAATTTTTAAATATTTTTCCAGATGCATTCATTTTTATTCGAACAAGGACTTTCCCAATACCCTCATAAATTTCGCACGATACCGTCAGCTCGGTCAACTCGGCATTCACGACATTCGAGATTTCACCAAAAAAGATCTCGCCGAAAATTCGGCCTTCATCAAAAAGATTTGGTATCCAAAGATTATAAAAATAATCACGAAACATTTTCGCAAGCAAAACGAATATCGGTTGACAAGGAAACAGTGGCAAAAGTCATGGGATGCGGCAACAGGTCTCATCGCTCGTCAAATAAATTGCCTTAAAATGCGCACAATTGAGCACCTTAATGCGGTAATATTAAATCGTCATGAGATACCGTTCTTGAAAATCATCGCAATCTGTGACGAGCGCATCGACTTGTGCCCGACAATCGAGGAAATTTACGAGATGTATCACAACTTTATCGACCTTATAAATGAGATTGGTAACAATCTCGATTCGATTGAATTTCTCATTGCTGACAAGACAAAATTCGAAAACGTTCGCATGAGCATTAAGGTTGAGTTAAATGAGACTGTTTTGCAAGACATTCACAGCTCACTTCAGCGAGTACTGACAACCTCTTACTCTCCCATCATGCTGTACTTGCAAACATTTCAACATGAATTTTATGGACTCAGCTCGGATCAAGCGCGACGTGAGCTCAACGAATATTTAACCGTTGAGCGAACTTTCGAGGAGTATTTTGAGGAGGTCGAGAAATATAAACTCTACATTGACAAACTAAAGCTCTTGGTACAAAAAGAGTATTTCAATGAGGCCATTGTGTCACAGTCGGATGCCGTTTGTGGCTTAAGAAACATCAGCGAAAGATTGATTAAAAGAATTGTTGATAAAATAATTACAAAACATAAAGCGGACATTCGAAGGATTTCCAATGAGTATGAGGAGATTAAGGGAAGAGCTTTGGAAGTTCCGACCTCGACAGAAGCACTTTTTAAGACTGGCGAATATTTAATGCATGTGAAAAAAACGGTGATGGATGAGTTGGGAGAAAAGATTCGCAATTGCCTTCGATTGACCGGTCAAATTATTGAGCTGACTGAGATGGATCGTGAACATAAGCAATTGCTAATGGAAGTTGTCGACTGGTGAGTTTATTATCGTTTTTTGATAAGTTTTTGATGCATTTATGAAAAAATATTTTTATGATGACTCTTTAAACATTTTCCACCCCAAAAAGGTACAAAAACTCTTCAATTATCTTTGAACTCGGTAACACCAACTTTGAATCGATGAAATATCAATTTGAGGAGAAACTTTCTGTGGTATCAAAGCAAATGCAAGAGCGGTTAAAAGATTTGGTACCTAACCTCACCGTCATCAATGATATGACTGACACGACAAAGTTTAAGGAATATTCACGTGTGCTGCAGAAGTTCATCGACGAGTTGATAATTTTCGACGACCACGTAAAGTGGCTGAATAAGGAGGAAACGCTCTTTAAGTTTCCCAAAACTCAGTCAGCACTTCTCGAACAAATGAAGTCATTTGTGATACCTTTCGGCACGCTCATTCATCTATGCATAAAATGGTATCGATACAATGATGTGTGGATGGATGGTTGCTTCGAATATCTCGACCCTAAATTTGTTCAAACCACAACCGAAGAATTTCTTAAAGAGTTTCAAAAGACTCAAAAGTTTTACCGAAATAAAATTAAATCTGATACTGAAAATATCGAGTGTAAATTCAAAGGACAAAGCGATGACCCTGATGTTGAAAAGTTGCCAGCACCCTTAAAAATTTGCGCTCGAATGATTCAGACAATTAAAGACTTTCGTCATGGTGTGCATGTTGTTACAATAATGTGCAATCCAGCACTGAGAGAACGACACTGGGATGAAATGTCGAAAGTGGCGCAAATGGATTTACAGGTAAAATTTATTTTTCATATATTTGTTAAATTATTTAATTTAATTTAAAAAGCCAAATGCCGGAACGACCCTTCGTAAAATCATCAACCTGAATTTGGGATGTCTTGACGAGTGCGAAATAATTTCAATCGGTGCATGCAAAGAGCTTCAACTGCAGCAAGATCTCACCGCAATGATTCACGAGTGGGATGATGTAAATTTTACGGTCGGCGAATATAAAACAACTGGCATTACAATTCTAACGAGCATTGAAGATGTCCAAGCTCTACTCGATGACCATATCATTAAAACACTTTCGATGCGAGGCAGCGCATTTGTGAAGCCAAGCGAGAAGGAGGTAAAAGAGTGGTACAACAAACTCATGCGTGTCCAAAATACAATTGAACAATGGGGAAAGGTTCAAATTACGTGGCTTTACTTGCTGCCAATTTTCTCATCAAAGGACATCGTTGCACAAATGCCGGAAGAGGGACGATTGTTTACGCAAGTCGATCAAATCTACAGGCGATACATGATGGTATGAAATTTAAATGCACGAATTTAAAATGGTGACAATTAAAATAATTTCAGGCAGTCACAAAAGATCCCAACGTCATGATGACTGCAGCTCAACCTGGCTTATTGGAGGCAATGGAGAATGCCAATGAAATGATGGAGAACGTAATTAATGGCGTCAATCGATATTTGGAGCAAAAACGTCTTTACTTTGCTCGCTTCTTCTTCCTCAGCAATGATGAGATGCTCGAAATTTTATCGGAAACTAAAGATCCTATGCGCGTGCAACCGCATCTCAATAAGTGCTTTGAGGGTATCAATAAGCTAAGGTTCAACGATGATATGGATGCACTTGCAATGATTAGCATTGAGAAGGAGGAAGTTGAGTTTGTTGAGAAAGTTTCGACCTCTGATGCTCGAGGTAGTGTTGAAAAGTGGCTCCTTCAGACCGAAGAGCAAATGTTGGCGTCAGTTCGTAATGAAACTTCTAAAAGTTATGCAAATTACGTTGAGGTGAAAAGAACTGAGTGGATTACAAAATGGCCGGGTATGGTTGTGCTTTGTGTGTCGCAAATTTATTGGGCCATTGAGATTGAATCGAGATATGCGTCGAAAAAGGGTGTCGATGACTATTTGAAGGAGCTTCAAGATCAGCTAACTGAAACTGTCGCGCTTATCAGAAGCAAAGAAATTTCTAACATAACCCGCATCAGTGTGAAAGCTTTAATCGTAATTGACGTGCATGCGAAGGATTTGGTCGATATGCTGGTGAAGAATAAAATTCACTCTCAAGATGATTTTCAGTGGCTTTCACAATTGAGATATTACATGATTGATGATGCGGCGAGGGTGCGAATTATCAATGCTGAAGTTCCTTTCTCTAATGAATATTTGGGAAATTCCGATCGACTTGTGATAACGCCATTGACGGACAGATGTTATAGAACCTTGATGGCTGCTTATCAGCTTCACTTAAATGGAGCACCTGAAGGGTGAGAATTGAAATTTTACCAGTAAATTTTTTATAAATTTATTTCTTTAAAAAGCCCCGCCGGAACTGGCAAAACTGAAACCACCAAAGATCTCGCGAAAGCTCTTGCCGTACAATGTAAAGTTTTCAACTGCTCCGATGGTCTCGATTACAAGGCGATGGGTAAATTTTTTAAAGGACTTGCATCTTCAGGTGCATGGGCATGTTTCGATGAATTTAATCGAATTGAGTTGGAAGTGCTTTCTGTAATCGCTCAACAAATTCTTCAAATTGTACTCGCTGTTCGAGGCCATCTGGAAACTTTTATTTTCGAAGGAACCGAGTTGAAACTTAATCCCGCATGTTATGTGTGCATTACGATGAATCCGGGTATGAACGTAGAAAAACTCTTTAAAGACCATTTTTAACCTCATAAATTTCATTATAGGTTACGCTGGCAGAAGCGAACTGCCAGATAACCTCAAAGTGCTATTTCGAACCGTGGCAATGATGGTGCCCGACTATGCTATGATTGCTGAAATTTCACTCTACAGCTACGGGTTTGTTGATGCAAGAACACTCTCGGTTAAAATTGTAACAACATATCGATTGTGTTCGGAGCAGTTGAGCTCACAAAATCATTATGACTATGGCATGCGAGCTGTAAAAACTGTTTTGCAAGCGTGTGGAAACCTCAAGAAGCAATTTCCTGATGAACGTGAAGATATTTTACTGTTGCGCTCCTTATTGGATGTAAATTTGCCAAAATTCCTCTCGTTTGATATTCCGCTTTTTCAAGGCATCATTTCCGATTTATTTCCGAATGTGGAAATGCCGGAAGTTGATTATCAACACTTAACGGAAGTTTTCAATGTCGTTTGCGAAGAATTTCATCTCCAACCCAAAAAGGAGTTTTTAACAAAAGTCATTCAGACATTTGAGATGTTGATTGTGAGGCATGGCTTCATGCTGGTGGGCGAGCCTTTTTCAGGAAAGACAAGCACCATTCGTGTACTGGCCGAATGCCTTACGAGATTAAATGACCAATATCCGGATGAGAACCCTTTTTTCCAGCGTGTTCAGTGGGATACAGTCAACCCGAAGTCAATTACTATGGGACAACTTTATGGTGCATTTGATCCAATCTCTTATGAATGGAGCGATGGCATTGCCTCGACAATGTTTCGCAATTTTGCAACTGATCCCTCGCCTGACCGTAAGCTTCTGGTATTTGATGGACCTGTGGATGCTGTGTGGATTGAAAACATGAACACGGTCCTCGATGACAATAAAAAGCTTTGTCTAACATCCGGCGAGGTTATGACAATGTCCTCAGAAATGTCAATGGTTTTTGAGGTTATGGATTTGTCGCAAGCCTCACCGGCAACGGTAAGAAAATATTTTTTGACATTTGTCAAAAATTGATGAAATTTCATTGAATAATTTTTAACCAAAGGTTTCACGGTGTGGCATGATTTATTTTGAGCCCGTTTCAATCGGCTGGGATGCGTGTGCACTCTCATGGCTCAGTAAATGCAATCCAATTTGGTCCAATGTTGAATTTCAGCCAATCATTATGGCAACGCTTCGGTGGATAATTCCCGATTGTTTGACTTTCGTTCGCAAAAACTGTCAACAATTCCTAAAGCCCGGCGACATCAACATCGTCATGACGACATTATCGATTTTCGAGATGCTCTTGGATGAGGCAATGGAGGAAAATTCAGATGAATCTGCAAAATTTATCACGTCATGGTTTCAAGCTGCTATCTCTTACGCTGTCATTTGGGGCTTTAGTGGAAATATGAATACGGAATCGCGAATTAAGTTTGATGAATTCTACCGTGAGGTGCGCTTTTTCATTCGGAGAGAAGGGATGGAGACTTAATAATTTAAAAATTCAATTTTATTAAATTTAAAATTTATAAACTTTTTTAAATATTTATAACTTTCAGAGCTATTTTGACTCTTGCATTGTCTCTCATCTCACAATGATTTATTGTTGACAGCGAATCATTCTTTTGTTTTCTCTCTTTTTCAATGTAGATTTGGAACACACCGCTGCCAGCGGAAGTGGGAAAAGTGGAGGTTTCAGTACCGCCGGATGGACTAATCATCGACTACGTTTACATTTTTAAGCAGAAAGGCGCATGGAAGTATTGGCCGGATCTCGTTCGAAATATGAAAATTGAAACTTTTGGCTCGACCCTTCAAATTCCGACCATTGACACCGCTCGATATTCTCACTTGTTTAATCTTCATTTTAAATACAATCGACCCTTCCTATGCGTGGGACCGACCGGAACGGGAAAGTCCTTTTATATTCAAAATAACATGATGCGATTGTCGGAGGATAAATTTGCTCCATCTTTTGTCACGTTTACGGTTCAAATTACCGCGAATCAAACGCAAGAATTGATTCTGTCGAAGTTGATAAAGAGACGCAAGGGAATTTATGGACCACCAAAAGGATTAAAGTGCGTCCTCTTTATCGATGACATAAACATGCCGTTCAAGGAAGTTTACGGTGCTCAACCGCCCATCGAGCTCATTCGACAGTACTTTGACAAAAAACACTGGTACGACTTGAAAGATACGACAAAAATTCATCTTCAAGATGTTTTAATTGTCGCTGCATGTGGGCTTGTTGGCGGTTCGCGACAAGACGTCTATTCGAGATTTTTATCGCACTTTAATATTTTTGCTATAAATCTTTTTTCGGATGAGACAAATTACAGGTAGGAAATTTAATAAGAAGAGAGCGACAATTTTAATTGTTTAATTTTCTTTAGAATTTTTCACTCACTTCTCCTCGACATTTATAAGAGAAATGGACACGCAGCCGATGTAATTCAAAGCTGTACCAACATTGTCAATGCCACAATTGAAATTTATAACTTTGCTGTTAAAGAAATGCTTCCGACACCATCAAAGTCTCATTATGTATTTAATCTTCGCGATATTTCGAGAGTTGTTGCCGGCTGTGCTTTACTCCGAAAAGAGTCTGTCGATAGCAAAAAGATGTTCGCAAAGATTTGGTGTCATGAAACTTTGCGCGTGTTCTTCGATCGACTTGTTAATGACGAAGACCGTGCGAAGGCATTTAAGAAGTTGTCGTCATGTGTTAAAGTACATTATAAGGAACAGCTTGAGGAATTGTTTGAGGATTTGGTGGGAGATGAAAAAATGACGCATGAGAAAATGAATGAATTACTTTTTGGAGGTAAAGTTTAAAATTTCAAAAATGTTTAATTTTTAAATAAATTTTATATATTTAGGCTATTTTGATCTCGATGCCGAAATCGAGGAGCGTAAATATGAACTCGTCCAGAATTCCGCCTCTCTTCGGACTCTCGCTTATCAATGCCTTGAGGAGTACAATGCGACTAATACTCGAAAAATGGATGTTGTCCTATTTGAGTATGCACTTCAGCATTTAAATAAAATTTGCCGCATTATGAGCTTGCCGGGAGGTTCCGCATTGCTCGTCGGCCAAGGCGGTTCCGGCCGACAATCGTTGACGAGGTTAGCAGCCGCAATTTTAGGACAAAAACTCTTTCAGCCTGAAATAAGAAAAAATTACGGTCTTAATGAGTTCCGCGACGATCTTAAAGTGATTGTTAAAGAGGCGGGTGGGAGTGGAAAGGACACAGTTTTTCTCTTCACCGAAGGCCAAATGAAAATGGAAGAATTTTTGCAAGATATCGAGTGTCTCTTAAATCTCGGTGAAGTACCAAATATTTTTCAAATTGACGAGAGACAAGAAGTTTTAGAAATGGTTCGTCTAGCCGCCCAGGGTGGCAATCGAAATTTGGACATTCCTCCCCTTCAAGTGTTCCAATTTTTCATTAATCGATGTAAAAGTAAGCTCCACTTAATCTTGTGCTTCAGTCCAATCGGTTCATCGTTTCGAAATCGCTTAAGGCTTTATCCATCGCTTGTAAATTGCTGTACAATCGATTGGTACGATACATGGCCCGAAAATGCTCTCGAAATGGTAGCGCAGAAGTTTGTGATTGATGTGAAAATACCGGAAGAAATAAAGGAAAATGTTGTAAAGATTTTCAAAAATTTCCACTTGACTGCACTCGACATGTCGGATGAGTTTTTGAAGGTAAGTTTAGAGATTTAAGAATTTTATAAATCTAAATTTTTATGTGTTTAGGAAACTGGTCGAGTGACTTACTTCACATCTGCATGCTATCTCGAGTTAATAAAATCTTTTGTCACCCTAATTGATCGTAAGCAAAAGGAGGTTATGGGTAATAAAATGCGATATCTTGTCGGCTTGGATCGACTTAAAGATGCGGCAGAGACTGTGGCACAAATGCAAATTGATTTGGAAGCCAAACAGCCGCAGCTGAAAGTTCTCGCTGAAGAGTCTAAGAAAATGATGGAAGAAATCGAGAAAGAATCTATCGAAGCCGAACTCACAGCTGAGCAAGTGAAACGTGATGAGATTATCGCCAATAAGCAAGCAGCCGAGTCATTGGCGTTGAATGCTGAATGCGAGAAAGATTTAGCGAGCGCCATACCGATTTTAGAGGATGCCATTTCGGCACTCAATACACTGAAACCTTCCGATATCACGCTCGTTAAATCTATGAAAAATCCACCGGATGTCGTTAAGTTGGTAATGGCGGCCGTTTGTGTAATGAAATCGATTCTTCCCGATAAAGTGCCCGACCCGACAGGAAAGAAAGTACTCGATTATTGGGGACCTTCGAAGCGTCTCCTCGGCGACATGCAATTTCTGCAGAATCTTAAAGAGTACGATAAGGACAACATAAAGCCCGAAATTATGGTGAAAATTCGCAAAGATTTTATTCCACATAAGGATTTCAAACCTGAAATTGTCGCAAAAGCATCGTCAGCGGCAGAGGGTTTATGTAAATGGGTCATTGCAATGGACTTGTATGATGCTGTCGCAAAGATTGTCGCACCGAAAAAGGCAAAGCTCGAGGATTCAAAAAAAACATATGAGGAGACAATGACATTGTTAACGGAGAAGAGAGAAATGGCGATGAAGCTCGAGGAGAAAGTCATGAAACTTAATCAAGATTTGGTGAGAAAATATTTATGAAAAAGAGTCTTTTAATGAAAATTAATTTCATTCTTCTCTCTCCCACACAAAAAAGGACGAAGCGATGATAAGGAGACAAAAAGTCGAGGATGAAGTTGAAATGTGTCGTAAGAAACTCGAGCGGGCTGAAACATTGCTCGGCAGTCTCGGCGGTGAGGGTGATCGATGGAGAAGCGCAGCGGGCGAGCTCCAATTAATTTACGACTGTCTCCCCGGTGACATTCTCATTTCATGCGGATTAATTGCATACCTCTCGCCGCTAACCTTACCATATCGCGCTAAATGCGTCAATGAGTGGCACAAACTTTGTGTCGATTTAAATATCCCGCAATCGCGAGCATTTAATTTCATTTCCATATTTGGCGTTCAAATTAAAATTCAAAATTGGAATCTTTCGGGACTGCCGAATGACACTTTCTCGATTGAAAATGCGATTATTATGGATAACTCGACGAGATATTCGCTGTTTATTGATCCACAAAATCAAGCCAACAAATGTGAGCGATAAAATTTAAAACTAAGAATTAATTTTTTTATTTAAAAAAATTAGGGATCAAAGAACTGGAGCGTCGTAATGATATTGTAGTGATTAAATTCACACAATCCGATTGGATGAAAAAAGTTGAAAATTCTATCGAAAATGGTCATCCAGTTTTAATTGAAAATATTCTCGAGGAACTTGAAGCACCATTAGATCCACTTTTATCTCGTCAAATGTACAAGCAGCAAGATAAAACTTTTATAAACTTGGGCGAAAATGCACTTCAAGTGTCACCCAATTTCCGACTGTACATGACTACAGCTATGCGAAATCCCCATTATCTTCCAGAAGTTTTCAATAAAGTCACCATCATCAATTTTGCATTAACACTTCAGGGATTGGAAGATCAACTGCTTGGTATTGTCGTCAGCAAAGAGCGTCCTGACTTACAAGAAATGCGACAGAACTTGATCGCTGAAAAAGCTTCAAATCAAGCCATGTTGAGGTCAATCGAAGACAGCATCTTGCGAACACTCTCCGATTCAGCGGGTGACATTCTAGAGGATGAGACTGCCATAAAAATGCTCGATGACTCGAAATCAATAGCTGTTGACATTAAGCTTAAGCAGGAAGAATCAATCGTGACGGAGCGAAAGCTCGAAGAATTTCGTGAGAGTTACAAGCAAGTGGCGACACACGCAGCCACAATTTACTATTCCATCACTGACTTGCCGAATCTCGATCCCATGTATCAATTCTCGCTCAGCTGGTACGTAAATTTGTACATATTCAGCATTGAAAATGCTAACAAGAGTAAGCACATCGTAAAGCGCTTAAAGTTTCTAATCGATGCGGTGACTATTAACTTGTACAACAACGTCTGTCGCTCGCTATTTGAGAAGGATAAACTTTTATTTGCATTCATACTCACAACTAAAATCATGTTGTCAAATAAACAGCTAAAAATGGAAGAGCTGCAATTTTTATTGCAGAGGGGTGAGTTGAAGTTTTTGTCGATGAATTTATTAAAATCTATAAAATAATGTTTAGGTGAAAAAGTTGACGACAAAATCGCAAGCGTATTTAAAAATCCCGATCCTAGTTGGATTAGCGATAAAATTTGGACAAACATTTTACAATTGAAACAACTTCACGGCTTTAGCGATGGTTTTATCGAGAACTTCAATGAGCACATGAGTACATGGAAGCAAATATACGATGATTTAAAGCCGGAGGATATTCCAATGCCTGGCATTTGGGACTCGAAATTGACAACATTTGAGAAGCTGCTTGTTGTGAACGCCCTTCGAACGGATAAATTTGTCAACGCGGTTGCCGTGTTTATTGAGCGACAAATGGGTAAAACTTTCATTTCACCGCCTCCATTTGACATCGGAAAGTCCTTTGAGGATTCAAACTGCTTGACGCCATTAATTTTCATTTTATCGCCTGGTGTCGATCCAATGCAATCGATACTGTCGTTTGCTGAAAAGTTGAAATTTGATGAATCATTTCAATCGGTATCGCTTGGACAGGGACAGGGTGTAAAGGCAGAGGCACTGATTGAGAGAGCACAAATTCTCGGTGGTTGGGTTTGCCTTCAGAACTGTCATCTTGCCGACTCGTGGATGCCAAGACTCGAATATTTGTGGGAACGGATGGACATGTTTAACACGGACAGTACATTCAGAATGTGGCTCACCTCTTATCCATCGCAGAAATTTCCCAATGCGATGCTACAGAATGGAATCAAAATAACAAATGAACCGCCAACGGGCTTACAGAAAAATCTCTTGAGATCATACAACTCGGAGCCGATGAACGATGTCGCCTTCTATTCGGGTAAAAAAGACCTTTTTTAATTACTCTCCAAATTAAGCATAATTGTCCTCTTATTGTTAATTACAGGATGCCCAGATAAGGATCGAGCATTTACAAAGCTCCTCTATGGCATTTGCTTTTTCCACGCTGTCGTACAAGAGCGACGAAAATTCGGTGCACTCGGCTGGAACATCCTTTATGGCTTCAACGAGTCTGACTTTCAAATTTCAGTTAAACAATTGCAAATGTTCCTTAATGAGTACGAGATAATTCCGTTTGATGCAATCGCTTACTTAACTGGCGAATGCAATTATGGTGGACGAGTTACAGATGCATGGGACAGACGAACAATTGTCACATTGCTAAAGGACTTCGTTAATGAGAGTGTTGTCGAGGATCCTGTGTACAAGTTCTCGAAAACTGATGCCACTTACATTATTCCACGTCGAGTGGAGCATCGTGAAGTCGTGAAGCATATAAATGAGACAATACCGAATGATCCGAGTCCGGAGATATTTGGCCTTCACACAAATGCAAGCATGATACGTGATTTGAATGCGTCCATTCTATTTTTGGATGGCATGAATGACACACTATCGTCACAGGTTAGTGCTGGATATTTAATAGTGGCATGAAAATTATACTCTTTTTTCGCAGACATCCTCATCGCAATCGGCAGAGGGTGAGAAACTCATTACGAGCATGTTGAGTGACATTACGAAATCGCTTCCATCTAATTTCGATATTGAAGCGTCAAAAGAGAAATATCCAATTGATTATAACGAGTCAATGAACACGGTGCTCGTTCAGGAGATGGAACGTTTTAATAATTTATTAATCGAAATAAGAAGAAGCTGCTTAAATCTCCACGATGCAATTCTTGGAAAAATTGTTATGACAGCAGAACTTGAAGATATTATCGTCGCTTTTTCGCTCAAGAAAATACCATCGAATTGGATGAAAAAGTCTTATCCGAGTCTTAAGCATGTCGGCGCTTACATTCGGGATTTCGTTGAGCGTTTAGAGTTCTTACAGACGTGGTACGAGAATGGAAAGCCACAGAGCTTTTGGCTGTCTGGATTCTACTTTACACAAGCATTTCTGACGGGTGCAATGCAAAATTATGCACGCAAATATAAAATTCCCATCGATACGCTCGCATTTGATTTTAAAATCTTGGATGTTGACGATAAGAAAATGTGAGAGAAATTTTTGAAACTTCCAATAAAAATAATATTTTTTTTGCTTAGGATCACTAAAGCTCCTGAGGATGGCGTTTACATTTATGGACTTTATATCGACGGTGCAAGATGGAGCAAAGAGGAATATTCAATTGTGGAACAAATGCCAAAAGTCATTATAAACAGCTTCCCCTGCATTCATTTCGTTGTAAGTCGCATAAATTTTACATTCATGAGTTGAGATAAAATTTGACATTCAATTTCTCATTAGCCAATCCTTACAAGAGAACTTAATGAGGGCTCTCGATTCAAGTCACCGGTCTATAAGACTTCAGAGAGAAAAGGAACTTTGTCGACAACGGGACATTCTACAAATTATGTCATTGCAATTTTGCTTGATAGCAATATTGAGGCGGATCACTGGATAAAACGCGGAGTCGCTCTTCTTTGTCAGACAAATGAATAATTTTTTTTTTCTCTTTCAATAAAATTTTTTCTTCTCTTAATCCCAGAATTATTAAAAATAACATTTTTCATCATAAGTTTAATATCAGTGAGTGAGAGAGAGAGATTGTCAAAATGCTCAATGACTTTGTGGATTTTACTCGAGATAGCATCTTATAGAATTTTAATATCGAAGGAAAAAGTTTATTGAGAAAATGCGGAAACATATTTCAGACAGTTTTTTTTCAATAAACTTTCAATAATCTTTCGCTGTTTATTGCGAATTCATGTCGAATAGTTTATATGAACACAAGAGTTAATGAATATTTTTTGAGCGAAATCTTGTCATGATTTTCATAAAAAAAATAAAAACTGGAACATCCATGAAAGTGAAAAAATGATGCATATTTTTAATAGAAAATTCTGAACAATGCAATTCATCCACTCTGAATTCTCATCTTCCGTCAGTCATTGTAAATTGATGCAAATATTCATCACTAACTCACACACACACATGAGTGTGCATTCGAGTGAATTTCAACCTCATCAACAACTGCATATAGGATGCATCCATACCATTTTAATTGCATTGAGTGAGAAAATCCATGCATGTGAGTTTGATGGTAATTTGAGTCGGCATAGAGAGAAAAGAGAAGAGTGAGAGACACAAATAAATAGGCAAGGGAAATACTTTTTGAATCTGTAAATTTTTAAAAATATTTAACTATGAAGTTTGATTTGTCAACCCTTTGAGTGCATCGAAATGATGTCGATGACAATTTCAAAGCTTTCGAAATTAAAATTTTCCAAGTCGTGACAGCCGAAATGGAGAATTTTTAATGATTGAAGAATTTCACTTCGCGTTATTTGATTGATGAGCTCGAGAGTTGTTTCATTAGTGGCATTCAAATTATCCATTCATGAATTGCGGGTTTTTACTCGGTATCGATGCTGCTTTTGCACATAAAGAAATCTCGACGAATAATTGATGGCAAGCTTGAGCATAATTAAGTTCAATTAAGCATTATTTTTACTTCTGATTGCTTTTTTTGCTGCTGCACAATCGGAAAGTGGATAAAAAGTTTTCCCCCGCAATTTTTATTGTTCCGAAGAGATTTTTCCCTTCTTACAGCTCTTAAATTATTCATTTGAACTGCTCTCATACAATTCGAAATTTCTTCATTCTGTCCATCGTGTCTAAAGTGCCGATTAACTCTAATGACCAAACGTGCCTTTCTCAGTTCGAATGGAACTCTCGAAATGTCACATAAAAGTATGGCATGGAACTATAAAAGTTGTCATTGCTTGAAACAAGAAAAAGAAATAAAATAAAAAGTAAAAATTCCTCGTTGATTAGAAATTTGATAAAAATTTGCTGAACTTTAAAAACTTGAATGAAAAATGGAAATTAGATAAATTATTCAAAAGTCATTTCTGCAATCTGCACAATGACTTGAAAGAACTTTTTCTTTTAAAATTGATTCAATTTCAGCTTTTTGAGCAAAAAAAGACAATTGAAAGATTTTTTATGATTTGAAGAATTTTCTTTCATCGCATCTTAAAAAAATCAATTTGCAAGCTCCATAAAACATTTTGAAATTGAGATAAATTTTAAATTTTATTTGCATTTAAATCAAATCAAAAAATCATAAAAGTTTTCTTCACCTGGAAAAGTAAAATTTAAACTTTTCAACAATCGATTGAAAAATGGAGCAAAATTTTTGCTTAAGTAGAAAGTTGAAGGCAACAAATTGATTGATTGCTTTTGGCAACAAAACTTTTCCATTTTCCAGAATGTAAATCAGCTTCGATGAATTCAATTAAAGGTAAAGAGAACTTCAGTGATTGTGGGCTGAGATTTTTGCATTAAAATTATTTTTTCATTCGAGAAATTGTTAAATGATGAAAAATAGTCGAGACATTATCGAGAGCCAGCCAACGTAATTAAATCAGAGATTTTTCCTAATTAACGTAAATAAGCGTCAATTAATTATCATTAAAAGACACTTCAAGACATTTTCATGGCATCTACAAGCTGTTGAGTTGTCCCATGGAGACCAAAAATGATGCGAGCATCAGAGAAAAAGATAAAATGAAGTTGAATTAAAATTTATTGCAATTTTTTATGTGGAAAATTTAATTTATGCGCATTTGAATCGTCACGATTTGAGTTTGGGAATTGAGTATTGTTAAGTTTGTATTGACAGGTGAAACATTTTCACAAAAGATTAATTTTGCCATAAAGAACGCGAGTTAAACGATTTTCTTGAATAAAAATGCCATTATCGGTCCTCAGACGTGCTGCTGCCTGTGATTTGCGAAGAAAAATCTTTTCTCCCTCGATATTTTCAAAGTCAACTCAATTTTCATTTCATTTCACTTTCAGTTTTGCATAAAAGAATTTTTTAGGTGTTAAACAGATTTAATAAAATTCACTTTCATAAATTCATTTTTAAAATTTAATAAAATTAAATATTTCGAAGCTTTTTAACATCCATTGACTTGGCATCCGAAATGACCATTTTTGTGTGGCCTTATGTGTTTGCATGTGGATTGTTCTTTATTAAAATAATTTTGACACTTTTGTCATTCCAAAAAGCACCACAAAGTGCAAACATTTGCCGTTTTAATTGCATTTCCACAACCTCACTCTGTTTTCTCTTGTTAATCCAATTAGCTGTAATTTTTCCACTCTTCCCTCCTCGAGTATCAACAACAATCACACAAAGTCACTTAAATGCTTTTTGTGATTAAAAGAAATTTAAATTCAAAACTTTTGCAATAAAAAAATATTTTCAAAAAACTTTTAAAGAATTTCAATTCATTTAATTTTTTCTCGTTATTTAGAAAAGCTTCAATGCTGTCGGTTATGTTCAAAGACCAAGCTGCAATTTAGTAGAAAATACAAAATGAAAAAATTTTCATTAGTTTTTCTTTTTTTCGAAATCTTATGCAAAAATATTCAAAAGCATTTCGATGAAGAGGAAAATTGTTTGCAATCATGAATGGAAAATGAGGTCATTGGCAATGAATCAAAAAAATTATTTTATCTGCGCATGATTTCAAAACTTTTTTGCGGGGAAATTTTTCCAGTATGAAAAATTCTTTCGATGAGAAATTTTGAAATCAGTTTGCGGAATTGTTTCAGTGAGGAAAGAAGAATTTTTTTGCTCTGAATTTTAAGCGGAAAAATTTACGTCACAATGCGATGATGATGGATCGAGCTTGGGCCTTTCATCATGAGATTAACAGTTTTAAGGATGAATGCGAGATGAATTTTAAATTACACGTGGAGAAAAGTTTTTTTAATAAAAAATCTCTCGAGAGTTTTCAGTTTGACTGAAATTGAAACAATTTTTCCTCAACATTAATTTCACATTGAATGTGCAGCAGATTATAATTTTTCCATTTTTCATCTCACTGGTCATGGCCATAAATTCATCTGCAATTAATTTGGTTTATTCGAGAAACTCAGCAATTTTTATTTCACCGCAATATTTTCCAAGTTTTTAAAACATTTTTCAGCTATTTTTTATTGAATGTCAAGTTCCTGTCCCTCACATGCACACATAGTGTATCATGTTTATTTAATTCTTCAGCTAATCTTTTCATATCAGATTTTCTTTCCCTCATTCATTTTTTGCTATTTCCAAACTCTAATCAATAAAACGGTAAAATTTGATGTATTATGATCCTAATATTTTATATACACAGAATATAATGTAAACACTTATAACGTGTTTATCTTCATCGTTCTCAATTTTCTACCTTTTACTATACGAGACCATAAATGATGATAATCAATTGTGATGAAATTTATGCCGAGCATCTTCAGAGAGAGAAAAAAATTATTGAGCTGAAATGAAAATTATTGCCGCAACTCTTATGAAGCTTATCAGCAATTTTTCCAATCTTCCGAATAAGTGGCGAAGAAAAAAATACATGAAAATTCTCAATGGAGAATGTCGAAACATTGAATTAAGTAAAACCATGTTGTTCCATTCCATTGAATCCGAAATTTATGTATGATAAAATAAATGGAATGCTTCGTTATGTGACAGCTATACAGCGCGACATTTGTGTATTCGAAGACATTTAACATGCCTCTCTCTCAATGCTAATCTCTGTGTGATTAAATCGGATAAATAGAGTTATCACGTGATAAATGTTTGTCTCGTTTGGGGAATTTACTTTTGACTTGATTCTTTTTTTTTCGTGAATTTTAAAAACACATAGAGACTTTTTGTATTTTAATGTTTTTAATTTTACTTCATGACAATTCAGATAAAACTCAATTTTATTTATTCAAAACCTACCAAACTAACAAACAACGTTGCAGTAAATGAGTTTAATTATATCTCACTCTTAATTATCACTGATCGATATCACAATTAACGGTAGCTGGAAAATAAATTACATTGAGAATTAATAACCAATAATTGGTCGATTCACTCGATTGACATGAAAAACAGATGCTAATTAAAATTTATGCCTTTTTTACGTGCACTGTCAATAGAATAGAAATTGTCGAATGGAAAAAAAATTAGTGGAGGAAAATTTATGTGAAGATTGTGTGACTTTCACTTTTTGAAGAGTATTTTTTGCAGCATTACTGTCAGACATGCAGCTATAAATACAGGAGTTTTAGACTGTAAAATCATGTAAATTTAAACCATTAAAATTAAATGGATTTTTGGTGTAATTTTATGGCTCATGAAGCAAGTGGTTGGATGGCTTTTAAGCTGTGTTTGCTGGGAGATTTTTAATTGGCATCAACAATGAAAATTTAAAGATATTTTTTGTTTTCAATAAATTCAAGATTACACCAACAAATTTTTAGATTCTCACCCTCCTCACTGTATGGTCATGATGCAGCATATGGAAGTTAATTTAGCAGCTCACAAAATGAAAATATCTACTGGACATCATAAAAATATGTTGTCGACTATCCTTTCCTTAAAGAACTGCAAAGAGATAAGAGGATGACAACCAATACTGAAAGCAGCAGCTTGAATGTCTCCGTAAATAATTTAACACATTTGTTTGCCTTTATTTGTGCAATTTACGTCACAAGTTATATTCAATTCAGATTTCAACCTTTTCTTCTTTTATTTGCTGCCCTTTCTTGCCTTTCAGCGAAGGTACTCGATTGGACTTTTAAACCCTCATAAAATTGAGAATTATGTATTCATATGAGTCACTTATGACTCTCGGCATGTGCTTAATATTGCTGAAAGGTTTTGCATTTCAAATTGATATCGAATGAGGTCATTGAAGAGGTGAAAAAGAAAAACTCAATCTCATTCGTTGTTATTTTTTTAATATTTAATTTTACAGTCATTGAAATATTTTTAAAAAATTTAAATCTCAATTTTACGCAGTCGAAAAAATGTTGATTTAAATAATTCGCTAAATTTGCACAATTTTTTGATGAAATGTCTCGAAAGTTTTCAACTTCAAATATGATTTCAGTCACAAAATGAACATAAATCTCAAGAGTTTTGTGTTTCGCGAATTTTGGGCAACGAACTTTTGTCATGGTCTCGTTATAAATTCATACATAAATCTGTCTGCTTGATTTTTGAAATGTCAGCAAACTTTGATGTTTGAGAATAAAAAAATATTAAATCCAACTAAAATTTTCTTCGATCTATCTCATGAATATAATTGAACTTATTCATAATCCAAGATAAAATTAAATTTCACACCATGATTTCCTATAAACGTGACTTTTATCGGATGAAAACTTTTTCTCCTCAATTTTCATGCGATGAGCATCAGCTCAAGAAAATTTATGGAAAAGTTTTTGATCCCTCACTTGCTGTTTTTGATTCAAGTTACGGATCAACAAAATTAAATGGTAAATCATCGCAAGCGGAGAGTCGAGTCCATGAAGAGTGAGTGAAGAGAAAAAAGTTAATTCAGCCCGAAAATATCTCTTGCGAACAAAACATGAATTAAACATCGGAGTGAAGATAAAATTATTGGAAAAGCTGATAAGAAACTTTTCGACTTGAATTAGAAGTTTTTTTCAGAGAGTAAAGAGATTATTGTGGATTTGCGGGTGAGCTGAAAAGTTTTCACTTTTAATAATTTTTTTCGTAAGCGACGATTCAATTTATCGCAAGTAAATATTTGTTTTTGTTCCCAATATTCTTCATGCATGCATTCATGGCAATAAATTTTGTCGCCGAAATGGCATAATCGATAGTTTCATATGGTGACATCTCCAAAAACGACACCGATCTATCAGACATTTATATGTGGGACAGAATGCATAAAAAGAGTATTATATTAATAATTTTTTGTCTTTACTTAATCGATAAATTGAAGGCTAAATTGTTTTATAAAAAATTTCGACACCAAATAAAAAAGTCCTTAAATACTTTCTTCAAATTTTATTTCTTTCATTTTCTCTCACAACTTCATTTAGTCAAAACAGAAAAGTTTATTGTGGATGCTATCGATGATGATCGATTTAATACAATAAGGATATTATTGGTATTTTTCTCCTTCTCACTTCGACAGTATATTTTTCCTGTGTAAATGTTTGCACATTTTTGTTTTCTCTTCCTCTTACTTCCGGTTTTTTGTTTTTTTAATGCTATAATCGTGAGTGTATTTTATACTGTTTTATGTTTATTTAACTCATATATAAATGCTGCTGCAATATTCGAATATATTTTTTTTGCCTCTCTATAAACTGTTTCAGATGAGCTTTAAAGAGTTGGATAAATTGGGAGAGAGAGAAAGCAACACAAGCAGGATGTGTGTAGAAATATTTCGCGATATCATAAATATGTCGCCGTTTATATATTTTTTAGTGAAACGAGAAACATAAAATAAATATATGTATCAAATATGATAATTCACCAACAAATTCTTTCAATAAAAGTTTCACATTTCGGAAGCATGAAATTATTTCATGTTTTTCTGCTTATGTACAACAAAGTTATGTACATCTTATTTACATAAAAGTTTAATTTTCAATTCTAATTTTTATATTTTTTCTTATCATGATGACATTGAGTTGTGTTCATTCATGTGAGGAATATTTTTTGTAGTTTTCTTTGCAAGGGATGAAAACTTAAAATATTTTAAAAAATTTTTAATTAAATAAAAATTATTAAAATTCCAGCCCTTGTAAAAATTCTATGCTCTTTTCACTCAATGATATACGAATGGGATTTTTCGTTTGTAATTTGAAAGTTATCATAAAAACTGCGTCTCATAGTCGGCTGAGAGCTCTAACATCCCCATTTTATGACTCACTCATTCAAATCTCCCATTTCGAATGAATAATTTTTATCTTCTCATGTTTATGTACAAAGCTACATATTTTAATTAAATTAATGATTTTTGCTCTTCTTCGCTATAATTTCATGATATGCCAATTTGCTTTGAATTTGCAGCTTCATTTATTTCCCCCATAATTTTCTGGCTTTTCAAGCGGCTTATTTCTTCCAATTAAGGATTATTTTTCATACGCACATGTATAAAAGAATTTTGATCCAAGAGCGGTCATTTGAGTGTTTAAATTTCCACCGATTGAAATTGAAAATGATGATTTTATTTTTTCAAATTTAAAGTGAATAATTTTTTTAAATTTTACACGTAAATTTCAAACCTTTGAGATAAAAATTTTATCTCTTTTTTCACTAAAAATTTCCGCTTCATTTCTCGAAACACAATCCACATGCTAAAAGTGTTCGCATAATGAATTTTCAATTTTAAATATTTTAAGCGATAATTAATTTTCACCTATTCAAATGCAGCATGATGAGTGAACTAATTATTGATATGAAGCACATCATAAAAATCGCATTTTGATGAGCAAACACGTGTGAAGCGGCGAGATTGTGATAAGCACCTGGCGGATGGCGAATTGATGGAGGCGAGCGAGATGATTGCGTATAATCGTTGTAGTCTGTGAATCGAGAGAGAATTTTATTTTATCTCCTGAACAATGATGCTGGTCATTGGATGCATCGACGAAAATTATATCAATAAAAAATCGATTTTCGGTGTTTCGATGACATGAAAATTTTCGAGTTAAAATGCATGTAAACAAAATATGTTTTGTTAATGTGAAAAACATAAAACATGCGACATATGGATGAGCATAAAAATTAAAAATATCTTTTTTAAATAGCATACCGTCATTGCCATTTTTCCATTCATCATTATAGTCAACAATTGGCTGTTTTTCCTTTTTCTTGATGATCTGATTTTTAACTAATTTTAAAATAATTTTTCATTAAACAAAAATAAATTTTTAGATATTCAAGTATTTTTACTTTTATTAAAAAGCGACAACTCAGTTGTGAGCGTGGTTGTTGGTGCAGCAATTTCTGTAGACACAAGAAGGGAAATAAATTTAAAAGTTTCTTCATTAGTTTCATCTCGTTTAATTTTTATAATGGCACAACTCACCATCCAGCTTGATCATTCCATCTGTTTCACCTGTAGACATGGAAAAGGGAAAAGTTTAAAGCCACAAAAATCAATAATTTCTAATTATTTTACTCTCGAGTCACATACCGAGTGAATTTTTCGCCACACAACGATAATTTCCAAAGTCATTTGGGCCAATGTTTCTAATTTTGAGTTTCATGAACTTGCTATATCCGCTATTCGTTGAGATTGTTTCAAATTTATCGCCTGCCCTCGAGGTGTCTGTGAAAGTTGGCAATATTTAGTTGAGATTTCAGATATAACAAACAGAATTCATTACCGGAGATTATCATGTCACCTCGCTCAGTCGTCCAATAGTTGATTGAGGCTGGATATGCTTCCGTGTGACATTCCAAAATCACATCTTGACCTACATAAGCGCCTTCCAACTGATTTGGAATCGAGAGCATTGGAGGAACTGAAAAAATAAATTTTTTAAAAATATTTAACGGTTTTTTTAAATTTGAAATTTTATTTAACTCTCACATTGCACTTTTAATTGCACACGTTTTGATATTGACGGTGGAACTCCATTTGATGCCACGCATAGATATGCTGCCATATGCAGTCGACTCACTTTGGTAATTGACAATATTTCTCCATCAACCACATTCACTGTTGTGTCCGTAGACGGCAGCAAAAAAAGGATGAAAATAGAGAAAAATGCTTATCGAGGGAAATTGAGATGACTTGAAATGTTTTCCTACCGTTTTCACCGCCAATTGACATTTCATTCCCATCCTCACGTCGCCACATAACGTACGGTTCGGGAAAGCCCTTTGCCTTACATGTCAGCGTGACATTAGTGCCCTCCCTCACAACCAAATCATTGCTCGTCATTGACTCGAGAATAACTGGTGGAACTGAGAAGAGACAAAAATGTGTCATTCGAAAGCACTTTAAGCATAAAAAAGCTTTTTGCAATTTACCGACAACTTGAAGGTAACCTTTTCGCGATCTCATGGGATCCGTATTCACCTGGCACATGTACCAGCCCCGATCACTCTCCTCCACTTCTCGTATGTGCAAATACCAACTCCGATGGTCGTTGTGTGTAAGAATTATCCGAGGATTTTGTGTTATAACATTGTGATGAATGCTCAAGATTGTTTGAGTGTCGACTCGTACCCACGCAACCTATAGAAAATTAAAGAGATTTAAAATGTTTTTTTAACAAAGACATAAACTCAATTTATTGAATTAAAAAAATAAAGTTAACATGTCGAAACTTCTCAATTTAAAAACTAAACACAATAAAAATGAAAATAAATTGCCATTGGAAAAATTCGATAAACTTGATTGAGTTTGCAGTTGGAAAAATGAAGAGAGAAAAAAACATTTAAGTTTTCATGTACATTTTTACACACAAAACGAGAAGAGGAAAATAAAGAATTGGAAAATCAGATCACGTTAGAAACTTTTCGGCTGAATGGCAGAGGAAGAATGAAATGAAATAAATTTGTCGAAAATTGCATGAGAAGAGAGAAAAGAAAACAAATAAAGCAACTTTAAACGAAGGCCACGAGCTAATCTCATTAACTTCGAGGGGTGGAGAGAGAAAAGTGGAAACCATAAAATCTAAGAAAATTTCCTCGTCACAAATTAAGAAAGTTGGCAATTAGCTTAATGCAAATCTCAACTGAATGGTTTGAAGAGAAAGTTTTTCCTTTCGTTTGCTCACCTTGTAACCTTTCAAGTTATCAACGACACACGCTAACAAAGCATCTCTACCTATAGTCACAGTTATGTTTGGTATCGGTTCAGCGAACCTCGGAAAATTGGCTTCTGAAAGTGTTCATTAAATAATTTAAAAAGCTTTCACGCAGACATATGTGGAAAAAGCATGTTCGATTTAAATAATTGCAAGCTACACGTACCATTACTTTGCTCGGAAATTTCAGTTTTTGATTTTCCGCTCCCTGTTTAATATTTTTTTTCGGTGTGGCATGAATAAAAATGTCGAGTTAATGTTTATAATCCGTGGAAAATTATTTTTAAACAATGTTGAATGTGAATTTTAAATTTTTAAAGTGTTTTTGACACAAATAAAATTTATTTTAATATTTTGAAATTTACTTGTCACAAGCTCGTATGAATTTGTTGATAACAGCATATCAAGGTCACTTTCAGTGAGCGAAATCAATGAATTATTCTCAGTTGTACTTGACTCATATGAATGTAAAAACTGCACGTCACTTTTTGCTTGTAAAACCAGAATTGATATTGCGAGCATTGTGATGCCAAATATCGAACAAAAAATCAATATGAGCTTTAGTTTCATTTTACTTTTTGGTTCTTATTAAGAAAATGACAAAAATTTGATTTTTAATTGACACATGCAAGATCTTGTCGAACTAATTTTTTTCTGAAATGATTTTCGTAATCTCGATTGAGTGCAAAAACAGACACAGAGAAAAATTTAGCTCAAATTTTAAAATTTTTATTCCTGTTTTCTCATTTAAATATATTTTGATTAATTCCACTCAAAATTTCTTCTTTTGTGTTTAAATTTTGTTCTTATCGTATTTTATGTTATTTCACAATTTTTAAAATATTCGCTGAAATTTTAGTTTAAAAATTATTTAAATAAATTTTTATCCCTTGGAATTGTCATCACGGATATCAAAAAGCTCTTCCTAACAGAGAAAACAAATCTGTTCTACACAAATTAAATAATAGACACTAAATCCGCTTATGCGATTTTCTTCGAAAAGTTTTAATTCTCTCACAACATGAATTTCCTTCTAAGCTTTCACTTCCACCGCTTTTCAATATTAATAGCGCATAAATTAATCCTCTTTTTATTGAAAAGAATCTAAATTATATTAAAACCAGACATCAATCTGAAACCGCTTTATTTTCAGCCAATTAAGAGTTCACAGAATTTTAATTATTCACTTGACGATGGGCGTAACATATAAAAGTCGAGGTTAAAAATGATGCCATAAATCTTTTTCCTTTTGGGCATCATAAATTCCAAAAATAAAATTATTATGAAGCTGTTCATTGTTCTTTTACTGGATTTTCACATCAATTTAGTGAAAAGGCACACGAGGGATTTTCTCATTACTTCATTGTGCAATAAAATTTAGTGAATTTTTTCATTACCACACAAAAGAGGTTGAAAATGAGTAAAGGATGGAATTTTTTTATCAAATTTAAATGTAAAATTTTATGAAATATTTTGGAGTTGAAAAAATTTATAATTTTTTTGTTAAAAAATATTTTACTATCATAATTTTTCCATCCCTTTCTCATCATTTTCACCCACTAATGTTTCATATAAACACAAATTGCACACACACAACTTTTAGCAGCATTTTTATCTCCAGACGGATTATAAAAGATTTATTACGTTAAAGCCCCGTTCTGATATTATCACACAGCTTCAATCACGAGCTCAGCACGTAAGGGAGGAACATAACAACTTTTATCACTTTTTCCCCGTGCACTACACATCTTTTTCCCACAGTGTCGTTATCAGAAAGCTAAAATAAGTGTAAACAGCTTTCTTTTGACACGTTTTTATTTTCACATCCAACATTGTTCTTTTTTTGTATGCTCCTTTTTTCTTTGTTTAACTGTCTGGTAATTCCGAATCATATAATACCGCAAACTGGCTTCAACAGATGAAAAGAGTTTGTTGAAAAATTGGTAAGAAATATTTTTAAGAATTTATATAAAATTTTGAAGAGTTCGGACTAATTTTTAAAGTGAATTTTAGTGAGTCAAAATTTCATAATTATTTCAAAAAACTTTTTTTCCGTTAAATTTTTCAACAACCAGTTTTTTCTTGGCACAGCACTTACCCGTCGAAAGTGAAGAAGATATCGTATTCGTGTAGAGAGCGTACAAATAAATGCAAATGTATCCGTTCAGCTTCATGTTAATAACGCGATGCACTTTCCGACTCATTCAACATCATATTTCTTTTATTTGCATATTCTATTCCACAAACAGCGTCGGTAATGTACGATTACTGAGCATTAGCATTATTAAAATATTTTTTGCCTCAACCTAAACTCACAATAAACTGTACGATGATTTTACAACGTCATGAAGCCAATAATAATGTACATTTAGCTTTTGAAATCCATTCAACGTGTTTCCGCAATTTTTGTATTTTAAATTTGAAACATCGCCGAATGCCGATCCTTTTTTGTGTTCATTTAGTTCCCGCGAGTGGGAAAGAGTATTTTTTTTGAATGTGCACCGCGAAGAGCTTTTCACTGGTTGTTATTTTTATTTAAGTGGCTTATGGATGCACTTTTACTCCACAGAATGCATTTGAAGTCGGAAAATTTGAACTTTTTTAGATTTTTGATTGAAGATTTCAAAATTTTAACCGTTTAATTTTTTAAACATTTAATTAATTATGTTTTAATTTTTTTAATTTCTCAATATTAAAAAGTTTTTGAATCCTTTTCTAACTTATAACACTTTCAATTGATAACTCTTTTAAGATCGCGAAGACTCAAAACCGAATCACTTTCGCTTCAATAGAAATCTATTAGATGACTGAACGTGGCACTGCTATTCTTGCGGAATGAAGCAAATCTGAAATGCAGATCTATGGAGGAGAATCAAGATCGTTCGTGGATGCTTCGATAGAGTCATGCGCAGTGTCAAATTTACGATGGGAAAACCGATTGGAAGTGACAGCAAAAAACCCGACTGCACTTCTTGTAGCCTTCATGCACCGTCTGTTAAGAGAGAAGATGTTATGATAGCGAAACAACATAAATCACTCGCGGATTGAATCTCTTAATTAAAACCGAGACTTTTGCTTTGCTTTTCTCGTTTCTTTTAACTCTGTGAGTGAATGGAAACAAACATTTATGAAAGCTGGTGAGATGGAACGGAAAAATTGAAACTAAATTTTTTAAAACTTTAATTTTTTCAAACTCCCTAATTTTAATCTCTTTATTGACTTTCATCATAATTTTCACGCTTTTGCGATTCCTTTCTTCCAAATTAATCTTTCTTCATTTATTTTCTCTCTCTTTTTTTGACAGTGATTATATAAAAACAATGTTGATGTATTTCATTCTCTCTGTTCGCTATTCAAATGGCTTAAAATGATTGATGGTTGTGGAAAATTGCATGATTTTCCAAATTTTCCTCATCTCGACTTTCAACATAATTTTCTTGCCACTTTTTTCTGTTCTCAAGGTTATGTGAGACCTACTAAAATGTAAATTTAAGCTTTTAGTTCAGTTCCAGTGACAGCCATAGAATGATGTGCGTATAAGTCTCACTCAGAAATGTTCTTCACTTGCCAGATGGAACAATGCTGCAGATGCCGAAGTTATGACACAACAACAAAATCATAAAATTGAGTGGGAAGAGAGAAGAGAAAAAGGGGATCAATGTGTCACAAGCAAAAGCATGAAAATAAATAAATGTTTGTATCAAAAAAAATAGGTAGCCGACTATCATAAATCATTCGACTTTCTTTTATTTCCTTTCATTAGGCAATAATATCCAATAAGCCTTTTCGTTCATTTTTTAATTGCATTTTTTCCGCTTCAAAAAATTGTTCAAGAAAAAGGATTGCGCGAAATGACAAAATATTAAATAAATTACTTCCAATTTAATTCGATTCAAACTCATAACTTACTTTAAAAAATGGCTGTGTGCAAAAATACCCTGACATGCAAAAAAATCAACCAGACTGATTTATGCACAACATTGTTTAAGGAATTATTCAAAAAAATCAAAGAGATTGGAGAATTGAACTTCAACTAAATTAGAAAATTTTATCGTAAAGTTTTGCAAATTTGGCAAATTATAAAATTCATCTTGTTTAAGGTTTACAAAATTGAGGCTTAATTATTTTTAAATATTTCAATCAGAGTTAATCAATTACATTTTAATTGGTATTTAATGATGTGGGAGCTCTCAGGTATCTTTCGACACTGGTCAGACGCAAACCAGCGCAGCTTCCGTCCTTACCGTAGTTCTTGCGTGGGATACGCTACGACTCAAAAATTGCCGCTAGATGAATAAGAAAGTAACCTAATCTACCCGGCAGAACTGCGCCCATTCGTGTTCTATGTGGAGTAAGCAGGGAGCGGTGCCAATCGGAAAAACGAGAGGCTGCTTTTAAAGTCCTGCGTCCACCGAAATATAATAAAAATAAATAAATAAAGTCACTCCAACCTTCCTTAGCCTTAATGAACCGTTATGAGCTGGCAACACAAAACATACAAACATTAAACAAAGAGCGTTAAAAAATCAAAATCAAATTTTTAATGTATTTATTTGAATGCTGGACACTTTAAATATGTCACTTTTTCACCAATTAATTAGGTTGTTTCCACTTTAATAATTTGCGAGTCGCAACTTACAGTCATTGAAATCAGAAGTGAGCAATTACAAATTACTGTAATAATTACTTTACAAAATTACAGTAAAATTAAAATAAATAAATAACATATAAATGTTTGAGATCCAGAGATGGGCAATTACATTGTAATCAAGCAAAAATTACAGTACAAAAAATTACACGTAATTAATTTCATTTTCATACAAAGTTCATGTAATTTCCCAAAATTATATTACATGTAATTTAAGATTTTTTATTTTAAAAGCTCTCAAAAATGATTCTGTCTTCTGCCTTCTGTAACACGAAGAATTTTTTTGGATAAGATGACAAAGGATAAACCAAGCACTAGAAATACTAAAATTTTATGTTTTTTTTAATTTCAAACTTTTTTAATGTGAATTTATTCAAGAAACTTTATATGTAAAAATAACAAAGGTTTTATGTGTGATATTTTGTTGAAATTCGGTTCATCCTCGATGGTTTTAAAGTTTTTAAAAGCCTACAAAACATTGGCAGCTTTTAAAATGGGTATTTTATTTTCCATAGCCACCGCCACCGCCGCCTCCTCCTCCTCCTCCTCCACCGCCGCCGCCTCCTCCTCCTCCTCCTCCACCGCCGCCACCGCCTCCTCCTCCTCCACCTCCATATGGTAGAAGGCTTTGCACCAAATTAATCGATGGTGCAGCGAAAATAGCTGCGATTAAAAGACAGAACACGAAGAGAATTCTCATTTTTGAGATGTTTTCGATTTGAAGGCTTATTGAGAACTGATGACTAAACGAACAAATGCATGGCTTTTTATATGATTTATTAAATTAGATTCTTATGTGAATTTGTTTCGTGATCTGTTTCTTTACCTGCTGTTAATTAGCTTGAAAGAATTCGGAGGAGGAAAAGTGAACACACAAAAATTTCTATGGTAATATATAATTGGATTCACCACCCATCCGCGAAAAATAATATCAAGAATCTAAAGAACCAAAAGAACTAAAATGTTCTTAATCAGTAAGGAAATTTATGATTTTAGGCAAGAGTGTTCAAATTTCATGCAATTTGCTTCACAGACGGAGATAAATCACATGAAATCAATTAAAAAATGTTCAAGTTCAAATAAACTCAAAGGATAAATCGTCAGCTTATACAAAACATACTTTTTGTTAGAGTTGACCAACTGATTGATTCTGATCGCTACTAAACTCATCAGCTTCAAATTTCAACTCACTCAATACGCTCGTAATTAGTTTAAAAATTTATTTACCAATGAATCTTTGTCATCATCATGATTTACTAACTAAAACTAGAAAAATCATGTTCAGTCTGATGCAAACTTTTTCCACCGACAACCAAGGACATCTTTTTTTGTCAAATCAATTAGATCTTTCAGCAGTTTGTGATCAATGTCAGACATGAATTTCATAAAATTGAGTGCAACGACAAAATTGAAAAAAAATAAAAGAACAAGATAAACTTAAATAAAGATATGCTGGAATCATTGCCAGCAGCATCTAAAGAAAATGTTATTATACAACTACTGAAAAAAATCATCCTCATTTACATCTTTAATTCCAACTTAAATTTTATTTAATTTTGATTTCTCGTATGAATTTAATGTCAAAACCGTTATTCACTATTATTTTAAAGTTTTATCAAAACTGTACATAAAATTTCTATACCTGAAGGTAATTAACTTGAAATATATATTAAAAAAAGATAATGATGACACCTGTTTCAAAAGCCGTAAAAAAAATTCAAGAACGTGTGCGGATTTTATCAAAAAAATTCTTACATTCTAAAAGGCTTAGATAAATTTTAGTAATTTTAATCTAAAATCATTCAATACATTGATATTTTTTTAATTACAAATTTTAAAAGCAAATGGGCAAGAGATCAAAAACTAGGACGTCTTTTAGCTAAGGCGATTTTTCTTTAAAAAATTTCACTAACATGAATTTATTTTTAATTTAAACTTAAAGAATTAATGCTGTTTTACATCACACAAAAAAATCGTAAAAATTTAATTGATTTCATTAAAAAAAATATTTCAAAATTCACTCGTGATTGTTGCCGCATAACCCATTGTATCAGATCAGTAATTGAAAATCAAGGACACAAAAAATCAGTTTAAGTCAACTTGGACATTTTAGTTAATCCGAACAGATTTCGATTTAAAAATAAGTTAAGCAGACAAACTTTTTAAAATTTTACCTTCTGAGCTATATTTGACTCTTGGCATTAAGAACCTAAGTCCTAAGTACCTCGGACTTAATTCATCCTGCTCGGCATCAAAGGACGAGTTCAACGATACCCATGAAGTCATTTAAAAGAAAATTTGTATCCGTGGCACGACCTTTGGTCATTAATCGAAAAATTCTTAGTGCCTACACAAAAAGACCCTCAGAGCTACCATCTGGCGAAAACTAGAAGTCTCGAGGTAGCTCAGGGGCTGAGATCTCGACCGACAGACGGTTGAAATTTATTATTTATATATTTTATTTTTTTCCGTTTTACATCATTCTTGTGGCCATAACAAGCTAAAGGTTCATGTAGTCATTAATGGCGCCTCTTTTGTATTCTGAACAATTATTTGAAATATCTCTTTCTAATTTCAAGTTTAAAAACTTTTTTTTTATTTATATTTTATATTTTATATTTTATTTATTTTTTTGTTTTTTCAATAAAAATTGGTTCGTTTAAAACTTCAAGAGCTAAACAGAAAGATCTTTAGAAGGAGCTGTAGAGCTTTCTCCTTCATATCCGTAGCCTACTTTTCCTGTTTCATTTACATAACCGCCTGCACTACCGGGACTTCCATTTTCACCAGGACTTCCATTTTGGCCATGATTTCCACCATACCCTTCTTGACCTCCATGGCCACTTCCGTAGCCGCCACCTTGACCTCCGTGGCCGCCATTTTGTCCTCCGTGGCCGCCATTTTGTCCTCCGTAGCCGCCATTTTGTCCTCCGTAGCCGCCATTTTGTCCTCCGTAGCTGCCACCTTGTCCTCCGTAGCCGCCACCTTGACCTCCGTGGCCGCCATTTTGTCCTCCGTAGCCGCCACTTTGACCTCCGCGGCCGCCTCCATAGCCGCCATTTTGTCCTCCGTACCCACCTCCGTAGCCGCCACCTTGACCTCCATGGCCTCCTCCATAGCCGCCACCTTGACCTCCGTGGCCGCCATTTTGTCCTCCGTAGCCGCCATTTTGTCCTCCGTAGCCACCTCCGTAGCCGCCACCTTGACCTCCATGGCCTCCTCCATAGCCGCCACCTTGACCTCCGTGGCCGCCATTTTGTCCTCCGTAGCCGCCATTTTGTCCTCCATAGCCACCTTCGTAGCCGTCATTTTGTCCTCCATAGCCGCCATTTTGTCCTCCGTAGCCGCCATTTTGTCCTCCGTAGCTGCCACCTTGTCCTCCGTAGCCGCCACCTTGACCTCCATTGCCGCCATTTTGTCCTCCATAGCCGCCATATTGTCCTCCGTAGCCACCTCCGTAGCCCCCATTTTGTCCTCCGTGGCCTCCTCCATAGCCGCCACTTTGACCTCCGTGGCCTCCTCCATAGCCGCCACTTTGACCTCCGTGGCCTCCTCCGTAGCTGCCATTTTTTTCTCCGTAGCTGCCATTTTGTTCTCCGTGGCCTCCTCCGTAGCTGCCATTTTTTTCTCCGTGGCCTCCTCCATAGCTGCCATTTTGTTCTCCGTGGCCTCCTCCGTAGCTGCCATTTTTTTCTCTGTAGCCGCCATTTTGTCCTCCGTATCCGCCACTATTTCTTCCGGGAGCTTTAGGGCTTTCTCCTCCTCCACTTCCCCAGCCGCTCCAACCGTTCCAATCACCTTCTTGAGCATTTACAAAAGACGAAATTTTGAAAACAACAAGACACAATACTGTTGTGATTAAAAGAACTCTCATTTTTTAGATATAAACTTGAAGAATCCTTGACTTGAACTGATGAAAGAACTACATAAAAGTTTTATTTTTATACTTTCTCAGTTTCTAATTAGAAATAAATTTCGTTAAAGAAATATCTTTCAAGTTAATTACCTTCAGGTATAGAAATTTTATGTACAGTTTTGATAAAACTTTAAAATAATAGTGAATAACGGTTTTGACATTAAATTCATACGAGAAATCAAAATTAAATAAAATTTAAGTTGGAATTAAAGATGTAAATGAGGATGATTTTTTTCAGTAGTTGTATAATAACATTTTCTTTAGATGCTGCTGGCAATGATTCCAGCATATCTTTATTTAAGTTTATCTTGTTCTTTTATTTTTTTTCAATTTTGTCGTTGCACTCAATTTTATGAAATTCATGTCTGACATTGATCACAAACTGCTGAAAGATCTAATTGATTTGACAAAAAAAGATGTCCTTGGTTGTCGGTGGAAAAAGTTTGCATCAGACTGAACATGATTTTTCTAGTTTTAGTTAGTAAATCATGATGACAAAGCTTCATTGGTAAATAAATTTTTAAACTAATTACGAGCGTATTGAGTGAGTTGAAATTTGAAGCTGATGAGTTTAGTAGCGTTCAGAATCAATCAGTTGGTCAACTCTAACAAAAAGTATGTTTTGTATAAGCTGACGATTTATCCTTTGAGTTTATTTGAACTTGAACATTTTTTAATTGATTTCATGTGATTTATCTCCGTCTGTGAAGCAAATTGCATGAAATTTGAACACTCTTGCCTAAAATCATAAATTTCCTTACTGATTAAGAACATTTTAGTTCTTTTGGTTCTTTAGATTCTTGATATTATTTTTCGCGGATGGGTGGTAAATCCAATTATGTATTACCATAGAAATTTTTGTGTGTTCACTTTTCCTCCTCCGAATTCTTTCAAGCTAATTAACAGCAGGTAAAGAAACAGATCACGAAACAAATTCACATAAGAATCTAATTTAATAAATCATATAAAAAGCCATGCTTTAGCCATGTTTAGTCATCAGTTCTCAATAAGCCTTCAAATCGAAAACATCTCAAAAATGAGAATTCTCTTCGTGTTCTGTCTTTTAATCGCAGCTATTTTCGCTGCACCATCGATTAATTTGGTGCAAAGCCTTCTACCATATGGAGGCGGCGGCGGCGGCGGTGGCGGAGGAGGAGGAGGAGGAGGAGGCGGCGGCGGCGGTGGCTATGGAAAATAAAATACCCATTTTAAAAGCTGCCAATGTTTTGTAGGCTTTTAAAAACTTTAAAACCATCGAGGATGAACCGAATTTCAACAAAATATCACACATAAAACCTTTGTTATTTTTACATATAAAGTTTCTTGAATAAATTCACATTAAAAAAGTTTGAAATTAAAAAAAACATAAAATTTTAGTATTTCTAGTGCTTGGTTTATGCTTTATCGTCTTATCCAAAAAAATTCGTCAGTTACAGAAGGTAGAAAACAGAATCATTTTTGAGAGCTTTTAAACTAAAAAATCTTAAATTACATACTTTAATTTTTTTAGCAACAGGATTGTTGTCACAAGAACGTTGCCATACAAATCATTGTTGCCATACAATTTTGTTGCCATACAAATTTCGAGATTAGAATAAATCACGGGATTAAAGTGTTGTGAATTTGTTGCCATATAAATTGTTGCAGAATTGTTGCCATACGATTTTAAAAATGCACCTTTTTCAAAGCAACAATTGTTGACAATCTTCATCTTCTTATACTGTTGTGAAAATGTTGTCATACAAGTTGTTGTGAAAATGTTGCCATACAAAATAAATTTTAAATATTTTTTTGTTGTGAAATTGTTGTCATACGATTTTAAAAATGCACCTTTCTCAAAGCAACAATTGTTGACAATCTTCATCTTCTTACACTGTTGTGAAAATGTTGCCATATAATATGTTGTGAAATTGTTGGCATAGTCAAATCTGTGGGCAATTTGCCCTGAACTATATTTTTTTACCCATACCCTCGGATTTTGGTGAGGGCAAAATGTCCTACCCCCTTTTTTCATTCTTAAATATTATATACACGTGTAACCAGACCAGAGTAAAGTGCCAATAATGCCCATTTCTTAGAATGATGAGTAACTTTTATTTACTTAAGGCTGCGAGAAAGCACCATTTGAGTAATTTAAGTTGCATTAGTCAGCAGTATAACCAGAAGTTTAGGATGGGAGAGACAAGATAAATTATGATGAACAATCTGATACTATTTATAAATGCACTCTCGAAAAAAAGAGAAATACACAAGTGGATAGATTCTTAAAAAGGTTTAAGAATAAAACTGTCAGTAACAGCAAAACACTGGTTTAGTACGTCAGCCAGATAAAATAATGTGAATTTTTGAATACATAAATTATGAACAGGAAAAAAAAGACAAATAACCCTAACAGATGAATTGTTTAAAATGCAGTTTTTCTCTCGTACCGGGCACCCACTTGTTTTTATTCATTCTCTTTTTACTAAATATATTTTGTAATAATATTATATACCTGAATATAAATGGAGTTTTATCCGGACAGTAGTCCGAATACCATCGCGATTTTAACACTCGTCAAATAAATATTAATTTAACCAGTTTTTTGTATGTTTTTCATCGTTAATTTATTTTAAATGTGTTTATAAGTGTTCCATCTTCAACTATAACATAAAGTGTCATCGATTAATTGCGTAAGGAAGTGACAATGAGTGATAATTTTTCATTGTGAAATTAAATTCTCAGAATTTCACTTTCCGTATTTTTTCTCTCTCGCTCATTCTCACTTCGGAGAGTAACTCTCTCCAAATATTTTCTTCATCGGTATCATGGAGAAATTTATTTATTTTTATTATTATTTTATTTTAATTTATTTTTTTTTAAATGAAGATTTTTATTTTTATATTACCTAATTTAATTTTTTTTAAATCATTCGGTTAAAAAGTTGATAGAGAAAATTTAATTAACTTAACCAGGGGAAAATAAGCGCATTCGGGTGGGTTTTTTTGTATAAAAATTATATTTTTGAATTGTTTGGAATAAAGACAGGGAGTCAGTCAGAAAGTTGATAGTGAAAACTTAATTAACTTAAACAGGGGGAAATAAGCGCATTTGGATTGTTTTTCGCAACAATGAATTTTTAGTTGTTTTTATAACCTGAATTTTCTACATGTTTAAAGTTTCATTTTTTTTCTGAGAAATTTCAAAATTCTTGCAATCTTCAAACAAGAAATAATTATTCAAAAACTTAATTAACTTCACTAGGGGGAAATAAGCGCATTCGAATGGTTTTTGTTAACATTACATTTTTGAGTTGTAAGTAGGAAAGAGCTGATAGAAAAATTTAATTAACTTGAACAGGGGGAAATATGGGGTTTTACATAAATGATGTTTTTTACTTTATATTTTAATTTGAATCAAGTTAATGACATTTTGATATCGTATTCGTTGGTATCCAACAAAACCAACTGTTAATCTTAGTGACCAGTTGAGGAAGGAAGTAGTGAGTACTTACGGACGAACTTGAATGACCTGTACATCCCATGCTAATCGACTAGATTAGATGGAGGAAGGTAGATGATAAACCAAACTTTTATACAATTGGTTTGACTTTGTACTTTATAAATTTATGTTTTATGTTTTATGTTTGTTTGTTTTGTAATGTGGGTGGGCCAGTTCCTAACAGCTTGTCAGGGCTGAGGAAGGTTGTAGTGGCGGTAACTTTTATAAAATGCCGTCGAAACCACCTTTGATTTATTTAATTTATAACTGCAACCGTAAGGTTCAGTTAACTAACCCACAATTGTGATTAGTTGGAAACACTCTATGAGTGATCACAAGACTGTTCATAATGAAAATTTTACGGCATGGATCACGGCGTCATGTTTGGTTTGTTCCCTTGACGTTCCATGTCGACTAACACTAAAAACTCTGAGTGGGGTAATTCGATCGCTAGTGCGTCTTTCTCAAGACGTGTGTTGCAGCTCCCGAGGTGGACGTTCTCCGAGGAGACGTTCATTGTTGAGGGGGAAAAAAGGGGTATTTATACTCTATTCTTAAGAGAAATCTTAAGGGTTCTGCATGGTTTGCGTCTTCTTGGTAACACCAACGCGCTACCACTCAGTTATCAATCAATCAATCAATCAATATTATATACCTGAATATAAATAAAAATCATTAAGTTCATTGCAAGTCACCGGTTTTATATAATATTATGCACAACACGAAAAAATTAAATTTATTTTGTATGGCAACAATTCCGCAAGCGCAACATAGTATAAGACAACAATTTCACAACACTAAAAATTAAATTTATTTGGTATGACAACATTTTCGCAACACTAGAAAATTAAATTTATTTTGTATGGCAACAATTCCGCAACATTTTGTATGACAACAATTTCACAACACGAAAAAATTTTAAATTTATTTTGTATGGCAACAATTTCACATCATTTTATATCGCAACAATTCCGCAACATTTGGTATGGCAACAATTTCACAACATTTTGTTTGTCAACAATTCCGCAACATTTGGTATGGCAACAATTTCACAACACTAAAAATTTAAATTTATTTTGTATGACAACATTTTCACAACATTTTGTATGACAACAATTCCACAACATTTTGTATGGCAACAATTTCACAACACTAAAAATTAAATTTATTTTGTATGGCAACAATTCCGCAACATAGTATAAGACAACAATTTCACAACACTAAAAATTAAATTTATTTGGTATGACAACATTTTCGCAACACTAGAAAATTAAATTTATTTTGTATGGCAACAATTCCGCAACATTTTGTATGACAACAATTTCACAACACGAAAAAATTTTAAATTTATTTTGTATGGCAACAATTTCACAACATTTTATATGGCAACAATTTCACAACATTTGGTATGGCAACAATTTCACAACATTTTGTTTGTCAACAATTCCGCAACATTTGGTATGACAACATTTTCGCAACACTAAAAATTTTCTCCTCCGTAGCTGCCACCTTGTCCTCCGTAGCCGCCACCTTGACCTCCGTGGCCGCCATTTTGTCCTCCGTAGCCGCCACTTTGACCTCCGCGGCCGCCTCCATAGCCGCCATTTTGTCCTCCGTACCCACCTCCGTAGCCGCCACCTTGACCTCCATGGCCTCCTCCATAGCCGCCACCTTGACCTCCGTGGCCGCCATTTTGTCCTCCGTAGCCGCCATTTTGTCCTCCGTAGCCACCTCCGTAGCCGCCACCTTGACCTCCATGGCCTCCTCCATAGCCGCCACCTTGACCTCCGTGGCCGCCATTTTGTCCTCCGTAGCCGCCATTTTGTCCTCCGTAGCCACCTCCGTGGCCTCCTCCATAGCCGCCATTTTGTCCTCCGTAGCCGCCATTTTGTCCTCCGTAGCTGCCACCTTGTCCTCCGTAGCCGCCACCTTGACCTCCATTGCCGCCATTTTGTCCTCCATAGCCGCCATATTGTCCTCCGTAGCCACCTCCGTAGCCCCCATTTTGTCCTCCGTGGCCTCCTCCATAGCCGCCACTTTGACCTCCGTGGCCTCCTCCATAGCCGCCACTTTGACCTCCGTGGCCTCCTCCGTAGCTGCCATTTTTTTCTCCGTAGCTGCCATTTTGTTCTCCGTGGCCTCCTCCGTAGCTGCCATTTTTTTCTCCGTGGCCTCCTCCATAGCTGCCATTTTGTTCTCCGTGGCCTCCTCCGTAGCTGCCATTTTTTTCTCTGTAGCCGCCATTTTGTCCTCCGTATCCGCCACTATTTCTTCCGGGAGCTTTAGGGCTTTCTCCTCCTCCACTTCCCCAGCCGCTCCAACCGTTCCAATCACCTTCTTGAGCATTTACAAAAGACGAAATTTTGAAAACAACAAGACACAATACTGTTGTGATTAAAAGAACTCTCATTTTTTAGATATAAACTTGAAGAATCCTTGACTTGAACTGATGAAAGAACTACATAAAAGTTTTATTTTTATACTTTCTCAGTTTCTAATTAGAAATAAATTTCGTTAAAGAAATATCTTTCAAGTTAATTACCTTCAGGTATAGAAATTTTATGTACAGTTTTGAAAAAACTTTAAAATAATAGTGAGAAATCAAAATTAAATAAAATTTAAGTTGGAATTAAAGATGTAAATGAGGATGATTTTTTTCAGTAGTTGTATAATAACATTTTCTTTAGATGCTGCTGGCAATGATTCCAGCATATCTTTATTTAAGTTTATCTTGTTCTTTTATTTTTTTTCAATTTTGTCGTTGCACTCAATTTTATGAAATTCATGTCTGACATTGATCACAAACTGCTGAAAGATCTAATTGATTTGACAAAAAAAGATGTCCTTGGTTGTCGGTGGAAAAAGTTTGCATCAGACTGAACATGATTTTTCTAGTTTTAGTTAGTAAATCATGATGACAAAGCTTCATTGGTAAATAAATTTTTAAACTAATTACGAGCGTATTGAGTGAGTTGAAATTTGAAGCTGATGAGTTTAGTAGCGTTCAGAATCAATCAGTTGGTCAACTCTAACAAAAAGTATGTTTTGTATAAGCTGACGATTTATCCTTTGAGTTTATTTGAACTTGAACATTTTTTAATTGATTTCATGTGATTTATCTCCGTCTGTGAAGCAAATTGCATGAAATTTGAACACTCTTGCCTAAAATCATAAATTTCCTTACTGATTAAGAACATTTTAGTTCTTTTGGTTCTTTAGATTCTTGATATTATTTTTCGCGGATGGGTGGTAAATCCAATTATGTATTACCATAGAAATTTTTGTGTGTTCACTTTTCCTCCTCCGAATTCTTTCAAGCTAATTAACAGCAGGTAAAGAAACAGATCACGAAACAAATTCACATAAGAATCTAATTTAATAAATCATATAAAAAGCCATGCTTTAGCCATGTTTAGTCATCAGTTCTCAATAAGCCTTCAAATCGAAAACATCTCAAAAATGAGAATTCTCTTCGTGTTCTGTCTTTTAATCGCAGCTATTTTCGCTGCACCATCGATTAATTTGGTGCAAAGCCTTCTACCATATGGAGGCGGCGGCGGCGGCGGCGGCGGAGGAGGAGGAGGAGGCGGTGGCGGCGGTGGAGGAGGAGGAGGAGGTGGCGGCGGTGGAGGAGGAGGAGGAGGCGGCGGCGGCGGTGGCTATGGAAAATAAAATACCCATTTTAAAAGCTGCCAATGTTTTGTAGGCTTTTAAAAACTTTAAAACCATCGAGGATGAACCGAATTTCAACAAAATATCACACATAAAACCTTTGTTATTTTTACATATAAAGTTTCTTGAATAAATTCACATTAAAAAAGTTTGAAATTAAAAAAAACATAAAATTTTAGTATTTCTAGTGCTTGGTTTATGCTTTATCGTCTTATCCAAAAAAATTCGTCAGTTACAGAAGGTAGAAAACAGAATCATTTTTGAGAGCTTTTAAACTAAAAAATCTTAAATTACATACTTTAATTTTTTTAGCAACAGGATTGTTGTCACAAGAACGTTGCCATACAAATCATTGTTGCCATACAATTTTGTTGCCATACAAATTTCGAGATTAGAATAAATCACGGGATTAAAGTGTTGTGAATTTGTTGCCATATAAATTGTTGCAGAATTGTTGCCATACGATTTTAAAAATGCACCTTTTTCAAAGCAACAATTGTTGACAATCTTCATCTTCTTATACTGTTGTGAAAATGTTGTCATACAAGTTGTTGTGAAAATGTTGCCATACAAAATAAATTTTAAATATTTTTTTGTTGTGAAATTGTTGTCATACGATTTTAAAAATGCACCTTTCTCAAAGCAACAATTGTTGACAATCTTCATCTTCTTACACTGTTGTGAAAATGTTGCCATATAATATGTTGTGAAATTGTTGGCATAGTCAAATCTGTGGGCAATTTGCCCTGAACTATATTTTTTTACCCATACCCTCGGATTTTGGTGAGGGCAAAATGTCCTACCCCCTTTTTTCATTCTTAAATATTATATACACGTGTAACCAGACCAGAGTAAAGTGCCAATAATGCCCATTTCTTAGAATGATGAGTAACTTTTATTTACTTAAGGCTGCGAGAAAGCACCATTTGAGTAATTTAAGTTGCATTAGTCAGCAGTATAACCAGAAGTTTAGGATGGGAGAGACAAGATAAATTATGATGAACAATCTGATACTATTTATAAATGCACTCTCGAAAAAAAGAGAAATACACAAGTGGATAGATTCTTAAAAAGGTTTAAGAATAAAACTGTCAGTAACAGCAAAACACTGGTTTAGTACGTCAGCCAGATAAAATAATGTGAATTTTTGAATACATAAATTATGAACAGGAAAAAAAAGACAAATAACCCTAACAGATGAATTGTTTAAAATGCAGTTTTTCTCTCGTACCGGGCACCCACTTGTTTTTATTCATTCTCTTTTTACTAAATATATTTTGTAATAATATTATATACCTGAATATAAATGGAGTTTTATCCGGACAGTAGTCCGAATACCATCGCGATTTTAACACTCGTCAAATAAATATTAATTTAACCAGTTTTTTGTATGTTTTTCATCGTTAATTTATTTTAAATGTGTTTATAAGTGTTCCATCTTCAACTATAACATAAAGTGTCATCGATTAATTGCGTAAGGAAGTGACAATGAGTGATAATTTTTCATTGTGAAATTAAATTCTCAGAATTTCACTTTCCGTATTTTTTCTCTCTCGCTCATTCTCACTTCGGAGAGTAACTCTCTCCAAATATTTTCTTCATCGGTATCATGGAGAAATTTATTTATTTTTATTATTATTTTATTTTAATTTATTTTTTTTTAAATGAAGATTTTTATTTTTATATTACCTAATTTAATTTTTTTTAAATCATTCGGTTAAAAAGTTGATAGAGAAAATTTAATTAACTTAACCAGGGGAAAATAAGCGCATTCGGGTGGTTTTTTTTTGTATAAAAATTATATTTTTGAATTGTTTGGAATAAAGACAGGGAGTCAGTCAGAAAGTTGATAGTGAAAACTTAATTAACTTAAACAGGGGGAAATAAGCGCATTTGGATTGTTTTTCGCAACAATGAATTTTTAGTTGTTTTTATAACCTGAATTTTCTACATGTTTAAAGTTTCATTTTTTTTTCTGAGAAATTTCAAAATTCTTGCAATCTTCAAACAAGAAATAATTATTCAAAAACTTAATTAACTTCACTAGGGGGAAATAAGCGCATTCGAATGGTTTTTGTTAACATTACATTTTTGAGTTGTAAGTAGGAAAGAGCTGATAGAAAAATTTAATTAACTTGAACAGGGGGAAATATGGGGTTTTACATAAATGATGTTTTTTACTTTATATTTTAATTTGAATCAAGTTAATGACATTTTGATATCGTATTCGTTGGTATCCAACAAAACCAACTGTTAATCTTAGTGACCAGTTGAGGAAGGAAGTAGTGAGTACTTACGGACGAACTTGAATGACCTGTACATCCCATGCTAATCGACTAGATTAGATGGAGGAAGGTAGATGATAAACCAAACTTTTATACAATTGGTTTGACTTTGTACTTTATAAATTTATGTTTTATGTTTTATGTTTGTTTGTTTTGTAATGTGGGTGGGCCAGTTCCTAACAGCTTGTCAGGGCTGAGGAAGGTTGTAGTGGCGGTAACTTTTATAAAATGCCGTCGAAACCACCTTTGATTTATTTAATTTATAACTGCAACCGTAAGGTTCAGTTAACTAACCCACAATTGTGATTAGTTGGAAACACTCTATGAGTGATCACAAGACTGTTCATAATGAAAATTTTACGGCATGGATCACGGCGTCATGTTTGGTTTGTTCCCTTGACGTTCCATGTCGACTAACACTAAAAACTCTGAGTGGGGTAATTCGATCGCTAGTGCGTCTTTCTCAAGACGTGTGTTGCAGCTCCCGAGGTGGACGTTCTCCGAGGAGACGTTCATTGTTGAGGGGGAAAAAAGGGGTATTTATACTCTATTCTTAAGAGAAATCTTAAGGGTTCTGCATGGTTTGCGTCTTCTTGGTAACACCAACGCGCTACCACTCAGTTATCAATCAATCAATCAATCAATATTATATACCTGAATATAAATAAAAATCATTAAGTTCATTGCAAGTCACCGGTTTTATATAATATTATGCACAACACGAAAAAATTAAATTTATTTTGTATGGCAACAATTCCGCAAGCGCAACATAGTATAAGACAACAATTTCACAACACTAAAAATTAAATTTATTTGGTATGACAACATTTTCGCAACACTAGAAAATTAAATTTATTTTGTATGGCAACAATTCCGCAACATTTTGTATGACAACAATTTCACAACACGAAAAAATTTTAAATTTATTTTGTATGGCAACAATTTCACATCATTTTATATCGCAACAATTCCGCAACATTTGGTATGGCAACAATTTCACAACATTTTGTTTGTCAACAATTCCGCAACATTTGGTATGGCAACAATTTCACAACACTAAAAATTTAAATTTATTTTGTATGACAACATTTTCACAACATTTTGTATGACAACAATTCCACAACATTTTGTATGGCAACAATTTCACAACACTAAAAATTAAATTTATTTTGTATGGCAACAATTCCGCAACATAGTATAAGACAACAATTTCACAACACTAAAAATTAAATTTATTTGGTATGACAACATTTTCGCAACACTAGAAAATTAAATTTATTTTGTATGGCAACAATTCCGCAACATTTTGTATGACAACAATTTCACAACACGAAAAAATTTTAAATTTATTTTGTATGGCAACAATTTCACAACATTTTATATGGCAACAATTTCACAACATTTGGTATGGCAACAATTTCACAACATTTTGTTTGTCAACAATTCCGCAACATTTGGTATGACAACATTTTCGCAACACTAAAAATTTTAAATTTATTTTGTATGGCAACAATTCCACAACATTTTGTTTGTCAACAATTCCGCAACATTTGGTATGGCAACAATTTCACAACACTAGAAAATTAAATTTATTTTTTATGGCTGTCCTCGCCGACGACGAAATAAAATAAGACACGAAATAATATCTCAAGAATGCAGTGTTTATTTTTGCTAGAAAATAAATCATAATATAGTAAAATATAATACATTTCTTACTACCGAAATACTTTTCGTCTTATCTTGCCGGCGTGTGAAATCAAAAAGAAAGAGTGAATGCAAAAACAGAATGAATGACATTTCAAATGAGAGAATGAATATGAATGAAATGAGAAAATGAGAGAATACCCTGCCACATTTTGTATGGCAACAATTTCACAACATTTTGTATGGCAACAATTTCACAACACTAGAAAATTTAAAATTTATAGTGTATGGCAACAATTTCACAACAACTTGTATGACAACATTTTCACAACAGTATAAGAAGATGAAGATTGTCAACAATTGTTGCTTTGAAAAAGGTGCATTTTTAAAATCGTATGGCAACAATTCTGCAACAACTTGTATGACAACAATTTCACAACAAAAAAATATTTAAAATTTATTTTGTATGGCAACATTTTCACAACATATTATATGGCAACATTTTCACAACAGTATAAGAAGATGAAGATTGTCAACAATTGTTGCTTTGAGAAAGGTGCATTTTTAAAATCGTATGGCAACAATTCTGCAACAATTTATATGGCAACAAATTCACAACACTTTAATCCCGTGATTTATTTTAATCTCGAAATTTGTATGGCAACAAAATTGTATGGCAACAATGATTTGTATGGCAACGTTCTTGTAGCTGGAAATCGTATGGCAACAATCAAAATGTATGGCAACATTCCTGTTGCTAAAAAAATTATAGTAATTACATGTAATATAATTTTGGGAAATTACAAGAACTTTGTATGAAAATGAAATTAATTACGTGTAATTTTTTGTACTGTAATTTTTGCTTGATTACAATGTAATTGCCCATCTCTGGATCTCAAACATTTATATGTTATTTATTTATTTATTTTAATTTTACTGTAATTTTGTAAAGTAATTATTACAGAAATTTGTAATTGCTCATTTCTGATTTCAATGACTGTAAAATTAAACATTAAAAAAATAACAACGGATGAGATTGAGTTTTTCTTTTTCACCTCTTCAATGACCTCAGTCGATATCAATAAGAAAAGCAAAACCTTTCAGCAATATTAAGCACATGCCGAGAGTCATAAGTGACTCATATGAATACATAATTCTCAATTTTATGAGGGTTTAAAAGTCCAATCGAATACCTTCGCTGAAAGGCAAGAAAGGGCAGCAAATAAAAAAGAAGAAGAAGGTTTAAATCTGAATTGAACATAACTTGTGACGTAAATAGCACAAATAAAGGCAAACAAATGTGTTAAATTATTTACGGAGACATTCATGCTGCTACTTTCAGTATTGGTTGTCATCCTCTTATCTCTTTGCAGTTCTTTAAGAAAAGGAAAGTCGACAACACATTTTTATGATGTCCAGTTGATATTTTCATTTTGTGAGCTGCTAAATTAACTTCCATATGCTGCATCATGACCATACAGTGAGGAGGGTGAAAATCTAAAAATTTGTTGGCGTAATCTTGAATTTATTGAAAAAAAAAATATCTTGAAATTTTCATTGTTGATGTCAATTAAAAATCTCCCAGCAAACACAGCTTAAAAGCCATCCAACCACTTGCTTCATGAGCCATAAAATTACACCAAAAATCCATTTAATTTTAATGGTTTAAATTTACATGATTTTCCATTTTAAAATCGTATTTTTAAAGCTCAACCCTCGTTTGCTAACTGCAAGCGAGAGGACAAACTTTTTGCAAACTAAAAAACTTTTTTATTGCAATCTCTAAAAAACTAAAATGTTTATGGGAGTTGTGCGGTACTCTCGAAATGGCATTTCATAGCACGTCGTCTGGAATTGTGTTACACTAACTCGAGGATTACAACGTTGATCGGATAAAATGTTTTGTAGATTTAAGTGATTCTGTGGTGCTGTAAATTAGTGACAATTATTGACCATAATTTTTAAATAAAAATGCTTTAAATTAAACTTCAAAAGTCAACCTAAATCCGGAACCTCAAATTTTATCCAACAATTTTTCACTCTCATCGCTGATGAAGATCTTAAACAAACCTAAATTACCTTCCACGAAAATGAACTCATTTATCTTCTTTCCTATCGCCTCTCGCATATCTTTATTAATGTTTATTAAACACCATAAAAATGTCATCAAGTTGAGGAAATCTTTTTCACATCATCAGCGTCGTCGCTGCTAAAGAGCACGCTCATCAAGAAAATTAATTTTAATGTCATTAGGGAACATTTATCCACCTTATTATAATTCACATGCGCTGAAAATTAACTCATCGAAGAGTGTGCTCAAAAAGAATGATGATAGACTGAATCACTTTTTGACATTTATATTTAATGTTGAAGGAAAAACTTTTTTATGCTGAGTTTACTCACAACACAATTTTCATAGTGCTCGATTTTTTATGAACTCAAAAAAAGTTAGTTGAAAAGTTTATGATGAAAATTTTATGAGAGTTTAAAGCGGAAATTTTTATGCTTTCATCGTCGTTAATTTTAAGAAAGTGCTTAACATGATTTTTATCGTTAAATAATTTTTTTACATCTTTTTGCGAGTAAATAAATTAAGCAGTTGCAACTAGTTGCTTAAAATAATGCGAGACTGACATGCTTTAATTTAAGACTCACAGTTTGTTTTTTAAACTTTTCTAACAACTCCTCATTTCACTCAGACAGACATGCAAAAGCCAAAACACACCAAAGGAATTTTGTTAAGTAAATTAGCTTAATTGTATGTGATTTTGTGGGTGGAGGATTTAATTACACATTTGTTAACTTTATCGCAATGTTTTTCAACAGAAGTGCTCATCTTTGTCGGAAGAAACATTTTGCTGTTCGCTCATTTGATAAACTTGTCTTGTTCAGTACTTTTGAAGAGGAAAAAGTTTTCGTCTTAGCGAGGGAAAGAAAGATTTAATAAAGTTTGCGTTCCAGTTCAGTAGACATGGATTTTTTGCTGGATTAAAATTGAAAATTTTTTTTGGAGTCGAGTTAAAAGCAAGTCTGAGAATAATCGGTTTGAAGTTTGGATATTTTTAAAGATTTTATTAATTGTAACTTAATTTCTGATTTACAATTTATTTTATAAATTTAAAACTAAAAATGTTATCATATAAATATCATCTAACATCATCAACTAACAAATTGTTCCATCGCTACTCAACCGTTCTCCAATTCCTTTTCACCTCTCCATGCCATGAACTTTTTCCGTGTCTCTTTCAAGCAATAAAAAAGGGGGAGCAGAAAACAGCTACTTTACATCTCAAAAACATAATGTCACTGTCTTGTTGAATTTTCTTGTTCTTTGAGTTGAACATTTTCTCCATCCAGCCCCCTCGATAATGTTATCATCCATAATTCTCAGGTTCAATAAGGCGGAATAAAAATATAACTAAAAGGTCTTTCTTGACACAATAAAAAACGGATGAGAGACATTGAGTTGGCGATAATGCAGAAATATTTTTTTCTTACTCGATTGATGCAAAAATAGAAAAGATAAAAAGTTTTTATGCACAGCATTTTGATTAAACAACGGACGTTTGGATGTAATTGATGAGAAAAATCTAAAGATAGAATTGATATCCAAAATAAATCAAATGTGAAACATGTGTGCATGACATGAACAGAGAACATGACGTCACATGTTCAGAAAAAAGACTTTCGTTATTTTTTGAAAGTTCAGATGATTTAATTTTTTTCAACTATGCAACTCGACCTTGTGGATGAAAATCCCTGGATTTTTGGGATTAAAAAAGTGTAAAACATAACCTTTGAAGCTTAACCATTTCCATAAAAATTAAACTTTGATTCCAGGATCTTAGATGTTTAAATAGAACCAAAAAAAGCCTTTTTGATTGGCTTCAAATTAATAAAATTTTAAAGATAATAAATGTTGATGAATTTATGGCCCAGTGAGATGAAAAATGGAAAAATTATAATCTGCTGCACATTCAATGTGAAATTAATGTTGAGGAAAAATTGTTTCAATTTCAGTCAAACTGAAAACTCTCGAGAGATTTTTTATTAAGAAAAACTTTTCTCCACGTGTAATTTAAAATTCATCTCGCATTCATCCTTAAAATTGTTAATAGGTCCAAGCTCGATCCATCCATTGTGACGTAAATTTTGCCGCTTAAATTTCAAATCAAAAAAATCTTCTTTCCTCACTGAAACAATTCCGCAAACTGATTTCAAAATTTCTCATCGAAAGAATTTTTCATACTGGAAAAATTTCCCCGCAAAAAGTTTTGAAATCATGCGCACATAAAATAATTTTTTTGATTCATTGCCAATGACCTCATTTTCCATTCATGATTGCAAACAATTTTCCTCTTCATCGAAATGCTTTTGAATATTTTTGCATAAGATTTCGAAAAAAAGAAAAACTAATGAAATTTTTTTCATTTTGTATTTTCTACTAAATTGCAGCTTGGTCTTTGAACATAACCGACAGCATTGAAGCTTTTTTGAATAACGAGAGGAAAAAATTAATTGAATTGAAATTCTTCAAAAGTTTTTTTGAAAATATTTTTTTATTGCAAGTTTTGAATTGAATTTATTTTAATCACAAAAAAGCATTTAAGTGACTTTTTGTGATTGTTGTTGATACTCGAGGAGGGAAGAGTGGAAAAATTACAGCTAATTGGATTAACAAGAGAAAAGAGAGTGAGATTGTGGAAATGCAATTAAAACGGCAAATGTTTGCACTTTGTGGTGCTTTTTGGAATGACAAAAGTGTCAAAATTATTTTAATAAAGTACAATCCACATGCAAACACATTTGGCCACACAAAAATGGTCATTTCGGATGCCAAGTCAACGGATGTTAAAAAGCTTCAAAATATTAAATTTTATTAAATTTTAAAAATAAAAAAAAAGTGAAAGTGAATTTTATTAAATCTGTTTAACACCTAAAAAATGCTTTAATTCAAAACTGAAAGTGAAATGAAATGAAAATTGAGTTGACTTTGAAAATATCGAGGGAGAAAAGATTTTTCTTCGCAAATCACAGGCAGCAGCACGTCTGAGGACCGATAATGGCATTTTTATTCAAGAAAATCGTTTAACTCGCGTTCTTTATGGCAAAATTAATCTTTTGTGAAAATGTTTCACCTGCCAATACAAACTTAACAATACTCAATTCCCAAACTCAAATCGTGACGATTCAAATGCGCATAAATTAAATTTTCCACATAAAAAACTGCAATAAATTTTAATTCAACTTCATTTTATCTTTTTCTCTGATGCTCGCATCATTTTTGGTCTCCATGGGACAACTCAACAGCTTGTAGATGCCATGAAAATGTCTTGAAGTGTCTTTTAATGATAATTAATTGACGCTTATTTACGTTAATTAGGAAAAATCTCTGATTTAATTACGTTGGCTGGCTCTCGATAATGTCTCGACTATTTTTCATCATTAAACAATTTCTCGAATGAAAAAATAATTTTAATGCAAAAATCTCAGCCCACAATCACTGAAGTTCTCTTTACCTTTAATTGAATTCATCGAAGCTGATTTACATTCTGGAAAATGGAAAAGTTTTGTTGCCAAAAGCAATCAATCAATTTGTTGGCTTCAACTTTCTACTTAAGCAAAAATTTTGCTCCATTTTTCAATCGATTGTTGAAAAGTTTAAATTTTACTTTTTCAGGTGAAGAAAACTTTTATGATTTTTTGATTTGATTTAAATGCAAATAAAATTTAAAATTTATCTCAATTTCAAAATGTTTTATGGAGCTTGCAAATTGATTTTTTTTATGATGCGATGAAAGAAAATTCTTCAAATCATAAAAAATCTTTCAATTGTCTTTTTTTTTGCTCAAGAAGCTGAAATTGAATCAATTTTAAAAGAAAAAGTTCTTTCAAGTCATTGTGCAGATTGCAGAAATGACTTTTGAATAATTTATCTAATTTCCATTTTTCATTCAAGTTTTTAAAGTTCAGCAAATTTTTATCAAATTTCTAATCAACGAGGAAATTTTTACTTTTTATTTTATTTCTTTTTCTTGTTTCAAGCAATGACAACTTTTATAGTTCCATGCCATACTTTTATGTGACATTTCGAGAGTTCCATTCGAACTGAGAAAGGCACGTTTGGTCATTAGAGTTAATCGGCACTTTAGACACGATGGACAGAATGGAGAAATTTCGAATTGTATGAGAGCAGTTCAAATGAATAATTTAAGAGTTGTAAGAAGGGAAAAATCTCTTCGGAACAATAAAAATTGCGGGGGAAAACTTTTTATCCACTTTCCGATTGTGCAGCAGCAAAAAAGCAATCAGAAGTAAAAATAATGCTTAATTGAACTTAATTATGCTCAAGCTTGCCATCAATTATTCGTCGAGATTTCTTTATGTGCAAAAGCAGCATCGATACCGAGTTAAAACCCGCAATACATGAATGGATAATTTGAATGCCACTAATGAAACAACTCTCGAGCTCATCAATCAAATAACGCGAAGTGAAATTCTTCAATCATTAAAAATTCTCCATTTTGGCTGTCACGACTTGGAAAATTTTAATTTCAAAAGCTTTGAAATTGTCATCGACATCATTTCGATGCACTCAAAGGGTTGACATATCAAACTTCATAGTTAAATATTTTCAAAAATTTACAGATTCAAAAAGTATTTCCCTTGCTTATTTATTTGTGTCTCTCACTCTTCTCTTTTCTCTCTATGCCGACTCAAATTACCATCAAACTCACATGCATGGATTTTCTCACTCAATGCAATTAAAATGGTATGGATGCATCCTGTATGCAGTTGTTGATGATGCTGAAATTCACTCGAATGCACACTCGTGTGTGTGTGTGAGTTAGTGATGAATATTTGCATCAATTTACAATGACTGACGGAAGATGAGAATTCAGAGTAGAGTTTCTTTCGGGGACCCCGGGGACGGGGATCCCCGGGGATCCCCGCTAATTTTACTCCCCGGGGATCCCCGAAAAATTCAAAAATATTCCCCGGGGAAATTCCCCGAAAAATTAGAAAATTTTAAAAAAATATCCTAAAGTTTAATAAAAATCTTCAAGAAGATTTACCTATATAATTGAGTTTTTTGCAAAACAATTTAATTTAAAAAAGTATTTTGAAAGGGTAACATCAAGTTAAATAAGTGAAAGTGCAATAAAAAAAAATAGTCATGAGCAGGAGCTTTGTTTGGAAATATTTTGAAAAAATCGATAGCAGCGATGCTCGATGCAAATTCAACGGAGTTTGACAGAGCTGAATGCTTCTCGCACTAAAGATCCTAGCAACGCTAAGGACTTTAAGACAGAGATGACATCATATGCGAGACTTAAACAAAGATCTCCAGTTTTAAACCGATTGCTAAATGCTTTAATGACGATTCAGGCAACGTCAGTTACTTCAGAGAGAGCATTTTCAGAAGCTGGAGACATTATAACAAAGAAGAGAATTCGAATGTCTGACCATAATCTTCACTGTGTAATGTTCCTTAAGAACTACTTCCGCTGAACGTTTTATATTTTTAAACTTATCATTTTCTATTAGTTAAACTTTATTTTCTCTTAAAAAACTTTTATTTCTGTTATAAAATATGCTTTAAATAAATATTAGCTGAAAAATTAAGGAAAAACAGGTATTTTCTTATACTTTCTTCCTCCCCGGGGATCCCCGGGGTCCCCGGGGAGGCGAATTTTTTTCCCCGGGGTCCCCGTAATCTCATTCCCCGGGGATTTGAGAAACCCTAATTCAGAGTGGATGAATTGCATTGTTCAGAATTTTCTATTTTGCCATTGCATTCATTAGCTCGGATATCTTTTCATATCATTTTTCAATGAAATTCTGAAAGAGTATAATTTAAGGAGCATGGATGCATATTAACATTCGGTTGAAAAGATTTCCTTTTGAAGCAGAAATTATTGCTGAAATAGGAAGTGAGAAAGTGAAATGATTTAATTATTCCGTCTGGAGTTTATTTACTGAGTAAGCACAAATAGAACTCAGAAATGGGAAAATTTAAAGTGCTTTTACATATTTCGAGTTTCGATAAATTTTGAAGATATTTTTAATTTCTCAAATTTAAAATTTAATTCAGCGTAATTCTACATTTATTTTTGCTTCCCACCTGGTTAACATCGTTAATTAATATCACTCGAAGTTTCTTAGTGATGTTGAGCACTATAATGTTGAAAATTCCCAGCAGTTCCACCAAGTAGTGTTACTGGAAGTGCCAAACGACACATCGGACAAGTTCTGTTGTTGCTTTTGAGCCACATCGCAAGACATCTATGATGAAAATTGTGAGTGCATGGCAGAATTCGAACAACATCAGTTAGAGACTCAAGTCCCTCTAAACAAATTGTGCACGCAGCTTGATTTGAATTTCTTCTTCGCGAAGTAAAGTTGCGTTTTGGAAATTGATTGATGTCAACTCCATAGCGTGGAAGATTGAAATTAATTTGAGGAAAAAAACTCATGATGACTTTTAATTCTAAACAGGGGGTTTTTCTGCTTTTTTTCCTCCAAGTGAGTTACCCCCTGATTCTTAATATTCTAATCTCATGCTTGCTATGACATGAAAATTTTTGCTGTCAAAATTTTGTTAAATTTAAATTCAAGAAAGAAAACTCAAAAAATTTAAATTCAAACAACAAAAATCTTTATTTTTCGTGCAACTTCTTCGCTAACCTAAAATAAATAAAAATTACATTAATTTGAGGACAACAAAAAGAATCATGTCCACAATAAAAATTACTTTTCTCTCGCCAGAAAACTCTTCTTTCCGCATTTTGTTGAGCACTTGCCAGTTTTCTTATCATCGTCACCATCCGAAGTTTTCCTTTTAATTTTTGCCATCGTAAAGTGTTTAATCTCGTATTGTGTGCCTGCAATGAAAGAAATAACAATTATTTTTAATGGTTTCAAAAGTCAAGGGAAAGAAACTTGATGAAATTTTTAATTTCCTCTCACCAGTATGAGCGACATCCGGCTTGTTCATGTGCTTCGCGTTTGTCGCTGATGGTGGCGTGAATACGAAATCAATCTCGCTGTCACTCGTCTCGTAGACATCCTCAAATTGCATTTCCTCTTTCATCTTCAACTGCGCTGAAAGACGTTTCATTTCAATTTGAAGGAGCTTTTTCTCGATACAACTCATGCAGCGACACAATTTAATATCATCACAAGTGCATTTCCGCATGCAGCCTCGTGCCTTCATAATCACTCGTGCTTGATGCTTCTTTATCTCCTCGGGATGACGCTTGAGGACAAATTTCAATGGTGAGCAATTTAGATAAGGATTGCAGTCTGTCTCCAATTGCTTCCGCTCCTTTAGGGGTCGCATTGTTAAGGAAATTTCTCCATTTCTCTTCGAAATGTGAAGTGTCTCCTTTTGCTGCTCATCTTGTACATCATACGGTTCATGGCTTTCGATTCTATTCCTTCTGGCTGCATTCGAGAGCATCAGAGTATCATAGGGATAGGGATTCAAGTGACATTTCATCAAAAGACGGACAGTTTTGTTAATTTGTCCCGGGAACCATTTCTTGTTGTTGCTAACCACAACTTTATCATGACGCCATCCCATTGCCTTTGGAACTGTCTGATTGCAATAAAAATTGGTGACATTGCACATTGTTCTCGGACGTGGATATGAGTTGCCAAATTCATAAGAATACTTTCCACGTGACTTTTTCTTCATTTTTTTAATAAAAGTCTTTTGAGGATCTCGAGGTTCGATGGGGATGGGCGGACATGTTCGTGGTCTAAAATATTAAAATTAATTTTATTCAAATTTCGAACAATTTTTAACTCACCTCTCTTTAAATTGATTCTCAATTAATTTTTTCGACTTTTTCTTCTTGCACTTTCCTTTCCTCACTTTTAAGCCATCGCCACAACTAAAATCATCAAGATTTTTGCGAACTTTTTCCATCTGCTCCTGAAAATATTTCGACATGTCTTTACTCGTGAGGAGATTTTCGCAGTTTAAAGAATTATCGGAGAACCTTTTCAGATCCTCATCGGCGACCTTTTGACAATCCATTTTGTTTTTGGGTTTTCGTGATGAGAATAATTTTTGAAGATCAATTGGACTTGACACCTTCGCCGGCTCTGACCTTCGATACTCGGTACAATATTTTTTAGCAACTTCACATGCCTCACCGCAAATTCCTTTTTTATCGCGAACATTAATCAAGTGACCGTTCACAATCCGATAGACATGCTCGCCCAGCTCGAGACTTTTTCTACAGTGCTCTGGCATTTCATTAAGACACGCAAAATCTGCACACGGGTCAAGCTCATCATCGTCATCGTCATCGTTGCCTTGTTTTAATTTCATTTTTTTCTTGAGGTTTTTTTGAAAAGTTTTATTCGCGTCCTCGAGTGACTTGAGAACATCAGAAATTGAGTCACGTGACATTTTCTCAATACAAAAACTCATTTGCATGTTTGCGGTCTGAACGCCTTCCTTATAGAATTTAAATTCATTTTGGAGTGTTTGAGTTTTAAAATCACTGCAAAGAATGGCCTCGCCAAAGCAGGTGCTGATTGGGAGTTTAAGAGTGCCAAAGTCCTCACACACAGCCATGAAATTCAACATGATCGGACTGTAGCGGATTTTTTTAAACATATCTTTAGGCGTTGCATACACAATCAGCTCCTTCTTGCCGATGAACTCATCGAGTGACTCTTTTGCTATCGATTTAATGACATTTCCATCCCATGTGAATGTCAACTGTTTCTCGTACTCTCGAAATTTTTCAGCTTTTTGCATTTCAAATGACTCGATGATGAAAGTGAAGAGAAATTGTGTCACCTCAATGCACTCGGGCTCACATGATTCCGTTTGGAGTGAAGTCATGATTTAATTTTGGTTGAAAGAAGTTTAAGGAAAAAAATGCAGAAAATAAGTGGTGAAAAAAGTTCAAAGACGACTGTGATTTTATTTTTTCAAACTTTTTCTCAAAGTTGATTTTGATAGAAAGTAGTTTTGAAATAAAGTGAGTCGGTTCTTCACTGAAAAATTTATTTCGACTACCTTCACTTTCATCGTGTTGTGTCAGAAATTATCTCTTAACACAGAGAGTAGATTGAAGTACATCTGCGGCTTATCCTGCTTGATTATGCATGAAAACGAGATTATGGTTTGTGTTGTTTATAAATATTTCCATGCTTATAAGCATGCTTATAAGCAATAAAATTCTTCTAAAAAAAAACTAAAACAAAAAATTATTTAGAAAAAAGTTTTTGAGAAGGTTCGAATCCTTAATTGTTGAAATAAATATCATTTTTCTGTTTCCATTTTAATTTTTTAAAGTGTATACATTTTTTTTTAATTTTCCACCCCTTTTTTCATCAAACCCTAATTTGTCTGAGAGCTCTAAAGAAATCGAAAAGAAATAAAAAATGTCTCATCCGATAAAATGGCACGGCAATGTCATTAAATATTTATAAATGTACACAAGCTGGAGATCTTAATTTTCACTGACCCAGCAACTTCTTTATGTCGCATTTACTATTTGGAAAATGTCCAAAAAGTTGTAAATAAATCCTAGCGACGGCAATAAAATTTCAACTTTAATCGCACTGCAAGAAAAACTAATTGTGCAACATTTCTTCATAATGAATGCATTCAAGTTGAAGGCATTCGAGTGGAAATTTCGTTTTCAATTATTTTCTCGTTTGAAAAAGTTTTTTGAACAGATTTTTATGTGCTTCAAAAGAAAAATTTTAGCTGAGAGTTTTACGAGGGTTGGAAACTTGCAAAAAAAAATTAAAAATTAACGAATAAATATTTAAAAATAAATATAATGTCACTCGACGCTGAAAAATCCCTTCGCTCTTATGCAAGTGCATCCAAATGAAAAACTTGTTCGTTGCTCAAAGAGGAAGAGAACTACAATAGAGAGCTTGAGCGTCTGCAAATGTTGTTTCATAAATGAATGCAGCTTCTTCTCTCATGCTTTTGCAAAGAGTCATCAATCAAGAGTTAATAGCAAAAGTCATCAAGGAAGAAAACGGTATATGATGTGCAGCCATTTTATGCGGAGGAAGGAAGGAAGCAAAGTTATAAATGACTACAAATAGTCAGTTCATAAAATATAACAAACATGTTACAAATGGACGTAATAATACTCGCTCGTCCATTCTCGAGAGTATAAATGAGCGGCACTTAATTGTATGATGGTCTAGGTTGCTCGTGGCAGCAACAAACTGCTCATAATTCTAGGTTATTGATGGCACATTAATAATAAAATAAATGCCTGTTAATTTCATGTGTGATAATTACTCGATCGTCTCCTGTGTGACGGATACAAATTCGGCAAAATTACCTTAAAAGTTACTGAACTCAATATAGAGAGTGACTCAATGAAACTTTCTTAATTTTAGAAAATAAATTAATTTTAAAAAATAATATTTTCCAAACAGTTCTGACCAATAAATTTTTGTGTTTTACTGACAATTTTAAAATTCCATTTCAATCCACAAACGCACCTGCCTTTCTTAAATCGTCCCTTGATATTAATAGCAAACTTTTTTTTAACGCAGACATAAATTTCGAGCGCCCTTATTTCCACCCACATGCACACACACACACGAGAACTGGAATATAAATAAATCACCTCAAATAGAATGATAAAACGAAAGATGTGTAAGGATTGATAAATTGATTCAATTTCATGTAAAATTACATTTTCTCACATATATCTTTAGCATCGAGTATTTCACACGTGAAAGAGAGATGAAAAAGTTGTTTTCCCATATGATTTTCGTGGATTAGATAAATCTTTAAAAGTTAACGAAGATTTTTGCCTATCTCTGATTTATTCATGAATAAATTTGATAAAAATATTTCGTTGATTTGCAAATTTGTAAACCTTTAAATTATACTTAAAGTTTTTTTTTAAGGAAAAATCTTCCATTAAAGATAAATTGCATAATTTATGAATAAATTTATCTCGAAGGCAATAAAGAAATTTCTAAAAGGAGGAAAATTCAGAATATTTGCACATAAATCAGATAAAAATTGACCACTTGGAATATTTGTGACATTCTTAATGGCATTGAAGAAGAAAATTGCAACGATTTAAGAAAATTTATAGAGAAATATTTTTTTTTGTCAATCGATAGGGTGAAATATCAAAAAATATTTCAGCTTTTTAAATATTAAAAATTCTATTCAAATCACGTAAAAAATTATTGAATAGCATCGAAGCGAAATCATGCGCTTAACAAATATTTCAAAAAAACGTACCAGCATCATATGGTTGATGGCATCTTCATCCGAAAGCACGTAAGGCAAATGTGCATTGTCAAGAAAATCTGTTAAAAATTATTTTCAATAAGTTATTGGCGAAATTTTTTCCGCCCAATCGATTTTTCGCTTCATGCAGCTTTAAACAGGAAGAAATTATGGAAGGAAGGAAAATCTCGGAAACAATAGCAAGAAATTTATCAAACAGTTCCGATCTACCATATTAAATGTATCTGAGAGGGGAACGATGGCATATAAATTTTACCATTCTATAGCTTCACATCTGTTTCGTTTTCGTACATATCAAGATTGCCATCAACTAGAGCGTATCATTGTCAAAGTTTATTTTCTATGTGATAATCCACAAAACGACAACATTTATTGTCGTAAGATATTTCTCATGCTGTCATTAATTATTTCGTCAAGACGATTCTGTGTGGTGAGATGCTTCGGGTGTATGTTAGTGTGCACTAAGCTGAGTGTGATGAGCTCGGTTTAAGGATGGCTCTTAGTGAAAATGGGCTGTGAAGAAACTTACACAAAAAAGAGATTTTAAAATCTTTTTAATACAATTTAAAAATCTAAAAATTTAATATTAAATTTTCATTCAGACTTTCCGATAAAATCCTTCAATATCTACGTTTATTTATATCCGCATTGCTTTTTCTGGTAAAGTTTGCGTCAATATCAATAAAATCACGTGTCAAACATAATTGAAGATGACACCCACAAAGCTTTGCATTAACTTGTTATCTTTTCATTTTCAGATAATTAATTTTTGACAATGGCCATTGACATTAATTTGCCATCGATTGTGTGAAAAATATATTTGAAATTGATATCAATTGATTGGGAAAAATCATCGTCGTCATGCTGCTGTGTAATTCAAGAAGCAATGAATTAGTTATGATCAAGCTGATGACAAATTCCGATATTTTTATTACACTCGAGTAAAACTTTTTCATCGATGTCAAATGCAAACTTTATTACTGTGCAACTGTCGACTGTGTCATGAATTGAAGAGAACACCTTTCGAAAGAATTTCATCATAATTTGATGCTCATGAATTTTTTTACTATCTGTAAGATTTTCCATCGTTTAGTTGATTTCCCATGAGGTGAAGAGTTGAGGTTAGACAGAAAAAAAGAAAGACTCAAACTATTCAATTAAATTAATCAGAAATTTGAGTCTGTGAATAATTTTTTATTCTCTTTTTAATTTTTAAATGTTTGATTTTTTATTACCTTTGTTACACACCCTCGAATATGCTCAAATGCACTTTTATACATTAAACAATAATTGAATCTTCACTGAATATAAAAATTTATTCAAATCATTAGCAATTCTTTATTTTAATGTGTCACGTTATTGTTTGCGAATTATACAAATTGAGAAAGAAAAGCTTTTCAAACGTGATATTTTCACTCTCGAAAATTCTCTTGACATTCCATGCACGTCGCAAATGGATATCGAATAATATCAAAGAAGCTGAAAAAATTATTTTCGTATGTTTAACACGTTTTTGTTAGGGGAAGGTGTTGCACATAGCATCACATTACCTTCTTTCGAAAGTTTTTTTTTTCGAGAAAAACTTTAAAAATTTTAAGTATCTGCTAACGAGATGAACATTTGCAAACAACACAGATTTAAAAACAAATAAAGTTTTCTTTCCTTTTTTCACACTCAAATGAGATTTTCATTACGGATGAGAAAAAAGTGTCGTCGGATGACGAATTTTGCTTGGAAGCTTTTCGAATTGTATGTCATCACTCTTGAGTATCTCGTTATGGAGCTGTCACATGATGGAATTTTATAATTCATCATTTTATGCTTAGTTTCTTTTTAATTATTTCAATTAAGAAAATTAAAATTTTACAAAAAATTAAAATATTGATCCTTAAAAATAATTAAACAGCCAAAAATATTCACTTACCGTAATTTCCGCCGCAAATATTTTCAATGGATATTTTTGGATATCGGCTATAAATTTTTAATCGCTCGACTCTCAACAAACGTGACTCGACTTCGAGAATAATTGAAATTCTTTATCGCCTTCCACTTGATATGCTGACAGCTTTACCGATAGCATCTACATTAAATATACATTTTTTCTTCTGAAAAGTGAAGTCGATAAATTTTTCTGTGGTGTTCGGATGAAAAATAAAGAGATTTAATTTTCATTTTGAAATGTCTTTATTTTTTATTGTTGAGTTGAAAAAAGTATTAAGTTGCCATTTCCGCTCGTGCTATGGATGAAGAAAGCAATCAATTTATAAGCTTCAATTAAAAAAATATTGTGGTATAAATGAAGCAATATTTTCTTCCCACAGCATTGCCTTTAATGGCAGCAAAAGCGAAAGAAAAATGATTTATTGCAATTTTTATTGTTTTCTCTTTCGTTTTTCATTTTATGCTCTTTTCCTCGTTGAGCTTCACGCTCATGACACAATGATCCTTTTTTTTCTTGGCAATTTTACGCAATTGAAGCTTCAACGATGAATTTTTTACTTTTTGTTCATTAAACTTAAAATTGGACATTCAATAAATTGAAGAATAATTTTTATAAGTGTAAATATTGCCAACTTTCACAGACACCTCGAGGGCAGGCGATAAATTTGAAACAATCTCAACGAATAGCGGATATAGCAAGTTCATGAAACTCAAAATTAGAAACATTGGCCCAAATGACTTTGGAAATTATCGTTGTGTGGCGAAAAATTCACTCGGTATGTGACTCGAGAGTAAAATAATTAGAAATTATTGATTTTTGTGACTTTAAACTTTTCCTTTTCCATGTCTACAGGTGAAACAGATGGAATGATCAAGCTGGATGGTGAGTTGTGCCATTATGAAAATTAAACGAGATGAAACTAATGAAGAAACTTTTAAATTTATTTCCCTTCTTGTGTCTACAGAAATTGCTGCACCAACAACCACGCTCACAACTGAGTTGTCGCTTTTTAATAAAAGTAAAAATATCTCAAATTTATTTTTAGATTGAAAAATTATTTTTAAACTTCCACTTTAGTTAAAAATCAGATCATCAAGAAAAAGGAAAAACAGCCAATTGTTGACTATAATGATGAATGGAAAAATGGCAATGACGGTATGCTATTTTAAAAAAGAAATTTTTAATTTTTATGTTCATCCATATGTCGCATGTTTCATGTTTTTCACATTAACAAAACATATTTTGTTTACATGCATTTTAACTCGAAAATTTTCATGTCATCGAAACACCGAAAATCGATTTTTTATTGATATAATTTTCATCGATGCATCCAATGACCAGCATCATTGTTCAGGAGATAAAATAAAATTCTCTCTCGATTCACAGACTACAACGATTATACGCAATCATCTCGCTCGCCTCCATCAATTCGCCATCCGCCAGGTGCTTATCACAATCTCGCCGCTTCACACGTGTTTGCTCATCAAAATGCGATTTTTATGATGTGCTTCATATCAATAATTAGTTCACTCATCATTTAAAATTTTTTGATTTTTAAAAACATGAACTTCTTGGGAATTTTAATATTTAAAAATATTAACCTGTGTAAAATAGTTTTTTGCTGATAAAAAGTCACACTTGGAGATGTCACCATATGAAACTATCGATTATGCCATTTTTGCGACAAAATTTATTGCCATGAATGCATGCATGAAGAAAATTGGGAACAAAAACAAATATTTACTTGCGATAAATTGAATCGTCGCTTACGAAAAAATTATTTAAAGTGAAAACTTTTCAGCTCACCCGCAAATCCACAATAATCTCTTTATTCTCTGAAAAAAACTTCTAATTCAAGTCGAAAAGTTTCTTATCAGCTTTTCCCAATAATTTTATCTTCACTCCGATGTTTAATTCATGTTTTGTTCGCAAGAGATATTTTCGGGCTGAATTAACTTTTCTCTTCTCACTCACTCTTCATGGACTCGACTCTCCGCTTGCGATGATTTACCATTAAATTTTGTTGATCCGCAACTTGAATCAAAAACAGCAAGTGAGGGATCAAATTGAAACTGATAATGAAATTTGTAATAAAAATTTGACATTTTGCGTGGTAAAATTAATTTTAAATATTTTTCTTCAAAATAGAACACCCCAAAATATATTAGAAAAACATTTTCATCAGTGAAAAGCAAATTTTTCATGTCAACACCAATAGCACAAAAGAGTGTAACTATGAAAAGTTCTTAGACACTATTAAATTCAATGAATTGAAGCAGCACGCGATGTTTTTTTTATAAAAAGGCATTATGGTTGACATAATACAAGAGAGCATGAATTATTAATATTGTAACGCTTCACATGTATACACACAATGGATATCCCAACGAAGCTTTTTATTGCCAAGATGATTTTTTATTTTAATCAACATCCCTAGCACAAATAATAATCCATTAGATGCAGCGCACGGTAGTACACGAGAGAAGGCAACACAGCAAGCACATCGCTTCATTGTTACATAAAATGTTACACCGTCATGATTTTTTATTACACCATATGATGATGCCTTGTATTCAATAGAATGAAGCTGAAAAGAGATTTTTTATACACATTTCACTTCGCGTTCGACTAAAAAGTGAGACTCATGTGCTCTTATTGAAAATTTGCAAACAAAAAAATGAATGAAAGTTTGCTTGCTCAATTTTTTCCCCGGCTGCATATAAAAATCATTTTAAATGCTCATAATGTGAATGAATGAATGAATGATTGGATTTATTCGTACTTTTTAAGATACATTGCAATTTGGTAATTTTTGAATAAATTATCTCACTTAAGAGATTGAATTTAGAATAAATTATATATACTATACTATCAAGAATTTTCGGTAGTTAACTTGTGATCAATTAATTTAATTCTGAACTGGATTATTATTCAAAAGACTGAAATCTTGGCGGCTATAATAGTAGTGTTATTCTTTGTTGCAATTGTCGCGATTGTAGTCATCGATGCCGCTGATAAATCGTGTAATATCGTCTTCGTTGTCGATCCTACAAAAATGGTTGTGATCCTTGATCTTGGCCATTATAATTCCACTTGGCGAATCAAATACAAAATCAAAATGTGAGTCGACATATCTACGAGCATTTATCAAGAGCTTTGTTGCATGAGTCGTGAGCTTGTTGGTGATGCTGATAGATTCACCATAGAGTCGATGTTGAGATGAGATATTCGGGATGATTTTATTAACTTGCAATAATGTTTTTGACTTCTTCTTCGTTTGTCTGTACTTTTCAATTATGCGAGTCTTAAGCATTGGCGATGAGAGCTTCATCACTATGTTTGCTGATTTACCGTCAGGTGATTTATGAGTGAATGCGTTGTAATGAGAAGACTGAATGTTGATATCTAACGCTGCGAGTACATTTCTGATTGTATTTCCAATCTCTAATTCATTAGAGATAACTTCCATTGGCAAGTTTTTATAACTAATCTATCACTCTTTAGCGTTTCGCTCAGTATCTACTCTCTCTCTTAATCTCTCTCAAGTCTTCTACGCTCACAGTTCCTTCTTCTTCAAATTTTTCAACTTTTTCTTCTAATTTTTTCAATCTGTTTCCAAAATTATTCACCATTCCCACATTATTTCACTTTTCTTACATAATTCATACAACTGTACAAGGGACATCATTTTTCCTTTTTTCGTCAGCTCTTCAATAGTATTGCAGCTTTCACCAATTGACACATTTTTTAGTTTGCTTTTTTGATTCTTCATTTTCCGGCGATTTTTCATTGATATTCTTACTTTTATGTTGTCTCCCCATTGATCCGTTTGTTGATTAAAAAAATTATGAACTTTCTTACTTTTTACTGTGTAATTCTCGTTTAAATAATTTTTAAAAAAAATATCAGACTTTTAAAAAAACATTGTGCATGTACAAACACACATATTTAATCTATTATAAAATATTCAGAATTTTGGGAGTTAAAATTTTGTTTAAGGGTTTTAAAATTTTCAAACTAAATTTCAAAAACTATTTTTAAAAAGTCAAAATTAAAACGAAAAATTAGAAATAAATTCATGTTAAAAAACCAAAATCTTTTTTATCAAATACCGCTGTTTTGTTTTCATTGGTTTTGTGGCTCTACAACTTTTTCGTATGTACCGGTGAAATAAAAAATGAAGAATAAAGTGAGGTGAAAGGATTTTGAAGGTGAAAAATATTTTCTCATGCAAACAAGCAGAGATTTTAAAAAAAATTTTATAACCAATATTTCAAATTGAATATTTTCATGTCAAATTTTATAAATTCTTCAAGGTAACCAACCCTTGAAGATGAAAAACTTTAGGGTAGTTCTGGAAAGAGTTCTAAAATGATGACAATGAGAGTTTCACTAAAAGTTCCTCTTTCGGTTAAATATTTGCCTAATAATAAGCAAGATGAACTAGCTAAGGATTTCTAAAATGCGACATCTCTCTTATGTTATTATAAAATGAAAAGGTAAAGCTTGAATTTTGTGGAATGACAAAGTTTTTCTCCCTTCTCTCTTACTCCTGCAATTTCATTTAGCTCTCTTTCTCTCGGTCGTTCACGACCGGAATCAACATCTGTTGCAAAGCAACAGATGTTGTGTAAAAATAACGGTCAAAAAATATTTAAAAAAAATTCTTACATGCGCTCCAATACTTCAACACCATCAACTTCACCACTCACCCACTTCCCTCGATAATCATGCGCTCTCACTGTTTTACCCCCAAATCACTTTCATACAGTGACAAGATTAAAGACAGCGAGAGAAGAAGTAAAAAAATGCATGTCACCAAAAATGAAATAAAAAATACAGAAAAAGTAATCTTGTTGGAACCAAAAAAAAATATTCAAAAAAAGTCAATCATAACGGGAAATCTTACTCGAGAGATTCGTCTAGGGGTAAATTCCGGGAGCGAACAATTTAAACATTCACACGTTTAATTTTTTAATGTATTTTTGTTACTAAATTAAGTAAAAATTACAGGAAAAAGACAAAAAAAAAAAAAAAATTTAAAACTCCCTTTTTTACAACTAGATATTTACGGAAAAGTAAAAAAAATAAAAAGAAATATTTTACATTCATACATGTTATAACTTAAATAAAAAAATTTGATTTTATCGCAACATAAAAAATATCAATATTGAAAATTAATATTAATTAAAAAAATAAGAAGGGAGCGGTTTAAAAAAAAAAAAAAAATAGTATCTCTAATTTGGATCTTAAATTCAAATTAAATTATCAGATTGATAATATTTTATATTTATAAAAAATACCAAAATTTAGTTTTAAGTTTCAAAAGAGAGTTATAACAACATGTATGAAAATTAAAATATTAATTTTATTTTATTTAATATTTTGGAAATAATTAAAAAAAAGGTAATTTTTTTATTATTTTATTATGTTTCTTCGCTCCGAAAAACTGGCTCGAGAATTTATGTTGCGGAACGTTTTATGGATGTAGATTTAAACAATGAAAATAATTCGGGCGAAATGTCGTAAAGTGGCAATTTCGAAATGGAACTTAGGAAAAATAAATGGGAGATGAAGATTTTCTCAACCACCTGACATTCATTCGGATAGTTGAAGTTCATTACATTCTCAACGTTGCTCCTTTTATATTTTCATGGTTAGTTGAAGAACTTTTTCTGTTTTTACTCCCTTTATGGAATATCTAATGAAATTTTCATACAAAAATTTTCTCTCAGACAAAACTAAAGTGCTTGAGAATAAATTTTGCACCAACCGATATATGCATTGTTATTTATGGACTTCTTAGCGATGATGCAGTTTTAAAGAATTTAATCGAAAAAATGCAATAAAATTCGATTTATTTTTTTCATAAATTAAAATTTCAAAATTAATTTACCATCCCTTGCCAAAATTCCCTTAAGAAATATTTTAACGACATATTTTTATGACTGGATAAATGTGTACAACTAATGGCACTCACGTGTGCACTGAAAGTGAGAAAATTTCATGTTTATTTATTAAAACTATTTTCCAGTTTGTATAATTTTCTAAATAATCGTTTTACTTCCTCAATTACATAATTTATAGAATGATTTTTACAACTTTTCTCTTGACCATAAATTTTACTTTGTCCCGCACTGGAGCATAAAAATTTCCCACTTTCCACAGAAAATAACGAGCACTAACGAAGTCGATTGCATGCCTCTCTCTTTTTTAACACATGTTGTATCACCTCAAACGTCTGCCGAGAGTGAAAAAGAACATGCTCTGCTATCATTGTTCAACACAATACACTAAATGTCATTATAATGAAAATTAATGGAATCCAAAAGAATAAATCTGAATTAAAGCGAATATTTCTCAAAAATTTATTCATTTTACCACAATCGTTTTTATTTTCAGAGTGAGGAGGAAAATCGAAAATTTATTTCAACATATTTAGGGTTAAATATGTACAGCTTAATTTTTTTTGACATCATAACCTTAATTTTTATTTTATATAACATGAGCTTGATTTTATTTTAAATTATTTTGAAGATTTTTTATAACATTTTAAAATCTTTTTATCACCAAACCGCATTAAATTAACTCATTAATCTTCACTTCCCTCATCATCATCATCATCATCATCGTTCGTCTTTTTTCATGAATATTTATTTGAAAACATAAAAGAGTCATCTTACTGAAGCACGAGAATTTTTTATGCTCCATCAGAACGAAAAGTGTGAAAATTTTCGTCGACATTCAAAATTAATTTTCATCGTGCATTTTAGGCAAACGACATTACCTTATCGCTTATGAGTCATTTTCGCTTCACCGCAATATAATGAATTTCATATTTTATAAGTGATTCATTAGCTGACGGTGCGATGTTCGTTTATTGCGGCATTGGAGAAAATTTTCAATGTCATTTTGATAATTTGCATTATTGAATGGCAATTTGGTGTATTGTTAAGAGTGATAATAGAATTTTAAATGGGGTTCGTTCGGAAATTATGTCACATTATTATTTTTAATATTTTAATTCCATAAAATCAATCCATTAAATAAATTTTAAATCTAACTTTTCAACAAAATTATGAATTTTTATCAACACACAATCAAATGCTCTACAATGTCATGACATGCGATGCAAAATTTTAAGATTTTAATTCCGATAATTGCGTCAATTTATTTAGTCGTTAATTATCATTTTCATTCTGTAAAATCATTTGATTGCGAAATGTTGCGAGAATTTTTGATTCTTCTGATTTTTATAAATTCTTTTGAGTGTAAATTTAAAAATCCTTACATTAACGACAATCGGACTGCAATCGCTCAATTATTCGAGTGGAAATTCGTGGATATTGCGAAGGAGTGTGAGTTTCTTGCGAAAAATGGTTATGGAGCTGTTCAAATTTCTCCCGTTCATGAACCGAAAGTTGACGACTCTTATTCATGGCATTTGAGATATCAACCAGTGTCCTATAAAATTCATTCGAGATCTGGCGATGCTGAAGAGCTTCAAGACATGATAAAGGAATGTCACAAAGCTAAGGTTCGAGTTTATGTTGATGTCGTTGCAAATCACATGACAAATGGAGAAGGTGAAGTAATGGGACTTGCTAAAAGTATCGTCAAACCATCATCACTCGATTACCCAGACGTTCCTTACACTTTTGCGAGTTTCAATGATGAGTGTCAGATTAACAATCCAAAAGATGCTTTAGAGATCAGAAATTGTAGAATTGATGGACTTCCTGACCTTAATCAAGCTGCTGAAGATGTCCGTGATGCTTTAGTTAATTTTATGAATAAATTAATTGAATATGGAGTTGCTGGATTCCGAATGGACTCAGTTATGTATATGTGGCCTTCGGATTTGAGTGTCATTTATGGACGGCTGAATGATCTCAATGTCGACTTTGATTTTCCACCTAATGCAAAGCCTTTTATTTATCAAGAAGTTGTTGGTGAGTAGAAGAGTTATGGTTAAAAAACTGCTAGAATTCTGCAATAAAATACTGCAACAATTTAAATTTAAAGAATTACAAATTTAGATTTTATTTTTAAAAAACAACAATTTAAATATAACTGCTAGAATTCTACATTAAAAAATTAAAATCCTAAAATTCTGCAATAAAAAATTAATCTGCTAGAATTTTACAGTAAAATTATTCAGCTGCAGTAATTCTTCTTAAAAATTTAAATGTTCAAAATTTTATCAGTAATGAAACCTAATTAATTTTTTTCATATCAGATCTTGGTGGTGGTGCCATCTCGAAGAATGAATACACCGGCATGGGACTCGTAACTGAATACTTGAACTCGAAAGAACTCGGTCTTGTGTTTAATGGTAAAAGATCTTTACATCAATATATGAAATTTGAGAGTGGATTCGTTTCATCAAAGGACGCGATTGTTTTCGTAGACAATCACGATAATCAACGAAATTTTATTCATGACTTTAAAGAAATTATCAATCACAAGGAAGAGAGAAGATATATTTTAGCAAATGCTCTTATGCTTTCGATTTCGTATGGACTTCCTAAAATTATGAGCTCATTTGAGTTTGTTAAAGAATTTGATGGACCACCAATGGAGGAGAATGGAATAATTAAATCGCCACAATTTGGTGAAAACGGAACTTGCACTAATGGTTGGGTTTGTGAGCACCGATGGCCAATAATTTTAGCAATGGTTCGATTTAGATTCGTCGTTGGCAATTCAGCAATCTCAAATTATGCTGATAACGGTCAAAATCAAATTGCTTTTTGTCGCGGCGATTTAGGTTTTATTGCAATGAATAATGAAATTTCTTTGAATATGAAATCGAACTTAAAAGCATGTGTGCCGCCTGGAATTTATTGTGACATCATAAGTGGAGGTAAAATCGGAGACGAATGCGCTGGCCAAGAAATTGAAGTCGATGAGGAAGGAAGAGTTGAAATTTCAATTCCATGGGAGCAAGAAGTTCCAATTATCGCTTTTCATGTTGAGTCAAAAAAGAATAAATTTAATTAAGGCACGAATGTCCCAATTTTATTAAATATAAAAAACTATTTCACAGGAAATTACTATTTAATGAAAATAAAAACTCAAAAAAAAATCGAGCAACTTAATCTTTTTTCTTATTTCCTGAATGATTAACGGCCAAAGCAATACCAACAATAACTACACCACAAAAAAATATTCCACCAACTAATTTAACCTCGAATGGAATTTCACTCTGATTTTTAATGAAACGCACAAACAGTCTCAGTACTAATTTTTTAGTTGGTACTAAACGTTGAGTTGTTCCAGAACTTCGAGCCCGTTCTGTGCTAGTATTGTGTTGCGGTGGTGGGCTTGTATCATAAAAAAACAGTTTCCTATCTTCTGCAGATGTTTTGCCTAAGAAGAATAAACACAAACATTTAGTTTACCCATTAGTTTGCTTAAGAAAGAAAAGTAACAAATTTTAACTCACTTATTATTGCAACCATAGAATCAATTTTTTTCCCAGATTTTTGTAACTGTCTCAAATGTGCGCAATTATCCTTCGAAACCGGAACACCAACATTGAGCACGCCTTCTTCTTTAAAAAGTTTTTCAACCTTTTCCCAACATTTTTTATTCAAATAGTGGAGACGATCATTTCCTGCTTCTCCAAGATTTCCTGAAATCGACACTTCTTTAACATCTAAATGCTTTTCGATATGTTCGAGATATTCCGAATCATCTAATTCTATGCCTCGAGTGCCTTGTACATAACTGTGTACTTCAATTATAACATCTTCAAAGCAGATGTCAAATTGCTTTTTAGTTCCTAAAAAAACAATGTACAGTCAATTTAAAAATTTAATAACAAAAAAATCACCAGTTGCCATAACTTTTCAACGACTTGAGTGATGAAATATTGGAAATTACTAATGAAAAATTTCTGATCGTTGGGAGGTTTTATTGCTTTTATTTAGTCTATCAGCAAGACAAATGATAAGAAAAGATAAGCTATTAAAATGAAAGTTTTAACGCATACATGGAAATTAAATTGCAAAAATTCGTTAACTTACCGGAACAATGATAATAAATAAAGATAAGCGTTTGAATCGGTAAATCATTTTTTCCAATTTCTTAGTATCACTTTTCCAATTATCGCTTTTCATGTTGAGTCAAAAAAGAGTTAAAAATTTATTATTACCTTCCCTTGTAAAATTCTTCATTATATAATAAATTTTGCATCGTCAACTTTTTTTTGTTTCGCTTAAAAATAAACAAAATATTTTTCACGACATTCATCGCTTAGTTTAGTGCGAGAATTACAGTAAATTAGTTCATTATTAAAATGCGATTTTATTTTACTTTTTACTTCCTCTTCAATATTTTTCTACTGATCAAATCATGGACGCTCACGTCACTGAACATCACCGAGAACGATCGAGTGATTCACGTTTCAGTTTATTTTAATCGAGCTTTTTTGTGCTTGAGATCGTCAAATAATGAAACAATTCCGACCTTAATTGAAGCGACATGGCCTGAAAATTTACTCGGAGCTCAACCAAAAATTTTTCCAAGTGAAAGTCAGCAGGGTAAAAAATGTCGAGCGATTCAGAGTGCAATTGCTACGGATATCGATAATAAAGGAAGACTTTGGGTCATCGATGAGGGAACTTCCTTTTGTGCTCCGAAAGTTTTCGTTTACGATTTACTTTATTTTAACGAAGAAGTGAGTAAAAAGTTAATTTTAAAATTCCAAAAAACGTTAAATTTAATAAATTTTTAAGGTTCATTTCGCAACATTTTCTCAACTCACCAATACGAAGCTATCGAAAATTATAGTCGACCCAGTCGAGAGTGAAAACGGAGATACGAGAGCGTACATAAGTCTACACGATAAAGATTACCTTCTCGTTTACTCACTTAAGGAAAGAAAGCTGGGAAAATTAAAGTTTATGTGAGTTTTCATTTGCGTTTAATTTATTTATGGGTCATAAAATTTGAGTTAAGTGTTGGTGGAATGGGATAAAAATTTATAGCCGAGCTATCATAAATTTCTAATTTTTTAGCAATGACTTTATTCAGCCCACAAAATCAATTTCATTTTCTGAGATGGTCATAACTCAACAAATGGATCAAATGTACATCGCTGATGCGGCAACTGGAAATTTATACGCAATGAACCTCACACCAGTTCGATACTTGAACTTTTCGAACTTTGATATTAAAAAATTATCGATAAAAAGTCCTTTGACATTCATCGGAACCCTTCTTGGACCTTCGACTGCCTTAACAATAAGTCCAAAAGGTCTTTTAATTTACGTCATTCCGAAATTCTCAGCCGTCGCTATTTGGGATCCTCGGACGCCTCTGGCCGCCGAATGGCACGAAGTGATTTATCAAACGACAAACGACCTCAGTCAAATTCTGTGTGGACATAAAGGAAATGTTTATGTAGTCGCCGAAAATGTTGTAAAATCAACGAGAGATGGAAGAATGAAGCACACAATAAAAATTCATTTGCAATGAAAAAAAAATTAATTTTATTTAAGTTTTGAAGATTTTTTTGATATCTCTCAAAATTTTCTCTAAAGTAATGCTAAATGTGTGATAGACTCAACACTTTGGTTTCAACGAGTAACCACAAATTTTCCCTCCCATCCGCAAACGCTTCTTCATCATCTGGTTTATGATAAACTAACTAAGTAGTGGCAAATAATATAATTTAATGTTATTATTCTCAACGTCAAATTTGTCTGCTATCAACATCAAACTATCATGGATAAAGTGGATTTTAACTCAAGCATGGGTAATTATTTGCTTAATTCGTTCAAGCGTATGATCGGATGTCGGGTATGTGGAAAATTAAATTAATTGAATCGAATTCTCAATGCGAGATGAAAAATGTTCATAATGAAATTTCTCAGAATGCCGAGGAAAGTTTTTGTTTTATTTTAAGGGGTGGACACTCTGGATAAATAATTTTTTTAAATATTTTAAAAATAAAATTAAAATTTTAAAATTTTTTCTCCCTTCGCATGCAACTTTTATGAGGATTCGTTTGCAACAAACACATCAAGAGTGAAGTTTCATTAATCCTCTGGTGTAATCCATTATTCAACTCACATTCAACCTCAACAGTAAAATTCAACATATCGTAAAAGTTATTTTTGGTGCTTCGTATAAATAAATCTGTGTCCGTTCGTGATGAAGGTTCGTTTGGCACTGAGGAGAAAATTAAATTTTCGTTCTTTGAAATCACTGGAAAATGCACATTTTTATCCCCACCACTCGCTCCCCTATTCGCTCTTCGGCAAATGTCTGCGCATAAAAATCGTTAGCATAAAAAATCATTGCTAATGACTCTGAGTATGAGGGTGGTTGATGTACATTATGAATATTATGAGCATGTTCATAAGTTAAATGTCAAAAGGAAAAATCATCTCATTAAAATAATTGCAAACGCATATTTGAGGATAAAAAACTTGTCGCAAATTAATTCAATTAGAGAGTTTTAATTACTAGAATAAATTTTTCTGAGAAGGAACTTTTTAATGTCTTTACTTTATAAGTTTTATCACACTTTGTGAGTGTTGATGATATTCTGAGTTAATTACTGAATTAATTTAAAAAATATTTAATAATTTAACGGATAAATTTTTTAGAAAATAATTTTTTCCTTCAATTGCAATCTTAAGTACCTCAATAAACTTCCACACATGCTTTAATGCATTATAATTCAGTGGATTTCAAACACCTGCTGGATCCCTTATTCAACCGAGAGATTTTCGCATTAAATATTGAATGCACACTGAATGGGGAATGGGTCACTCAGCCGACAGAAATTCTGCAGAAATTCTACAGAAATTCTGCAGAAAATCTACAGAAATTCTGCAGAAAATCTACAGAAATTCTGCAGAAATTCTGATAATTTTTTTTGTAAATTTATTTCTACAGAAATTCTGCAGAATAAAATCTGCAGAAATTCTGCAGAAAAAATAATCTGCAGAAATTCTGCAGAATAAAATCTGCAGAAATTCTGCAGAATAAATAATCTGCAGAATTTCTGCAGAATAAAATAATATGATTTAATTTTTTTTATTTTTCATAGCCATCAAAAATTCTTAAGATTAAAACTTTTTTAAAAAAGGCGCTAGAATGAGAAAAAGAGTAATGTTGAAAATGATATCATTGAACTCGTAATAAAATAATCAACGATATATTAATAATTGAGATCGTAAGAGTTCTTGATATTCGAGAGACAATTACAATGTTCTCAAAATATTCAAAATTTCAGCTCTTTCAGTCCTAAAAAAAAATACGATAATTTCATAAAATATATAATAACTCGTAATAAAAATACAAAACGAATTAACCATTTATTTTATTTTATTATTTCTTGATATTCGAGGGACAGCTAATTTTCATATATTTTTTTCATTAAATCATCTTTAACCCATAAAAGGGGAACAACTTTGACCTCTTCAACCTGGATCAAAAATCTTATTAACCAATGTATAAAAATTTTAAAAATTAACTATTACAAAAAAACATTTTTATTCTCAGAATTTCAATTATTTTTTCTCAGAATTTCTGCAGTTTTTTCTGCAGAATTCTGCAGATTATTTTTTCTCAAATTCTCAGATTTTATTCTCGAATTTCTGCAGATTATTTTTTCGCAGAATTCTCAGATTTTATTCTCAGAATTTCTGTAGAAATAAATTTACAAAAAAATTTATCAGAATTTCTGCAGAATTTCTTTATTTTCTGCAGAATTTCTGCAGAATTTCTGTAGATTTTCTGCAGAATTTCTGTAGAATTTCTGCAGAAATTCTGTCGGCTGGGTGACCTACACTCCACTGAATGTAAATAACCATCATGAAGAGGTAATCCCGCGTTTATTGAAAAAGAAGTATATGATCTAAAAAAAGCATCGTGAAAATGCAGAAAGAAAATTTGAATAAAATAAATTTTTTCTCTCCATCGTATGAATAAATTGAAAATAAAAAAAATATTCAAGAGAAATCCCACATCAAGTGATGCTCATGATAGTGCAGGATGACCTCATATCATGAAGCTTAAGGCGCACACACACACACCGACATTGGAGAGAAATGTCAATCAGTAAAAGTTCACAGAACCCTCTAGACTGCATGCTCTGTTTAAAAAGCAAAAGATTTCATTCAAATGCCTCGAAGGATGGAACACTCTCTCTCTCGCTCTATGAAAGCAAACAATGTAAGAAAATTCTAACTTTCTCAATATTACAGACAAAAATTATTTGAACAAATGCCAAGCAATAAAAGTTAAGTTAATTCCCGGCAATATCATTTTGAACACGAAGTGAAATAATTGCGAGGAACTTTCTGAATGCATAAATTAAAATTTTATTGCAGGGAATTTTTCTCCTCGAGCATCACTCGAAATAATTTAAAAGAGCGACTTCTTAAGTATGAAATTAGGTTTCATTTAAATTGGGTGATTTTACACGAAAAATCTTTTTGTTTTAAATATTATCAAAACCGGAAAGTTCGTCATCATTTTCTCCACAAAGCTTTGAAAAGTAATTTAAAATTTTTTGTGGCATTGAAACCTCAAAAAGTATCAATGAAAACCAAAATTAAAGCTGTTGTTGACGAAATCGCTAGAAGGCAAAATAATAACAATAAAAAAATCCAATTGCATGCAGCATTAATGCATCGAATGCAAAAATTTCAAAATGACATTGTGACTGAATTGAATTCACACCGCAAACGTGTCAAAAATGATGTGTGTGGAAGTGCTCGAGACTTGAGGCAATGCATTTGTGCTCTGTGATGGTGAAACAGCAGGAAAAAAATATATTTTTCACTTTTGAATTGGAAATTGCCTTTTTGCCCGTAATTGCATGTATATGGCTCGCCGGCAATCATAACGCAATGCGATATCTGTCACTTTTTAAGCTGGAAATTTCACATATTCAGCTGTTGATTTAATTTGCCTTCACCGCACTCGAACGTGATATCCATGGAAGGCTTTTCCGATGTAACAGGATGCGCTTTTGTCAGTCATTTCTGCGGTATATCACCATTACTCATGAATTATTTCATTCTCCCTCGAAAATTTGATGGATAGTGCACAGTGATTTCAAGTCTGCGGCTTTCAATTGAGTTTTAATTCATTGAACGTGTTCATTTTGTAAAATTATTCACAGCACGACTGCCGTCACAAACAGTCGAGTGGAAAATGAATATCGATGACCAAAAAGCTCAAAGAAATGTAAAAGCTCTAATGGACTCTCGATGTTGTTGTGTTTTAATTAATATCGATGATGATTTTATCATAAAGCAACGTGCGAAGAAATTAAATGAGATTTTAAAAATATTTTATTAAAAATTCATTCGAGAATAAAAAATAATTTTCTAATTTAATTTAGATAAGTTTAATGAATGTTTTAATTTCACTGTTTGGCGGTTTGACTTGAAATAAATTTTGTCCAATGACTTTGTTGTACTCATCATACGTCACAGTGCTGACACACTCCATACCAAGTTTCTCTGAGATTCTTATTGAGTAAACACTCGTGCAATCAACAGATAAAAGTTTAAAATTTAATTTTTTAGCGAGTTCGAACCATTTTTCAAATAATCTTTGGCCTAATCTGAATCCACGATAATCAGAATGAACTCCGAGAGCGTGACAGTGAAGTGCTTTAGGTAAGTGAAATTTTCCAAGAACATCCGCTTTCTTTTCTATATAAGCTAAAAGTTTTTGAATGTCACTCCATTTTTTCTCGCTCTTTTTTGATTCTTCAAGCATTTTGTCGGCATCACCGACTTCAATTGGACCCGAAATTAATGCACCAATAATTTTACTATTTTTGCTTTCGATTGCTAATAAAACTGTTCCATGATTCACGTGCGACATTGTGAATTCTTCATCATCTTTCGTGTGGCCATGATCGGGATGTGAAATAGTGATCGGTTCTTCATTGTAATAATGATCGCGGATAAAATTTAAAATGCTCTCATAATCGGAATTTTCAGCTAAACGAAATAAAATATCTGTCGAAATTGGCATTCTTAATACTGAACAGGTAGAGAGTAAAAATAAAACTGAAATCAATTTTTGTGAACTTGAAAATTTTGTTTCAAAAATAGAGATCCTCACGGTTTTCACCGGTTCGGTTATAACCGGTTTTCACCGGAATTTTTAATAACCGGTTTCACCGATTTTTTCTTCCGGTTAACCGGTTTTTCTACTTTATGAAATTATTTTAATTTTATTAAAAAATTACAATTTAAATTTATAAATATTATCAATGTTTTTAACCGTTTTTATGTTTATTTTAATAAACCTATCTTCAAATACTAATATTGTGAAAAATCAGGTACTAAATGTCCACTAAACTTACGTTTCTCATGTATCAGATATTAAGATATCAAAAGTTTTGTTTTATTCAATACTTTTACGCTTTATCACAATTCAGTTTAAAGTGATTTATTTTATTAAAAAAGTGAAGTGAATTTTGCATTTTTGACAACGCGAGACAAAAAGTGTTACGGTAATTATTGTGAAAATATAGTAGTTTTTTAATATTTTTTGTCGTTTTTCGGAATCAAATCATCTAGTCAGCAAGCTTTTCAATAGACTTGGAGATGAGAACATCAATGCAATTGCTTTTCTGAAGTGTTATTTTAGAAATAAGTTAAATTAATCTTTGTTATTTAGTTTTTAAGTTTTTTAAGTTATTAAATTAAATTTTCCTTTATTTAAAATTTGTTGTTTTTTTTTTTAAAAAATCCGTTTTTTCTCAGAAATTTAGATAAAAACTCATAACCGGTTAACCGGTGAAAACCGGTTATGAGCTTTTTAAAACCGGTTAAACCGAAATCGTTAAAACCGGTTATTTAAGGATCTCTATTCAAAAATTATCTTTTATAAATATCTACTTTGTTTAATTACATTTTTCAAGGGGCAAATTACTTCAACTTATCATAAACAATTTAAATATTTTTTTTACGAAAATTAATTATTTTCACTATATTTAAAAATTCACATTTTTGGAAAGTTCTGCCCCTTGATATTTATCATAATTAACTTTTATGCACCGATTAAAAGCCTTAAAAAATGTTGCCAAGCCAAGATAACTTATCTATCACGTTCGACTGAACTTGCTTATCAGAATATCGAATAAATGTGAAAGATTTCCACTATCATATCAGTGATTTTGTTCATCACACGTGTTTCCATTCATTTGAGAATTATTAAGTAAAAATGTGCTAAAATATTCGGCAAATATTTTCCCACCTTTTTGCTTCCTCATAAACACACTCGCAAGGTGCTTGTGCATCATTTATATACCGAGAGACGAGAAGAAGCTTTCTTGAATTATTTATGACTTCAAATGCTTCAAACATTATTTTCCTCTTAATGACATCGCAATGGAGCAGGAGATAAATTTCAAGTAGTTTTGTGTTGGAAGAGCGAAATGTGAGAAAAATTACCATCTGCTAAAATTCACATTTAGAGATTTCATTACAGGAGTAGTTAAGCATGATTTATTAATTTCACACAATTCACCTAAACTGAAATGAGATTAACAGTCAAGAATTTTTTTGGGAAGATGAAAATTTAATTTCTTCAAATTTTTTATTACAATAATTTTTAATCAACTTAAAAACTGAAACATAATGTTTTAAAAATTCTAGTTTTATGCTTAAATTCCTTTCTCTAGCTCCTTACTGAAGTGACGAATGAAATAATCTTTATATCTTTCCTCACACATGACATTTTGAGTGAACTTGAACCCATTTCAAAATCTGCAAATCGTTCTCGAGTCGTATCACGTTTCACTCTTCTCTCTCGCGAGTGTTGAATGGATGATGATGATGATGAAAGTTAAAAATTCATGAATTAAACCTCAAAGTGCGTTGAGGAAGTGTGAATGAATCACTGCCGCTCACTTCAGGATGGAAAAAAGTTTCAATTTGAGGTTTTTAATCTGGAATGTTCAACTTCCGCATGAACTCATCAAGGAAAGTGTAATTGTGCTCGTGATGCACCAAAGAGCGCAAAATTTATAACTTTTTTTTATGAAAAAGTTTGTTGGCCACATTTCGACGACAAAATTTTAATCCCTCGAGTAATTTTATTTATTTCCTGGCTCGTGAAAAATTCCGCAAATGCATGGTCAAGTCATTTTTACGGTTCAGTGGTTAACAACTGCAAATTGGATTTTCGTGATGATGATGACTATCACGATTTTTAATAATTACTAAGTTGGAATGGAAATGAAGTGGTAAAATTTGATTTATTTTTATAACAGTTCAAAAGTTAAAAATTTCCACAAGGGACAAAGATGGTAAAAAAATCGTCACGATCCAATTAAGGAAATTGCTTCGCATCCCCTGCAACTTTGACTCCATGAAGTGAGCATTTTTAATTAAATAAAATAGTGGCAAACATTTTCATACGCTCAAAAAAAATATGCAAAAGCATAAAATTTTATGCTAAAACGGTTTTCATGACCATAAATCATAACGGCCAATACGGAAAATTTTTAAGACTTACTTTTTGCCTATTTTTTGGCTTTTACTCCTGTTTTTTACATTAACGAAAATCAGGTTGCATTTTTTCTTAATAGAACTTTTTATTCCGCGTCTTTTGATATATCACATGAACTATCTAGCATTCATAGTTATGGAGTAATCTGCTCTCAAACATGAAAAAGTAAGTCTTAAAATTTCTGACTTTTTTCCGCGGATTCCAGCGGGGTATTTTTGATTTTGCAATAACTTTTGATTCTTTCAAGATAAAAATCTGAATTTTTTTGCATGTTTTAGATGAAGAACATTAGCAACTTTTGGAAGAATTAGAAATTTTTTTTACCTGCAGGAAGTGCTTAATATCCTCAAAAGAAAAACTAAATTTCAAAATTTACCCTCATTTAATAATTTTAGAAATTTTATTTGGGATTTAAAAGAAGCAGTTCTGTGTTCTGTATCACTTTCAGTTAAAAATTTTGAGTATGGATACGCAGGAAGTGCCAGTAGGTGCAAAATTTAAAATCCCTTATTTCTCTTTAAGTATACCACATTGAAATTAGTGTAAGTCATTAGAATAATTGCAATGAGGCTATTAAATGGAACGGAAAAAACTAAAAATCATTGCCAAATAAAAGTAGGAACACCTTTTCTGATCATCATTATATTTTTTACCACTTTAAAAGAGTCTTTAAAATTACAAACACGGCAACACATAAAAAATTAAGCTTAATCTAAACAATAAACCAAATAAAGGGAAACAAATAAAAAAATAAAATAAAAAAAAAAAAAAAGTAAAAACAGTTTTTCGATTCCGATAAGGAAAATTTTTGCACTCTCTCTCGAAATAAATTTTATGGCATCCAACTGAGAGCGTTCACTGAATTGTTACAAATAAATCTGTCGAAAAAAGAGAGAGAATCGAGATCATGCAGGCAGTGATAAAAAGTATTTTTCAGCACATGTTCCAATGGGTTTTCGAATTGAAACAAATCTCATTGCTAGATATGAAAAATTTCACTCTCATCGCCACCAGAATTTTTCCTCTTTATTATTTATGATTTTAAAAAAATGGGAAATTCACAATTGAGCTATAAATTATTCAGTGTTTAATTTATTTTAGCATGAATGCAAAAAATGTAATTTTAATTTTTTTAATTTTTTTTAATTTTTTTATTGGATTCAGCAATTTTTTATAATTTTTTAGATTTTTTGAATGGTCACTGGAATAAGAACGAACCATAGACATTTTTTTTTTGTTTTTGAAAATAGCAAAAAATATTTTAAAAAATGTCCAGTGAATCTCAAGTTCGTCTGTGTTCGTCAATTTTATTAGTTCTCATCCTTGGTGTAAATGTGACTAATCTTAGCCAAAAAATATTGAATAATTTAAATTTTAGGGACTCTTCATTAAAAACTGGTTTTATCTAAACCCAGTCATTGAGTTGGTTCAATTAAATTGATATGAAGAAATCTCCACAAAATCATTCAACAGTGGCAAAAGAAATTTATTGCGAAGAAAGTGCAATGAAAAATAATTAGATGAATTTTCTTTTAATTAGTTTTCCCATCGGACTTTCTATATAAACCACCAAAAACTATGCAATCATCTATCTCATTTCATTTTTGTACAATTTGCAAAAAAAATTTCTTCTTATTTCTTTTTCGCAAACCCCATAAAATTTTATAATTAGCTATAAATTAAGGGCTTTAACGAAGCTTGAAATCTGAGGGTTGAATAACTATTTTATTTTATTTCATTCCAAGCCATGATAGTCGGTGGAGAGGTAAAAGTTTTTATGCGGGTGGCTGGAGGAAATAAATAGACACCAAAAAGTTTATTTTTGCATTTTAATTAAAAGCATAAATCATTTCGCTCAACTCGAACTCGCTTTTTGAAGTGGGCAATGAGAAGTTTTTAGTTGAGTCGGCAAAATTTGTTTGTTTGAGCAAAAAGCAATTGATTTTATTCATTAGAGAGAAAATAAAGTTTTTGATTTAATTTCATGAGTTTTTTTGAATAAAATATGAAAAACTTTCAAATTTTGTTCTTCAACAAGTTTATGTCAAAATTCATTTGCAACCATCATGCTTTTAAAATTTCATATCAAAGCTAATTACCCAACAATGTTTAAACCAAATAAAGATAAATATTTGCGATGCATCGCACAAAAATTAGACAACATAGATTTTATCGACACAGAACAATTTTACAAATTTTCATCTCTCCCATATGCATAAAAAATACATCGCAATATATCAAACAAACCGTGTTGAAAATGTATATCGATTTCCGAAAAACAAAACATGCACACAGCAAAATTGAGTCACAATGTATCGACTCCAAATTGCAAAATCCCACCATCCTTTCAATGATACATGAATAAATAAAGAGAATAAATTTTGTAGCGAGAGAAAGTACACGAGCGTGTATATAGACATATGCAATAAAAATCAATTTTTGTTGAAATTTGCAAATTCAATTGCCATCAAATTTATTCATCGCATCTCGTTGCTGTCGTCATTGCAAAAAATTTATGTGGTTAAAATGAAAATATTTACTCAAAATTAAATTTTATTTATTTGAAAATTATTTTTATTTATTTTAGAGATTTTTTTGCGATTTATTGGTGAACTAACGAAAAAATTAATCATAAAAAGCTTTGTTGAGCTTTCAATCAAGCTTTTGAAATTTGAAAATCCGTTACAAACAAACTTTTATCTCTTAGCACTACGAGTGCCACAAAAAAAGATAAAATGAGTTTTGTTTTAGAAACACGACGTTAATCGTATGTCCGAAACTTTTACTCAGCAAATTAACTGTCAAGCTAAAATTGAAAATTTGCAGAAATTGTGTTAAATTAATTACCAATTTGTGATGTACTAATTTATTGATTTCTTGATTTGAAAATAATTAGATAAAAACTAACAAGCATAACAATCATGATTTTTACCTGCGTGGGACATGAAAACCGTTGGGGACGTAAATTTAAATAAAAGTATACTTTTTGTATAAAATTGTCTATTGAAAATACGTTGAAGCCGAGATTTAAATTTTATTTGTATGAGAATTTTTTGAATTTTAACGGTAACATTTGGCCATGTCCCACGCAGGGATTTTTAAAGTGTGGGAAGGGTTTAACAAAAATTTAAATTTCTCTCTCTCTCTCTCTCTCTCTCTCTCTCTCTGAATATCGCGACGAGCCAAACACGCGAACTAAAGACACTAGATTTTAATTGAAAATTAAATGAAAACAGTGTCAAATGAGTAGAAAAAGAATTAGTCAAAGTGAAATTGAAAAGGTTAAGAGGGAATTTGTGCTCAATTTTACTCCTAGAAAATTTAGTGAACGAAAATCTCTTGAAGAAAAAAATGATGATGAAGAAAAAAAAGTCCAAAATATTGTGCCACCAGAAGTGTCGTCTGCAGACGCAGGCGAAGGATTTAAATCAGTTCCAGTGGAAGTTCAATAGTAAGTTCAATTCATTCAATTTAATTTAATTTACCTCAGCATAATATCCTCTGGAACTCGTAATAAATTTCATATTTATAAAAATTCCGAGAGAGGATTTTTTTCCATACAAAAATGGGGAGAACAAATTTTTTTTAGACTCGTCTCTCTTCTCTATTTCCTCTCTTTATCTGAGCTGCTAGAAATCAAATTATTTTATGTTTTTATTCATGCTCCAAATAAATAATTTTTCTCTGTATTGAATTTTTACAGTGTACCAGATCCTCAGCAACATACAATCGTCGACGGTCCAACAAACCCTCACAAGCGTCAGCGGCGCAGTGAAGAACTGGAAGAAATTCGTTTGTTTGCTTTGAAGATCGTAGAACTAACAACGTGCGCTTTAATTGAGTCGAAAATCGAGCAAGACCATTCGAGTATGTGAATCCGTGGGCCTCTTATCAGCCCTGAAATAAAATAACTAAAGAATACTTGTATAATCTCTTATGCAAAGACAATTTTTATTTGCGCTAATTTCACTAAATTACAATTTTTCTCTTCTCAGTTTCTGTAAAAGTTTCAAAGTGGCTCTCAAGCACTGGTTTTTGCATTTTGTCGTGAATTTTTTTGCTCAAATTTATAAATTAGCTTGAAATATGGATAGAAAAATTCTTAAGTTACTCATTAAAATCTTTTTTTTTAGTAATTGTAAAAATTGCAGCATGAGCTATGAAATAAAATTTTGTCATCAAAATATATTTCTCGCCCTCAAACTGCAATTTAAAGAGTTATTCAGTCTAATTTTTTTGCCATTTAATCGTAATTAATTCGCTAGTCCTCAAATTTGAGTGTCTTTTTTCCTGTAAATTGGCAAGGCACACAAAAAAGCACGAAAATATCCTCTCAAGGCAGTGGCGAAAATTCCTCAAACTTACTTTTAGTTAATTCGCAATAGAAAATAATTTAAATTAAATAAATTGCAAATCCAAAAGCGCGAATAAAAATCGAGAAATCAAAATTTAATCTTTCTTAAATTATTACAAAATATTTACAATTAACAGCAATTAAGATCTCTATGCTGGCGAATTTGCCACGCTGCTGTCCTTAAATTCTTTATGTTAGGAAATTTTAACATAATTAACTAATTTAAAAAATATTCTACATCGAGACCACCATCATGATGCTTCCCGTTCATCATCGAAATAATAAAATAAAATTGAATTTTAGCACGATGTGATTCCTTTGTCAAGTCCAAGCGATGGTGCCTTTGCGGTCATATGACAAATGAGACAGTCACTTTCGCCGTCGCAGCACGATGTCTGATACTTCTTGACAATCTCCTTCAGGTCCGCCTCATCCTCGTAGATCATTTTACGACAGACTTTTGGTGTTGTTGGTGCAATAGCGGGAAAGAGGGAAATGGACGAGGATTTTTCAAGTACCAATTTTGCAGCGTTTCCAGTTGTCGCATGAAACGTTATCGTGGATGTTGCCGTTGTCTCATTGACACATGGCTGCTCATTGACTATCGTCAACTGCCTCGTTGAGCTATTTTCCTTATTCTCGTCGCTACGCTTGCTTCCATTAATATGCTCATGATCATTTTCATCGTTTGTCATAATAAGTGTGGTGCACGATTTGATGACATCGACAGACTCTTCCGCGGCACTCGTTGTGATTGTCACATTTGATGTTTGTACGGTTAAAATTTGTTGGGGTTGTGGTGGCGATGATAGAATTGGCGCGTCCTCTTTGAGCCATTTGTGATTTAAGCATCCGAAAACGTCGAGGCGATCACTAAAAAGAATTCAGAAATTAATTAGTTTAAATTTCATCAAACCGTTAAAATTTTACAAAAAAAAACTATTTCAATGCATTTTAATCTCTTTCCCACATCGACTCGAATCCCTTCTCCAGTTGACATTTATGCGCTGACCTTTTTGCTCGCTTCTGCTAGCAACTGTAAATTTTCTCGCGCCAATGGCAATCAGCATTTCGATTCTTTCTCGAAAAAAGCAACAACTTGTGTGTGTATGTGCTGAATCCACCAGTGCAGATAAAATTTTGCAAGCCGAGAACATGAAAATGTGAATAAGCAGAACCACCGCGATGATTTTTTTTAGAAAAGCATAAAGAAGTTTTGGTGACAAAAATTATCTAAATTTTAATGAATTTAAAAGTTTTTAAACTGTTCTTTTATCTTTGTAAGTTTTCAGCATTTTTATATTCCGAGCGCAATAAAACAATTTAACAATTCAGTAGCGAAATGAGAAAATTAAAATTTCCATTTTATGGCACACGTGTGAGTTCATCAAAGATCTTTATAGCTTAGCAAAAAAATAGACGTCGAGTTCTCAAAATTTTGCGTTCTTATATGAACATAAAAAAGCTAACGGAAGCTCTCTGTTTGGAATGCTAATGGCCATGGCCGAAGAATATGGAATAAGAGAGAGAAATTAAAGCAAATATTTTCATATTTGTACACACGATCGATGATTAGATCGAGCTATGTTACATCATAATAATAGCTAGAATACGTGATCTTATGAAGTTTTCGATAATTAGATTTTTTTGGCTTTAGTTTAATGAACTTTTTTGATTAAAATTCTAAGTAAATTCTTTCACGAGTGTCAGACATTAACTCCACAAATCTTTCGAATAACTCCACATAGTTTTTAAAATATTTCTCATACTTTCCCACCGAATTTGCGCATTCAAAAATATTTTTCAAGCTCACTTTTAAACTTGGCGATCTAAAGCAAATGTTTTTTTTTCGTGCACTGCATGGGAAAATAATTAAATTTCGTTGTTTGAATTGCAAATTTGCTTTAAACTTAAACAGAGAAATAATTAGCATCTGCACACAATTGACAAAATAAAAGAGAGACAACAAAGCACTTTTGTGAATTGTTGTGCATACAAAATTAAAATTAATCAAAATGCAGCACTCTCGAAAAATCCGCGCACGACAGGGAGGCTTGTTATGTAATTCAATAAAAAAATTGTATGCAATTAAATGATTAACATTTAACGCTGCAATGTCACTTTCGGAGATGAATGTACACACACACATGATGATCAACTCAATCAAAGCGCTATTTAATCTTTAATAGCTCTAATGTGATGTTCGCGCATCATATTGATTTCAATTAATTTTTCTATCGCCGTCATAATGACTGCGAGACACGATTGCATCACCACCATCAATGTAGTTTTCAAGAAAACTTTTACCCTTAATTTTCTTACCATGGTTTAAGTCGCAACGCGCTTTTGATGAAATCAATGGCATCATCGGACACGTCGTCAAATAGATCATCGGGAAATGTTAGATGGCATTTGGAAATATTGAGGAAGGTCTCTTGCTTATCATCACTGCCAAAGGGACTGTAGCCGGTGAGGAGAACGTAGGCGAGAACACCAATCGACCAAATGTCCGTCTTCAATGATAGCGGTTCGTATTGGACAATTTCCTGGATTATTGTCGAAGAAAAAAACAATTTTATAAAAATTGACATTGAAGCGACCAATTTCGGTCACATTCTAAAATCCATTCAACCCAATACAAAACTCACAGGTGCAACGTAGTCGGCAGTTCCTTGAATTTCACAAACATTTCGACTGCCTTCAATAGCTCGCGAGAAGCCAAAATCACATAATTTCAAGCCGTCTGTAGGAAACAAGAAGAAAATAAATAAGTTTTGCGGTTACTTTTCGGCAAACAATGCAACACTCACCTTCTAAATTGTTTGTATTGAGCAAAATATTTTGTGGCTTGATATCAAGATGCGCGACATTTCGTCGGTGCAGATATTCGAGCGCCTTCAGCACCTCGCGCACACAAATGCGTGCCGATGGTTCCGTCAGCAATTCATTTTCGTCTAAAATCGCTTGCAATTCACCACCGGCGGCCCTGGAAGTACACACAAAAGAGAGCGGATGAAATTTATGAGTTGACATTTAAAGTGTGTGTGTGTGTGTGCTGTATTGTAACAATATTTTTTTCGCACAAGATCCCACGATCAATTGCATTATTCTTTCACTTCCTTAATGCGGGTCAATTCGTAGATTTTGGCTTCTTTATTTTACTTAAAAATCTCAGCACGACACAACTAAAATATTCTCCCAAAAAAAAATACTTACATTTCCAGAATTAGTACAAATTCACTGCGTGTCTCATAAACAGCATGTAGCTGAACAATTTGCTCCGAGTCAGAACTCAGCATCAATACGGCAATTTCGTGCTGAATCTGCTTGGTCCAACATGCTGCTCGACGCCTGCGTCTCAGGAATTTCGCTGCATACTTAATGCCCGTTTCTTTATGCGTCACACGTCGAACTGTTCCGAAATTTCCCCTGCAAAAGTAGAGAGAGAAAAAGATTAAATAAAATTTAATTCTCAACTGCTGTAAAAGAATTATCGGGCAAAGCACATTTTATACAATTCTGAGAACGTTTCCCAGTCAAGCACGGCGATAAAAAAAAAGAGTTGGCAGCATAGCAATAGCTTAAGAGAGTTCATCGTCTTAATGACCTTAATTCACCATGCAGCGAGTGAGAAAAAGTTGTTGAGGAAAGAACTTCTTTCAACGACAAAGTTCTTCAAGCATAAAATTTTAAAATTGCACATTCATTACGCTCGGCATGCCACCGTGTTTTCTCTCTCTCTTCATTAAAAAGTCAAATCTAGGTAAGATCGGTGAGCTAATCTAGTTTACTAACCGAATGTCTCCAATTGTCATTCATTAACATCAATTTTTGCATAACATTGAAAAATATAGCAGCACTGCCGCTTGAGTGGAGTGCCATTGTGAATGCGAAACAATATCGCGTCATTTCTTTGGAATTTCGAACTATTGTCGAGTAGTTAGAAGTGGCGAGTGAAAAATTTTTTCATTATCACTCCGAGATGAGTTGGAATTCCAATAAATTATGATAAAATAAATAAAAAATTTAATTTTTCCAGAGCTCTAAAATAATTTTTATTTCTCAACTTTTTTCATACCCTTAATCTGAAAAATTCCACAACACTCTTTTCGTATAGAAGAAACTCCCTCGTGCATAACTGATCCATCAATTGAGATTAAAAACGTGCGAACCGAAACAAAAAAAAATATATATATTTCGGTTCTGAATATCAACAATGACCTGATCTCCAACTCATAATCTATCCGAGTCATTGGACTATCAACGGATCAGCTCAAATCTCACGTGAGAGCCGCATCGTGCTAGAGAAGAATGCAATCGAGGCGGAAAATGGGACAATTACATGGCGAAAAATAGCGAAAGAAGAAGAAAAGAACAGTTAGAAGTTCATTGAAGTTGAATATTGCCATTAAAGCACACCACATCATAATTTTCAAGATTTTATTGTTCTTCCTTCTACCCGTCATCGTCATAAGCACTCGTTTTGTCTAAACGTATCTGCAAGTTGTGGCATAACAAAGTCACAAGACCCCGAAGAATTATGTCGCTCTCGCGGTTTTTCATTCAAGAAGTGATCAGCGGTGGAGAGAAAAAAAGATGAAGCAATTAATTATTTCGATAAAAATCTATGAAATTCTATGAAGACATTTTTTATAATATGCACTCTCGAAGTTGATCGCCTGTTGTTTTTCTTCTTCCGTCATCATTAACTCGATATTAAATGAGCATCGAGAGAGCGAGCTTAGTAGGTGGAGGATATTAAGGCAATTAAGCGATCTAATATGGACTAATGATGTCAAGAAAGTTATGAAAAATTTGACTTGAAAAATTAGCTCAAGGAATGAAATTTCCACTTGAGTCTTTTTGAGGTTTAATTCATAAATTAAGTCTTTTATAAAATATCTCCATAACTCACGAGAAAACCATCTCCATTAACTTCCAATTTCTCATTGTGTCAAGTGCCTTTCAAACCACAAGCACACACTGCATAACGTCTTATAACATACTGGAATTGCAATATGCACTCTCATCTCATCCAGATAGATGTAAGAGATCTAAATGAGGCAACTTACATGATAATAGACTGCTCATTAACAGCAGCCAGGCCGATCTAAGATGAGAGCGAGTGAAAACAGAAACGAGTTTGAAAGAAATTCTCACACAAAATTTCTTCAATTATGCAACGATATCGCATCAAAAAAAAGAGTCAGCTCTATCAGAAAGCTCTCGAGATTGCTGAGAAATTTTTCTCTCTCATTTTTTTTTTGCTGCAACGGCCTCGATGTTAATGAAGAAGAAATTGATGCGCTCACATTTGTAATTGTCGGGTGGCGTATTAGGTAACGAGATGGAAAATGTACACACGAAATGAGATGAAGAAGAAAGGTTTTCATTAAACCCGTGACTCGCTTGGCATGACGATCATGGGCTGATGATAGAGAAAAGAAGACAAAAGGGTGAAAGAGAGAGACACCTCATCACCCATCATTACGATCAAAGACTCATCTCACTCGCGGATGTCATGCGCTAAAATGATGACAATTATGCCACTGTATATCTTCAGCATTGTTGGAGGCACAACTGAAACTTAAAAAAATCTTCTCTGCCCTCATCTCTCTAACACTTTTCGTCAATTTAAATAAGGTGAAACGAGTAAAATGCGGAAACCGTCTTACGAAAAAAAAATAAGTGATTTCAATTTTTCTTTAATTAAATTTTTTATGCAATCAACTAGACGGACATTAAAACGACATTTCGAGTGTCATGTATTTAATAATATTTTTTTTTTCGTGTGTAACAACAAATTGATTATATTTCTTAACTTAAAAAACTGTGGAATGAAAATATATATCGGTCGATAAAATGAAAAACAAGCATGGTAAATGATTCGGTGACCCACTTATTCGCGAGGAGATATGTGTGTACACATATGAGTATGTTTGAAAAATTGTGGGAGAGAAATGGCAATGTCCATTGATGGCTTAATGGTCGCTCATTAGTGTCGCCCGTTTTAAAATGAGATTTGCAAATGTTACCAATATAAAAAAAAATTAATATAGCAGCAGAAGCGGTGAACGAGTATTTACCCATCGAACAACGAAATGACCATCAATGGATTGTTGAACAAAAAATACTCTCGAGAAGTCACTAGAGTGACAAGCGAAGAGTTTTACGGTGATTTTGTACGGAATTCGAGAGACTGATAATAAGTTAATGCAAAATTTGAATAAAAAAATAAATTCCAAAAACAACGGCCTGAATTAATTAAATTATTGTTAAAACATTTTACAACTTGATCTTTAAAATCACTTCAATTCTCTCGAATTATTGCTGTACTTTTTGCCATTTAAGCCATCACGAAATTTCAAGCTGTAAAAATCGACAACATCTCGTTTTAAATTTCCCATAAATCTCTTTTTTAAAGGTGGCGTTTAAATCTGTAAACTTCCTTTTTCAATCTCAAATCATCAACTCGCTTGATGTGTATTTATTTACCTTTATTTTCTACGCACAACAGACTCGTTCGGATATATGCAAAAATGGAGTTGAAATGATCGACTGTTGTTCGTGACAATTGTGTCCATCATTGAATATAAAAAAAACAGAGAGAACGCAATTTTATCGCTTGTTTTTTGCGTAGGCGAGCGTAGATGATGATTGGGGCAAGGATATCTTCCAGCTTTTTTGCGCGAAATCAATTAATTGATTTTCTCCATAATTCGCGCTGCTATAAAGTTCAATTAAAGTCGACAGCCGTGTCCAATAAGTGCATGCCAACATTTTTAACAAAGTAAATAAATCCGATTATAACCTCGAGTACCGGATGAATCACGACACTAGATGCAAGATGTTGAGAAATCATTCTTAATTTCCGCCTCAAGTTGACCCAAGCCACCATGATCATAATTTTTGATTTTACAGTTATTGCCGAAACTTTTAATACGCGCGAGAAAAAGAATAATTTAAACATTATTCGGGAGTGAATGAGCTCCAAAAGGCAGGTTTTGGATATTCTGAGAGCTGAGAGAATAAGCAAACATGTGCGACAAAAAAAAGACTCATGTCGATGTCAGAATGATTTCTGTCGTCAATTTTGACAATTTATGAAGCTAATGTTGGTTGTCACAATGACCGCATTCAAGTCAAATTTCTATGAAAATTTAATTATTATAAAATTCAAATTTTAACAGTTAAAATTTTTAGGTTAATTTCTAAAATTGTTCTAATTGACTTTCTTCTCGCTCCTCAGCAGGAGGGAAGTCAAAAACATTTCGAGCCATTCTAAAAACGACAAGTGAGAGCGATCGAGAGGCTTGACCCAATTTGGCCATGAGTTCCATCGCGAGTTTTTCATTTTCGCTAATTATTCAAAAATACCTGCGGAACTTGTTCTCAAAATTTATTTAAACAAATAATAAGAAGCATTTTTTTGGCATGCTATCGTTCAATCTCCTTTCCTTCTCTTTTATTTTCGCATGGGAAATGAGTCACACAATTTCTTTCGAGACACCATAACAATTGCCGACTCTTTCCTGTCCGAATTGGTGTCTATTTGCTTAGTTTTTTAAGGTTCATTTGACAGTTTCGTTTAATTTGAATTCATTTATATTAAAAAATAATTTATGACATAACTCTCAAACTACCCAACCATTGTTTGAAAAAAGTAGGGAATTAATCACATGTAGCCGTTAGATCAGTTTTTATGCCATTTATGGCTCTCAATATTCTAATCAAGAATTGCCTAAAATAGCCTTAAAAATTCTTAAAGATTAAATCAACTTTTCGATGGACATCTGTCACAATTTAACCTTGAATAGTAAAAGCATCTTCAGAACTGGCCCTTCTTGATTTTTTTAATCATCCAAAAGTAGAGTTTCTCAAATGCCCGGGTAATGAGATTTTGTCCTACCCGGGTAAAAAAATTTACTACCCGGGTAGCCCGGGCATGCCCGGGTAAGAAATTTTTTAAAAAAATATACCTATTTTTACTCAAATTTTCGGCTAATCTTTACATCGAGCATTTTTAGTAACAGAAATAAAAGTTTTTTAAACAGAAAATGAATAGATTAAAAGAAATATAAAAAGTTTAACGGAAATAGTTCTTAAGGAACATTACACAGTGAAGGTCTGACATTCGAGTTCTAGCCTTTGTTACAATATCTCCAGCCTCTAAAAATGCCCTCTATGAAGTAACTGATGTTGCCTGAATCGTTAGTAAAGCTTTAAACAATCGGTCCAAAATTGGAGATCTTTGTTTGAGTCTTCTTATGTCATCTCATGGCTATTTTTTTGTTGCACTTGCAGTTGATGTTTCAAAATACTTTTTTGAATTAAAAAATTTCACAAACGAATCTAAATTTATATAGGTAAAGTACCTTCTTGAGTCATGTAGTTTTGATAAGTGATAAAATTCATTGTAAACAAAACATTTTCAGGTATTGGTTTACACAAAACTTATAAAAAGCACTTATGGAGGAAGATTTTTTCACAAAAAAATTAAGAAAATTTTCTTCGAATTTTTTAATTTTTACCCGGGTAAGGGTAGAGCAATTTTCCGGGTATACCCGGGTAGTAAAATTGACGGGCATACCCGGGTATACCCGTACCCGGGTTACCCGTGAGAAACTCTACCCATAAGTGAACCCTTTGCATGGGAAAAAAGAGCGAGTATAAAATATGCGAGGAGAGTTCAGGAATTTGTAGCACATGATTATGCAATTAAATTGCGATGTAAGAGACATGAGAGAGCGGCACCGTGGTATGCGAGAGAGAGAGAGGGACACAGTAACATGAATTTGAATTCTCTTCAACTGCATTTTTTCGAATCACATCACCGCTAAAAAAACGGCGTTCGTTGCCAATGAACTTGTTTCTCGCACCCTCCCTCTGAGCGACCCAAAAAGCGGCGACATTCAAAATGCCTAATTTATGCATATGATTAAAAATTTCATGATGAAGTTCGATGGGCAAATTATTTAAATTTTCTGTCTTCATAAATTTTCCAATTTCGAGCAACATGCATATTATTTTATACATTCCATCCATACATGTGTTGTTTATGACAACAACGAGAAATATTTCATTTCTTCTTCTTACTATTTTTGGGCTATACATCATCATCATCGTCGCAGCTCAGTGTCGATGACGAGATGAATTTTTTTTTAAAACGGCGAGGGATTTCAACGACTGGCTATTCTATACACAAGAAATGATGTGCATAAAAGGCATTTCGAGCGGCAAAATTAAATAGCTAAAGATGAAGAAATTAATCCGATTTTCGCGAGAAGTTCGAGAGAGTGAGAAAATAAATACCAAAAAGATTTAAAATGTCATTCTTTCCTTTTTCCTGAACATCGTAAATTCGTTGCCCGACATTTTCGTAGGGGCAGAAGAAGAAGAAAACTTGTCTCTTTCGCTTTTTGGCAAGAAGGACGGAAAGATGGGAAAAAGTGAATTTAATTATTAAAATTTTACATTTTTTAAAAATTTAAAATCGTCTGGATGAATAATTTAACTCTCTATTTTTGTGCTTACAATCAAAACACTTAAAATTAAAAATAAACCAGACAATTAAATCAAAAAGAATTTCCTTAACTCATAAGAACTCTCAAAAGTTCTCTCGAGCATAAAAAAATAATTTTAGCCTTCCATACCTTACACTAAAACTCTGTCTGTCGCGCACGATTTTCGCGAGTAATTAAAAATCCACGGAAGTGTAAAAATCGAGTACAAATTTAACTTCTTTCATGTATTTTTGTCATGATCATCAATTTTTATCGCTCGAGCGTTGCTAAAATGTTTTATAAAATTATTATGCCACGATGACGTTCTCGAGATGCTCTCATATTACAATTCTACATAGTGCAGTTGCTTACAAAGAATGTGATCACAGATTGAAACACATTTGGCGCCTTTCAGCATTCCTCCCTTACCTATTCTGCTATATCTAATTTATGCCAAGCCTTTAATGCCGGCGCAATGCAAATTTTTTCTCTCTCTCAACTAACTTCAGACCGATAGAGCTCAGCTTTGAGGTATATGCGCGCAGAAAATAAAACTAAAATTAGTCAGTCAGAAGAATTTCAAGGTAAGACGCATTCGCTTGTACATGCGACACTCTAAAAGCACACTTTGAGTTCATGATGATGATGTGCATACCTCAGCAATTATCGTCGGATATAATTAAATAACAATTTTTTTTGTGAGTGTTATAAATTCACAAAGAAGTTCAACTCAAAAGTTCCATTGACGAATTTTTTATTTGTTATGAAAATAATGAAAAGGCAAGCAATATTTTTGCCGCTTCCACAATGACACAAAGAACACCACACGCTCAGCCACTTGACCCATAAAACAAAAGAATGAAAATTACACGATGGACGAGAGAATGTCCAAGCACTGTCATTAAATTCAATGGCAATTTTTGAGACACTTTTGAATGCTTTTTGAGAGGGTGAATTGCTATGGAATATTTACTGCAGCATCTCAAAACTCATTAGCGAAAAAAAAAGTGACACGACATCTAAAAACTTCTCTCTAAATTCCTCGCCACCTCTGCGAATAGTTTCATCAAGAGACATGTTCGTGCATCTTATGAATTTATTGCATTCTTTAGATGCTCGATTTCTTCTTCTTTCCGATGCACATCACACTTTCTTGCAACGATACAAGATTGAAAGTATTTATAGATGCACGAAGAGTTTTTTTTTCGTCTGTTAGATTGCATCAAAAAGTCACAACTTCTTTCTCGTCTCTAATTTCACTTTCTTCTTTTCCCTTTTTAATGCCATTTAACCGCTTGTTGTTGTCGCCATCACACTATGTTTCTTTTTTTTTGAGGATCCCCGACATCTTAATCGCTTAATGTGAAGAGAGAAAAATCGTGTCCGAATCTCGCATGAACTAATGGCTTTCTCATAATCATTTGTCACACGATGACTAATTTATAGCTTGTAGATATGCATTTAAGCTCAATTAAAAAAGATTTCCCTCTTTCTAAAATAGTCACGCGATACAATTTTATTATATTGTTTTGAAAAGATTTTTGGGAGGTATATGGATGTGTTATACAAGTCTGTCTCATCGAGAATATCTTTAAAAATAAATTATGACCAAAAGAAATATTCCAAAGAGCTTTAAAAAAATCTCGCGTGAATAAAATAGTGGGAAATAAAAAAAAATGGCATTGCATAATTTTAGCGCCAGCCATCTCTATATACGAGAAATGAGTTAAAGCAGCAAGAAAAAATATCATTTTTATTGCCTCCAGATCGATTTCAATAAATGGAAATTTCTATACGTTTGTTTTGCACATCCAAACGGCGCACAACACAGTTACAAGCTCAGCTGAGTGGCAAACTTGAAAATTAAAATGTATAAAATCGACACGATCAAGAGTTGTAGGCGATGTGCGATAGCTTGAGGCTCGAAGTTCATCAAATATGTGAAACAAATGGCTGAAAAAGTAAATAATTTTAACCTTGCGCGGAAAAACTCTTCTCGATACTTCCTCCGTCACTCACTCTCGATAATATCGTAGCTGATAACATACACACACACACATGCTGTCATTAATTCATTTTGGTGCCACTTAAATGCGCGTGATAAAAAGAGTAAAACAAATTATTATTAAAAATATGGCAACCGAGCAAAACATCCCACACATCTGTCATTATTACCGCTCGCCACCAAACATCAAAAACTAACTTTAAAACTTTTTTTATATACATATTGAATTTGACGTTCTAGATCGATATGGAGCCGTTAATGAGGCTGATTTTGTCACGATTAATTATGAGTGAACTGTCAAGATAGCGCTTTTTGTGAACAATCACGATTATCAGCTCACTTTAAAGGTAATTCCCTTCAATGTATGGACGGACACAAAAGAGCCGTTCACATACAAGGACAAGTTACCATAAAAGAACAGTCGTTAAAAGAAAGAAACGTGATGAAGGGAAATCACGGAAATGGTATTGTGAGCCTTGAAAAAGTTCACGAAGGCTTCAATTTTCATCGAAATTGTTGTGAAATAGAAATTTTGAAAAGCTCTCATTAAGGAAACTTTTGAAATGTGTGACCTTTAGATGCGGTGATTTTGATCGTAATTGATTTTAAAATTTCGAAATGTGTTAGAAAAATGTTGTGCTACCAGGGACAGTTTTTCCCTGCTGGCACATTTTTAAAATAGAAATAATTTTAATCTTTTTGTTTCACAACAAAAATGCATTTAAAAAAGTCTCTGATAAGATCAAAAAAGTCGCAATTTTTATTTAATCCACAAAGCTCCTTTTATCGCTCGAAAACACATCGCAAAAAAAATTCCACTTGTAGCTTGACGTAAAATTTATGGCTATGAAATTTTCCATGTTCAATTTTGACAGTCAAACAAACAAAATGTCTCGCAAGCACATATATATACGAAAAACTTGTTGAATTGCCAGTCAGACACCTTCTGATTTCCCAAAACAAAAAAAAAACTTTGTGACTTCCACCATGACTTTTAAGAGGCGATGATTTTGCCAAAAATGAGCAGCAAACTGAGACGACATGAGAGTGTCAAAGATTCGATGGCACGTGATAAGAAGAGAAAATTTAATTTCGCCTTTTAAAGAGAGCCAGAAAGTGAACACAGGCAGCGCTTAAAAAATGTTAATTAAATTCTTTGTTGATCTTATGTAAGTGTTTTTTTTTCATTTATATACTTTTAGCGACTTGTTACCTTTTGTAGGTGTCGATCGCTCCCTCTCACTCTCTCGATTTTGAACGCTTGCTCGAGATCATGCAAAACTGGATGTGAGAGAAGGCAAAAATGGGCATTGAGGCACTCGGCTATATTGAGAGTAAATACGAACGTGAACATCTGATTTCAATTTTCAATGAAGTGTGTTCTCGGGCAGGCACAAATCTCTGACAGTTTCATCAGCGATGCTGACATGATTTTTTCCTCTATTTCAATTTTTTTCAATAGCCCGACACTCACGATTGACCTCTCTCGCTCACTCTTCAACCGCGCTCGAATATCAAGTTCAGGATGTACTTTTAAGGATTTTTTAGCTCGATGAAAATATTTGCGCGATTAAATTTCTCGAAGACGCGCCTAAATGGCCGAAAAGACGCGCCAGTTAGAGCACTTAAGAGTTCTATCTAAGAAAATTAATTTGCGCAATTTTCTGTTCTCAATTCATCCGCCGCAGACGTACACAAATCATTTCAATTAAGACACAAAAGACATATTCAAATTTTTATATTGAATTTTTGGACTCACATTCATAAGCACTGGCATTTATGGGCATGTAATCAGAGAATCGTCTCTTTTGTTTGTTATTCAAGAATGATTGAACGGATCTTTTCACTCATCATCACTCAATCGTTGAGATCATTTGATTGAATATTCATATTTTTTTCGAAGACTCTTGAGAATATTTTCAGATCATCTTTAGAATTCTTTCAGAATGGCTATTGATTTTGAATGGTTTGAGTGATTGCGACCATCATCGTTCTAAAATTGATTTTCGTGGGTTTTTAATAACTTTAATGATGGAATCATAAATTAATTTTAAAAAATGACAAAACTCTCAATCTAACCCTCCAATATTATGACTATATATTTTTCGCGATAAGAACACTCTAAAAGATAAGATAACAACAATCATAATCGACAGAAATAGCACTCATTTGAAGAATCTTAAGTGAACATTACACATTTATCAAATCGTAAAACTTTAAAGCTATAAAATAACTAGTTTTCAAATACAATAAAAAATTTAATCAGAGAGACACCTTAGAAGCGCCTCAAATCAAAGAGGTGCCACTTAAAAAACTATTTAGAGTTTCTCTCCCGGCGAGTTGCGAATAAAAAAAAAAGTAAAAGAGACAAGTTTATGCGTGCCTCGCAGCATGAGAGGAGAAATGTGTCTAATAGTCATAAATCATCCTTTAAATACCTTCACATCGCTCATTGCGAGCTCTCTTAAATAAAATTCGCCTATAAGTGTAATGATCTGCATGCCGATATCAAATGAAAGTGCTCTAAAATGAAATACGAGATGCCACCGATAAATACTTTCATTTTCATCCATTTTCCATTTCATTGCACTCGCTCGGGCTCTGCGCTGCATTTGCATTTGGCATAATGATGATGCATCAACTGTCGGGAGAGCTGAACGAGATTTGTACTCACTTCAAAATCAATTACGATGATGCATTACTATCATTTACAAGAGATTGCGACGGATTGAGTGCTGGTTTTGAGAAAGGGACAGCAGAAAAGTTATTCAAGTTCTTAAGTTTTGTGCACACCTAACTTAAACCTTACTTTTTTCAGAACTCTCTTTGACCTCAACTTCAAAATACTTTTTCTCATCTATTTAAAAACATTCAAACTATTTAAAAGAGAAAACATTAATTTTTTTTTGAAAAACAGCACTCGCATAAAATATGCGTCTCTAATTACACACATATCTATAAGTATGTGACTTGTGACATGTCATTAAAAAGCGAAATGTGCGTAGAGAGCTTGTTTTGAGAAATTCCCATGCTTAAACTTCTTTTTAACAAGTGAAAATTCTCCGAAAATTTTTGCACACAAAAGTTTCGAGCGTGACCTGATTTAAAGCTTACCATTCGCAAACAATTTAGCTACACACCAAAAAATGCACACGTTCTCGTATGATAAGACGGTCGAAAAAAATTTCACTCAAAAATTTTTCCCTTTCACCATAAAAAGAAAAAATAATATCTCAAAACCCACATTTGGGTGTTGTTGCGCAATCAGCGATTAAATTAATTAATGGAAAATTTTAGAATTTTTTAAATGAAACGAAATGAATTTTTTCAAAGTAAAGAAAATATTGAACACGGACGGAAAATTAAGCATATCAGCGCTCGGTAGATTACGCTAAAAATTAAATTAATTTCTGTCGATTGAGATTCTTTTGTATATCTCGCGAGAGTTTTTTTGGATGTTGAAGAAGAAGAGAAAAAGACTTTCAACAAAGCTTGATTAAGTCATTGTTGTATGAGGCCGTATGTAAAAGATTTATTACTCATTATTTCTTTTCGCGCAGTTAAAAGGAGAAGCTTCTTATTTCTCCCCCCTTCATATCACTCGGACTAACTCACAATTGAGTTTGAGAATATTCAAAAGAGTTCATTCACACTACACAGAATACGATAAATATTTTTTTTTTTGGTTAATAAATTTCCAGACGAATATTCGCTCTAAATAAATTTATGAAGTCAAGTGGACACGGCGACATCGATGACAGGCGAGCCGCGGAAATGTGGAGGCGTTGGCGATCAAGAAGGGAAATTTTGCCAATCGATAAACCTTTGTACGCTCACACCCGTGTGCTGTCAATAATTCCTTAAAAAGCCAAAAAAAAATAATTTTTTTCTTTGTTCCCCAAGCTCATTTCTCAACCTCATGCTCTCTCGTGTGCAACATGAGCCAGAAAAATAAGAACTGACACCAATTGAGAGGTACTACATCAACAACAATACAGTTGAACTAAAAGGTCGAATGGTGAAATAGTTTATTTATGCTCTCCGACTCACTCGCCCGTGTGCTATGAACTCTCAAGCAATCTCCGCGAAAAAAAAGCACGTCGTATTTTCAAGTCTTAAGCGCTAAAAACCTCCTCTGATTTACTTCAGAGATTAATTTTAGTTTCGTTCGCTCGATGAATCATAAATCAGAGTGAGAGAGAGAGAGAACTTTGAGCCGTTGCTCTGGAGGTGGTTGTTGAATTCTAAAGAGTTACCGATGGTGTCGATTATCGGCGACATTTTAATATTTTTTAAAACAACATTTTTAAGGGTTGTCGAACTTCTAAAAGCATTCATTAATAATCTCCTGAACTTTCACTGAGGTCATTTCGACTGTCGCTTACCGGTTACGTAACTGCCACATGAATCTTTTACCATCCAATTATTTTTCTCGACATTCTGTCGCCCCGAAAAACGAAAAGAAAAGAGATTGCAACAATGCAATGCAAAATGCTAATTACCATTTCAATTAAACTACAAGAGAGCTCCATTGCATTAATAGCATCATTATTGTTATTAAACAGTAAATGCAACGAGACACTCTCGAGAGATAAAATTACCCCGACTGATGATCATTGGTCTTGCGGACCCAGGGAATACCAGAACCAGTTCGTTGGCTCCGCGCAATATCACCGATCGCTATTCATCGTCGCGCCATCAAAATGCCTCGCACAGGAAAGCAAAAAAAAAATGCTGATGTGAAGCGAAAAACCGTTGAGCAGAAGAGGATGAAGAAAAATTCCACAAATATCTTTTTCAGCTCCGATGCTCTCTTCGTTTTATGATGATTCAGAATTTTAATTCGCTTTCAATTCCGCTGTTATTTCTGCGATAGCTTTGCGTGATAAAAAGCTTCCTTCTTTTACGGACGATCGCTATTTAGATTTCTACTTTTATTTTTTTTCTCGTGGAATTTTTAAAGAAACTATTTAAAAAGTTTTATGATAAATTTAAATTAAAAAGTTGTTAAAATTTTAAAAATGTATCCGTTAAATTTTTCCATCTTCTGATCATCAGCAAAATTATTTTATACGACATCGAGCATGTAAATGGTTATAATGGAAGGCAATATAGCGGCAGCACGATTCTTATGTAATGACTATCAAACCGTTGTTGACATTTTTCAACCCGCAAAATAAAAATATGAGGAGAAGAAGTTTAACGGACTTTTATATTCAGGCTCAAAAGAAGAAAAAAAATGCATGTACAATTGCCACATGAAAATGCGACATTTTACGCTGCCTGAGAAAGATCAGATGATTGTGAAAGGAAATGGCTCATCAATAATTCGCCCATAATTCAATTTAAATAAATTCCTTTTAATTTACCACCTACGGTGAAGTGAATGGCGATGAGGTAGAAAAATATGGTAAATAAGTAAGACATTTATTAAGGAAAAGGAGGATGATCTCATATCGATGACTAATTCATTCTAATCTTTTTTTAAGAAACGAGGAATTTTTTCGTTAAAAATTTCAAACACATTGTTACAAATTTTTTACTCTCCCATTCAAGCGCTCCGCGAAGCGTTAAAAGGTGGAAGAAGAAGAAGAGAAGAGAAAAATATATAAACGGAAAAGAGGCAAAGAAATCGTTAAACGACCTTGCGAGAAGCTCGAAAAACACAACAGAAAAAAAATTGATAAAGTAACGCGCATGTATTTGGCCGTTAAATTGATCGCCGGAGAGCTCAGCGACAACGAACAATAACGAGTGTTTGTGATCGCTTAAATGAAATGAATCAAATGAATGTTCATCAGCAAAGAGATGTGAAGAGGAAAAAAAAGAAAGAGTTAAAACTTTCACTGGAACAGAAAACAGAATTTGTGTAGTGCAACTCGAGAGTTGAATGCTGACAATTTTTCACTCATTCGCAAAAAAATAAAATAAAATATTGAAATCGATTGATGTCAATTGAAAACAAAAACACGCAATTTGTTGAGAAATTTTCAAGTTGTAAAATGAGAAGAAAAAAAATAAAAGGACTTTAAAATTGAATTTTATGGGACTTTAACTAAAATAATTCAATAAACATTTCAACGATCTTGCATGACTTGCATGACTCGAAAAGATTTCACGGTTCATCAATCTTGCCAGTTGAGTTCTAATGCCTCATAAAAAAATTCCATAAAAGGTGTTAAAAATCCCATTTTTCAAACAAAAAGTCATTGAAAAGTTTCAACCACAAAAATCTCATATCGTTACATGGAAATTTCTATTGATGCTTGTCAAAACATTTTTCCGATCCATCCAGTCAGTTATCTCTCTCTCTCTCTCTCTCTCTCTCTCTCTCTCTCTCGATGGAGTAATGTTGAACATTAAAGGTCGCTTCAAATGAGACCTGTTCTCAACATTAGTGACTCTCAATGAGTACACGTTTGACATAATATGCTCAATGATCGCAACAACAAACATCGATGTGAGCTACGGCGCATTCAAATCAATCTTAAAGGCGGCATCGTTTGATGACTTGCCACTAGACCTCATGAGACTCTTGTTTTGGGTAATATAAATCAACTTGTGAGAGAAAATTAGACAAATTTCGAGGGAATTTTTTTGGATTAAATTAACCCTGGATTAAAATTTATTTTATTTAAATCGTGCTTGATTTTGAACGTCACAAAAAAGCACTTTGTCGCACCCCTGTTTTAAAAATTACATTTAACTTGACCTGGACTTATGAGAGGAGAAAAAAAATATGATTGCAAAACATATCGAAAACGGCATCGAGATTATAATCTAGTTTAGAGACAAGATCGATAAAAATTGCACTTTACTGCGACCACAACAACAACTTGGGCAGGTTTAATAGCGCAAAAATCGTTTAATTACCGAGGAAGTCGTCAAAAGAGCTTGTAAATGGGTCATAAAAATGGACACTTAAATCCGATGACGACGTCAATCGACGGATTGGAGTGCAATGGAATTTTTTTTCTCTTGAATGTGGTTGACATTGAAATGCCGGCAGGCTGGAACTTTATTAAATCTTTCTTTTTTCTCTTACTCATTAAATAGGCATTCCGTCATCGAAAATAATTCGTGCCATGTCATAGCAACATTTCTGCATTTCAGATGTATATTTTTGGCTCATGTTAACTAAGTACATGATGCCACACACACACACACACCTCACTTTTCATGTCAACGATTTAAGAAAAAAAAGACTTCAATCAATCAGCATGTTTTGAATTGATCTTGCAAACGAAAAGAATTTCCGCACTGCCACGCGTTATGACGCAACAAAATGCTAATTATGAAAAGAAATTATTTATTGTGTAATGTTTATCCTTCAACGTCATGTTATCTGCTTGTGCTTTCTTGCACTCGAGTCATACTTGTTTGCTGCTTGTTCTCGACAGCAAAATGTGTACATGCAAAGCGGGAAGAACATTGTTGTCGATAAACTTTACGAGGAGTGTGATTAGTCAGGAATTTGTGATTGATGGTGGGAAATTTGAGAAAGTCACTCTAAATTTATTTTCGCCAAACGGAAATTTTTTGGGAACAGCTCAGAAATTTAATGAAAATTTTTAAGTCACCCAACTCATAAACGATCCCTAGCTCTATCTAGTTTCTCTGCAATTGCAAGTTAAAATGTGATAATTGAAAAATGATCATCTTCCTGGAGTTTCTCCGACGTTAGACTGGCCTCCTTTTTTCTCCTCTCCATCTCTCTCTCATACAAAGTATTTTAACCTCGCATACTTTATCTCTTCTCGCGTAATGATAATAATTTTAGAGCTTTAATGTGTCATGAGTCTGACTAGAGTCCAAAATTATAAGATAAAAAAAGTGCGATGGCAAAACAACAACCGTGATAGTCATCGATTTCGCTTTCGTTCTCGCTATCAGGGGAGGCGAAAAAAAAGAGTGTAAGACTTAATTGAAAGCGAAATGCTTTATCGATATCGATAAGCGAACATGACGTGAGTCCGCACACTCTGGAAAACCGTGTGATTTTTGTGAAATCATCGACATTCTGCACACGGCAAGAGAAGATTCAGTGGCGACAACTCGAATAAAAGAAAAATTAATGTAGAGCGAAAGTTTTTTCAGAAAAAAAACGTTTTCAGTTTTGTCGCTCGGAGGCTGCAAGCTTAATAATAATGACTGCATGGGAACTTTTTCTATGCTAGCAAAACGGCCGAGAAAATTGATTGAATCAATTTTTATTTCACTTCTGCATCAGCTCGAGCATGGTTAGCATAAATTGAAGAAATGTCACGAAACGTTTTAGAAATTTAATAAAGAAAAATTTTAACGAACAAATTTCAAAAGTTTAATTTGAATTTTTGACAAGCAAAATAATTAAATTCAAGTTAAAGAGAAATCCCAAAATTATATAACTGATAAAATCTTCTACCTAACCCTAGCTTGCATGCATTCGTGAAGACCCGCAAATAGAAGTGAAATTTAGCTTCAAGCTGATACAATGACCTCTCGACGTCTGATGAACTCTCAAATATAAACTTTTGCATTTCTTGACTTTCATATAGCTATATTCTTAGCTCTCAGTTCCTTGTCTCCATGCAGTCGCTATTTGTCGATCATCAACAATATGTGCACTGACTAGCTCCATAAATTGTTTATTTATTTCACATTTTTATTCTTTTGCATCTCATCATCGTCTCGTGTGTGTGTGTGTGCTCATGTGTTTGAGAAGACATATTTTTAAGATATATCACATCTTTTGTCATCATCAAGAGCTTCGGCGTCGCTTACTCGTATTTCCCCCATAATAAAATTAGCTTGAAGATGATTGAATGCATTGCTACATATGGACATAAAAAAAATAAAAATATATCTCAATTATGATTTCCTGCTTGGGATACGACACCAAAAATACTTCATTCAAAATTAAAGAAATTTTAACGTTGTGATTTAGAAGCAAATTTCACAATTCTCTCTCTCACTCTCGACGGGAAACTCTCGATAGTTGTTATGTGTGCGCGCGACTTGACCCACTTGAATAATTTTTAGACTTTTTTTTGCTGCTAAACTCTTTTTTCCTCCCATCAATCCATCCAAACTCTATAGCGACTATATGAACAAACGATTAAGTTCAAGTAGATTTGGTTGAAATTCAACAGTAATCGTTGACATTAAAAAGCCATATTGGAGAATATTAAAAATAATAATGCGCGGTAATACAACAGCAACAAAAATAACTAAGGCATGTCAGTAAGTTAGTAAGCGTAGCAGTGTCAAATGAATTAAGATTTGTATCGAGGATTAGACAAAATAAATTGAGAGGGAATTTTAAGTCACATAAAGGGGTCTCAAAAAATTTATTGAGACACGTGCTTAGGTACAAAATTTCCCTTTTAAGACACTCATTTTTTTAAACTTTTTATTAGAACCCATGGCAAGACCGATAACTTTTGAATTTGAAGGTATTAAAATTGACATTCTGGCAAATTTAAATACTGACTCATCGCACTTTGATATCTATAACTGAATTAACAAAATGAGATTGAAGATAAATGACAAAATTTGCATTATAAAATGGACATTTTTTAAGCGTTTAACTTTGTTTCATTCAATCACAAACAATTTTTTGAATAAACTGTATGCATACACATTCCTTGAGTCATATTTCATTCGAATTGGTATTTCACTTCGCGTTTCTCGCGATCTTTATTGATCCATCATACAACTTTTTCCCTCTCTCACTCTATCGAGCTGCTCTTTTGTTGCAGTTTTTATTACATCAGCTGGCGACTGTATGAATGAGAGACCGAAGTGAGTGCCGAATATGGAAATTTTCAATTGTTTGCTTTTATATGACATTTGCGTAATTTGATTTTTCTCTCTCGTGCGCCTCAATTTCAGAAATATTGCGCATTGAAGGATCATGTCGTCGATTAATGAAAGAAAATTGCTAACACGCGGGGGAATTTTGTCTGGTTGCAATTAAATCGACACTCGGCAAAATCGAGGAAGTACAGGCGCACTATTTACTGGAGAGAGAGAGAGACACATCTCTATATATAGCGGGAATCAATTTTGAGTATTGCACACACACACACGACAACCTTAACCTTCTCTAAACTTCGCAAGTCGCATTAAAACTCTTTAATGAACTTCACTGATGATGTTGTTGACGACTCCGTAACGATCGTTGATGATCTGGATCAATATCCAATTAACATTATTTTTTTTATGTATTTCGAGACCCATAAATCACTTTTCAGTGCGCTTTTCGAGGTAATTTTCGTTTGGCTAATAAGGTTAAAAGTTGGGCGTAAATTTAGTATTTATTTACCAAGAGAGGGACATAGAGGATCGCAATAATACAATATCTTGAAAAATATTGCGTTCAATTAGCTTGCAAAAAAAAGTCGCAATAGTAATAAAAAAAAGTAGTAAGATGTACTTCTAAGGTCTGTGTCATTGAAATGGCATTACAATTATTTTCGAGAGTAAAATGGGGAAGTGATAATCAGCAGCAGTAGCGACATAACAATTGCCATATCAGTAATTATTAAACACGATACTGTATGTGATCGATAGCGTATGTATAAGATCATCATCATCATCATCGTTCCCCTTGATTCTGACTCTCTCATCGATATTGATATTCCTTATACGGCATCCTCTAAAGCATGAGAAATGATTTTTCAATCAACATTAATTATGATACATTGGGTGATATTCTTTTGCTTCCTCAATTCGAAATTGATACACTCGAGCTGCAGCAGCCATCAGAGGAGATTGATTGAAGTCCAATGTCATAAAAAAAATGTGCGTAATGTGTGCTTTTAACAGTTATTGCCTTCTGGAATGAGCGCTCGCGGGCATGAGTGAAGATGACATGATGGAGCATGATGATGAAGGTCAGTGTGCTTCGAAAGGAACAAACAAAGGTTTGTGTGCAAGGCTATGAAGGGAGAAAAGCTATATAATTTTATGCTGACACTCATTATCGTTTATGTGTTGCAATTATGATCACTCGAAATAAAATAAGTTATGTAGCTGCAATGTTCAATAATTTCAAAACATAAAAACTCTGTTTTTATTACTACTCAATATTTTTTTAAAATATTGCCCAAAAGGTAGGTATAACCTGTGTGTGCATTTAGCGTAGTTAAAACCTGTTGCTCATTTTAAGACCGGCATGCTTCACAGCTTAAGAAAAAACTCTTTTTATTTTGGAGCCTCTCTCGTATGCCTGTATTGGACTTTCTCTATATACGAGACATCGACGACAGCCAACAACAACAATATTCAGCTGCCAAAGACGTTGTTATTGTCTGTGAGCCATGCTCATGATAACCTACATTTGATAAACGCACCATAATCGAGCAGCATTTTCTCTCTCTCACACACATCTCTATCTATCGCATCACACTTGATCATGAAAAAGACATTTCTCAAAAAAGTAAGCGAGTAAGTGTCAAGTGAGGAAAAATCTTTATGTCGTGTCCATTAAATCTCTTTTTTTTCTCTGACCTTCCACGAAAACTTTTTATGACAATTTTTCTTCTTCACTCAAAATATTTTGGATCAATTTAATAACTGCCGATGTGTGGCTGAGTGATTCAAATTGAAAAATATGTGAAGGTTTCCAATGCCGTTTGAGTCATTATAACTCTTTTTTTTTCTACACATCTACGGTCTATATGGTTTGCGTCACTGTTCAACGAATAGGTTTATCATCATCACACTTCAACCCATTGCTGCATATATTTGTAGCGAAAAAAAAGCACATTGCGGACAATGTTGGGCCCGATGATCATCTCTCGAGAGCCAACAAACGTGATGAAGAAGAAAAGACAAAAGAAAACTTTCGCAAATAGAAATTTATAATCGTAATACAGAATCGGCTTTTGAATTCAAGCAACGACTGAGATGTCGTCAGTGGGGAAAAAAAATGAAAGGAAAATTTTTATGCTGCACTCAGAGTGTTTATGGAGGAGTTTTTTAGTTGATTAATCAACTTATTTATTGCAAATAACGAGTTAAATTATTTTTTTTTTGAAATAATTTTTTTAAATAAATTTCTTAGAATTTTTTTAATTCATCATCGCTAATTGCATTCGATTAATTAATTAATTAATTTACATATGCATATGTAAGATTCTTAGAAAAAAAAGAGGATGACTATACGCTGGACAAATTTCCAGTCGAGTTTTGCATATATAATGAAAAATGTTCACATATCGTAATGGCATGAATGTGTGTGCATAAGATGGAAAATGCAGTTTTGCAATGCATCAAACTTGAACGAATTTTTTCTCTCTCTTATTTTTGCAGCTTGCTCGTGTACGGACACGAGAATAAATAAAATGTGCATACGGAGTTATTAAAGGTCTTTTTTTTATGGTATGTGGAAGCAGATGGACTTACCTTGCAAATGGCTTAACTTCGACGTCATAATGCTGCTCAATATCAGCATCGGATACGAGAATTTTTTGAAGAAATTCTGATCGCGCGGAAATAAGACCGTCGCCAATATGCTCGACTTCTTTTGGTAACATTTTCGTAATTTTTTCACTCCTTATTTAAAAACACACAAAATTGTCAATTTTGAAACTCGAAACTGAACCTAATTGTTGTTTTTTTTTCTCAAAATAAATTTATTATTTTTTTTCTCTCTATCTCGCTTCCTGCTTTATGCAATTTTCATGTTTTCACAATTTTCATCACAAATCACGCTAACTTCATGGCCCATCGCTTGCTGATGCTTCCAAGAATAATTCTCAATTAATTTTCTGAAGCACATAACAATTGATTCGCGACCATCTCTGACAAAAAAGTTTTACAAACTGAAGTCGATCGAATTTATTTTTTTATTTGTTCATTTCGTTTAAAACTGACAAGGGGGGAATAGAACTGTTCATCGCGACTCTAAATTTTTTGCCTCTTCAAAATTCTTTATTGCCCTTGGTTTTGAATCTTTTAAATGATATTTTACGAAAAATTGCTTAACTTTATTAAAGTTTAATAGCTTAAAGTGATTGAAAGGTTATTTTTTTAAAATTTATCTGAAAAGAGTGATTTGACCCTTATTCACTGAAGTAAAACCATTAGGATTTTGAAAAATACGTTAAAAAGTAACCGTCAAATTTCTTCTTGATTTAGTTAACCCTAGTAAAAAAGTTTAAAAATCTATTTTGAATTGTCAAAGAATATTTTTCAGTTTTACTAATAAATATTTATTAAATTAGTTTATTTCGAAGAAAAATAAATAAAGAAGGAAGTTTATCACATCATTCTCAACATTTGTGCATTAAATCTCATGGAATATATTTTTAAAGCCTGATTGCATCAACGTCCAATTCACCCGATCCCGATATGCTTTCGTCGTTATCATTACCAACAATTATTTGAGCATATGGATCGTGCGCTTCTTTCTCCGCCAATAAGGGAACTTTGTACATGTCACTCGTCGCCCATAAGTATAAATCAAGCGTTTTCTCTGTACACTCGGCTATGAATCGAATAAAAGGACGAATGTCACCTTCATTAGCCATTTCAAGATATCTATAATATTGTAATCTAAAAAAAGATATGAAAAAATGGTTATCAGTGAATTTTTTTTAAAAAAATAATTACCTTTGCTGTTTTTGTATTACGACGGGCGGATAACCATATTTCATTAATATTGTATTCATCAACAGTCTTGATGTTCGACCATTTCCATCTGTAAAAATTGTCAATCAATTATACACTCAGACACGTTGAATTTCAGTTATTTTTACCAGTAAATGGATGAATATGTACAAGTTTATAGTGTGCAATTGCGGCTTGCTTAACTGGATGTAAATGTTCCGTATATTCAGAGTTAAGCCATGACACTAGCTCTTCCATGAGAACATTTAACATTTCTGGTTTTGGAGGAATATGATTGCCAACATAAACTTGTGTAGTTCTAAACATTCCGCCTTCAACAGGATCAACATGACCCAGTACTCGTTTGTGTATTTCGAGTATATCAGTAATGGTTATAAAATCTCTCTTGACGAGACTCGCATTAATATACTTCATGGCGCTGTCCATGCCCAAGATTTCATTGTGCTCTTCTACACTCCTTCCACTGACTGCCATATGCGTTTCTAAAACACTTCTCGTTTCCGACAAAGTCATCGAGTTTCCTTCAATACCAACCGAGTGATAAATATGAAGAATATACGCTTCTTTAGTTGCTCTCCGCATGGCACTTCCAAATGGATCAACTTCCGCTAGCAGGTCACGCTTCTCGTCGAGTCTTTTGAGTCGTTCCTCATCTATTGATTGCACCACTGCCGCTGTTTTTTGTCTCCTCTCGAGTGCCCGCTCATAATTCGGATCGAATGATATTGCGCGGAAGTAGTACTGATCAGCTGTTATAACATCCCTTTCCTCAATAAAGAGACCAAACTCAAAAAGTACTTTCGGATTTGTCGGCGATAACGAGAGAGAGTGTTGAAAAATTTTAAATGCTTTATCATACTTTCCCTGACTCTTCAGCTCCAATGCCGCCCTCAAATTAATTTCTGCTTCGTGATCATTCTCTGGAACTTTCCTTCTCTTTGGTTCAGTTTTTGTGGTCAGTTCTCTTCGCAGAATTCTAATCGGATCATAATTATTTCTCAATTCAGTGTCAAGGGGAAGTAAAAATTTTGTTGGCTTTGTCCGGGCATAATTGATTAAAACAAAAACTGACATTGCAATCACACAAACAATTACTGGCACTAAAACTATCAATTTCGTCCTTTTTGGATGCATGTTTTCACTGATTATTTCTGTCATCCTATTAACTGAATGATTTTCATGTTGTTCACTCATGTCTGCTTGCTCTTTTCATTGCCACGCGAAAGATTTTTTAAAAACACTAATTTTTTTTATGCAGCAACTTTAAATTTCATCAGCTGTCGTGGTGCGTTTCGATGAAAATATTTTTAGTAGATAACGTGACTGAATGTCAAGAGCAAGCATGTGAAGGTGACTGAAAAATTTCTTTGTTTACAACGAAGCATAAAAAGTAAATTTACTGAAAAAAAATATACCTCAAAGTTTTTCTTGATTTTCAAAATTTTTATTCTTCAATTATCCACTCGTGTCGTGCATTTATGATTTTTTGGAAAACACACCCGAAGTCCTTAAGCATTAAAATTAGAACTTGTTGAACTTCTTCTTTGATCCACCGACTTTACTGATCTTCAATACATTGAATTTCACTGTTTTTGAGAGTGGACGACATTCGCCAACGGTTGCAATATCACCGATTTCAACGTCACTAAAAATAAATATTTCAATTAGTTAAATGTAAACAAAATAATTTAATATTTTTATGCAAAAACATTTTTAAAAATTCAGATTCGGGATAATTGACATTCCTCACGTTGTTTTCAGAAGACCGTCATGATTTTTTTCATCATAAAAGTTTATTTTTTTGCATAAAACAAATCGTTTTAATTCTCACCGGAAGCAAGGCGAAAGATGCACGCTCATGTTTCTGTGTCTCTTCTCGAATCGATTGTATTTCTTAACAAAATGCAAGTAGTCACGGCGAATGACAATCGTACGCTGCATCTTCATTTTTCTGACGACACCGGTCAAGATACGTCCACGAATTGCAACCATTCCGGTGAAGGGGCATTTCTTGTCAATGTAGTGACCGCCGATTGCCTAAAATGATTGAAATTATTTTTTACTTAAAGTGCTTAAATTGGAGAGGAAATTTGAAAAAGTTATTTTTTTCAGATTCGGGATAATTGACATTCCTCACGTTGTTGTCAGAAGACCGTCATGATTTTTTTCATCATTGATATTAAAGTTTCCATTTATATTAATTAATACTGACCTCTTTTGGCGTCTTGAAGCCCAATCCAACATTGCGGTGGAGACGAATAGGTTTTGGCTTCTTACTGATGAACTTGATGTTGCGGTTAAGGTTAACACCCTTTTGCTTTTGGAAAGCACGCTCGACCTAAAACATTTAAGTAGATTTTTAGTATATTTTCATAAATTTGAGGTTAGATGGAGATTTAGTGATTTAATATCAGTTTAGTGTAATACTGGATCACTTATCTCCGCATCTATGAATCAGAAGACCGTCATGATTTTTATCATCACAAAAGTTTAAGAGGTGCATGCAAGTTTGAGTAATTTAATTTGAAGAAAATTTTGGCGAACATGGAAATGTTTATATTTGATTTAATTCAATTACTTTAACGATATTCGCGGAATTTTGATCATTCTTTCGTTCACATCTGAGTTACGCACTAAATTCACTTAATTAAAACTCTCGCGAGCACCTCTTGACCATTAATTTATGTAAAAGTTTGTGGAAAAATTACCTGATGATCAGCCATGATGAGGGGGAAAGAAAGAGAAAGGAAAAAATACATCGAGGGATGCGTAACTCGAAAATAATTTAAATTTTTAAAATACGTTACAAATATGGTTTTAATTTTTAAACTCTTAAGTAGCTTTAAGGAAAGTTAATTAAAAATTAAACGCAATTACAACAAGAAAGTCATCTCAATTTGATAAATAAACACTTTTGATAATATTTCACTGTAAATTTAAACAAAATCAAAAATTCCTTTCATCCGATCACTTCCATTCAAAAACGGTTCGTTCATCATCGAAAATTTTCTCGATTTAAATTCATAGATCAAAAATTCTTTAATAATTTTCGATTTTCAAAGTATTAAAATAGTCTTAATCACACTAAAAATTGTATAAAAACTTTTACAACTGCTGCGGGCACAAAGTGACATTGATATTTTTGCCCTCGAAACATCTTTAAAGTAGCCAAATATCGAAGAAAAATTTTTTCAACATCAATTTAAAAGTTTGAGAGAAAAAAAAACAAAAAGAATTCGCCTCTCACTTGCATTAAATAGTTGAAACCTAAATAAGTGAAAGTCGCGACAAAGAAATCAAGTGAGAAATGTAAAATTCCCACACGCTCATCTGGACATCCCGAGAGCCTTTATTTTATATTCGTTTTAATTTTAATTGTCATCATTTGAGTCGGAAAAATTTAGGCCATTAAGAAAATTCTCCGCGGTTGGCCTTAGGGAGTTTAATTGATAACAGACACGTTCAACTTTAAGCTAATCTACAATGAGTCGCCAACAGCCGCCGAAAAAGGAGGGCAAGATGCGAATTCGAGCATTTCCCGTAAGTTAATGATGCAGCGAAATAAAAATTGTCAATTCTTATCACTCAACACTTCACATATCACAGCAGTCTGTGAAAATCGGCAAAGTGTTTTTTTTTTGTTGAAATTTAAAGTACTTTTTCGCTATCAAAATTCTATAATGTTAAAGTCAGATGTTAAGCAGCGACTTAAAGTCCTGATTAATTTCTTCCCACTGTGGAGTGAAATTTATTTACAACCCAAATTCAATTGTGAAGTATGAGACAAAATTTACTGATTAACGAATTAAAATTTATTCAAACCACTTAATTAATGCCACTTTCACTTACAGATGACGATGGACGAGAAGTTTGTCGAGTCCATATGGTCGCTGCTAAAGAACGCTATTCAGGAGATTCAGAAGAAAAACAATTCTGGATTGTCGTTCGAGGAGCTCTATCGTAATGCATACACAATGGTGCTTCATAAGCACGGCGAGCGTCTCTATAATGGCCTAAAAGAGGTCGTCATGTTGCATTTACAGCAGAAAGTTCGCGAGGACGTTCTGCGGGCGCTAAACAATAGTTTTCTACAGACTCTAAATCAAGCATGGACTGATCATCAAACGTCAATGGTCATGATACGCGACATCCTAATGTATATGGATCGTGTTTATGTGCAACAGAATGAGGTCGATAATGTTTATAATTTGGGCTTGATAATTTTCCGCGATGAAATTGTCAGTCATGAACGCATTCGAAATCACTTACGTGAGACACTTCTCAGCATGATCATGAATGAGCGAAAAGGTGAACCGATCGATCATTTATTGATAAAGAACGCCTGTCAGATGCTCATGATTCTCGGCATCAACAGCCGTTGGGTGTATGAGAAAGACTTTGAGCGACCCTTCCTAACACAATCGGCAGCTTTCTATGCGATGGAATCACAGAAATTTTTATCGGAAAATAGTGCAAGTGTCTATATAAAGCGAGTAGAGGCTCGAATTACCGAGGAAGCCGAAAGGGCTAAATTGTACTTGGACGAGAGCACTGAGCAGCGAATTGTGGAGGTGGTTCAAGATGAGCTAATTAAAAAGCATATGCGTACAATTGTAGAAATGGAAAATTCAGGTGTCGTCTATATGCTTCGATGTACCAAGACCGATGATTTGGCTTGTATGTACAAACTCTTCTCACGCGTCAACGACGGCATCAAGACAATTTCCGAGTGTGTCAGCAAATATCTCCGCGAGCAAGGTACATCGCTCGTTAAAGAGGATGAGGGTGGCGTCAATCCAATTACTTACGTTCAAAACCTTCTCGATCTCAAGGATCGATTTGATCACTTCCTCCATCACTCATTTAACTTTGAGAAAACATTCAAACACATGATATCATCGGATTTTGAATACTTTTTAAATTTAAATAATAAGTCACCCGAATATTTATCACTCTTCATTGACGATAAGCTCAAGAAAGGATGTAAAGGAGTGAGTATTAAATTAGATAAAGATTTTTGAAGTAAAACTAACGCCTTTCATCAAAATATGGCTCAAGAATTTTTGTCAAAAAGATTGCGATGATTTTGAGCTAGAATTGCAAGTCCCTAAACGTTCAAGAACTCATTTGGTATATCATTTTGTCCTTACCTCAACTACCCTTACACATTACACTTATCTAATCGTAAATTTAATTAATTTAAAGATGTCGGAACAAGAGATTGAAACGATTTTGGACAAGACAATGGTACTCTTTAGATATCTCCTCGAAAAGGATGTTTTCGAGCGCTACTATAAAGCACATTTGGCAAAACGTCTCCTCCTAAATAAGTCCGTTAGCGATGACTCTGAGAAGAATATGATATCAAAGTTAAAGGTTAGTTGCTACTTGCGGCAATATAGATGTTTCAAAATTGAAAATTTAATTTGATTCTAGACTGAATGTGGATGTCAATTTACATCGAAGCTCGAGGGAATGTTTAAGGACATGCAAGTGTCAAATACAATTATGGAAGAATTTAAAACGCACGTTAGCAATCAGAGCTTGTCGTTGAGTGGCGTGGAATTGAGTGTACGAATATTAACGACTGGATTTTGGCCAACACAATCTTCAACGCCTAACTGCAATATTCCAAATTCACCGCGACTTGCGTTCGAGACATTCAAGCGCTTTTATTTGGCAAAGCATTCGGGACGTCAGCTAACACTTCAACCACAGCTTGGTAAGGAGGAATATTTTTAATTAGTTTGAATAGGAAATTTCAATTGCTGGTAAATTTTAGGAACTGCTTTTATCAATGCTGTCTTTTATGGCACAAAGCAAGATACTGGAAACGAGAGCGAAGCCGCTTGCAGCGTGAAAGATGTATCAGTTTGCACTAGCTCAGGATCCATACAGCTACGTAAGCATGTTCTTCAGGTCTCAACCTATCAGGTAAATATACTTGCATCTAAAATTTGATCTTAAAATTTAACAAAAATATTAATTATAGATGTGCGTTTTAATGCTCTTCAACAACCGCGATCGTTTGAGCTACGAAGAAATTCAGCAAGAGACAGACATTCCTGAAAAGGATCTCATTCGAGCATTGCAATCACTCTCTATGGGCAAACTTCAGCAGCGACTTCTCATGCGAACGCCCAAAACAAAAGAAATTGAGCCGTCAAATGAGTTCTATGTGAACGATGGATTTGTTTCTAAATTCCATAAGTAAGATTTTTCTAATATTTTTTTTAAGTAACAAGAGTCAAGACTAATTTATTTTATAATATTTTTTAAGGGTCAAGATTCAAACTGTTGCCGCTAAAGGTGAAACCGAGCCAGAAAGACGAGAAACTCGCAACAAGGTAGATGAAGACCGAAAGCACGAGATCGAAGCTGCGATTGTTAGAATTATGAAGTCTCGCAAAAAACTCTCGGTAAGAATTTTCAATTTTAAATCAAATCAATTAGCTAATTTGTTTGTTTCATTTTCCAGCATAATTTGTTGGTCAGTGATGTCACCACTCAGCTTCGTAGTCGCTTCCTGCCTTCCCCCGTCATCATCAAGAAGCGCATTGAAGGTCTGATTGAGCGCGAATATTTGGCAAGAACTCCCGAGGATCGTAAAGTTTACATCTATTTAGCTTAAATTATCATTTTTTCCACAAAAACAAACTCCTGAAGATGCATAAAAAATATTTTTTCGTAATAATAATAATACTTGATAAAGATTTTTGAATCTCATCATGCATTCGTCATCACATTTTTTTGATTGTCTTCTGTTAATCATGATGGATTTAAAAGACATTGATTTGATTGTTTCTGCTGTGTTAAAATCGTAAATTTTATTGTTTTTTGTATTTTAATAAAAAGGTAAATCAGCGTCTTGTCACGCAACCACATGGAGAATGCGATGAATTTTTTCAAAATTATTTTTTATAATTCGACTAAAATCACACATCGCTCATCCATTTATAAAATTTATCTAGGAGTGATAAGAGAGCAAGAAAAATTACTTTAGTTGAAATTTGATAAAAAAAGAAGAAGAAAATGATGAATTATGTACATAAAAAAAAGAAAATAAAAAGGAAAGTAAAAAAATAATTTCTAAAAATTTTGTAACGGTTTTTACAAATTCAAATTCATTCGCATTTCATTCCACTTTCCCTACAACAAAAAAGAAGAAAAAAATATTTTGCATATTAGCAAAAAAGTTATTTTATTAAATTAGCGTTATAATGAGCGACATTAGCACAATATCGGAAGACGAAGAGTCAAGACTCGAAGATTGTGCACTTGTTGATGCACTAAGTGAGATTAATTTGGTGGAGAATCACATAGAATTAATTAGAAATGGTGAAGTCAGTTCTGAAAATGAAATTTCTAAAGATCAAACGCTTAATAGCAGTGGTCCGAGTTCCAGTTCATTAAACAATTACGTGGAAGACGAGTACGACTACCTTCACGACAGTGACTTTATCAACAAGAAATGTCAAGTTTTTATCCTGAGCACGGCTGGAAAACCAATTTATACACTTCATGGAGACGAAAATAAACTAAATACTTTGTTTGGTCTCTTGCAAGCACTCGTAAGCGTTGTTCAGTCGGGAGACGATTGCATCAAGTCCATAACAGCCAAAAATACTAAATTTGTGTTCCTAGTTCGAAGTCCACTCATCCTGGTCGGCGTTAATAAGTCAAAACGTAGCGAACAACAAATTCTCAATCAATTGATGTTGGTTTGCTTTATATTACATTTTATCTTTACACTCACAATTACTCTTATCTTACAGCGATGTCTATAATCAAATAATTTTCATCGTCACTCAAAGTCATATGAACAATGTCTATGAAAAACGCAATAACTATGATCTCCGTAAGCTCGTTGCCGGCTCGGAGCGGTGGGTGGATCATTTATTGCGGAATGAAAGGCAAACGAGACTCTCAAATAGTTCCTTTGTATCGTTGACTCATTCGGTTAGAATTCTGCCAATGGAAGCGAGTGCTCGAGATCACATCACATCTACAATTCAATCAAACTGCTCAAAAATTAAGAACCTAGTGTTTGCGGTGCTCCTAGCTACCAATAAACTCATCACGCTAGTTAGAATGAAGAACTATTGCATGCACACGGACGATTTGAGGCTCATCTTTAATGTCGTCGATTGCTCTGAAAGCTTTAAATCTGCTGAAAATTGGATGCCAATCTGCCTTCCGAAGTTTGATCCAAACGGAGCTCTCTACGCCCACATCTCTTATTTAGCGGATGACTGCGAGGCATGCCTGCTCCTCATGACTGTCGATCAAGAATCATTTCCAACACTTTCAAATGCCAAAAAGAATATATGCGAAAAACTGAGACGATCTAACTATATGGAGGCAATTAATGAGGGCATGAAAGATCGAGGCATTAATTTGAAGTCGGTAGGAACTCCTGAAATTCGACATTTTTTGTATAAGAATAAGAAAAACACACAATTGCTGTGCTCAGCGATTTCAGTGCCATATAATAGTTTGGGTGAGTTATTAAAATCTTTAAAGAAATTCGTTAAAAATTTCAAAAATTCTTTTAGATCAATTTCAACGTCTCGAAGGAATGTATAAAGACCTCCACAATCGCATTCACCGTACATCACGTCCCTTAAAATTAATCTACGAGATGCACGAGCATGAAATTCAACTCGCATGGGTGACTGCAAATTATGAACTCTACGCAACGTTTGAGCCTCTTGTCGATAAGAAATCAATTATACCGCTGGTGAATAAGTTACTAAAGTGGATTAAAAAGGATGACGATAGGCTGTTTATGAATGGCACGCATGTTTTCTAGGAGTACGAGTGGCTGAGGAGACTGATAAGTAGAGAAAATTCAGTATATGCAGACGATGATGAATTTTTAAGTTAGGTCACGATGGAAAGGTGTAAATTTTTAAATCTCACGTGATTGCAATAAAACGTGATTTAATTTCCATTAAATATATATTTTTAAATATATTCAGACCGTTAAATTTTCTTTTAAATTTCTTTATTTCACTTTCACTAAGCATAACTTTCTTCGTTACTATCGTTCAATAATAATCGTAATGCAAATTAAATTTTTGAATGCATATATATAGAACAATTCTATTCATTATAACGTCTTTAATTTATTACATTTATATAATGAATGATGTGATATACATGTATATTATATATATATTAATAGATAATTGATGAAGAACTTTAAGGAAAAATAAATCAAACAAAAAATTTACAATTGAAGAGGAATTTTCATTTTTTTGGAATAATTTAACTAAACTTTTTGCACGATGTAGAGATGCACTTTAAAATACTTTAAGGACTCTTCGTAGCCCCTAATTTAAATCAATCTAAATATCGAATTTACTCCTTATCTCCCATCTTGACTTTGCTGGTCATATAAATGCCAACGATGAGTCCGAACAGACCAATGGCAGAGCCGAAAATCTCGACAATTAAAATTTTAACGAAGAGACTAGAGTTGGCAGCATCAGCGAGAGCAGCACCAGATCCAACAATGCCGACGGCTAAGCCACAGAAGAGATTGACAAGTCCAACGGACAATCCAGCTCCAAACATAACATGACCAGCCATCCAGTTGTTGCCTCTCATTGTTGGATTTGTGGCAACTAAATCGGGCGTAAATGGCTCAAGCATGCCGGACAAGACGATAGCCGTAATGAGTCCATAGATAGCGACAGCCTCACAGAAAATGACCGAGATCAAATTTTTAGTCTTGATTCTTGGTGCTTTGACGCCACCGCCGACAATTGACACGCCCGTTGTGTGAATTCCCATAGCAGCACCGACGACCGAGAAGGCGACAGCAAAGGCAATGCCCAAGCAAGCCCACATATATGGACTTGTCTCCTCCAAGAACCATCCGACAGAAATTCTCTCACCCTGACCAGTTAGGACATGATAGAGAATCCATATGGACGAGAGTGTCACAATTGTGCCCGTGAACGTATAGGTGAGGGTGTAGCGCATCTTGATTGCCTAAAATTTGGTCGAATTTAGCTTAGTTTGATAATTAAAATTAATTTTTTCACTCTCACTCGTCTCTTCAATATTTTTTCTATTTAATCACATGACACACGCGTTGATCGGCCCCTGAGTCATACAGGGGGTTGCACAATTTAGATTTAAAAATTTGCGCGGGACGAGAGTTAATTATTAAAAAATTAACTAATTGAATTTGAATTGAGAGAAATTTGATAAAAATTTAAAAAAACTTTTTTGACTTTCTGGAATTTTATTAAAAAGTTTATAGAAAATTATTTAAAAAAATTGTGGGCATTTTGGGAGTGCGGCGAAAATTTCCACCACCCATAATATGTTTCTTAATCTCACAAATAAAATGAAACAAGTGAATAATGTTAAAAAATATTTAATTCAATAAATAAACAATTAAAATGACAAATTTAAATATTCTTGATTTAGTTTATAGCGACACGTTCTGTGAAATTCAAAAGGTAAACTTTAAAATCCTTTAGGAAACAAATAAAATTAAATTAAAAATTTTTTAGACAAATTATTTTAAAATCTGAGTTTATTTAGCATAAAACTTTCCATAAACTTTTTAAAAAAATTAAATTAAATTTTTCCTTAAAGTGCATTTAAGTGGTAATTTATGTTAATTAAATTAGTAACAATAAAGTCAGAGCTTCAAGCATAAAAATAATTAAATAGATTTTATTCAATAAGATTCAATATTGCAAAAATTTTCTGGAAGTTTAAAAAACATGGATTAAAATTTCTTAATACATTCAAATAAAACTAGAAAGGAAAAATTCAAGTTCAAGTTTGTTTACTCAAGTTATGAAACTGTATCCGTTCAAGTTTTAAATGCAGAAAAAGTAATTAAATATTTTTCTCTTTTAGTTCCTAAATCTCAAAGATTTATTTCAACTTCGCTGCGTTTGCTCAACATTTCGTGACTACATCGACGATGAACTGACCGTATTGAAATATATTAATGTGGCTGGATGCGATGAAAATTTAATCGAACCTATTCGAGTTCTTGGAACAGTCTGCCGGCACATAGAAGTGCTTAACTTTGCTCGATGTAGTTGGTTGACTGACGGTTTGCTAATTCCATTGCTTGAAAAAAATTCAAAGAGTTTAGTCGAGATAAATTTAAGCAACTGCGATGGTCTAACTGTGAAGTCAATGCAGCCGATCATAATCGAAAGTAAAAATTTAAGGAAATTAAATTTATCAAAATGCTTTTGGCTCACAGTTGGATGCCTCGAGGCTTTCGTGTTTCACTCGCACGTGGTAGAAGAGCTCGATTTGAGTGGGTGCAACATGCTTACCGAGCGATGCCTAAATTTGATGCTACAGAAATTTCGATGGCTTCGCGTTTTGTGCCTTGCGTCTGTTTCGTGCGTCAACGATAATGTTTTATTCAGGTAAATTCTCGAATTTATTTAAATTTTCTAAAATTATTAATGCATTTAATTCTCGTTTAGCATCAGCAAATATCAATCCGAAATAGCTCGTCTTAATTTATTCAACTGTACATTAATCACCGATCGAGGCATTGGAGCTTTGTCATTAAATTGTTCGTGCTTGGAAGTTCTATCAGTTCGTGGATGTCCTCAAGTCACTGATCGAAGTTTAAATCTTTTGCGAGTAAGAAATGTTCACATCGATGTTGCGCGAAATCACCAGCGAATGAACGTCCTTAATCAATTCAACAATTTTAATGCAGCCGCTCGACAAATGTTCTATTTACAAGTTTAAAAATTAAAACGTGAGAATTTAATGTCGTATTTTTGTTAGATTGATTTTTTTTTTCAATGTTAAATGGTTAGTTTGTGACCAGTACTGGAATTAAATTAAGATTTTGCAACTTCCTAAATTTCTGAACTTAAGTAAAATTTTGTTTGAATAAAAATATGAAATATTACGAAATATTATTTAAAAAGATTTAGAAATTTGAGGACAATTGAAACCAATCAAATTTCTTCAAAGTCTGTTTTGGAGTAAAGCTGTGATTTAAATTTGCAAAAGTGAAGTTAATAAAAGTTGTAATTTTATTGTTCAATTGATGTCACGCGGTGATATTTTTATGCATATTCAACTTCGAAGTGAACATTTATTTTCAGAAATCACGTGGATTTTCTTTCAGTTCAAGTGTGTTAGAATAAATTTTTATTAATAAATCAATAAATTTTTATTGTGTCGTTGAAATTGTCACTCCTCATTTGTCATAATTCAATTAAAATTATTCAATCTCATTTTTTGCAAATTTTCGTCGCATGAAAGAAAATTTTATAGCCAATTATATCCAACAGATGTTCAAATTTTTCCCCCCATACAAAATTTGCCTTGCACGTTGCGAAAGAATTTATTGTGATTTGTTTTATTTTCGCGATAAGTATGCGCGCACATTTTTCCAAATATTAAATCTTTTATGTGCTAATAATTAGAAAAATCTTTACAATGTGTAGCTCTCTCTCTCTCATACATGAATTAATTCTCAATTTATTAATTTATTAATTAATTTTTCTAAACGGACGCAATCGAAAGCGAAAATGGAAAATGTGCACACGAAAATTATAAAAACGATTTTATTTCAACTTTTCTCGAGAAATTTCGAAAGATAAAATTGTCTAAATTCGGGTAATCGACAGAGCTTCCACAATAGTGACAAAAGTTTCAAATTTTTGAAAAGGGGATTTTTTCTTGGGTGGCTCATTTTATTTCTAATCATTCTTTATATCGTAATTCATAATAACTTTTTTAAAATTTATTCAAATTATGTTTGAACAAATTAATTTTCTTAAATCATCTAAAAACCGTTACATACCATGTGCGCGTACAATGTTCAGTGAAGCGTAGCTTTCGCTCCTGCGAAAAAATATATTCGAGGGTAAACGATCTCCTATTTTTTATTGTTTACCTCCCTGCGTTAATCCTCAAGTGGAAAGTGAAATAATTGTCGCCTCAATCAGTATTAATTCGTTTCTGGATCACTAATTAAAAGTAAAGGTTTGTAGAGTCTGAAATTTGAACTTTGAATTTACCAAATTCAAAGTTCTTTCGTAATTTTAAATCATTTTTTTAAATCAAACAGAATTCCCTGAAATCAACAATGAAGAACATCCAGCCAAAAATCCAGCTGAACATTCAACGTCGAACATCCAGCAGCGGCGGTGTAACCTGGATGTATTTCTGTTTTCTTGCTGGTCTCATTCTCGGCATCGCATGTATTTTTTTTTCACCCAAAATTGGCTTATTAATTAAATAATTATTTTTACAGCTGCTGGCACATCATCATTTGTCCCTTCAAAACCAGACGAAGAAGGTGCACGGCCGGTTTTCCTCGTCCAGGAGGTACATCCCGTCAATCCTGTCGTCAACACATATGAAGCCGAAACAAATGCCTTAGATGTGATGGGCGGACTTGCCTGGTATGGATTTGCTTTTTTGATGATTTGCGGCCTCGCCGTGGTGCTCGCCGCCACCAGTGCATTAATAAAAGGCATTTATGTTTTCGCAACCAAAAAGACTGAATAAAAACATATAAATAATTTTTTTTATTTTTTTAATTAATCATTTTTAATCTTAATTTATTTTTTTAATCTTAATTTCCAGAGAAAATTATGTTATTATTTAAAAAAACAAATTAATTTTTTTCATCTTAAAACCGTTACAATACATCACCATGCGCGCGCATAATTTCAAATTTTCAGTGGAGCGTAGCTTTCGCTCCCGCGAAAAAATATATTCGAGGGTAAACTATCGTTTATTATTTACATCGTCGAGTGATAGCAAAAAGTGAAAAACAAATATATTCAAAATCAGGACTTTAATCGAATCGGATCAGGAATAAAAAGTAAAGGTTTGTAGAGTGTTAAATGTAGCTTAAGGATTTATCAAATGCAAAGTTCTTGGACACTTTTAAACCATTTTTTTAATTCAAATAGAACTTTCTGCAATAATGCCGTCGAACATCCAGCAGCCGCTGGATGTATTTCTGTTTCCTCGCTGGACTAATTCTCGGCATCACATGTAATTTTTTTTTCACTCAAAATTGCCTTAATAACTAAATAATTATTTTTACAGCTGCCGCAACAACGTCTTTCGTGCCATCAAAGCCGGACGAACCAGGCGCGCGCCCTGTGTACCTCGTCCAAGAGGTCCATCCTGTCGAGTCGGTGGTTAATAATTACGAAGCTCCAACAAATGCCTTAGATGTGATGGGCGGACTTGCCTGGTATGGATTTGCTTTTTTGATGATTTGCGGCCTCGCCGTGGTGCTCGCCGCCACCAGTGCATTAATACAAGGCATTTATGTTTTCGCAACCAAAAAGACTGAATAAAAACATATAAATAATTTTTTTTATTTTTTTAATTAATCATTTTTAGTCTTAATTTATTTTTTAAATCTTAATTTCCAGAGAAAATTATATTATTATTTAAAAAAACAAATTAATTTTTTTCATCTAAAAACCGTTACATCACCATGTGCGTGATTTTCGCGCATAATTTCAAATTTTCAGTGGAGCGTAGCTTTCGCTCCCGCGAAAAAATATATTCGAGGGTAAACGATCTCCTATTTTTTATTGTTTACCTCGTTGAAAAAAAAATTATCGCGAGAGTTTTTAGTGTAACCCACGAAGTGGTGTAACACTTATATGCGCCTATTTCCGTCCGTCCGTCCGTCTGTCTGTCTGTTCCATCGAGATCTCGGCTCCTGAGATAGCTAGAGACTTCTAGTTTTCGCCAAATGGTAGGTCTATGAATTTAGATTCGGCCATTTTAGGAATTATGAGGGTCATGACCACAGGTCGTGCCATGGACGGCCCTAAATGCCATTTTTCACACAAATTTCCTGTTATATGGCTTCATGTATGTCGTTGAACTCGTATTTGTATCAGGAATCGAAACATTGATGATATTTGAGGAATGTCTATCATGGCCATCCAAGAGTGCCACCAATGCCATCACGGCCGGCCAGTAGTGCCCCTAATGTCCATTTTTTAAAAGTATGGCTTCATGTACCTCGTTGAACTCGTAATTGCATCAGGAATTGATTAGCATTGATGATTTTTGAAGAATGACCGTCACGGCCGGCCAGGAGTGTCCAAGGAATGCCACGCATGGCATTTTTTACCAGTATGGCTTCATGAACCTCATTGAACTCGTAATTTGACCAGGAATCATTGGCATGGATCTGAAAATGGAACACTGTGGAAAATGGAACACAGTGGAAAATGGAACACAGTGGAAAATGGAACATAGTGGAAAATGAAACATAGTGGAAAATGGAACATAGTGGAAAATTGAACATGGTGAAAATGAAACATAATGGAAAATGAAACACAGTGGAAAATGGAACATAGTGGGAAATGGAACATAATGGAAAATGAAACACAGTGGAAAATGGAACACAGTGGAAAATGGAACACAGTGGAAAATGGAACACAGTGGAAAATGGAACACAATAGAAAATGGAATTTAGTGAAAAATGGAACATGGTGGAAAATGAAACACAGTGGGAAATATAACATAATTGAGAAATATTTTCCATAAGGCTTCCCTTTTGGCTTCTTCAAGGCTTCTTCATAGGAATTCCCCATGTTACATTTCCAATACTGATCTGTTACAAGTGGGTTACACGGCAACACCCACGTGTGGGTTTTGAAACATTTTTTCTTTTTTCGTTTCTCGATCACTAAATAGAAGTAAAGGTATGTAGAGTCTGAAATCGAACTCAAGAATTTACCAAATTCAAAGTTCTTTCTTAATTTTAACATTTTTTTTTCTGTTAATTTAAATTTCACGGTTTTAAAGCTTTTCAATCTTCAGGATGTCCGAAGAAGAAGGTACGCTGTCAATTTCCGTTGGCCAGACTAGAATGCCACATTCAGCCGCTTCCGGAGTAAACCGAAAGTGGCAAGGGACCTGATCTCGGCGGCGCTGAAGGTGGCTTGCTAACTGGATAAAAAAAATTTGTTATATTTTAAATTTGTGATTGTTTTTTAATTTTGGATTACTTACGCTGCTTGCTATTGTATATACAGCTCCGCACCGCTCACAAACAAGTAAAGCTGGTGGCGGAGGTGGTGGTGGTACCGCCATAGAGATAAATAAATAATTGTCGAGATAGAAATAAAAACACAGTCAGTTAAAATGTAAATAAAAAGTACAGTGAAAGTTGTATACTACTGGCTTTGTACCCACAAAACAAAAAAAAACTAAATTTTCATAAAATTGGTGTAAAATTTTAATGTATATAAAACCGTTTCAAAAAAGTGGAAAAAATGGAAAACCATTGAAAAAATTGAAAATTTAGTCTAAAAGTGGGAAAATGAACCATGTTGCAGGAACCCCTTTTTTTATATAGAGAATAAAGTCTCAAAGAAAATATCAATTAAAATTGAAAATGGATTATTACATGGAGCAACACCTCTTACTCTTCCTTGCGCCATTCAGAAAGTTTCTTAGAATGAACTACAGGAAGCTCAGAATGGATAGGAAGGACGACAAATGTCTAAAGCACGTGAGATATTTACTTCATAGACCGAATGTTATCCGAATTTTGGAAACAAAGTTCCGACTTGAAGGCGACAGAACCATCATACCAGAAGAATTCAACCTGTTTTTATTTAACTGGATGCAGAAAGGTAGGAAATATAAAAATTTTAAGTTTAAATTTGCAGCGATGCTAGCAATAAAATTTAATTTCAGATTGTGATGAGGAACTATCACCCTGCACTTGTGCTCGCTGCAGGAATGCACAGTGTTCGGAAAAAATGAAATTTTGGCCAAAATTCTGAAAGTTAACTTTTCTTATAGATTTTGGGCCCAAGAACTCGGGAAAAATAGCTAAAATTTTTTTTGACCAACCAGTGCCTCTCTAGAGGTACCTTAAATTTTACACCTTTGAGGGGCCATAACTACCTCAAAAATGAATATTTTTTTAATCTGTTTTCGGATTCGAGTAGCTTTTACTAAGAACTACAATATTTATATAATAACTTGACCACTCTGGCATACCATGCGACCTGTAGGATAAAAAGTCCTTAATGACCCGTCAAGGCAGAAAACATGTACAATGTTTAAAAAAAATTTTTTTCGCCTAAAATATTCCTTGTTAAAAATCAGTAAAAAATATTATAATCTGGGACCGTACACTAGTACAAAGTTTTCGAGCTAGAGCACTTTGAAGATTTTCAATATATATTTTCAATTTTCACTTTTTTGTACCTAGCTTTTTTTTAAATGCATCTTTTCCAAATCTGTTTTCGGTTGTTAATAGTAATTATTAAGAGCTTTATTTTAGTATATCAACCTTTAAACTTTAGTCCTCAATTGGTCCCAAAAATTACAAAAATCGTTAATTTTTAAATCTCATAAATCAAAAAACCCTCAAAAAAAGTATGATGTACAAATTTTAAAAAATAAAACTTTTGTTTAAAGTATTCCTTGTTGAAAATTGAGTTAAAAAAGTACAACTTGGTTCCGTACACCAATACAAAGTTTTCGAGCTAGAGCACTTTAAAGATTTTCAATACTAATTTTTTTTCACTTTTCTCATGCAAATTTTTTTAAATTGGATTTTTTGTTTTTAGTCAATTTCTAATTAAATCCAGTTTACAAGAAAATGATAAAAAAATCAAACTTTAGAAAATTTGACTGTCAAGGTTAAATTTTTGATTTTTTTTACACACTATAATCCAAAATCAATTTTTCGCCTAAAAAATAATTCTCAAACGGTTCATTTCTTCCAAAATGTCAAAATCTTGTTTTTCATCTTCATTAATTACTTTAACGTCATTATTGTCATCGGAATCTTCAAATTCTGGATATAAAATGAATTGTTGTTTAAAAAAATTAGTATTGAAAATCTTTAAAGTGCTCTAGCTCGAAAACTTTGTACTAGTGTACGGTCCCAGATTATAATTTTTTTTACTGATTTTTAACAAGGAATATTTTAGGCGAAAAAAATTTTTTTTAAACATTGTACATGTTTTCTGCCTTGACGGGTCATTAAGGACTTTTTATCCTACAGGTCGCATGGTATGCCAGAGTGGTCAAGTTATTTTATAAATATTGTAGTTCTTAGTAAAAGCTACTCGAATCCGAAAACAGATTAAAAAAATATTCATTTTTGAGGTAGTTATGGCCCCTCAAAGGTGTAAAATTTAAGGTACCTCTAGAGAGGCACTGGTTGGTCAAAAAAAATTTTAACTTTTTTTCCCGAGTTCCTGGGCCCAAAATCTATAAGAAAAGTTAACTTTCAGAATTTTGGCCAAAATTTCATTTTTTCCGAACACTGTGCGTAGCTGAACACGACGGAACAGCCGCAGATTCAGAGATGAATATACCGGAAGCGGAAATTCTTGGTCCGGAACTGGACGTAGCAGCGGAAGCGGAAATTCTTGGTCCGGAACTGGACGTAGCAGCCGAAGCGGAAATTCTTATTGTTCCGGAAGTGGATGTAGAGATGAATGATCCGGAAGTGGAAAATCTTGCTGGTCCGGAACTGGATGTTGTACCGGAAGCGGAAATTCGTGGTCCGGAACTGGACGTAGCAGCGGAAGCGGAAATTCTTATTGGTCCGGAAGTACCTGAACATGGTAAGCATAAAATTTTATTTTTGTTTAAAATAAAAATTCGAAAATTTCATAGGGCTTCCCCGTTATGTGATGCTAAAAGTTAATGAAAGTTACTTAAAACCAAGTTTATGGAGGCGCAACGACCTTCTTGCTTGGACGGATCGTGTTTCGCTGATCACAGCTGAGTTTTTAACAGCGACTGGTCACTCAGTAGTAACGGTAGTGGAATGTCTGCCAGTATTGAACAGCCAGGGACACAAGGTGCGTATCACGAATATATTGAACCGATCTAATGAGATGATGCATTCGCCTGTAAGTTTTTCAAACTTTTCACTTTTAAAATTCTAGTTTTATTTCTTAAAAATATTTTGGCTTAAACTTTTTGTCAAAAATTAAAACTCTCAATGATGAAAGTGACCGCGAACATGACGCGCAAGAATCATCATTTGAGTTTTAACTCAAACATTTTTTCTACTTGATGTTTTTGTTCTTTATAAGCCAACTTTTGCTCTTTGATATGTATTTATTTAATTTGAAGCTTTTCACATCCTAATGAACTCATTTATCAGCAAGAGAAAACTTTTTATAGTCTCATTATTAAATTACAGTATCTTCGACTTGGAAAATTATTTTAAATGCTTTTATTGTAATTTTAAAGTTAAAAGTTTACAATCCTTGTAAAATAATCAAAAACGATTTTTTCCATTCCAAGTTTTTATAAATTATTTCCTGATTGTTCCATAAAATTACTCACCACCTCTGGAAAGAAAAATCTTCGACTCTTTTTCTCGCTAATTTCATCAAACCCCATAAATTTTTACCTCCTTGTGGTTTCCCACACAGTAAAGCTCAGTAAGACACTTTGAGATAAATGCGTTGAGGGTCGTGAAAATAATGAAAATGCTTTGCAATAAATCAATCTGCTCCATGCCAGGCAAGCCGAAAAAAGATTAATTTAATATTTCGCGAGGTAATGATTGCTTCTAATTTCCTCGAAATTATTTTTTTCTTGTTTATTAGAGATAAAAGTGCTTTCGTTTATATCTCGATTAATTTATATTTAAGGGTTTGACGTTTTTTTCATCAGATCTTTGAGTGTGCCGTTAGCTTTAACTAATGACTTCAATAATTTGATAGAAATGCATTAAAAGTATGGCGTACCCCCTTCAAACTCTGATTATCTTATCTTGTTTATGTTTACCGGATTATTATTTACCTAAACAACATCAAAAAATCTTGCGAAATGAAATTTAGATAATTATTTTTATTAGGACGATTAAAAAAATTCAATGACGCATTTAAAAATCTCGTTAGAAAGTTTTTTCTGTTTATTGGCGTAGGTCGTTGATTCACAATGATATACTTTGACTATAAATAAAAGAAAAATCATTTATATCATGCTTGACGCACAAAAGGATGCTCGAAAAATTCTTCTTGAAATTTTTAAATGAAGTCAGATTTTATTCAAGGAAAATTCTCGAGACCCACGAAATTTCCATTTCACTGCGTCGTCGAAATTAATTTAATTTAATCCACTCGTGCAATATTTTAAAACTCGTTAAATCTCTCGTGAAATTGAAATTTTATTGCCTGATAAAAAAAACCACCACAAACACATGCAGAAAACTCCATTAATATGCTTGAAAAAAAAATTTCTCCTATATGTTGTGACACGCTGACTGATTTACAGTGCGAAATGTGTAAATCGCAAATTTGTACGTCACTTTTAATTAGTCAGTCGGTAATTTGCAATTTTCGCGAGATTTTCTACTCAAAACATTTTCCAATCGCTACAGTTATTGCTGATTTCCATTTTCTCCGCTTATTTTTGTTTCTTTCTTGACACGAGTGAAGGGAAAATAAATTTTTTTGAGGTAGGTGAGCTAATAAAAATATTTTTGGACAGGTTGAAATGACAAGTAGTAAAAAAAGAGATAAAAAATATATTATTAGTTTGAAAATTTTTGGTTTAATTTTAGAAAAATATTGAGAAACAATATGGAAATATGCGTTTTGAAAGAAAATTTTTTGGATCGGACAAATTGAGATATTTTTGCAAACTTAAAAATTTAACGCTGAGAATTTGTTGAGAAATTATTACAAAATCTCAAAAACATTTCGATGTCACAAAAATATTCATGAATTTCCTCTCCAACGCTCACTTAAAATTCTTCTTACTCATCTTCGAAGCGTCATTGGAAAATCTTTTTTTTTCTCATTTTTTTCTAGCTGATTTTCAAACGCCGCGTGAGTGTTGGAAGAAAAAAAAAATGGAAAAATACTGGACTCTAGGGCGCTAAAGAAGTAAAATTCACGATGAAATTATTTTGATGTAATCAATCGTGAGATCTTCCTTAAGTTGTCGGATGATGTAAACACATGAAAATTTGACTCTCTTACAAGTGAAGACCTGCTAATGATGATCTGTCTAATTATTTTCATTCTTCCACTTCAAAAATCATTTTTCATACAAGAAAATTGTTTCAAGATCATGAATCACGTTGAGATGAGATGAGAGGAAAAAAAGAGATAGTTTAAGCGATCTTTTTGTCGATTTATATTTGACCGATATTTGCCGTGACTGAAAAAAAAAGATTTGAAAATAACTATAAAATTTTCATATTTTTTTTTCTCTTTCGTATTTAGAATATCTGTGGGCATGTACCTCGTCATCACTGAAAGAAATATATTGAAAATGTTAAGTCATTGCTTTATGATGTAGATGAGATGTGAAGGCAGAAAATTTTGTCGGATGAAAGCTAAACTGGGATTTTTAATTCGAAGGTAAGTTTAATTTTTTGTGGTTATTAAAATTTCAACAAATTAATGCCAAAAATTTTATTGAACCAGCTGTGATGATTCCAATCCTAATTTACTGTCCATCCGACGACATTTTCTCCCTCTTCACTCTCTATGTAGTTCATTGAGTTATGATAGATGTTTTTTCTGTATCTATTTTTAATAAAATCTTCGACAAATATTTTTTTCTTTACAAAAATAAATTTCTTGCATCTCACTCTCATTTTTTATTTTTTAATGAAAATTTTCCGGCAAAAAAAAATTGATTAGCATTACGACATGACATTAATTATGATTTCATACTCAATTAAAAAGCCACGCTGATGAGTGTATGACAAACTTAGATGTGTGCGAGATGAATCGAGGCCTAAAATTAATTGACGATTTCATGGAAAATTAAGAGAGGAAAAATTTTCTTTCGGAAGTGCGAGAATTTTTATTTAAAGCATCAAAACATAGCAAATTTCTGAATTTTTATAATTGCTCTCAAAAAAAGAAGAGAAGAAAAAAGTTTATAAAGATTTTCCTTCTAGTGTTGAGTTCGGCACTCAAACGCGATTGGCTCGTTTGGAAAGATGTTCTATAAAACCGTTACATATTGAAAATTTCTCTTTCAGTGTCTGATCGTTGTCGCTGACATTCAAGTCTCACTTCTCCAATCACTTTCGTTCTCTCGTGTGTGCAGTGCACTTTGTGATCCACTTTATACTCGTTTAGTTAAGAGATAAATTAATCAAAAGCCAAAATGGTAAATTAAATTTATTAAAATTATTTTTTTAAAAAAAATTAATTGTGTTTTTTTTGATTAAAACAAAAAAGAGTGAAAATTTGAAAAAAATTATTTAAATTTTTGTGAAAAATTATTTAAGTAAAATTTTAATTTTGAATTTTTAAGTCATTAAAAAAATTCTTAAGTGATTTTCTTTAAATTTATGAAAAATCAAAAAAGTTAAAAAAAACCAAGAATAAAAATCAACTTACATAATTTTTCTCTCGTGATCATCTTTGAGTATCTACAAAAAAGTTAATTAGTGATGTCAATCAATGTCCTCATGGCGATTAAGCAAGAAATCTCAAGTGACATGTGCTGATGCATCAAATTTTAAATAATAATTTCATCTCGTTTAAAGCTAAAAATTTCAAGTGAATTTTAATGTGAGAAAAATCGAAAAAAGATTTTATGAGGTGATTTATGCGCGAGCGTTACAAGCAAAGCGTGGAGTGAATTTATTCGAAAATGATTTATTGAGATCAAAGTTGAAGTTGATTTTAAATTTGAACAACAGTTGAATTAATTTTGAGGTTTTGTTTTTTTGATAAGAAAATCAAGGGAAAGGGATCAAAAAATTAAAATTTATTGACGTTTAAAAACCAAGGGGCGGGACAAGTGGCTTAAATTTTTTTCCATATTTTTCTCACATTTTTTTAAAAAAATTTAAATTCAGGATGACGATGATCAGAAAATGCAAATTATGCGCAAAGCTTTCCAAATGTTCGACACCACAAAGTCGGGCTTCATTGAAACCATCAAAATTTCCACAATCCTCAACACAATGGGTCAACTTTTCGACGAAGCTGAACTTCAAGCTCTCACAGCCGAAGAAGATCCAGAAGGTGAGCTTAAAGTTGATTAAAATTTCATCATTATTTAATAACAAATATTTTGTTTATTTAAGGTGTTGGCAAAGTAAATTTCGATGGATTCTGTAACATTGCTGCTCATTTCCTTGAGGAAGAGGACGATGAAGCCATGCAACAGTGAGTTTCATTTATAAATTTTTAATGGAAGCAAAAATCCATGAAAAAATTCGAGAGATACTGAAAGTGACAATTTAACACGATTTAACCCAAGTCTCTCAATATTACGATGAAACTTTAATTAAAGTTTTTCTCTTTTCTTTAATCCATAGGGAATTAAAAGAAGCTTTTCGTCTTTACGATCGTGAAGGCAACGGATACATCACGACATCCACATTGAAGGAAATTCTCGGCGCTTTAGATGATAAACTCAACAGCACTGACTTAGACGGAATTATCGCTGAAATTGATACTGACGGCTCGGGTACTGTTGATTTCGATGAATTCATGGAAATGATGACTGGTAATTTAAATTGTTTGAATAATTTAAAAGTGATTTTAATTAAATTTCTCGCTTCAGGTGATTAAATCGTCGCAGCGAATGGACTGTGTACCTTAATTATTATCGTTATGACATCGCACAATTGCCATCTTTTCTCTCTCTCTTTCTTCCATCGCGACACGAGTAAATTTTTTGCACATCTTTGAGTAGCTTAAGACGAAAAGTCATCTCAATGAATTTCAGTTCAAATAAATGCGTATGCGGCCTTGAAACATTAATTTTCGTATGTGTAAATATTCAGCAAGCATCAGTCATTTAACAGCCTAATTATGTATTATAAAATATTTTGATGAATCAAATAAAGCCAAAGATTTTATGATGATGTTCATGGAGGAAATATGATTTTTTAATAGTTTTTACTAGGGGAGGTGAAACTCTGGTTTTAAATTAATTTTTTTAACTCAAACACCCCTGGAAAATATGAAATTTCATCACCATCAAAAATTTATGATTTCTTAATCAAATTTCCATCATCAACTAAAAATTTAACTTTCATTAAATCACTAAATCATCCACACAACTCAAATTGTGTGTGGATGAAAGCAAAACAATATAGTTATGGCACTGCCGTTCATTGAGATGTTCTCCCACTCCAATTGGGCCACTTGGTATCGTTCCAAGAAAAATATTTCAAATATTTACACTCACAGTCGGTAATGAACTAGAAAAATTCACACTTCGAGTTTATGATTGTAGATGTGGCTTTTGTTTTTTGTTCAAGCAGAGATGAGTTATTGCCAATAGATATTGAGAGGAAAATTTTACTGTTTTGCAAGTGATGGAATATTTTGAAATTATGAATAAAAATTATTTAATTCAATTGACTGTCATTAATATTTTTCCGGCCTTAAATTTATTATTTAATTTATTTCATTAAATTTTGTAATTACTACCGGAAAATTAATTTTACCAATTCAATTTTTATCGACCATGAAATGTTAATTTTCTACAAACATTTTTATGAAGTTTCATTTTGCAGTTAAAATTCTGAAAACGCACACAAAATGAAAACGCTGCAAGAAATATTTTTACTCTTAATAATTTTAAGCTTCTCAAATGCTGAATTTAGCATGAAAATTCAGAAAGTTGAAAATTGTTCGAGCTCACAGCAAACTTTATATGTTGATCGATGTGAGCACTCAGAATGCTGCATGAACTTTACGTCTTATTTATTGAAACCCCTTCAAAAGCTTTGGGTAAGTCTAATTTTTCCTGAAAGCTAAATTTTGAAAATCAACAAGAAATTTAAAAATCCTAAAATAAAATAAATAAAAATTCTTCCTTAGGTTCAATTGGATATGAGTCGTCTTGAAAAAAATTCGCGCTTTAAAAGCTTTTTTAAAGTGAAAGCTTTCGAGTGGTGTGATCTGACGAAAGGCCGAGTAAAAGCAAATTCATTAGTGAAAACTTTTATCGATTCAATCTCTACTCGTCTCCCAGCTGCTATGAAAACATGTCCATTAAATGGTCAATTGACTGCATTTAATGTTCCGCTGAAGAATCAAGTGATGAAAATTTTCCCTCCTGGAACTTATCGCATTTCAGCTCATGGTTACATCGATGAGGATCCGCTTGTGTTCTTTTTCTCAATTTTACTTAAGTTGGATAATTAATAAATAGAGGAGCTACATGAAAAACGAGAAAAAAGCATTTAAAATAATATTTTCCTGCTAATTTAATTCAGATGAGTTTATTTTTAGAAATTAATTAATCGAAAGTTCCCTTGATAACCTAAAAATATACACAAAAGGGATGACGAACAACTTTAAATTAAAAATAAAACAATCTTATCAGTTTTTTATTCCCTCGCGGCACAACTTTAAGAATTTAATAAAATTACAACTGCAAAGGTTCGATCGTGAAAGGAATTTTTACTATTTTATTCCTAAACTCCGAATAAATATTAATGTATTCAAATGTAAACTCAAAACAGATTAATTGTAATAAATTAGCTTTTTTTATCGTCTCGAGTATCTCAACAGATCAAGCACACGCAAGCAATTGCCTTCTTTATTGTTTTATATACTCGTATTGATATGAATTTAAAGTACATAAAAACACTTTTAAAGATTTCTCACACTTGAATTATAAAATATTAATTTAGTTGAAAATTGAACGCGAAGGAGCACAAATGGTCTGTTTGACAAGCTCGACGAAAATTATTTTTTCACTCTCAAGTGATAAGCGTCGATAAGCGTGAGATTAATTCAGAGAGGATTTTTGGGACAATATTAAAGTATTTTTTTTATGTTTGCTGAATTATTTTGTGACTCACAGTCCACCCGAACGGATCGCCGAGCGTTCATGCACGATGAGTAATTTAAAAGTGATCGCTATCAGCATTGATGCTGGTGAGAAATAACGTAATATTACGTGAAAAATTGAAATAGATCAAAGCTGTGAAAAGTTTGAGTGAAAAAAATGCAAAAGTTGATCATGGAAATTTTTAATTTTATAGGTGAAATAAAAAAGGGTCGAATAATTTCATATGAAGATGCCTTGGCAGAAATAGGTAGTAAAATCATATCAAGTACTCGAGTATTTGACAATAACCGTGACTTTAATTTTCTTATCACAAAGGTTTTGGTCGTGCGCAGCTTGAAGTGCTTTTTGCAATGGTTTTCGTTTTAATTAATGTGTTTAATGAGACCATGGGAATATCAAATGTTATACCTGCTAGTGTGTGCGATCTGCAGCTAACCTCGAGTTCAAAAGGCCTCCTAACCTCAATGGTGTTTTTTGGTGAGTTTTGATGGGTGATGAAATCTTTTGTTAATCCTAGTAAATTCAAATATTTTTTTTTATTAATGGAGTTTTTCTCATGTTATTAATTTTTTTTTTCCTGCGATCAGATTTTTTGTTGTCATCATTTTTAGCGTAACCCACAAAGTGGTGTAACGCTTATATGCTCGTGATTCCGTCCGTCCGTCCGTCCGTCCGTCTGTCCGTCCGTCCGTCCGTCCGTCTGCACAAGCGAGATCTCGGTCCCTGGACCAGCTAGAGACTTCTAGTTTTCGCCAGATGGTAGCTCTTAGGGTCTATATGTGCAGGCACTGACTATTTTTTGAGTCATGACCTATGGTCGTGCCATGGACGGCCATAACGTCCATTTTTCATACAAATTTTCTCTTATATGGCTTCATGGGTATCGTTGAACTCGTGATTGGACCAGAAATCGATTGGCATTGATTCGTAACTTGACCAGGAATCGATTGACATACATGATTTTTCGAGTCGTGACCTATGGTCGTGCCACAGACAGCCAAAATGTCCATTTTTCAGAACTATGGCTTCATGGGTATCGTTGAACTCGTGATTGGACCAGGAATCGATTGATATAGATGATTATTGAGGAATGTCCATCATGGACGGCCAGTAGTGCCACGGACAGCCAAAATGTCCATTTTTCAGAACTATGGCTTCATGGGTATCGTTGAACTCGTAATTGGACCAGGAATCGAATGGCATTGATGATTTTTGATGAATGTCCATCATGGACGGCCAGTAGTGCCACGGACAGCCATAATGTCCATTTTTCAGAACTATGGCTTCATGGGTATCGTTGAACTCGTGATTGGACCAGGAATCTATTGACATAGATGATTTTTGAGGAATGGTCGAACAGGACTGCCACGGACAGCCAAAGTGTCCGGATTGACTTAAACTCATTTTTTATGCACTTGATTTTCAAACACTGATCTGTTACAAGTGGGTTACGCGGCAACACCCACTGGTGGGTTTTGAAACATTTTTTTAATTAAAAATCAAATTTTTCCCAGAGTAAAACCCTCTTCGCTAGGTTAATGAACTTAGTAAATAAAAACTGAATGCTAGGAGAAAACTAGAAAAATATCGTTTGCACATTTAAAAGTGATAAGGAATAAATTTTAATACATAAAAACTCACTTTTGTAGCAATGATGTTTGTAATGTAACGACAAGAAAATTGTTGGAAATTTCATATTTTCATTTTTCAAAACAATAAAAAATTTCACAAAAATAATTCAAGTGAGCATTTTCTAAAAACTCTTTTGTTAAAACAAATTTTTACTTTAATCAATTAATTTATTTTTTAAACTAGAAAATTTATAGGCGCCAAGCCGCCCTCAACTCTATTTTGAAATCTTCCAAACCAAATTGAATATTGCAAATTTTTTATCTTTCACATTGTCTAACTAAATAAATTTTAAGGAATCATGGTTTCATCATACGTATGGGGTTATCTTGGCGATGTCAAAGGACGTCGATGGGTGATTCTCTGGACACTCTTATTTTCGACTATTTTTACCATCATCTCAGTCTTTATCAATAATTTTGCGTTGTTTGCCGCAAGCCGGTTTATGGTTGGAATATTGTGAGTACGATGCTTAAAGGTCAGATTAGAAAACCGATTCACATAACATGATTAATTTCAGTGTTGCTGGCTACTCGGGTGCGCTTTACGCGTACATAGGTACGTCATTAATACTTTAATAAATATTTTCTGATTTGCACTTTATTTTCAGGTGAATTCAACGTAATCAAATATCGAGCTGCGATGATTAGTTGGATTAGCATTGCAATTGGAATTTCCACAGCTTTTATGCCTCGTAAGTTTATTTTATCGTTGAAATCCATAAATCTCCATTTCTCTATCATCCAAAGTGATCTCAATGTGGCTTCTTTCGTACGAATGGAAATTTGAAATTTATTCTGGCTTTGAGTTTAAACCATGGCGATTGTGCTTGCTCGTTTACTCTATCCCTGGTGTCATTGCAATTTTATGGGTTTTAAGATTTCCTGAAAGTCCTCGATTTATGCTGTCAGTGAATGAAAATGAAGAAGCACTCGAAGGGTTGAGATGGATTTATCGGACAAATAAAGGAAGTCTTGATGGCTTCGATGTTGATCAATTAAAGCCCGAGCATAGTGCATTAATTGGAAGTTCAGTTAAAGGAGTGTAAGTAGAGAAAAATTAAAACTAGGGGTGAACACTTTGATAATAAATATTTTTAATTTCACAGCAAATCAATTTTGGTGTCGCTCAAAAATCAAACTCTTCCCCTCCTCAAGCCACCGCATTTGAAACATTTTGCTGCAACTTGCGCCCTTCAGTTTGGTACATTTTGGGTTGCCGGTGGTCTCAGTCTATTTCTTCCTGATATTTTCAATCAACTCACAATTGCAAGGGAAAATTTTTCGAAAGATTTTCAAGTTTGTGAAATTGCTGAACTGAAAAGAGTTGGAAATTTGACAATTCAAGTTTTTAAATCTATTGATGAGGTGAGAAAAAAATTAATGATTTTAAGTTTATAAAAAATCAATTATTTCTCTAGGAATGTGTAGACAATGTAAATACAGGAGTTTTTACTCACATCTCTTACCTTGGATACGCCTACATTGTTGGATTTATAATTGTTGCATTAATCATAAGACCAAACAGAAGAAGACTGATTATAGGTGAGATTAAGATTAATTTTGCGATCAAGGATTAGAACATAAATATTTCTGAATTTTATATAAATTAAAAAAACTAGTTTCTACTTCTTGAAAACTTTCTCCATCCACAATAATAAATTTTCATCTTAGGTGGAACATTTTTGCTGTCTTCCATCGCAGGCTTTATTTTGCCATTTGTTTATCAGTACAACCTAATTATTATTTGCTTCTTTGCCTTCATATTTTTCTGTGGCATAAACGTATCGCTGATAAATGGTGCAGCGGTTGACTTGTTCCCGATTAATTTGAGGTAGGTCACGATTAAAAAATATAAAAATAAATTTCAAGTCTCGTGTGAGACTCAAATGGTGATTCATCGAGTGTAATCTGAATCATTATCGCAGACTGAGCGTTGACAACTGATTAAATAATATTTAAAAATAACAATTTTTTAAAGAGCGATGGCTGTGAGCTTGGGAATGCTTTTCGGGAGATTCGGGAGCACTGCAGCTGCAAATATAATCGGCAATATGATTGATACTCATTGTGAGGTGACTTATTTCACATCGGCTGCGATTATTGCGCTTTGCTTTGTGATCTCTTTTGTCATAACCAAAAAACAAAATTAATTCGAGAATTTGCAAGAAATTAGTTTTAACTTTTTTTAGAATTTAGTTTGATAAAATTCATAAATGTTTTTATACTTTATATAATTAATTAATTATAAATAATTATCAGTTCAAAAAGACTTTAAATTTAGGAAATTTTTTGAGAAAAAAATTAAATTAATTGAATAAAATTTAATTGAAATTTACAACAAAATTTTGATTTGTTTTCTAAATCTTATCTCAAGTCGTATAATTTTTATCAAAAAATTTAGCACGTGAATAAATAAAATGAATTTTTCTTTTCGTGAATTGTTTTTATCTTTATAATACGACAATTGATATAAGCTCACTATCTCCAGTCATAACAGGTATTTAAGCTTTTAGGGATGATAATGAGAGAAAAAAATTCAGTACAAGTGTTGCGTTCAAAGTGTTCACAATGCCAGCAAAGAGCTTCAACTTAAACAATCAAAAAGCCGGTAATTAAAGCTCTTATCAATTGGGATTTTCCCAGTGACAATGCAATTTTTCTTATCTTAATAGGTGTTGAAAATAAAAATAATGACTCGAGAATTATGAACTATGATGAAGCATTAACTGAAATAGGTGAAAATAAATAAATTTATGCATTTAAATTTTAAACTAATATTTAAGTTGAATCAAATTTTTAATTTAAATCTAAAAAATACGTTAAATTTCAAATCTCTCAAAGGTTTCGGTAAAATTCAAGTTTTAGTTTTCGTCTCAACCTTTCTTCTCCTCACCAACGTCATCAATGAAACGATGGGAATTTCGTTCATCATCCCGGCTGCAGTTTGCGATCTAAACTTGACCCCAATGAACAAGGGTCTTTTGAATGGAATAACTTTCTTCGGTAATTAACGAAACTAATTCATTGTGCATTGTGTCACATTTTTATCACGCCTATAAAAAGAAATGTTTTGATTTCTAATCTTATCAAAGCTTCACGTTCAACCAGCACGAGTCTTTATCAGAAGATTTTCTTTAATTAAAAAATCCGTCTAATAACTTTTTAATTGCTCTTATCAATTTGCAGGTGTAATGGTGGCCAGTTTTCCGTTAGGATTTCTTGGTAAATTTTGTTTTGTGGTGATGACTTGCAAATATTTATAAAATTAATGACTTTAAGGTGACACAAAGGGAAGACGAATTGTCACGCTGTGGACAGTTTTAGGGTCGACAATCTGCACAACAATTAGCGTTTTTATGAAAAATTTTATCGCTTTTCTTGTCTTTCGATTTTTTACTGGAGTTTGGTGAGTTGCAAAAAATTTATTGAGCAAATAATTAAAATGAGATTATTTAGCCTCGCTGGATATTCTGCGATTATGTACACTTATCTTGGTGAGCACAACATCAACAAAAGACGACCGTCGATGATTGTTTGGGTGACCACGAGTGTTGGTATCGCAACTTTTACAATGCCATGTGAGAAATTTAAATTAAAGAATTTTAACAATTTTTTATTTTAAATTCGCTAGTAATTGCATTTTGGATTTTATCTTATCAGTGGAGATTTGAAATTTACGAAGGATTTGTATTCAAGCCATGGCGTTTAGTTTTGCTCATTTATACAATTCCTGGCATCGTTGGAGCATTAATTTTATTATTCAAGCTTCGACCAAGTCCAAAATTTTTGTTATCTGTCAAACGAGACCTCGAGGCGCTTGAGATATTAAAGTGGATGTATCGCGAAAACAAAGGAAATGAATTTGGACTGTTGAGCATTTTGTCTGAAGTTGGTGATGTTGCCAAGGGGAGGTGAATTTATGATTTTATATCTCTTGAATGGTGGGAGGCAATAACCCCACGATACATTAATTCCACGTATTTTTTGGAAATAACCCCACCTGAGAGCATAGGTGGGGTTATTTCGTGAATTTCAGGCAATAATTCCACGATTTTAAAATCGTGGAGTTATTTCGCGATTTTCTGGAAATAACCCCACTTAGAAGTGTAGGTGGGGTTATTTCGCAAAATTCCAACTATTTTTTAAATAAATCTCCAGCTTTAAAATTAATCGTGGGATTATTTCCAAAATGAACAAACTTTTGCGAAATAACCCCACGAAGACTTCTAAGTGGGGTTATTTCCAGAAAATCCAATGAAAATTTTATACATTATAAATATATTTAAACTCATACACTCTGGGGATTTTTTTAAATTAGGGAGAATGTTGTAATAAATGGATGACTTTTATATGTGATCAAGAAGCCTTTTTTTCGCCTCTAACACCCTTACATTATTTATTTTTCTGAATGATATGAACTCAAGCCCTTTTTCCTGGGACTTGGTCACCGAGCCCACAGAATATTCTGCATAATTTCTGCAAAATTTCATGCAGAATATATTCTGTAGGATTTTCTGCAGAAAAATACTATTATGCAGAATTTTATACAGAATTAAATATCAATTACCAATACATGAAAAATATTTTTTATTATAACTATTATTCATAATATTTTAAACATTATTTTGAACATCTATGAGTGATAAATTTTTGAATTGCTTGTGAAATTTGCAAATTTAATGATATCTAACTTGTAAGCATAGGATCTGAAATTGGAATTTGTAGCTACTACGGATACTAACTATTGTACAAAAAAGTTGTCAATTTTTAAATTTTATTTGTCAACATTCGTCATCACTCTGATCTTTCAGGCACTGTAATACGATTTCCCTTTTACAAAAAGTTTTTGGATACCTCAAAATATTTTTACAAAAGTGTTTTATCAAAAAAAACCTTTAATTTTCAAAATTATGTATAAGAGTAATAATTTAAACAAACAAAAAATTAAATATTTCTAGTTTTATTTTAAATTTTATATTAATTTCAATTTCTAAAATTTTCATTGGATTTTCTGGAAATAACCCCACTTAGAAGTCTTCGTGGGGTTATTTCGCAAAAGTTTGTTCATTTTGGAAATAATCCCACGATTAATTTTAAAGCTGGAGATTTATTTAAAAAATAGTTGGAATTTTGCGAAATAACCCCACCTACACTTCTAAGTGGGGTTATTTCCAGAAAATCGCGAAATAACTCCACGATTTTAAAATCGTGGAATTATTGCCTGAAATTCACGAAATAACCCCACCTATGCTCTCAGGTGGGGTTATTTCCAAAAAATACGTGGAATTAATGTATCGTGGGGTTATTGCCTCCCACCCTCTTGAATTTTCAATTATTTTAAAAGTTTTCCAGCAAATCATTTTTATTACTCTTGGGCGAGCAAAGTCTGCCTCTTCTCAAGCCGCCTTACGTAAAATATTTTGCAACATGCTGCGCACTTATGTTTGGACTTTTTAGCATTGCCAGTGGCATTGCCATGTTCATGCCGGATATTGTCAACAGACTACTTTTAGTTAACGATAAATATAAAACCAACATGAAGATTTGCGAAATTTATAAAGTTGCAATTAAGGATGACGAGGATGTAAGTGGAATTTTAAATTATTTTAAATTAAATTTAAGGTCTTTTAGTAATTAATTCATTTCAAGTTTCGCTTCTGTTTTTTCGTTAATATAGTGCAAAGACGATGTTCAATTAAAAGCTTACATTCAGACCATGTTTGTTGGAGTTGGTTACACTTTAGGTTTCATAATTTTATCTTTAATCGTCAAAAGAAATAACCGGAAATATCTCATACGTAAGAAATTTAAAATTTTCATTACAATTTTTGTATTAAATAATTTTTTACTTAGACGGAACTTTTGTGATATCTGGCATATCTGGAATAATTCTGCTCTTCATCAGCAATGAAGTCACAATTATTGTTTTCTTTTGCATATTCACGCTCTTTGCTGGACTGAATGTTCCCTTAATTAATGGCTGTGCTGTGGATATTTTCCCTACATATTTGAGGTAAATAAGAAAAAGTTAAGCGATTATTTTAAAATAAATTAAAATTTATTAATTAATTTAAAATTAATCTTCTAGATCGATGGCTGTAAGTTGTTCGATGCTTTTTGGTCGTTTGGGTTCAACGATTGCTTCTAATGTCATTGGCAATGTCTTAGAAGATTTTTGTGAGCCAACTTTTTATACTTTTGCATCAATTGCTCTCGCATGTGCTCTCATATCCTTTGTGCTTCCTAGACCGAAGTGAAATTATGTGAATAATTTTAGTTTTAGGAATAAATGCAAATAAAATTATATCAAAGAGTAATTAAGGTTAATGACCTCCGTGAGATTTCCTTGATTTTTCTCATTTATCCATTAAATAAAATTAATTGGGTCAATTATTCCCCGCTGTAAGTTGGAACTTTTCTCTTTTTTTATTTATTTTTCCCTGCCTCAAACATTTTCACACAAAAAAGTGGAAATTATTAAATTTTTCATCGTCGGCACCTGCAATTTTCACCTCTTTTTCTCTCTCAGTCAGTTTAACAAGTTTGACCTACTTAGTGCTCTCACTCTCTCGTACACTTGCAGAATGCACATGATTTTCTTTGGATGCTGCGAGAGAGAGAAATTTTCCATCGCTCCAAATCGTGAAGTTCCATCTCATTAATTGCCATTCATTGAGTAAATTCACACAACACTGGAATGTATGTCATTCATGAAATTTGATAAGCACGGAACACTGGAAGTGCGATGCGAGAGCGAACTGATAAAAGCACGAAAATATGAGAGAAGAAAAATTCACCGAGAGCGATTGGAAAATTCGTTATAAAAAAAGTTTTTCATTTTATTTTTGGGAAAGCACACGGAGCTCACTCAATGGAAAGTTATCGTTCGATTTAGACGCAAATCTCGTTTTTCTCTTCGACTGAAATTTCATAAAAGAAAAATGAAAATTTACAGCTAAAAAGAAGAAAATTAAATTAATCGTGAGTGAAAATCGTGATAATGAGTGTTGCTCTCTTTTATGTAAGTCGTAATTTATTCAGAACTACATAAGTAAGAACATTAGTGAACGCGCTTTGATTGTAGCATAAAAAAAAGGAAGTGAGAAAAAAATTAATTTGTGGAAAAATTTCCTACCTAAAAGTGTGTTGAGCTTCTATGGTGAATTAAAAGCAAACAAAAGCCGAAGATTGAGATACCAAAAAATTTTGTGCTTTCAACTAAAAATAGAATCGAAAGAAAAAGGGATTAAGGATAACTTATAACGGTATAATATAGAAAAAAGCTCATATGGAAATCACAGATATGATGTTAAGGTAAGTTCGAGAAGATAATTTTTTGAATTAATAGTTTTTATTATTTTGTGAGATTTAAAAAGTGTCAAATAATAAAAAATTAGATAAATTAATTTTAATAAAAAATTTGAATTCACGTCAAAAGCTTAATCCACATCTATCCCACGCCACATTAAAGTTTATATATTTAAATCTAAAGTGGAGGATGACACGAAGATATTTGGAAGTTTAACGTTAGATTTTGAATGTGAATTACTCCTTAGTTACCGTCACCCTCCCTGTGATTTTTTTTCTCATTTAAATGCATTCAAAAAGCTAAAATGTTCCTAACTAAATAATTGATTGATTTGTAACTCAAAAACAATAAATACATCAGAAAATATTAATTAAATCGTGACTTAATTTGTTTAATTTTTTGTAACGGTTTTTATATTTTCAAATTTCTGTGGAGAACTTTCAAAAAAGCTCTCGTGTCTGTCTCCACTCCAAATTTAAATTAATTTATAATTCACTCATTTAACCACCTACCGATTATATATGATTAAAAATTCTCGTTCAGTTTCAATCGACGTCTCATTGCGGCAATATGAGCGCATTTCAATTACCGCAAATAGTTTTTGTATCGTTAATTATTATTTCGGAAATTTCATCGAGTGAATTGCCGTGCGATTTTACCTTTGACTCGAAATTTGGTTATACATGTCACGTTTTATATCATTACTCGAATATCTTTCGTGATGCTCAAATTAGCGGCGTGACTGGCGAGCATCTTTATGAGGGCGATAAATTTTATCGCGGTCGAAGTGATGCGGACGTTTATCGATTGGTTTTTTGGAATCATCAACTCAATTATTTGCCAGGAAAAATCACAATGCACTTCACAAAGTTGAGGACACTTCAAGTGAAGAATTGCGGCCTGAAAGCACTCACACATTCATCTGAACTGAATGCACTTCGACGCCTCTATCTCGGCTTCAATGAGATCGTAGAAATTCCGCAAACATTTTTCTGGAATTTTTGTCGTTTGGAGATTTTATCTTTGTTCGATAATAAAATTGAAGAAATTCCTCAGGCGGCATTTCGTGACTTGATTAGGCTGAAAAGATTATCACTGAATAAAAATCGTCTGAAGTCAATTGACTCGCAATTGTTTGCAAATTGCAACAGTCTGGAAGTGGTTGACCTCGATAATAATGAACTGAGTGCAATTAATGGAGATTTATTCGCAAATATGAAGCACTTGCGGAAATTGTTTATGAAAAATAATCGAGTGATGGCAATCGAGAGTCACTTTTTGATTGACTCGAATTTTTTGCTTGTGAATTTAAAAAATAATTCATGCATCGACTTTTTATATCCAAGTGACGGCAATTACGAAGAGATGCAGAAGATTTTTATTGAAACTTGTGAACCGCCACCGATGACTACAACGGTCAAAGTGATTACTGGAATACCACAAATTACAAGAAAACCTAAATATAAAACACCGCAAATTCTTTACTATGAAAAGTGCACATGGAAAGTCCATGAAGACTATCAGCACTTGTATAGAAATGTTTTTTGAAAATTTAACGGTTGAAAATAATTTTTTTTCTACGTGGAATTATTAAGAAAAATAAAAAAATCACACATTAAAAAATCGTTGAATTCGAATTTTTACTCACTGAAGATTTGAATTTTTTAACGATTTTTTTTTCATTAAATTAAATCATCAAAAAATCATAAAATTCCCAAATTAAAATAAAACTCTTTGATTACAACCTAAAAAGTCACTCGGCTGTTCTTTTTTATGAACAATGCTCGCGTCACAAATCGCTTCCTCTTTCCGATGTTAATTGTGAGCTCATAAATGTTTATGCTCACGTGTTTGTCGACAGTTTTTTTCCTCCTTCCTTTTTTATTATTGCATGGTTTGCACATAAGAGTGTAAAATATAAAATAATGCTATGCAAATGATATTTCGGCTTCGGTATGACATGCATGTACACACATGTGTTGAGTTTAAGGGAGGAAAGAGAGTTTTTCCGTCTCTGACGTCACGACTTTGAATGAAATATGAAAAAAGTCTCTCTCTCATTTCCAGAGAAAGTTTTTTGTCGCCGAGAAATTCCCAGATGGAGAATTTTTTGAATTAAATTTTCGTTTAAGATCCATGTTGCACATGATTTTTCAATCCCTTCGAAAAATTTTCACAATATTTGGGATTTCTTGAAATTTTTACCACCAAGGGTTGATTTATTTAATTAAAAATGTTTTACGGTCGATAAATTTTCATTTTCGTCACTTTTTTCAGCTCCACAAACTCTTGTTGGTCAACTTTCACACTAAAATAACAAAAACCGTGAAAATATTTGTTTAGGTCAGACATGAGTTTTAAATTAATTCTCGATAGCTCTTAAAATTTATTGCTGATTCGTGAATCAGAAAAATTTCCTTATCAATATTAGCACAGACTGATGTTGTGTACATTCTGTTGTCCATGTGCTTGCATGCAACGGCTTTATTGTTGCAGAGGGTTGAAGCCATCCGATGATTATGCAAATTGATTGTGAAGACTTTATTTGCTTATAATTAATGGCGTTCGTTAGCCTTTTGTTTTATGAGTTTGAATTTTTAATTATAATGTCGGTAAGGGGGTGTCAAATGTGGAGTCTATTTTATGTCTGGTTTTAAATTTGACAAATTTTTGAATTAAATAGAATTAAATGATGTTAAATTTAGAAAAAATGTATTTGAATCCTCAAATCAAACCATCACAAAAAACATTAAAAACTCGATCATCAATTAGTTCAATTAATGTCATCGATTAATCCATCTAATTTACAGTTTTCGCACGTGATTGCAATTAGCAAAAGTGACGCACGTAAAAAGGAAAAATTGTTCCAATTCACGCAGATTCCCTCGTAGCACAAGAAAACTCTTTTTTTACTCTTTAAGAGCTCTTTAAAAGAGTTGTTGCTAAAAAGAGCTCTAAAAGAACTCTTTTAGAGCTCTTTTTTAGTGCTTTTTGATAAAAACTCTTTTTTAACTCCCTTAAAAGAGTTCTTTTAGAGCTCTTTTTCAACTCTTTTTTAGAGAAAATTTTTAAAATTCGAAGTACTCTTTTTTAACTCCTTAAAAAGAGTTCTTTTAGAGCTCTTTTTCAACTCTTTTTTAGAGAAAATTTTTATAATTCGAAGTACTCTTTTTTAACTCCTTAAAAGAGTTCTTTTAGAGCTCTTTTTCAACTCTTTTTTAGAGAAAATTTTTAAAATTCGAAGTACTCTTTTTTAACTCCTTAAAAAGAGTTCTTTTAGAGCTCTTTTTCAACTCTTTTTTAGAGAAAATTTTTAAAATTCGAAGTACTCTTTTTTAACTCCTTAAAAAGAGTTCTTTTAGAGCTCTTTTTCAACTCTTTTTTAGAGAAAATTTTTATTATTCGAAGTACTCTTTTTTAACTCCTTAAAAGAGTTCTTTTAGAGCTCTTTTTCAACTCTTTTTTAGAGAAAATTTTTATAATTCGAAGTACTCTTTTTTAACTCCTTAAAAATAGTTCTTTTAGAACTCTTTTTCAACTCTTTTTTAGAGAAAATTTTTATTATTCGAAGTACTCTTTTTTAACTCCTTAAAAGAGTTCTTTTAGAGCTCTTTTTCAACTCTTTTTTAGAGAAAATTTTTATAATTCGAAGTACTCTTTTTTAACTCCTTAAAAATAGTTCTTTTAGAACTCTTTTTCAACTCTTTTTTAGAGAAAATTTTTATTATTCGAAGTACTCTTTTTTACCTCCTCAAAAAGAGTTCTTTTAGAGCTCTTTTTCAACTCTTTTTTAGAGAAAATTTTTATAATTCGAAGTACTCTTTTTTAACTCCTTAAAAGAGTTCTTTTAGAGCTCTTTTTCAACTCTTTTTTAGAGAAAATTTTTATAATTCGAAGTACTCTTTTTTAACTCCTTAAAAATAGTTCTTTTAGAGCTCTTTTTCAACTCTTTTTTGGAGAAAATTTTTAAAATTCGAAGTACTCTTTTTTACCTCCTCAAAAAGAGTTCTTTTAGAGCTCTTTTTCAACTCTTTTTTAGAGAAAATTTTTAAAATTCGAAGTACTCTTTTTTAACTCCTTAAAAAGAGTTCTTTTAGAGCTCTTTTTCAACTCTTTTTTAGAGAAAATTTTTATTATTCGAAGTACTCTTTTTTAACTCCTTAAAAAGAGTTCTTTTAGAGCTCTTTTTCTACTCTTTAAAAGAGGTAAATTTTTTTACTCTAAAATAGAGTTCTTTAAGAGCTCTTTTTCAACTCTTTTTTAGAGTTAATTTTTCTTTGCTAAAATTACTATTTTTTTACTCTAAATTAGAGTTCTTTAAGAGCTCTTTTTCAACTCTTTTTTAGAGTTATTTTTTCTTTGCTAAAATTACTATTTTTTTACTCTAAATTAGAGTTCTTTAAGAGCTCTTTTTCAACTCTTTTTTAGAGTTAATTTTTCTTTACTAAAATTACTCTTTTTTTACTCTAAAATAGAGTTCTTTTAGAGCTCTTTTTTAGAGTTAATTTTTCGTTGCTAAAATTAATCTTTTTTTACTCTAAATTAGAGTTCTTTTAGAGCTCTTTTTCAACTCTTTTTTAGAGTTGATTTTTTTTACTAAAATTATTTTTTTTTACTCTAAATTAGAGTTCTTTTAGAGCTCTTTTTCAACTCTTCTTTAGAGTTGAATTTTCTTTACTAAAATTATTTTTTTTTACTCTAAATTAGAGTTCTTTTATAGCTCTTTTTCAACTCTTTTTTAGAGTTGATTTTTTTTACTAAAATTATTTTTTTTTACTCTAAATTAGAGTTCTTTTATAGCTCTTTTTCAACTCTTCTTTAGAGTTGAATTTTCTTTACTAAAATTATTTTTTTTCACTCTAAAATAGAGTTCTTTTAGAGCTCTTTTTCAACTCTTTTTTAGAGTTAATTTTATAAAAATTAAATCACTCTTTTTTCACTCTAAAATAGAGTTCTTTTAGAGCTCCTTTTCAACTCTTTTTTAGAGTTAATTTTTCTTTACTAAAATTATTCTTTTTTCACTCTAAAAAAGAATTCTTTTAGAGCTCTCTTTTAACTCTTTTTTAGAGTAGATAATTTCGGATTCAAAGGACTCTTTTCTAGGAGTTATGAAAGAGTTCTTTTAGAGCACTTTATCAATTTTTAATTAAAGTAAAAAAATTTAGAATTGAAAGTCTTCTTTTTTAACTCTTACGAATGAGTTTTTTTCAAAAAAAATAAAGTAAATATAATTTCAAATTCAAGTTTCAAACAAAATAAAATATAAATGTTCAATACGTTGACTAATTTAAATTTTGTTTGAAATTATACGGTATTAATTTACGAAATATCGTACTTTCTAGAATTTCACAACTTAAATATGTCATTTAGTCAAATAGTTTATAATTAAATATTTGCTGCAGTAGCCCAGTCGGTTAAGCGCTCGCGTAGGAGAAAATGTGTCGGATGAGTCGCGGTTCGAATCCTAACATCGTAAGTATTAAAAAAAACTTCAAAATTTTACTAACTTATATTTCTCACACTCAGGAGCAAAAAAGAAGACATGAAACCAAAAAAAATAAGGATCGAGGTTAATTAAACTAACAAAAAAAGTGGAACGGATGGAAAATGAACAACTCTTAAAAAGAGCTCTTAAAGAGTTCTAAAAAAAGAGCTCTTAAAGAGTTCTGAAAAAGAGCACCTAAAAGAGCACAAAAAAGAGCTCCAAAAGAATGAGAAGAAAGAGATCTGAAAAGAAATGAGAAAAAATATTTTTTTATTTTCGGTTTTTTGGAGCTCTTTTAAAGAGCTCTTTAAGTATTCTTTTAGAGCTCTTTTTTTACGAAAAAAAAGAGTTAAAAAAGAGCTTTGGGACCTTCAAAAAGAACTCTTTTTTGGAGCTCTTTTTAAGAGCTCTTAAAGAGTTCTTTTAGAGCTCTAAAAAAGAGTTCTAAAAACGTGCTAAAATATTTTTAGCACTCTTTTTTAAGAGCTCTAAAAGAACTCTTTAAGAGCTCCAAAAAAGAGCTCCAAAAAAGAGCTCTTTTTGAAGGTCCCAAAGCTCTTTTTTAACTCTTTTTTTTTGGCAAAAAAGAGTTAATAAAGAGTAAAAAAAGAGTTCTTTCAAAGAGCTCAAAAAGAGCTCCAAAAGAGTTCTCTTGTGCTACGAGGGTTTATTTTTGCTTCATTTGTAAGCAAAACATGAAGAATGGAACGAAAGAATTATGAAGAAACTTTTTCCTTTATTTACCAAATATTTTTTACAACGTGAATTATTTTTTCGACCATGATTGAGAGAAAAAAGTGACTTTTTCATCCACAGTATAAACGCATAATTAAACTCTGATAAACTTTTTTGTGGTGTTTACTCGAATTTAAAGTTTATGACCGCGATTTATGTTTCAAATATTTCGTATACATTTCGAGTTTTTCTTCACATATAAATCGCTCACTCTCGTTTGATGTTTATGTGCATTTATTTTTCTTCTTCCATTGTTGCTTGGCGCACGCTTCTGTTGTTCTGCTTTAAATCGGGTTATAAAAAGAAAAAGTTTTGCCAATGTGGAAAATAAAAAAGAAAAATTATCTTGAACAATAGATGGAAAACATTTTTTGACGGAAAAATATTGCATGCAAGTTGTGAAAACTTTAGAATTAAATTTAAGTTTGTTGAAAAATAAATTTAAAAAATGACCAATCCTTGATCGCATCTTCAATTTCATTTCCAGAAAAGCGATCGTATTTTGCATCATGTGGAGAGCGACTCTAAAAGTCCATAAAATATTTTCACTCGACATTTTTTTATTGCACAATTTTCCTCCTCAGAACTTTTCTCCATTCCTCTTTTAAATGATGTGAATATTTTTCGATCCACATAAAGTTCTCTATTGCACTATTAAATTGTGTTTATGATGGAAATCAATGCAGCGCTGTAAATTAAAATGAGAATTGGAAGAAAGCGATATCGAAATGCAGTTGCGGTAATGTCGATGCGATGATTGTAATGAATTTTCTCTGTCAAAAACAAGAATGAGGGTTTGAGGAGAATTAAATTGGATTTTATGGTAATTTTATGACGTGATGTGTTTTTGAGTGGAGAGTTTTTACATTAAAAATTAAGAAAATATTTGACGAAGAACTGAGAAGGTTCAAATCCTTAAATTTAAACTGTAACTAAGTAAAAATAATTTTCCACAATCTTTTTTGATCCATTTTCAAGTTTTGTAAATTTCATTCAAACTAAATTCTAATTTCACACAATTTTATACGTTTCACCACCATTGACGTCACTACAGAGTTGAAAAGAAAATATATATTTTTAAGCCGTGAAGAAATTTATTCTAAAGGCCCTTTTAATTTTCTTAATTATTTTTTTGTTTGTGAGTGGATAACTAATTTAATTGAACACTAAAATTCTGAAAAAAGAATTACCTGAAAACTTTTTGAATTAATTTAAGTAATTTAATTTTCTTTTTATGCTTCACTAATTTTTTATTTTAATTAAATGAATTTGAATTTTATAGAAAGATTGATTGTTCAATTTTTTAGAGCACTCAATAAAAACGCGTGTTGATCGCTTGAATGTTGAGATAGAAAGAAGGACTGAGAGGTGACACAATTTCTAATTCAATTTGTTCTTTCTAGAGTGCTAAAAAGGGGTACATCCTTTTAGAGAGAGATTTTTAAATTCTGACGATATGTTAAATTGATAATTTCTATTACAATTTCATTTTATGATTTCTAATAATTTGAATAAAAGGTATAAAAAATAAAAATTTTTAAATTTTCAAAAGTTAATAATCCACCGCTAGCACATAAGCTCATCATTTTGTAATGAAGTTAGAGTTGTTATACGCTTTGCCGCATGGCAAAGAGAGAGAAACTATTCAGAACCGAGGGAGGAGAAAGGTATAAAGTTTTTTATGTACGACATGCATCGAAGGATGATAGCGAAAAGCTTTTCTGCTCATGAGCATGTGTGGATTTTATTTTTATGGACATGTAAATTTTTGGCTGGAATTTGAGGATAAATTATGAGATGAAACAAAATTGAAAATGAAACAAATTTTCTTTGTTTTCATGAATTTCCATCTATTTGAACTCACACGGAATGTGTCGCAAACTGCTCTATCTACCGACCATAAATAACTTCATTGTGGCTGTCCATATCATTATGCATATTTTAATGTACCACCGCTTCGATAACTTTATTAAAAACTCTTCGTCTCTCACTTTTTTGGTTGGAACAGTTCCAGCAAAATCGACAAATTTCAACCATCACCGAGAGGAAAAAAGTGAGGACGATTAAGTGAAAATGAACTGCAGTTTAATTCAATAACAATAAATGATTTAATTTATTAAGGCGATTTTATTGGATTTAATTTTGCGGCTCTCAAAAATGGGCAAAATTCATGTATATTTTCTCATCGATTTAACAATTTTTTATTACTTTGCAGTATTGAATCTAGTCATGGAAACCATCTTGCTGGTTTTATATTTTTCAATAGAAAATTTTGAACGAGAAAATTGATTTAAACAAAAAAATAAATTAAAACTTTTGTGAAAGGTAAAAATAAAAAAATCTTGAAAGTTCTCTAAAGCTTTTTCAAGCTTTCATAAAAAGCTCAAATTTTTTTCAAACTTTTGTCAAACCAATTTTACTCTTTTGTTAATTTAATTATTTTTCACTTAATTTCAGAAGCATCCATGAATTGAAATGAGACTTGAATCAAAAAACGCATCGCACCACTTTTGGCTTGTAAGTTGTTACGAAATAATTTTAAATTCACAAAAATAATGAATAAATTTTTAACAGACAACATTTTGGTATTCGCTCGTTTTGGTTGCTGTTGGCGCCTTGGCAGTCATTTCCTATTGGATTAAAAAATGCAGGTAAAGTTCATTTTCAAATTTAGCGACTCATGATTTTTTTTCGCTGCAATTTTTTTTGCTCACGTATCGGCCTCGCATTTTAATTTCCTGAAAATAATTCTGAATAAAATTCAATTTTTAAAAAGCTCAAGAATATTTTTTTTGATGTTTGCACAGAGCAAAAAAAAGTAATTTTGTTTAATTTCCTTGAGCTGAAGCTAATTTTTTATTCCCTGTATATTTTTTTTAGGTGAAAACTAAAAATACACAAACCACCATGCACACAACACCTTTTTTTGCTGACTTAATCAAAAAGTATTTTTTTGTGTGCATTTTTTATTTTTGTTCGATCAGCAAATAAAGTAAAAAACATCGATAAGAGCAGAGAGAAAGTATAAAAATCACATATCAAAAGTGTGTTGCGGTTTGTTATTGATTTCAAGTGCACACACATCGACTTCCTCATACAAGCCACGGATTGAAAGTTTTTATTTATTTTTGTGCTGCTAAGTGCGAAACTTTTTAGAATTCCTCGATAAACCATTAAATTTTTATGGCGCTTTACTTAGTTACTGTATGTGAGAAGCATACAATGTATCAAAATCAATGATTAAATTTTTTTCGCTTAAAAATTTAGAATAAGTCCTTCGAAGATTTTTTATTTTTTTTTATAAATCCAATTTTAATTTGATTTCTTCAATAAGTTTTATAGCAAAAAATATAATGTTAAGTGAAACGAAATTAATTTATAATGAAAGCTCTTTTGATTGATTTTCTTTTCCGATAATTGAGGAGCGTTTGAGTGTTTTGTGGCAAGCAGAATTATTAAACGCCTCTCCAAATTTTCTCTCGACTCGGTTGATTTACGTCAGTGGGGTGGGAAAAAAATATGTCAATGGGTTTATTGAAATGTCACTAAAGTCGTAATGACACCTGTGGCTTTAACGTTGAAGAGAGTCATTAAATTAATCTAATTTGTGAACAGCAATATGATCAGGGGTTGCTTGTTTGAAAATCAATTATGCAAAAAGATTAAAAATTTAATTTCGCAATTAGTGACAAAATTCACCAAAAACCAGATAAATTTTTAATTACAAAATTTCATGTTTTTCTCTCCAATTAGCGTAAACAAATTTTTCGATTAAAACTTCTCGTGAACTTGTAAATATTCATGCAAAATTGCGTAAGGTCATTCGGTCGAATGTTTATTTTACTTTTCTCCTCAGTGAAAATTTAATTTTTCACCATGTGGCTTCACATTGACCGTAAGAACGAAAATTTTATTCACATATGAAGCCAAAATTTATGAAAAGACTTGAAAAATATTTTTCGTATGCCACAATTTCCTTATTGAAAAACAATTTGTGATGAAATATTTTCACATTCGTCAAAAACATGTTTTTGATTTGATGAAAATTGCAAAATCGTTTGCAGATGAATGATTCAGAGTTGAGGAGTGGAAAATTTGACTAAATTTTTAAAATTTAATCTGAAATTTGTTTAAAAACGTTTAAATTTTAATATCAACGGATCCAAAAATTCTAATGTCAAAACCTTGCTTTGTTTCTCGTGTCTTGGCTCAACGTGTCTCTTCAATTATGGATTTATCTTCATTTAATGTTTTGCACGCACAAACAAACTTAAATGTCAAGATACGATCTCTACCTACACGAGGGATTCTTTCTGCCTCAACATGGCTCTGAGTGAGATGGGAAAAGTTATCCATTTATGAGAAAAACCACACACTTAAGCAATAAATGTCATTCAGATGCTTTTTCAACATGAGCTTTTACACTCGAAAGTTGAAGATTGATTGTGAGAATTTGAAGATATTAAAATTGATTCTTGTTGCTTCAAAATGTTTACAAAATTAATCAGAAAAACCTTTGACCTTTAAATAATTTTCTCTTTCCTCAAATTTCAATTTTTAGATGCTCTCACATTTAAAATAATGATATCACTTTCAGTTACAAGACTTCTATCCCAACATCTCCGTCAGATGGTCGGCAACACAAAAAATCTTGTAGTAGAGATTAAAAATTTGAATAGCGAAAAAATTTTACCTCTCGCATTTCCACAGTGTGGGAGTTACATAATAAGTTGAAAGCATTATTCCTCGTGTGCCCCAAAAAAAAGGCTTTTCATAAACATTTCATGATCCCACGCTGAATAAATTTCTTTGTTATTGTTGAAAAGTTCAAAGGGCGAGAGTTTCATTTTTGTGAAAGCTTCAGAAAGTTTTAGAATTCTTTAGAGATGAAGAAGAATGCGATATTAAGGCTGGAGGGGATTCAATAAAATTGGAATCAGTGATAATGGAAATTTGTGAAAATATAAAGGTGGAAATTCAAGAAAAAATTTAAAATTTCGATTCTTCAATTTATTTTAATTAACAATTTTTATTTGCCTTTAATGTCCCAACCCCTCCGGTTACTAATTACCAACAACTCATGTTGTTCACTTAATTAGATTGCAATTGATCAATAGAATACTCAATACGGTCAATGAAATTATAAAAACCTCAGTCCCTAGTAATGCGGATAAAATTGCTTCGACATGGAAATCGATATGAAAAACAATGTAATTTGTCGAACACATACACAATCAACTTCCCTGCGTCGCATACGAATAAAAATTTAAATGAGATTAAAATTTTATGAAAAAGAAATTAACTTTTTAAATCAAGTGAAAATTTACTACAAAACCCCAAAATTACCGCATTTAAATCAAAAATTCCTTCTGCATTGCCTAAACTCAAACAAAACTCCGTTTGACACCAATGACAAACTTTCTGAATCCAGAATAGGGATCCTCACGGTGAATACCGGTACGGTGATCACCGGTGATCACCGAAACTTTTCGTCACCGGTGATCACCGATTTTTTGTCCGGTGACACCGGTGACGAAATGGATACATTTTTCTATACTTTTTGAGATTTTTTTGAACCTAAAATTTTTTTAAACTAGTAAATTTTAATTAAGAAGTTATAGAATACATTTAAAAACTTATTTAAATCAAAATTAAATGGCTAACAAAATTCGTTCAAAATATGCCAACTTACAAAAAGTTTTTTCAGTCATTTAAATTTTTAGAATTTTTTAGATAAATAATCAAAAAATTTCATACCCAAAGAAACTAAAAATTTAAATGAGTGAAAAACATTTTAGTAAGTGGGCTTATTTTAAAAGATTTGTTCAAAGACAACAAATTAAGATGTTAGTTTGATATCTTATCAAACTTTAAAAACTGTAAAAATCTTAAAAATTTATAGAGATATTTTGATAAGATTGAAGTTTGATTCATCAATTAATAAGAAAGAAAAATTTCTACAAATAACAAGAAAACCTAACTTTTTTAGTGTTAAACTTTATAATTTATATGGAAAGCAAAAAAAGTATCTAAAAATTGGTCCATCAAAATTTTCAAAATGGCCGAAAAGTAGTTTTTTTCTTTCAGAAATGTTGGTCAAAAGTCGTCACCGGTGTACCGGTGATCACCGGTGACGGCATTTTATTCACCGGTGATCACCGAAATCGCATTCACCGGTGAATTAAGGATCCCTAATCCAGAATATTTTTCTCTTCAATTAAAAATTTATGAACTTTTCTCTCGTTTCAAATCAACTTCATCTCTCTTCCGTCTTTTCACTCTCTATGACCATAAAAGCTCGCTCTTCTTACTTGGGACATTATTCATGTGAGCGACACACATATATCATTTTTCAATATTTATGTTTACTTTGTAATGTGATGTGCGACATGCTTCCGTCGTAAATATTGAGCATTGAGAGTGCTCGGAATGGCGGCAGTGAATTTTTAAGGTTCGATCGGTGGAAATTTTCTAGTTGATGTAAAATTTTATTTTTATTTTACCACAAAATAAGAAAAAATCAAAAATTATGTAAAATTAATTTTTTAGCGTGACTTAATTTCTACACAAACCCCATTCATTTGGACATTCAACGAAGCTCACGTTTATAATTCTTTACTCAACGAGAACTCCTTCCTTTCACACACTCACATTACGTTTCGTGTTGTCGATGAGAGTGGATCGTAGGTAAAAAAATCAGGCAGTGAAATAAATTTAGGCCAACGGTATCAATTTTCTTGGTACATGTGAATTTTAGCTGTAAAATATTTTTGCGATGTTGTAATAAATTTGTAATGTGAAGAAGAGAAAATTCAATTATTTCTTTTCACCCGGTGAGCTCAACTTGTAAAAGGAGCCTTAATTAAATTAAACGAAATCGAGTTCATCGAAAATAAATGACTGTTGCGAAAAGAGTTTGTGTGTTAAATCAGTGGAAGTTTAAAGCCTTGATGAGGCAGAAGTGACACCGAAAAAAATCGATTGAATTTCAAGACGATTTAATGAGCTTGAGTGAAAGTTTGTGAATAATTAAAAAGTCACTTTCTCTTGTGCGTATCTTGTGAATAAAGGATTAGAAGGATAAAAAGAGCGTTTTAAGGGGGTTGGAAGTTTTACCGAGAAAAAATTTTCAATCTCATTAAATTTCGCAAAAATTGCAGAAAATTAATTTTTTAATATTTTTACAAATTTCCAACAAAAATACCACATTAAGTTCTCAAATTTGATGGTAAATTTTTAAAACATCTGACATGGACTGTTTTAAAAAAATTGCAATCATTCACGAGGAATTTCGGTCAATTTTTATATCGTTTATCAGACTTTACCTCAAACACTGGAAAATAAATTATTTTCTCTCCTCCCAACAAATTTTTCTCACCTTTCAATTTACAATCAATAAAACATTTTCTACCGTTCGATTGCCAAGAGATTTAATTGAAGCGAGAAATAAAAATTGAACTTCCGGATGCTGGTGACAATCGAGAAAATAATTTCAAGAGTTGACGAAAAAATTAATTTGATTGTCCTTTAAATGTCACGTTAGCAAACAAACTATATGGTGCGCTAAAACGAGCACAATGAACGTGTCAAACATTGATGAACGATTTATGACACGCTTGAGCCTTTCAAAAGAGCTTTTTGTATCTTCATCGCGGCATATCAGTGTGGTGAAATTTATTGTGAAATACGAGGATTAAAAAATGGGAACGAGAAAAAGTTTTTATTCATAACAAAATAGCGTGTAGCATAACTTGCGAGTCGAGAGTGATAAAAAGGTTTTACACTGAGAGAAAATATTTTTTATTAAAATTTTTAATCATTAAATTTTTAAATACAAAAAATTTCCTTCAGTGTATTTAAACTTTCTAAAGAATCACTTTTCAATACTGAAACTTTTTTCATCATCATGTTTTTTTTGAGCTGAAAATATATTAAAAACTTTTCCGCTTACGAGCTCGAGAGAATTTTTATCGGTTGACACAGTTACACGTCAAGATATTGATCGATGCTTTTTCCCTTCTCTCGCGTAGGAAACTAAAAATCAACCTCATCAATCGCAACCACGTGCGGTTTCGGTGCTTAATAAAACAATTAATTCGGTGCTAAAAAATAGCAGAAAGATCATTGTCCGTGTATGCGAGGCGGCGAATGTGAAGAAGCAATTTAAAATGTTTCAAATGTACTCGCATATGCAGAGGCGAAATGCCGGCAGTACAGATGAAAAGAAAGATCAAGAAACGACTGGACATGATCGATTTTATCAAGAGAGGTCTAGGTATGAAACAATAAACGTTAAATGAATAATTTTGGGCATGAAATTCGTTTCGTTAGGGGAAGAAGAGAAAAATAAATTTTTTATGCGATGACAGAAAATTTTACTAAACTTTTTACAAATTTCCAAAGCTCTTTTTCTTCTTATACAAACTCAATCGTTTTTTATCGTCGCCTTTCATTAAAATTTAACGAAAACTGCTAATTTCCACGAAAAATGTTCACTTCTCCGTCTACTTCCTCTTTTCGTGTACGCAATGTTTGTATTTTCTGTCTCAAATTGCGTGAGCGCTTCGTTATTTACACACACACCGACACATTGCGTGCTTAATGCCAAAGTTCATGACAATGAAAGGAGTATCAATGATAAGGGATTTAATGTGCTAGAATATTATATTTCGAGATACTTTTAATGGAGAAAAGAGAGAGCAATGAAGGAAGGAGAAGAATTAAAGGAGTGGACACTTAGTGAAATAATTTTTTTAAATTATAAATAAGAACCTTCTGAAATTCCCCTCCTTTGAGTATAAAAAGCTCGCTTAACTAAATGAGAATCACGAAAGGAAGGAAAGCTCACACGTTCAACATTTTTTTGTGTCTCGCATTTGATTTATGTTGTAACAACAAAATTTTCTCTCTTCCCCAAACCAAAAAAATCCTTCTGCTAACTTTCTCATATTTTTTTTACAAACTTGCGAACGCACGTGGGCCAACTCGATATTTAATGAAAACTATTTGATGATTTTGCACTAAGATCGTCTTATCGGAAAAAGAAGCGCAGACATGTTCGAAGAACTCAATCGCAAATCGAATTTGATACGACCGCGACAACAGCTGCAAGTAAAAGACTTTTGTTTAGGTAAATTTTAAAACTATTTAGATTTAATTCGATGATGAAAGAATGGAGTCGTTTTGAGGGTGAAATGTAGAATTTTCTTATAGTGTGACCAGATATTTTTGAAAAATCTATGCATTTTTCGATAACTCAAATTTTTTATTTTTTATTGCATTTTAGAATTTAGTTTAATTTTTTGAGACTGTCACAATACTCATATGGTCATCTTTTTCCCATCAAGACGCCTCCATTTTATCGAACACGATTTTAGCATCAAAAGTCCCGCCGGAAAAAATGTAATTTGCAAACTTCTTTCAGAGGTCGTTCGGTGAGCTCCGAGCAAGAAAATTCAGAATCTGAACACTCGGAGAAGTCACCGCTCGTGAGCACAAAATCGCTAGCAAAACTTTTGTTTCACAGAAGCATGAGTACGCAAGAGAATGGACCAAACAATAGTAAAGAGAGCGAATCTCCCACGAGGTTAATAATCTTTTTTTTTTATTAATTGAATTTATTTTTATCGCTCTGTTGTGTATCGAGGAAGAACTTTCGTAAAAAAAATATTTTTGATGTAGAAAAATGTTGTTACATAATTTTCATCTCTCTCGCTCTCTCTTTCACTTTTTTCTCTATCATTTAGAGTTTTTATAATCTCACAAAAAAAACAGACTACAGACTTTTTCACTTCTTCTAAACTCATTTGCATGCATTTTCTTTAATGTGTGTGTGAAACTTGAGATTAAATCCTACAAATTATTAAAAGAGTTTTAATTGAGTTGGAAATTTTTAATTAATGCAAAAGTTTTCTTTTCAACCTGTCGACGTCACATCTTGAACGTTCGTTGGGTTCAACAAAGTGAACTTTTATGGCCATTAGGTAGTGTTTTAATTTTTCAGTACATGGGATGAAATTCTTAATTGATTGCGTTGGTAATTAAGTGTAAAATTAAGACAAGGGCCAGGACACTTGGAATTTTAAAGTGAATAAATTTATTCAAAAGAAAATATTATTAAATTTGGATCTTTATCAATTAATTGCAACTTAGAGAAATTTTTAATCTAAGGATGTTAAGGATGGGACACTCGAAGAAAATTCCAATTATGCAAAATTAAATTTTGCTATCTATAATTATCACCAGAGTCCACTCCTCAAGTTACTTTAATTAATCAACGCTAAAACTTTACTAACATTATTGACGAATCCAAAAACACCAACATAAATCTACTCATTTTACTTCTGAAACTTTTCTTCTGAGCTTTTTCAATTTGTGGCCTTCATTCAATTTATTCGCACTCGAAAAGGTCATTCGAGTAAGAAAACAAAAATAAAGTTCGAAAAGGATAAACTTGCAAATTGATCTGAAAGATAAACGGCAGCATTGTCTTCTATGTTTACGATGTGAAATTGACACTTTGAAGTCCATGAAGAGGGCAAAAAATCGATTTAATCTCTCGTATGAAATTTTCATTTTCTTTAGTTTGCATTTTTAACATACGCTTTTTTTCTGTTGACGCATTTTGCTGCATTAATTTTCTTATTTGCATGTCACTTGTGATGCTAATTTATTGCCATACACACATAAATTGAGCGATGCGATGGAAGGATGAAATAATGATGATGTACGCAAATACATAAAATGCATGCTAATTTTATTTGATTTGCATGGAAAATGCTGTGATGACACAGAAGAGAAACAAACATGGATTCAGTATGTAAATATTAAAAGATGATCTCGGGTATTAAAAGAGGTTTATGTGGAGGATAATTTTATGACATAAAAGGGTTGAACATTTGGGATTTTTAAAGAGTATTTGTTCTGACACAATGACAAAGATGGAACTGAATTAAATTTATAGTTAAGGGTAAATTTTAGTGTCCCACAATTTGTTTATTTTCTTGTTTTAAAAATATCAAATCTAAAATTTTTTAACAAAGTTTCCACCTCTTGCTTTTCACTTTATGTCCCATAATAATTCACGACGTTAACATGAACACGAGCAAGTTGTTGTCTCTTTCTCCACTCAAAGCGAAATGAATCATCGCTAGGAGTGAAAATGCGAGACAAATAAGCAAAAAAGTTCTCGAGTCCAATTAAAAATGAAAACGGAATAAAGAAGGATACTGAAGAGAAATAATTTCATGCATCTTTTTGTTCGCAATCTTTAGAGGAAAGCTTTTGCAATTAAAATTAATTCTGGAAGAGATTTTTGTGATTAGTGCAACGGTCTTCCGCTGAAAAGGGAAAAATGTAAATTTTTAATTACTGTTAAGAGTTAAAATTGGCAAGGGATGGAATAAATAAAATAAGTTTAAATAAATACACACTCAAACACTTTTTACTCTCATTCAATTTTCATCTCATCGCTCTGTATTTTAATCAAAAGCTATAAAATTCCAATTAAAACGCTTTTTGTACTCGCCGTTCAAAGCACGTGTTTATCGCATGAAATTTCCTGTTGAACTGCTTGTAATTAGATTTTATTGCAAATTTTGCGCCTCTTGATTTTCAATTTACGTTCAATAAATTTTGCGCAGAAATTAAATCTTTTCTTTCTCGCGTGCAGGAACAATGTGAAATTTCAATATTCGGCGATTTTGGATAGTGGAATTGGTGCGGTTGATCGAAGCCCTCGGGAGCGTGCCTCGCGCGATAGAGCATGTACAGCATGCAAGGAATGGCTTGTAAGCACGGGTGGACGTTACGAAGTTCTCGCTCATTTGGATGACATTGGCTCGAGGTCAAGCAAACATTGGTTTTTGCTCAATGATAGCACGGTAAAGGAAACGCAGATCTGGATCCAGAATATAAAATTTAGTTACGAATTTATTTTTCCAGATTAAGACAGATCGATTGATGACTTTACTTCCTTTACCTCCCAATTGTGTTGCCTTAGAAGAACTGCCAAGCTCGGAATCTCCACAAGGCGTTCTCATGGAGCTCCTTGGCTCACTCCAGCATCCTTACATTTATCCCATTTTAGACTTAGGTTTATACCATTCCGAAATTCATCACTATGCCTGTCTCGTCATGCCGTTCAATCCACGTGGCAGTCTTAAGGATCTCATCTATAAAGTGAGTCACCATTTTTTTAAATATTTAATTATAATTTACAATTTCATCTCACAGTCCCAATGGAAGGAGTCGTATGGTCGAAAATATTTCAAAAAATCAGTCGGTTTACCCATATCACAAGTACAAAGATTAGGTCGTCAAATTCTCGAGGCACTGCTCTTCCTCCGTGACAGAGGTATTCCGTCGCATGGCCATTTACACAGTGGAAATGTCATCCTGCAGAATGGAGTTGCGAGGTATGATTTAAATATTTTATAGATTAAAAAATTCCCCACACTCAAAATCCAACTTTGTCCCCTGATATTCAATCAAACATAGATAATTATTCATTCGAGTGAATGACTATGATTTCACTTGGGCATTCCACATGTTTGCATTTGAGATGGCGACTGTTCGAGACAAGGATCGATTGATGAGTCAGTCGGTAAAAAAGGCGACACACAAAAATGGATTTTCTGTTTTGTGCGTGATTTTCATCAATTACTCAACGATATTCGCTTTTTCTCTTCACCATGAAAACTAAATTAAAATAACAAAGTTGAGGAAAACGAAAGGCGCGTCTAAGTCGCCTCCCACTCGCGATTTTCATTTCTGCTTAATGTCTCGAAATGGTTGCGAGATTAAATTTGATGGATATTTCAATTTCGAACGATATCATTCGGACATTAATGTTAAATTGTGTATGCGAATATGTTTTGGATAAAAAATTTATTTCATCGTCATTCATCATCAAATTGTGTTGCTGTGGGAATTGAACAAGAATTGTTTGACATTTTCGTGAATTAATCATAATGCCTGAGTCGATCTTCAAATGTCACACTGGGTGGTTTTAAGAATAATGTATTGCGGCTCGTTTAAATGCCAAATGTGGGTGGGATTGAGAATTCTTAAATGCTTTTTTGACATCAAAATCTAGGTTTAGAATATGAAAATTGTAATTTTAAAGACTTTTTTAAAAGCTCATTTTAAAGCTTTAAAAAGCTCAAATTTTCAAAACAATTTTTTTAATTTCAGACTATCCGGCCTCGAGAACAGTTTACTCGGACTTAATTCGCGTGTTAATGCAATTTTGTGGTCGCGGTCATCTCCTGATATTGAAAACATCGATGTAATTTGCTTCGGTCATCTCCTCTTCGAAATGTGTGCGGGTTATGAGCTCTCAGAGCCGACGCCCTCACGTACTCACCTTCATCTCGATCTCGAACGATATCCGCAGGTAAACAATTTTTATTTCATGGATTTGATTGAAAGCTCAATTTAAATTCATCGTTTAGGTTGTCGAAGTTCTCCAAATGATTTTCGACTCACCTGGTGGCTATCCTACGCTCGAAGAACTCGTGCTATGTGATTTGTTTAGGAATATTGATTTACGTGAAATGAGGGGAATTTTTGTGCCTGTAAGTCGTGCACTTATGAACCATAAAGATTTCTAATAAAAATTCTTCCCTGTAGTCATTTAATAAGCACAGCATGAGTAGCTCGACAATGAGCCTTTTGAATGCCGTTCGTAAGCGCCATTCAACCATGCACGGATCATTTTCTGAGGGCAGCAGCCCATGTACGCCGCCATCGACGCCACGTGATCGGCAAGGGTATGTGAAAGTTGATACAATCTCATTTTACGATGTCTCAATATTTGTTATGTGTGTGAGTGAGTGAGGACCAGCATGCAAAAATAGCTTTTCTTTTTGTTTGCAATATAAAAAAGGTTTTTTTGGATGAGATTGTGAAGAGATAAAGAGGTTGAGGGTTTTTAAATAAGTTTTGTCACTTCATTTTTAAGTTCATATTTTGAACTCAAGTTTTATAATGGATAAAAAATTTAAAAGGTCAAAAATTGAACTGTGACAAAACTCAACAATCCCTCTCCAATTAATTTTTTCTCTACATCTCTTCCGCTCCGACAGTTCACCTTTTGTGTCTGTGAAACATTTTTTGTTCAACTCTTTTTTCTACGTCAATTCTTTTCTCTCTTTTTAATTTAGTTTTCACCATTTTACCTCTTCGCCATCGCGTTTTGCTGATGTCTATGAGCAGTATGAGCGCTATGGACATAGTTTTCGCTCTTAATTATATAAATTCTTGTAAATAAAAGAGAGTCCATAATTCGATTTTCATTTTATGATTTTTACGAGAGATTTCTCTTTATATTTTCAACACATTTAATGATAATGCATGCTTTAGTCTTTCTCTGTGTTCAAAATGGCACTAACTTATGATTATAGGTTTTAAGGTGAGTGAAATGTTTCTAAAATTTAAAGAGTGTATTTTAGAAATTTTTTCTGTATTTTTTGCAATTAATATTGAAGTAATTTAAGTTACTATGGGTCTCTCCTTTATTTAAATTACTTAAATTTTTGACTTTATCACGATTTAAGTTTTAAAACAATTAAAAAACCACAAAAATATCTAAATTAATTTAAGTAACTTAAATTTATTTACGATTGGTATCACTATTGTCCTTAAAATATCATCTTATCTCATTTACAGGCACTTTGAAGACTTTCCTATGAGCGATTCCGAGCATAATCTCGATGAGATTGTTGTGACAGCAACTCTAAGCGCTCAAATATCACCCATTCACTATTGCGACACTATTTGTGAGCCATCAACCTCCTCAATTTCCCATCAAGTACATCAGTTATCGATTGATGAAAAGAACACGGCAGTGATACGAATCAGTAGCTTTGAAGAAGCATCAACGTCTCAGCATGTCCTTCAAAAGCAATCGAGTCAACAGCAACATCAATCATCAACGCTTGATCCATCATCCGCTTATAAGACATCGAAAATAAGAAGAACTGAATATTCAATGCGCGGCTTGAGACTCGGCTGCAGCAATCCATCGCAAGACTCGGCATTTGGCTCCATGACAGACGGCGAATTATCGCGCGCATCAAGTTTTAAATTGAGTAGCTTTCAATCTGTCTCATCGCCCATCGACGAAGGCGTTGAGGACATTCTCGAGGAGAAAAATATCAATCTTAAATTTATCGATACATCAAACAGTTCCTGCTCATGTTCACCATGTCCCGGCGATAATTTTACACAATCTCTTAACGATCTCAATGTCCCCGGTCCATCAGCATCGCCTCATCATCTCAATCCACTCCATGTCACAAACATTAAAGAGACCTGCATCTACTTAGATCCGCCCAAACTTATTGTGAACGATCATTCCACGGGTAATTTCATCTATACATCATCGCCCATTCGAAAGTGTGCAACGACGGAAGTTTTCTCGCAAAAATATCGTGTATCATCGTTCGAGGATATGGCAGCGTCGGGGAGTAATTTAGCGACTAAAAAGCAATTTAGGTCGTTTGAGGAAGAGCAGCGTATTGAATCGGCATTTACGCCCGTCAAGTCGGAAGGACACGCTAAGAATTTCTTGACCGGCATGACGGGAAAGGAGCGAAGTACATTGTGGAAAGACAGCTTTCTTAAATGCAATAAAAATAATCTCACAATAAAATCAAACGAGTCGATTTATGAGGCAGCCTCGGAGAAGCTTGATAACGACGACAGTGATGATGCACCCGACTCGAGTTTAAGTCTTACACCGGAAGTTTCATCACGTCGTAACCGCTCCGATCGATTACTCTTCTCCCTCGCAAGATTCAAGCAAAATGCCATCATTGAACTCGATACGCTTTCGGATGTTGGAAGTAGCTCGAAAAATAAAGAGTCGACAAATTCATGCTCGAGTTCGAATGATGATGAGTCGAATATCGATAACACGACAATAACATCCACAACGAATGACGACACAAATGAGTGCCATAGTGAGGAAGAGTGCAGCAGTCTCACCGAGTCATTGCTCAAGACTTCTTCCTCGCACGATGACTTTAGGAAATTCGTAAAAAGTTTCGACTCCGAGGACAATTCACAATCGAATAACGGTGAAGAAAAAACTCCGCTTTTGGATGGCATGGAAATGCTCTCGCTATCGATTACATCGTCAACTGACAACTGAAATAATCGTTTTATTAAATTCAATACCATAATGTGATATTAATATCATTTTGTCATTAATTCACTTTTTTAAAAGCTGCGTATATGAATATTGACAATTCACTGATTTATATTTCATAGGAGGGGAAACTGTTGACAAGTTTATAAGTTTAAAAATTTATTAAAGTTTAAAATAGTTTTTAAAATCTGTTTTCTGCTAACATTCAGAAAAGTCATAAAAATTATTTGAAAAAGCTTTCAGTTAGATTTTTCAAAAGTTTAATTCTAGCTGCACAGAATCGTAAAAGTAAAGAATTTCACTTGAAACACAACGAAGTTTAAAAAATTTATCTGACATGCTGAAACTATTTTGAACATTAAAATTGTGAAATTTAAAATCTTTCTAAAATTGTTTAATAATTTCAAAATTTGTTTCCACTCTCATTCCAATATTCTTATCGAAACTTTTTTCTCTTCTTCATTTTTCCTTTTCGCCTTTTGTACATATTGATCAATCGATGATTAAAGTAGCGATAGATGAAAAAAGTATTTTATTGAAAATCATAAACTTTTTTATTAAAAAAAATTATTGAGGAGAAAAGAGATGCTTTATTTTATATTGTGCAGGAAGGAAGTATTAAGCATGAGAGACGGGAAGAGATGAAAATTGCTCTGAAATTGAGTTTGATTGATTTACACTTTAATAAGTTATTGAGATGAAATGAAGGAAAATAAGTTTATAGAAAAATTTTTGAAGTAGAAAATTTAAAATTTTCTTTTAAAAAATTGCTAAAATTGTCAATTTTAAACCTTAAGTTTTCAAGCAAATTTCACCTCATCTCGCTCATTTTATTAAACTAAAGTTAATTAAATTAGCATAAAATTTCTAAAGAAATCCTTCATAACGTAGACAGAAAGTAAAATTTTGTAGAGAAATTTCTATTAGCTTCGTGATTTATTTGTGATAGAAATAAATTAGCGAGTAAAATTTTCTTCTCTCGCCTAAAAAATTTAATACAAAAAAGCTTTTAGAGGAAAACTTTCTTATTTTCTTCCCCTTTAAGCTTCGATGATGAGCCCAAAAAGTATTTGTAAAAAAAGTTCTTCATCGTCACAGGGTAATCAAAATTTACTTTCCATAAAAACCGTCCCTCGTCAAAAAACTATTGCGATGAAACTATAAAAAAATGCTTTTTCTCGACTTTGCCTTTCCGTTTTTTTATTTTCTTGGGTCCAAAAAAATGTTGCGTTGAAGCTATCTGATGATTATTCAAAAAAAACTATAGTGAATAGATTATTAAAATAAAAATTGAGGCATCTAATGAAGAGTAAAGCTTAAGTGAGAGTTTTAATAAATTTAATTTTCAGGTCAATCAACTAAAATTAATATTTTACCGGAAAAGAGAACCCCTACCAAAAATACACTTGACTAAGTCACTTGACTTGTACTTTATCCACTTGACTCTCGCATTGTTTCAAGTCTCTCTCATTTTCTCAAGTACCCGATCAGCTCGCTCTCATAGCCTTGAAACTTTCTTCATCATCGCGCCAATAAGTTCCGTTGCTTCGTGTAGGCTTAATAGCACAATTCACTTTTACTTAAAAATGCACGCTTGAAGAAGGAACTTGTGCAGATTTTTTCCGTCATCAGTCGTGAGTCAGTTGTCGATCGGAGCGGTGTGTAGTTAGCAATTTTTTCACAATCTCCGGACAGTGTTTCATAATTCATAACGTGATTGACTCAGGTAATAATTTTGACTGATATTAATTACAATTTTTTGAATGTTGCGCGATTGACATCGTGATAGGAATTTAAATATTTTTTTGTGATTAATTCAGAGTAAACTGACTGTTGGGTTTTTTCGCGGGTTTGTTAATATTTGAAGATTGAATTTTTAATTTGTGTTGATATAAAAGAAAGAAATATTAATAGAATTTTTTTGATATTTTAAAACATTTAAACATTTAAAACTCTTTAACAATTTTTTTAAATTCAATTCAGTACAGTCATCAAAATTCTAAATTATCCTAACTCATAAAACTGCACGATGAACTTTAAGTCTTCATTTTTTAACATGAGTTCATTAATACCTTGACCATGTGTCGTCTTCGGTGTTCTTTTCCGATATTCATCACTAAAATCTTTTCACACACGCCATAAATCTATGAAGCTCCAGTTAGCGATGCAACATTACCGAAGAAAACCTTCGAGCGAAAAAAAACTTGTTTTTAGATTTGCTCTCACGTGAAGTCTTAATGAGTTTTGTACTACCGTGTTTTGAGAGCCGATGACGATTTTTAGTCTTCGATCAGCTGCGGAGGAATCAAGACGCGAAGAATTGAAAGAGAAAAACGTGTTGATTTAAATTAGATAAAAAACCTGTCGCAAAAGATTTTAAAAGTGAGAAATTTTCGATTAAAAAATTTCAAGTGAATTGTGAAGTGAAAAAACTTTCATAATTAAATCAAGATTTGATTAAAATATTATTTACCTTGTATCAAACGCATTAACCTTGGAAATGACACTTTATTCAAATTTGTCTTTAATATTCAAAGCAAATTTGGTCAACGAAATTTTTTTCTTTCCTTTTTTTGCGCGATTTGATGAAAATAAAATTTTACATTAAAAATTTATATTTAAACTCATTTATTGACCATAAAAACCTGAAGAAGGAAGTAAAATGCACTCGACGAAGAAAAAATGCAATAGGCGAAAGTTAACGTCTCGATTATTTGCAGTTTAGCTTCGTTTTTGAGCCATAAAACGATCTTGAAAAATATTAAAATCCGGTTCTTTTTCAATGTCCAACGTGATTTTGAAATTTACGCCGAGTGAATTAGTTTTTATTTTTAACTTTTAAAATCTTCTAAAAATTATAAATTTTTTCAGTTTCCTTAAACTTCCACAAAAAAAGTCATGTTGGGAGATAAATTTGTGCAAATGGCTCGCGATGAGCTGCGTGAGGAAGAGAATCGAAAGCAACAGGCGTTGGAACACTTTCGCGAGTGGATATCGAAGCATCCTTACATCAAGCAAATTCGCCAAGGTTAAAATTTGAACCCAATTAAAAGCGAGTTCATAAAATAATTTCTGGTTTTTTAGATGACGTTTTTCTTCTTCAATTCCTCCGCACGAAAAAGTACTCGATGGACTCTGCCTTTAAGTCGTTTGAGAATTATAATCTCGCTCAGAAAAAATACTCAAAGTGGTTTGAAATTGCGGAAGATGATTTCGATAGAATGATGGAACTTTATAACACGGGCTACATTTATCCACTGCATGAACGCGACGATTGTGGAAGGAAAATTATCTTCATACAAATTAGGAGACTCAATCCAAGCTATTTTACGTCGGCTGATGCGATAAGGTAAACTTTTATCGATTTTGATACAATTCGAATTATTTTTTGATTTTAATTGAATTTATTGAATTTAGTTTTAAATTAAACAGAATAATTTGAAATTCATTAAACTCATTCATTTATTTCATGTGTTTAAGTTAAATCAAATCTCGTTAAATTAAACTCGTGATTGATTGATTGATTGATTGATTACTAATAGGTAGCACGCTGGAGTTACCAGGAAGACGCGCCCGTTTTAATTTCCTTTTCCAGAGCTCGAAAGCTTAGGCTAAGGATAAAAACGTAACCATGCAGAACTCTTAAGATTTCTCTTAAGAATAGAGTATAAATACCCCTTTTTTCCCCCTCAACAGCAGACGTCCCCGCGGGAATCGCCTACCTCGGGAGCTGCAACCCACGTCTTGAGAAAGACATGCTAGCGATCGAATAACCCCTATTAGAGTTTTGTAATGTTAGTCATCATGGAACGCCCAGCGGAAAAAACCAAACAGGACGCCGTAACCCATGACGTAAAATTTTTCATTATGAACAGTCTTGTGATCACTCATAGAGTGTTTCCAACTAATCACAATTATGGGTTAGTTAACTGAACCTTACGATTGCAGTTAGAAAAATAAAATAAATCAAAGGTGGTTTCAACGGCATTGTATAAAAGTTACCGACACTACAACCTTCCTCAGCCCTGACAAACTGTTAGGAACTGGCCCACCCACATTACAAAACAAACAAACACTAAACAAAAAGTCAAACCAATTTTATAAGTTTGTTTAACATCTACCTTCCTCCATCTAATCTTGTTGATTAGCATGGGTAGTACAGGTCGTTCAAGTTTCGTCCGTAAGTACTCACTACTTCCATCCTCAACTGGCACTAAGATTAACAGTTGTTTTGTTGGAACCAACGAAACGAATTCAAAATTTAATTAACTTGATTATAATTAGATTATAAATTATTTCCCCTGTTGAATTTAATCAATTTTTCTCTAATAACTTTCTGACTGAATCTGAGCTTGTTCTATTCCCAAATCTTAAAAAGTAATTTTATGAAAAACCGTCTGAATGCTCTTATTTCCCCCTGGCCTGGTTAAGTTAATTAAATTTTCAAACAACTCACAAATGTAATTTTTAGAAATTAACCATCAGAATGCGCTTATTTCCCCCTTGTTAAATTAATTAAGTTTTTCTTTTTGCACCCTCTGGTAATTATAATTAGATTATAAAAAAAAATAAATAAAAATTACATTTATATGTAAAACCCCATATTTCCCCTTAGTTAAGTTAATTAAGTTTAGTGTATCAATTCCCTGACTGATTCCATGCTTCCTCTTTTTAAATCAACTAAAAAAAGTACTTTTTATAAAAAACCATCCAAATGCGCTTATTTCCCCCTGGTTAAGTTAATTAAGTTCATTCATTAAATCTCTGACTGAATTTTTGCTTCCACTATTCAAAACATCTAAAAAGAATTTTTTAAAACCATCTGAATCGCTTATTTCCCCCCATAAAAATAAATTTAATTTAAAAAAATTTTTTAGAGGTCACAGATGACAAAGATCCAGAAGAGATCCGGTAGGCAGATTTTCAAAAGATCCAGCAAAGAAAAATTTTGATTTGATAATGACGAAAAAGGTAGAGGATTTAATTTAATTACACTTCAAAATGAAGCAATAACAACATAGATTAGTATAGATAACAATTAAGCAAGGAGCGGTTAATTAGCTAAATTAATATAACTTTAAAAAAAAACAACAACAAAATAAAAATACCTCTCATATTTCGCTCATTCTTGCTTCATACCTGAGTTTTTGATGTAAACTTGAAGTTGATGACGGAGAATCCACGAGGAACACTTTAAAATAACTTTTAACACTCAAAAACTTTAAAATCTATAATTAACGAGAACACACATTTTGATATTAACACTATGAAAGGGGGCGCGCAACCTGTCCGTTAAATTAAACTCGTGATTTTCTAAAAAATCATCTTCAAATTAAACAACTCTTAAACAACTTTTTTATCGTCAAATTGTCTCGCATGTTCTAAATGGAGTCACGATATTGACACCATAAGAAGAAGAAGATTAAATCAAGTTAATCTAGCTTAGGGTCACGTGATTTTTCATGAAATTTTTTAAAAAAATTAACAATAGAAATGATCTTAAAAAGGATGTATAAATAAGGATTTGCCGATGATGAAAATTTATTCTAGGTGTAATTTTTTTCAAATCTTAAAAATAAATGAAAAAATATTTTTTAATTTTTTCTAAATCTAAAATCTACCAAATTCCAACAACTTTATCACCTACTTTCATTTTAGATTATCAGCCGTCGTTTCGACTGCCTTATTGGAGCAAGAGGAGACTCAAATTGGAGGAACTGCGACCATTATTGATCATGAAGGAATGACAATGAAGCACGCCAGCATCTTCTCGGTCACTGACATTGTTGACTTTACCGAATGTATTAAAAACAGCGTTGGACGCCACAAGAAACTTTACGTTGTAAATTTACCGCCATTCGCTCAATTCCTCTTCGAAGCAGCACGAGCAACCTTGAATGAAAAGTTCAAGAAGAGAATTGTCATTGCGAAGGATATGGACGACTTAAAGAACTATATTGATTCATCTTTGTTGCCGAGCGAGTTTGGTGGAAAGTATACCGAAAAAGAGCATCAAGATTTGTTCGATGAATATTTTAAAGCGGTCAAACCGAAGTTAGAAGAAATTAAAGCACGTGTGGTAGATTGGACGAAAGTTCCAGACTTTAAGTCAAGTCTTGAGAATGTCGGAAGCTTTAGAAAGCTCGAAATTGATTGAGAGATTTTTTTGTGAAAAAAAATATTTCCTTTTTTGTAAAATTTTAAAAAATAAATCAAGAGTGAGACACGTGGATTTAGATTTTTGAATCTTTTTGGATTTAAATTTAAAATAGTCATGACTAAAGTTTAGAAATTTTTTATTTTTAAATCCGAAAAGGTTTAAATCCGATGAAACACAAATTTAAATCCGTTCGTTCAACTTGTCAAAAATAATTGTGAAAAATAAAATTATTAATTTTAATTTCGAAACAAACAATTTTAAATAATTAAAATCAAAACTGCCTCAATTAAAGCTCGTCATTTTTTTCTAACCAAAAAATATTTTTCATCACCACAATGAAACACTAAACAAGCACAGAGTGCATGAGAATCACGAATCACATAATAAATAATGTTTGTTGAGTAAATTTCCTCACTCGACGCACATCATTACGATAAGATAAACACAGACGTGAAGTGCCTTAAACCATTTTAGTCGCTCGTTAGACGCACACGAGAGTGAGTGAAAACAAAGTCACCGCAAATAGCCGGAGAAATTACACGTGATGGCTTTGGATGTGAAATTCAAGTTGAAGGCTGAAGTTGAATTGCGAGAAGATGATTTGAGGAAAGAGCAAGCATTAGAGCAATTTCGTGAGTGGATACAGAAGCAAGGTCACATTAGAAATTGTCGAACAGGTAATTTTGAGTCATGATGGCAATTTTGTAATTTATTTGAGAAAATGTTCAAAGTTCAAGTGAGTGAGGAAAAAGTGACGTCAATATTTTTAAAGTTTTTTTGAATTTTTAAAACATAATTTTTAGGTTTAAAAGCTTTGGCTTGAAATAGTTTTCAAAATTTTTATTTACTTGAATTTAAATCAATTTATTTCAAAAGTTTGAATTTTTTTGAAAGCTTCCTCTTGAAACTTAAAGCTCACAGTTTTTTTAATTAAAATTGATTTTTTAGATGATAATTTTCTTCTTCGATTTTTACGCGCAAGAAAATTCTTCAACATAAACGCTTTCAAAATGCTCGAGACATTTCTCGTTCGTGGCCAGATGTTTCCGCAATGGTTCAAGCGTGTAAGCATCTTCGATGATGAGCGTATTCGAGAACTTTATGACAGTGGCTACATTTTTCCTCTCATCGAACGTGACCAAAATGGTTGTCGAGTGATTTTCGTTCAAGCGAGTAAACTTAATGCCGCAAAATTCACATTTGCTGATGTACTTAAGATATTTAATTTCGTAATTTTTACGCTTCTTGAAGAGGAGGAAACACAAATTGCCGGATTTTCTTATGTTCTCGATCAGAAAGACATTTCAATGGAATATTTAGCGATTTTTTCAATAATGGACAGTAAAAAATATTTGGAGTGTGTTCAAAATGCAATTCCAGCCAGACAAAAACTTGCAAATTTTTTAAACGTGCCGAGCTTTGGTGTGAAGTTGATTGAGCTTTTGATGTCGCTTGTAAGTTTAAAGAGATTTGAGAATTATTTTCTATAACTTTTCATTCAGACTTCAGAAAAACTTCGTGATCGCGCTCGTTTCCTCAACAATTCGAATGTGCACTCAATCATTGACCCTAAAATTCTTCCAGCAGAGTATGGCGGTGAAGTATCGAGTAGGGAAATGATGGAGCAATTTAGAAAAATAGCTAAAGAACGTCTGAAAATGTTGCGGGCGATTGATGACATTACCGTCGATATAAAGTTTGTTGAAAAACACTCGCATGACTTCGAGAGCGATGCTGGAAGTTTCAGAAAACTTGAATTTGATTAAAAGCAGGATAAATTTGTCAAATTAGGGTTAAATTGGTATTAAAAAAAATGTTAATAAATATTTTAAAAGCTCATCGATAAAAGCTTTCAAAAAGTTCAAATTTTTTTTTTAAATTTTAAGCCTTAAAAACAAAAGAAATGTTCACACAAAGGTTTATTGAAAAAATCTTCAAAACCTCATCCTAAAATAATTTTCTGCGTAGGATAAACACTTGAAACTTTTCATTCATGTTTTCGCATAATATTTGGGTCGATAAAAATTTTCACACACTCCCTCATGCCATGATTGCCTTAGCAAATATAGGAAACCCTTTTTAATCATAATTCATCATCGATCGACATTGTGTGTTTTCTAAGGTGGGCCATGATGCTTTATTTAACCATCAGTAGGAGGCATGCAGAAGATTATTATCTTTCCATTATAATTCACGACCTAAACTCGAAGAGAAATTGTTGATAATGAGAAAGTGATAAAAAGAAATTCTCAAATTTTTCTTCGAGCAATGTGTGACAAAAGAAAAAAGCTCGAGTGACATTGTCGGAGATGGCGGGAAGAGAAAGATTAAAATCATCATAATCAAGACGATAATGCACATCACTAGTGTTTATCATTCAATTTCCTCATTTTCAATTATCCACACGAAGAAAGCTGAGAGGAGAATTTTCTTCTTTAAACGTTAAAAACTTTTCATTGAATTTGTGTGAGTGAGAGAGAAAAAGCTTTGAATGTGTTTGTGAGAGAAAAATTGCCTTTTCTGCTCAGCTGTGTTTTTCTCTGGGAAAACGTGCAAAAAGGGATAAAAGGAAAAACAAATTTTGCTAGGTTAGTGATGCGTGACTGAGAGAGAGAGAGTTTTTCTTAATCAGATGCCATGTGATAAAATTTGCTCTCAGTAAAAGCTCGCTCTCAGTTCTCTCTCATTTTAATTTAAATTGATGAAAGAGCTTGAAAAAGATTCACTGACACGTGACAAAATGAATGGAAATTATGTCGTTGAACTTTAACTGAGGGGTACAAAACTTAGGCAGTATATTGATTGTATTAACTCAAATTTAATCAATATTTGCAATTTTGAATATTTTTTTGAATTTCAAAATGGTTTAAATCTTTTGTCATGATTATTAATTTTTTATTTTTTGGACCTTAAAATATTTTTAGTTTTTAATTTCTGTAAATGTTATTTTTTTAATTTAAATTTTTACTTTGCTGTGCCGAAGTTAAAATCGAAGCAAAAAGCTTTTTTTAGAGCTTTTCTCTCTTTAAATTTCTCTCATAATTTTCCACATGTTTTCCTCAAAAAAGAGAAAATTCCCTCACATAATTTCAATGTGTTTGTGCTTTTACTCTCTCATTCTCTCTCATCCGTGTCCATACACGAAAGTAAACTCAAATCTAGAGAAGAAAACGCAACGGTAAGAAACTTTTTTCAGTTGTGTTCACGTCTTGCGGATGGCATAATCGGCCAAATAATATTTTTCGTATTTTGTTCACTCACTCAAAAAAAAAAGTTAATTTAAAAGCACAGAGCATAAAAAGAGCAAAAATTAAGAAATTAAAAATCTTTTTTAACGAGTTAAGTTAGTAAAAAATGTCATTAATACCAAAAAATTGCTTATGATTAAGTCAGGTATTCGCGGAGCGGTGAAAAATCCAAATTTAGTATCCGTGCGGAGCAGAAAAGTTCATGAAGAGGATGTGAAAGTGTGATTTTATCCAATTTGCTGGCAATTTAAAAGGTGATTGAAAAGTTTTAAAACCCTCAGGAGAAAATATTTTTGGCAGACTCACACAATTCATGCCAGCAGATACGAAATGAAGAAAAAATCAATAAATTTGTGCACAGACAGCAGCAGCAACATACACACAGTGTTGTGCCTTTAATGATGAAATTATAATTTCTCGAAAAAATTCTCACACGTTCGCTCATGAAAATATGGTGATTGTTGATGAAAATCTCATGATGGCTTGCAGGATGAATTAATTATCGCGCTTTTACGGCGCTTTGATGTTCGACTTTTAGTGCGGCATTGTTAAATTGTTTTTGCTGCAACTGCTTTCCATGTCACTGTTTGAGGTCAAGGATAGAAAAATAGAGATGAAAATGATTAAATCTGAAAATCAGTGAAATTAAAGGTCAATAACGAATGTTTTGGATGGCTGTTGAGAAAAATTGATTAAAAATTATGAAAAAAAAATATTTTAAATTTTTAGGAGATTTTTTGAAAAGGTTTTTGTTGAAACTTTTTTGTGTTTTTAAGATAATTCAAACAAAATATTTAAAATTAAATTTAAAAAAAATTCTTCTAAAAAATTACTTGCACTCAGACAGCACACATCATAGTTGCTATTTCTATAAATTTTCCATCAATTTAATTAATTTTAAATTAAAATCCAAAACTCCAAATTCTCAACTCAATTGCTCGTCCCTTGAAGGTCACTTAACACTCTCATTCACAAGTGCACAAAGCTGTTTTTGTCACACCACCGCCGCACCACACAAAGGAAAGAAAATTTTCGCCTCGGCAATAAATTAATGTAAAAATATTTCATCCCTTCAGATGCGAATGAGAGCAGAAGCAAAAACAGGTCGCTGCATGGCTTTAGTTAGGGATGACTATGGAGGCTATTACACCATTCAGATGTGGCCCAAATATACATTTTCCATATTTCCTCGATTTCTCTCATTTTCTCGGCTTTCAAATGGTGCTGCAGGAAAATCAATAAAATTAAAGAGTAAATGAAGGGTAAAAGTATTGCGAAAGATTTAAGCATTAAAAAGTAACTCAGACATGACATGTTTTAATTATTTGCACTTGAAGGTCTTGAGAAAATGATTTTTTTTTCTAACTCAACAAAGTTAAAAGAATTAAACATTATTATTGAATTAGTTGAATAAGAGTAGTATGTGATTTGATTTGTTTATGATGATTCATTGATTAAAGATATTTTTTTTAAAAAGCTTTCTGAAAGCTTATTAGAAAGCTTTTCAAATCCATATTTTAAGCCTTTTTAATAATTTAAAACCCATAATTGTAATTTTTGATAATTCATGCAAGAGCTTTTCTAAATTTATAGGAAAGCTTTTAAAGCACTATTGAATGAGATTTTTTAACAACTTTTGTGAGTTTTTTCAAAAATTTTATTTTTTTAAAAGACTGCTCAAAATTGAAAGATTTATTAAAAAGCCTTTTTGAAAACTTTACAAATTTATTCACTCTTAAAACACTAAATTTGACGTAAAGTAATAAAGAGATACAAAAGAGCAACAAAGAAGAAGACATGAAGGCTTTTAATGTGAAAAACTTATTTTTCCGAGGGGATTTAATTAAATCTCGCTCATTCAGTTTTCATCTGTGGAGAAATGAATTTAGACAAGCACTTAAAATGGTTTCTCATCATCGCTTAAGATGGAAGCGAGAAGAGGCACGAAAATTTCTCCGCCTGACTTTAATTAAAATTCGTTATCAAATTTATCATTCACTCTCGAGGTATTAGTTGTTGATGTTTAATGTGCGGAGGAAAAGCGTCATAATTAAAACCGAGTTGTTGATTTAGAGAAGAGATGTCAAAAATTGCAAAATATTTGTGGAAAATTATTTAAAAAAGTAAAATTTTTCTCTCATCGAAAAAAATATCTGAAAGACTTTTTCTCTCGAACGGCAGGCAGGCAAAAGCTTTTAATCCTCACACAAATTCTCTAAAAATTTCACTCCTGAGAAAAACTTTTTTCCTTTCTCCCTGGAATAGCAACTGTTCCGAGCTTTATCGACCACAAAAAGCAGCCCGCAATCCCTCCTTTATATTCCGCCATTCTCATAGTGAACAACAATTGTAGCAACATGAGATGCTCGAGCCAATATTAAAGGGCGATGTGCACATAAAAGTGAACGTAATTAAATTTTAAAGGCAAACATTTTTTATGGTCGTAAAAATATTTTCGAAAGCGAGGAAAAGAGATAAAAGCAGGCATAAAAATCATCTCGTATTAAATTTTCTCTCCCGAAATGAGGGAGAATTATGGTGAAGCGAAAACAAAAGGGCAAAATTAAGCTTTTCGAGAATTTATTTTTTCATTCTTCTTCTTTTTATTAATATTGTTTTTTACTTCCTACTATTACTGCCAAAAGGAATGGCAATTTTTCAATGGTTGGGTTTTAAAAATAATCAAGATGTTTTTGAAAATTTATTTAAGAGCTTTTTAAAATCTCAAAAGAAACTTGTAAGAATGCAAAACTAAATCAAAAGCTTTTTAAAATTTTTAAATTATTTTGCAACCATTCCTTGCAAAATAATGGCTCAAATGGTGTAAGAAAAACAATAATGTCACTTTTGCAGCGGTAAAACGTGTGTCGCAGTAATGAAGGAAGAAGAAGGAAATGGAGAGAGAGGAAAAAAGTTTTTATAGACGAATGAAACGTCGCTTACACTTTTACGTTTCTTGCACGTCTCGAGCTAAGAAAAAAAGCTTTTCTAGGCAAGAGAATTTTGTATTAAAGTAAGAGTGGCAGTGCTTATCTGAGGAGGAGGAAAATTACTTGCTTGTCTTCACTTTTGCGACATTAAAACGAGAATGAAAAGAGAAATTTTTAAAGCTACTCTTGCATAAAAGCACAATGATGGATGAGATTATGATTTTTAAAGACGATGGTTGGAAATTTTAAATTTTAGAATTAACAAAATAATTTGAAAACTTTAGAAATTAACTGAACAATTTCCTCTAAAAATTTAAAATTCAATCCATGGGTTAACAATAAACATAAAATTCCTCTCGCATTTTCTTCTCTAAACATTTTCTCTTCTATCAAAATTTATAAATTTTTCAATTTATCGAGGAATTTACTTAAAAATTGAAGCAAAATGAAAATGGGAAACGAGCTGGAATGTCATATTTATTATAACAGATTAATCACGAAAAAAAATATCGGGAATGCAGGAAGGAAGAGCGGAAAATTGACCTAAATTTTTTCTCCCCTCAAAAAAAAAGATACTTTGAAGAGATTTTCAGTCATCAAAAAGTTCATGGGCTTTCTGCTAATCGATTTCAATCCCTCTCTCACTCATTTCTGTCTGTTACAGCCCCTCTAATTAATGTGAATGGATTAAAAGGCTTTTTCAGATCCAATTAGTGAGATATGATTATTATTGTGGAAGAAACTTCCATCTTAAAGATTTTTTCTCATTTTTTTGGAGGGTTCGAAATTTTCTTTCATCAGTTGAGATAAAAACTTTTCTTCTTCTCTTTTTGGTTTGTTTGTGTAAAGAACAAACAAAAACGAAAATTAGGTAGAAGAAGAAAAAAAATCAATTTTGTAGAATCAACAAAAATTAATTATCAGCGGTATACCAACGCTGTGGTTTAAAACAGGAGCTTTGAAAATTTAAAGTTTTGAATATTTTTAAAAGTTATTTTTCAGTTGAGAGATGAAAAAATATTTGAGTTTTTCCAAAAGCTTTTGGAAAGCTAATTTTTTAGAGTTTATAAGTTTTTTCTCAATTTTACCTTAACTTTTTAAGCTTTCAAAAAAAATTAAGAACTTTTTAAAAAAGCTTTTTTAAATATTTTAAAATAATTTTTAAGTATAATAAAAACCATTTTTGGATGGCTCTGAAAAGCTTCATATTTTCTATTAAAGCCTTAATTAAAACCATCAAACGCTTATATAAAAACACTTCTGAACAATGTAAACAGCAACTTTTTTGTGTAGTGGCTTTAAAATTTTCCGAACAAGAACTTTCGCTCTGTGCTTGAGCATAAAAAACTTTATTCATCTCTCACATTTCAATCTCGACCATTTTTTTTCCTCGCTGACCAGCATTTTCACATGAAGCAATGGAAAAGTTGTTTTATATAAAAAAAATTGTAAACAACACAAACTCGTGGCATTTTTGTACATAGACTAAAATATCGAAAAAAATAGTATTGTGTTCGTATGAGAAGTGGGCAAAAAAATTACCAACATATTATAGCTCCGCTATATATTAATTTTGGATTTTTCCAAAACCTGTTTTCGGCCCCTAGTGCCAAGACATTACATTGTTCAATTCCAAAACATATGCTCAAATGATAGGCCTAGCCAAACCCTACAAACTGGCGAAAACAGATTTGAAATCGGTTGCTCCTACGAGGAGTTAGAGCCATTTAAGTCATCTTACTTTCTCACTTTCTCACTTTCTCACTTTCTCACTTTCTTACGATCTTAGTGAACGCCATATCTCAAGAACGGCTGGTCGGATTTGACTCGGGTTTGTGGCTAAAGATCGGATTTTGGTTCTAGTTGTGCAAGAAGTATTTAGTTTTGAGGTACGACCCTCCAAGGACCGTCCCTGAGTGCAAAAATGTCCTTTTTCATACAAATTTTCTCTTATATGGTTTCATGGGTATCGTTGAACTCGTAATTGCATCAGGAATCGATTGACATTGACGATTTTAGAGGAATGTCCATCATGGATGGCCAGGAGTGCCACTAATGTCCATTTTTCAGAACTATGGCTTCATGTATGTCGTTGAACTCGTCATTGCATCAGGAATCGATTGACACTGACGATTTTTGAGGAATGTCCATCATGGCCGGCCAGGAGTGCCACTAATGTCCATTTTTCAGAACTATGGCTTCATGTATGTCGTTGAACTCGTCATTGCATCAGGAATCGATTGACACTGACGATTTTTGAGGAATGTCCATCATGGTCGGTCAGGAGTGCCACTAATGCCCATTGCAACGGAGTAGGGTACTAATCTATGCGGAGCTATTGGAAATGGCAACGCCGTTTGCAGACCCATCTTGTTTTTATGATATTCAGGGAAGGAGAGAAAGCATGGTATTTAATAAATAAAGGAATTTCTCTTATTTTTTTGTTTCGTCCGCGAGCTTTTCTTATTGTTCAACTTCGGGCCTTTTTCCTAGCGTAATGGAATTCGTTGGCTTTCATTCTTCTCAACTCTAACTCATTCTTTCAATTCAACGAGTTTTGCATATGAAAAAAAATTAATTAAAAAATGATTCAACCCCCACTTGTGGGTGTTGCCGCGTAACCAATGGTATCAGATTAGTAGTTGAGAAAAACATAACCTCAAAGATATATCAAAAAATATTAAAAGTTTTGAAGACACATCGTAAAAAATTATTGAAGTAAATTCTTTTAAAATTTGACCTTAAGACCCAACTTAAAACCCTAGGTCTTTAGAACCTAAATTTTTAATTGGACAGACGGAAAGATGAACATAAAAAATTACTCCATTTTGTGGGTTACGCTAAAAAATCTTTTTGCGAGAATTCCTTTGAAAGTAAAAATTTAATTTACTCGAATTTCTTAAAAATTGTTTAAAATTGAACAAAACTTTGAGAGAATTAAAAAAATCTTTTCTTCTTTTTTTATCACACCCTCGAGGGACTCTCAAAAGCTCACTTGCACGCACCATTGAACGGATATTTTCCACTTACACCATTTTCCGCCTATTTTCTCTTAACTTACATGGCTATTTACATTCGGACAGCCATAAACAATTTTCCTTTTTTCCCTATGAAAAATACAAAGGTCGTGCAAAGTTTTTTTCTGCGGGAAAACACCCAAAAAAAGTGGAAGAAAATCTAATGAAACGAGAAGTTTTTCTTCTTACGCTTGTTTACCAGCTTTCTTTTCAACCCAGCTAGTAGAATAAAAAATATTGCAGTCGCTTTTTGGACTGCTAGACATCTAAATTTAAAAAAAATGTTACAAAAATTTTTAAAAGCACTTGAAAAAACTTAAGAATTTTTAGACCACTTGTTCTCAACATTTGAGTGTAAGCAAAAAAAGAAAATTTGCATTTGAGATGAAAGTGAGGCACATGATGATGCCGTGAGTGTGTGTGAAGAAAAACATGAAAGAAAAATTTTGCAAGGAGAGAAAACTTTTAAGAAGTGAAATATGAAAAAAATATGAAGAGCTTTAGAAATTTTTAAAAAATTCTAAAAGTTTTATATTAAAAAATAAAGACAAAAAAGAAGAAAATCATTTATGAACTTTATGCTGGCTGCCTTTGCTCCTTTCTCAAACATTTTCCTCATATAAGAAAGATTGGAAAGCTTAAACAAGATTAGGTTGGTGTGCTGGAAAACAAAGCGAGAATCTTATTACATCTCATAATATATCAATGCTCTAAGAATTCATGCAGAAAATTTTGCGGTCGTTTATTTTTAATTTTCTAATATATAAAATGAAATTTTTCTGGCATCACGTGGGTTGACACACTTTCTGATATTTCAAACAAAAAATTAAATGCTGTTAAAAAAATTAATATGGTTTTCACAAAGTCAGTCGTTAAAATTCAATTTTACTATAATTAGAATTACATTACCTTCTTAATTTTTATTCAATCGATTTCTTACGTTGTGACAAAATTAAGATTGAATATTGTTGATAGCTCGTTCGTTTATGATCATCAAAATGTTTATGCCATTGTTGTACGATGATGAACAATTTCTTGCACATAATATCAATTTTCGATGTGGGCTTTAATCGATAATTCAAAAATTGATAAAAGGCCGCGATGCGCATACACACAAACAATGTGATTCGTCATGACAGTTTTATGTGGCAGAAGTTCGTAAACTTCAACATTTTATAGACCCTTTTTGCCTTCTTCTTTCATTCAGTATGAAATGGGATTAGAAATGCGAGTCATACGAGAAAGGACACGAATCTAATGTAATAATATCAAAATATATCCGATAAGCTTCGCTGACTTTTTTCGAAAATTCCAACTCCCTCATATGCGATCATATCTCGTCACTTCTTTCCCCTTTTTTCAATAAAATTTTATCATTTTAACATACAATTTAGAATGTGCAAGCCATCGATTGGGAGGGAAAACTTTCATGCATGTACACACAATAATTTTCCATATAAGTGAGCTTTTTTGTGTTAAATTGGGGTCGTTTGAACGTGTTAATAAAATGATATGGAATAAAAGCTTTTAGTTTTTGAACGGGTTTAAAAAGCATTAAAATTAAAATCATATTTGTAAATATTTAAAAGTTAATTTTGAGCTTTTTTGTTTTTCAAAAAGTTTTGATATTTAAAAAACTTTAAGCTTTTGTATTAAAAACTTTAATTGAGCTTACGAAAGCTTTTTTTTTAATTTTATTAAAAATTCTCTTTTATTGTCATTTTAATTTTTTCATGCGATAAAATTGCAACTTTTTCTCACTTCTTTTTTCAACGATAAAGTTTTATGTCAACACAAACACATACACAGACTTCCCTTTTCAATGCAGCAGATGAGGAAGAAGAAAACTCTTTTTTTATCAACTGCAATTTTCCTTCGCTGCCACATAAATTTCTCAGACGCTTTTCGTAAATGTGAATTTGTCATTCTTTTTCTCACTCGAGAAAAGTTTTTTTTTGATGGGAAAAATTTTTAATATGAAATTTTTAAGAAAAGTTTTAAAAGATAAACCCAAAAGTTGTTGAGCGCTAAAAATTCTCCTCGCAAGATGAATTTTCACATTATCAAAGCAAGTCATGATGAATCCTTTTAATTTTCTCATTTCAGGAGCGCAATATAAAAAAATAAGTGAGTGAAATTTAGAAAAAAATCGGGAAAAAATTCACAGTGACAAAAAATTTAACAATAAAAATTTATCAAGGAGAGAAAAAATTGCCGCAAGCTTCATAATTAATCACATTCGAGTGTGGAGGAAAACGAGTCGCATAAAAAATGGATTACTATCATCGAACTCCCAACAGCAACCGTTACTTCAACAGCTTTGACAAGTTTGAGCTGGTAAGTGAGATGTTATCAAGTTCAAAGTAGTTTTGGATAGGGATTAAGTGGAAGGATGTGACAGGAATTACTTTCGGGATGAAAATACTTTATTATAGACTGACCACATGGTTCTGTTAAGCTAAAGATAAAAACTGTGTTTTTATTGTGGGAAATTCGCCTAAATATATTGCGCAATATGTACAAGTATGAATTTCAATATTTTCTGTAAAGTTTAAAACGATTTAATAATTTTTGAAAATATTCGGGTCAATCGTTAATTAGTGAATTCAAATTTTACTTTCTGGTGCTTTTAACCACTTTTTCATTAAAGTTTTTCTCCTCTTTAAGTCTACAAAAAAATTTCTTTTCATCCAATTTACTGACTAAATTTCCTCCCTTTTAAAAAAATTCCCACAATTCAGTACATCCGACTCACATACAGCACCAACCAACCACCATCTAACATTTACTGCGTCAAAATTTCCTCTCCTCTATTCGACATCATTTCCGTACCCTTAAAAAAATTGTGAGAGAGAAGCTTGACAGCACAAAGACTAAATCAAGGACACGACGTGAAACTTGAAAAGCATTTTATTATTTTGATGAATATATGTGGAAAATAATCAATCTTCATGTGCGTGTGTGTGTGTAAGAATCTCATTACATTCTACGATGTTATTGACATCTTTTGTTGCCTTTACATGCCAGGATATCATTTAAGGAGATGTGACATAAATAATGCATTGTGAAGTATTTTTTTGGTTCAAAGAAATTTCAAATCAAGAAAAATGCAAAAAAAACTAGAAAATTTTAAAACATGAAATTTTGAGAATCAATTTCTGAAAAAATCTACATTGGTGTGCGTTTAAGTAAGGGATGACTCTCTCATGCTAGAGCTAGATTATGAAATATAAAGGAATGATGATAAAGTAATCTTTTCACCATCTGGATTTTTATGAGACGCATAATAAATTTTTTTTGGATATGGAGGTAGATTTCACTCTCGTTTTAGCGACACATGCCATGCCTATAATGTCCGTACTCACTCAATTTTTTTAGAGTTAGAAATTTTGCGGGGTTTTAGAAATAATTTTATTTAGTTTTGTCGTTAAATTTCTGCTAATTGAAATTGCAATTTTAATGAACTATTTAGTGTCCATACCTTAAAATTTATCTCTTATCCAAAATTTCATCGTGTGTGTCTTTTATTGCTTTTCTTCTTCCTTTTGCTTCTTTAAAGTTGCCATTCAAAACATCAATGAACCCCGAAATGTTTTTTTTGCTGAGCATGAAAAATATTTCTCTTTCGAGTGGGTGTTTTGTTTATTTTGATAACAATTGCCGACACTTCTAAAGAGAAAAGAGAAGAAAAAGAGTTTTATTGATGTTTTGTTTTTCGGAGAATTACCTAAGAAGGTGCCAAAGGGTGATTTAGAGAGGATTGGTCTTTTTTGAGGGGTTGTAAAGTTTTATGGGTAGCAATAAAGATGATTTCGAAAAAAATATTTAAAAAATTAATTTTAAGGTCAAGTATAAAGCGCTAATAACTCATAAATTAATGAACATTATGGAGAGGAAATGTTTGACTTACTTATTGAATTTTGCGTAAACTTTTATGACAGGTATAAATTTCTGATTTATTTCTATTTTAATTTATTTTTCCTTTTCCGGAGTCCAATCGCAAAAATTTGCGACATTAACACAAAATTCAAATTTTAATCTTAATTTATATTTGAACAAAATTATTTTTTTATTAGAAAAATAATTTTAAATTTTTTCCGCAAGAGAAAATCTTTTTTACATTTGCCGCAAGAATAAATTGCTGGACTCACAAAATGTTTCAAGTTTATTTGACTTCTGTCGCAAATTTTTCTGCTAATAAAATTTTCGAACTTTAATGTTACGCATGTCAGTTTCAGCTATGAAACAGCCTGTGATGTGAAATAATGTTCAAGGGAAGAAAATTCTTAAAAAAAGGAATTTTTTAAAAAATTGAATAAAATTGATTTAAAATTTTTCTTTTGAAGAAATTTAAACGAAATTTACACAATTTTAAAAGCTTTACGATAATTGTCCATTCAGCTCCACAACAATTATGCTTTCTCATGTGCCATGAGCAGACGGCACACAGTGTGTCAAACCTATGAAAAATTTCATCTTCAATTTTTCCATCTTTTGTTTAATATTTTCGAATAGCCTTCGCACACTATTTGCGCCTAAATGGAGAATGACAACTGCCTCAACGTCGAACGCCATATCTGCATGTCAAAAGGTTGACAATCGTGCTCGGCATTTCTTATCATCGCCTTTTTCTTTTTTATTGTTTCAAATGCGAAAAAACACAACAGCGACAGCTTTCGCTAATGTCAATCGCAATTTATTTAATGACCTTTGTGAGCTTGAATTGAGAAACTTTTTAGGAAGTTTTATTGTAATTCAAATTTTTTTTCGCATAATTTTAAAATTTTACAATAAAACTTCAAACCCTTGAATATTTACCATCCCATTAATTTTCACGTATTTCATCGTAATTTTTTAGCTCCCGATCGATCATAAAAAAATGCAATTTTCATATTATTTCATTACATACAAAAATCTCTCTCGATAAAAAAATTTATGTCTCGCGACACGCTTGGAATATTTTATGAAAAATTCTCGCTACTCGATACAAAAATTCGGAGAATGTAAAAATCATGTAGTTGAATAATTTCAAACGAAAAAGAGATTAAAGCTTATCGAAAGGTGCCACATGGGAAAGACATTGGATGAGAAAATTGAGAACAATTCAATTTTGTATTTCATTCAATTAAAGCTGAATGACATTAAAGATTGAAACTTTTCCAATTGAGATTTTAAATTGATTAAATTCGATCGAGATATTGTGGATTTATAAAATTAGTTTACAAGATTTGAAATTTAATTATTTGATTTATAAAATTACAAAATTTGATAAAAAAAATTTAAAAATGTTTTGCAATTTAAAAATTAAAATTATTTCATTCAAAAAATTCAATTAAATTAAATTTTAAAACCACTTGTTTATTTTTCTCTCATCCACGAATACCTCAAGCGTGCACACACTCGACATTCCCTTCTAATCCGATCGTTCCACAAATCCAAATCTCAACGCAATAAAAGAAAACGTTTTAAGCCTCTAACAATAACAATTTTCCTCTATCGCGTGTTTGTTCAATTTGTCTGGCGCTATATAATTTTCGTTCGGCATAAAATATTCGTAAATGTATTGCCATAATAATATTCATAAATCGGCAATTTATTCAAGAAATCTCACTTCGAAATACTTTTTATTCGTTTGAATCAAAATTGAAATGTAAGAATGCAAATTATGGCTTGAGAGTGCAATTTGAATAACACTTTAGTGATGGGATTTGAATGGGGTTTAAGGAACAGTAAAAATTTTATTTAAAAAATATTAAATTTGTTTTACAAAAATAATTTTTTGAGAAAGTAAATTTTTTAAATTTTTAATGTTCCTGAATTTATTCACAAACCCATTTAAAATAACTTACAATAATTTTCTCACAAATTACAATAAACTCACAAGATTTATAAGGAAATATTGAAAAGTTCCATCATACAAAAATAATTGGCGTCACTTTTTCCCTCCCGGCCATAAAAAGAAGTTAAAATTTACATTAATTGAAGTGAGTATAAAAATCGTGCACATTCATAACTGTCGCATGAATTTTGTTTGAATTCTAAAATTTAACATACAAAGTGAAATTCATGGCTGCATTCTTGATGACAGACTGATGGTGAAGTAGCATGTTTTGAAAAAGTAATTAATGCACATAGAACACTCGGAAGCGCGTAGTTATTATTCATGTATGACACGCTCGCAATTAGTTCCCTTTAAGACATGACACTATGATGATGATGTTCATGCTGTAAAACTATTGTGTTTGCTGATGGGCGGCCGAAGTGTGGGCAATTTTTAAACTTTAAAAAAGATGTTAAATATTTTTAGAATTTTTTTAAATTTTATAAAACCGTTGAAATAAATTTATTAATTTTAAAAATTTCCTCTCCTTGACTCTCATGATGCACATCTCATCTCTCCTCCATAAAAGATGAGAAATTAACATATTTATATAAAATTAAGTCAACAACTGCAGTTTGCAACTAAGAAGAAGTCTTTGCGAAGATTATGAAACCTCATAACTGCACATTCGCGTGCATAATCAAGTCAACTTGATGGCAATCGAGGAAATTTCAAGTGATATCGTTATTAATTAATTCATACACTTTTTTAAAAACCAACCGAGCGCGGTGAGTTGCGGGATGACATGGAATCCAGTTGCCTGACTACTTTTTTGCGTTTTTTTTTGCTGGTTTGTTAAAGTCAACACAATTTTTTTTTCGCTATCCATTGGCAAACAACATGCAATGAATGTTGATTTGAATAAAAATGAAAATACTTTGTAAACATTATTTGAGAGTTGTGGGTGGATTTTGGGACGTAAACAAATTGAATTTTAATATTAAAGATTTTTAAATTTTTAATAAAATTTAAAAAATCTATTTTTATGTTCCGCAACTTGAAAATCACCACTGCATTTTTTATTAAACATTTTTCTGAGCATTCACTCAAACTCCAATGGCGCCGAATGGTTTTTTTGCAATCACATTTTTGTACAATTTACTTATATTTAAACTGCTGCTGTTTAAGCACGAATTACAATCTAAATTGCAGACATTTGTGCACATTTGTCGCTTTTATAAACTTTACGCTTCATTAAGATGCGAGCAAAAAATTGTTTAACATGCGAATGATTTTTGGATTTTTATATAAGCGAGCAATTAATGTCGAACTTGGATGAAATTTTGTGTGGGATTTTGTGTTACAGAAAAATCTTCTAATTGGGGAATTAATTTGGCATTTTGATGTTCGAATGAAATCAATTTAGTGATTTTAGAAATAAAACTTTTGTGTGCAGAAATAAATAATTTTAAATTTTTGCTTCAATTTTTCCCACACATAAAAATAGCAAAAAAAATCCATTACAAAATTGCTAATCTCTCTTGAATCCACTCTTAAAAATTTATTTCTTTGCTCTCGATTTCCTCTTCAAATCCATCTTCAATTTATTTATATTTTACTCAATATCCCTCTTCTAAATCGCTTGGAAGTAATCGATGACTTTTCAAAATAAAAAAATCTTTTAAATGAATTTTTCTACTAGGACTTGGGAAATTGTTTATTGGCATTGTGACATGATTTTTACAAGAGCTTTCTTTTGCTCATTTAAATAAACTTTTACGATGAATTTACTTAATTCACTTAAGTGAACTTTTATGGCAATTTTATTAATGATAGATTATTAAAGTTATTAACAATGAATTCAATGATTAAATTTCATTTTATTGACCGCGGAAAAAGATTCTGATGATTTAATTGAGTTTAAAGTAATTTTAATATTTTTTCTTTAATTTATTAATAAATTACTAATTAAATAAATTTTTACTAGCGTCCACTCCTCGCAACACGATTTTTTTCTAATTCAAGTCAAGAACTTTTCTCATTCCTTATCTAATAAGGAAGAAAAAGCAAAAAGCCGTTAATTCTTTTCTTCTTTAATCACAAAATCATTAATAACTTCATGAAACATGCAGAAGACTTCTGAATAGCCACAAAACACATTGTTGTAGCCAGATGCTGATAATTATCAATCAGTGGAATAAAATCTGCAATCAATCTCAATCGTAATGCATTGGTTGAGGTTTTATGCTGAATAACTAGAAATTAATGCAAGCAAGTTGAAAAATTCGTATTCAAATTAAAATAAAAGTTCACGATAAAAATTTAAAACCGCGAAATAAATTCTACACTGGCGTCAGAATAAAAAGCGTTAAAAAGTCAATTAGCTCCACCTTGACAGCTTTAAAGAAAATTATCTCGTTTTTATTGCTTGCACTCACTTTTGAATGTTTTTGCGGTGAAATCAATAAAAAAATCAATTCTAAAGTTTTAACAGCTTCTGGCTGTCATCTCAACCACAAAAGTGAATGTTTTAAAATTGAATAATGGTCAGAGATGGAAAAAGGGAGAGAATTGAATGGCAATCAGATAAAATCTAATTTTGTAATGAGTTGTGAGAAGTTTTAAATTGAATTTTTGTGAATTGTGATTGCGGTGAAGAGAAAAAACTTGATGAGAAGTCAATTGTAATTTAAATATGAGAATTTGAGATTTAAAAATTAAGTTTAGATTTTTAAATTTAATTTAATTTTCCTCCCTTGCATTTACCTACAAGTAAGAAACTCCGCAAAGTTTATTTCAATTCAAAAAAGTACCGTAACAATTCCTCCAACAAAACTAATCTCAGCTCTAATTTCATCTTCTTTTTTATGCTGCTTCTGGCCATCGCGAACGTCTTAGTTTTTACTCAGTCATAATGTTTTCAAGATGTGCGAGAATGCAGATGTGGCCTTTGGGTAGAAGAAGTGAGATTATTAGATTCCATCACGATGCTGTCATGGCATAAAATGAAACAAAATTATTACGAATGTGCATTCGCTTAGTTTGCATATGAAAGACGCAGCTTCTTGTGGCGTTTGATGGAATTTAGAAAAAAGAAGAAAATTGAGAGTCGTGGATTTGAGGTGCAAGGGGAGAAAACTTGAAAATATTTAGTCAAAGTTAAAATTTAAAATTATTTTAATAAATTACATTAGTGTCCATCCCTTGCCTTGAAATTGAAGAATTCCATAAAATTTCAACTAGTAGCGTGTGATCATAAATTACTGGAAAATAAATTTTCAACTTAGCTCACTTGAAATTCCAACTCACGTTTTTCATCTTAAAAAATTCTTTAATGCACTTCAACGCAACACCCAAGAAGAAGCACCAGAATCAAAATTTCGCTGACAGTTGGTTTCTGATTAAGCTGTTAAATTTATTGCACACTCTCCATTAATTGCGCATTAAATGGCATCTGAGCATGATAATCTCAAGATCACGGTCAGAATGAAGTCGTTATGAGAGTTTGCACAAAAAAATATTAAATGAGCTCAAAAATGTCATGGCAGAGAGAGAAAGAGCAAAAAGGTGTCCAATTAAGGAAAACGAGGCAGCTCTGCATGACAAATAATTGGACGAGACATCGTGCATCCCACATGGATACGTCGAAGGTTCTTTGTTAAATTGACCCGAAATTGAAAGAGTTGTTAAAGAATATTTAGGAAAAACCTTTAAATTTAAATTGCGCAAAAATTTAAATCCAAAGATTAAAAACTAAATTCTAAGATCAAAATCTAAATCCAAAGACTTAATTTTTAGTCCACTTTTATTTGATTATTTAAGATATTTTTAATTGCTTAAATTAGACAAAAATTTATTAAATCTTTTTGATTTAAATTTCAACTTCAGTCACAAGAACCTAATACATTTCCAAGAAATCTAAAAATTCCAAAGCCACATAAAATTTATGAGCATCAAAATATTTTAACATCAACATAAAAAATTCAAACATACTGCACCAAAAAAATATGTCCATGAAAGAGCGGCAAAATAATTTTAAATTTACGAGATTACCACAGTCGCACACTAAAAAATATTCATAATGAAATTTAATCAGTGAGGCAAACACGCGAGCGAAAGCATAAATTTGTCAGCAGATTAAAAAATATTCAAACGTCGCTTATTCATTTTTTGTTATTTTGATGTTTCAACAGTGCTGAATGGAAATTAGAGATTGAGTGATGAATGCAGCGACGATAAGGCAGTCAATTTTAATATCGTCGTGAATCTTTCTTCTTTTTGATAACGACGAGAGGAAAAAATCTTAAATTTAGATGAAATAAAATGGAATTTGAAACAAAATTGGGAAAATAAATTTTTGAAAATGAAATTAAAAATAAAAAGTGAAAAAGAACAAAATGGAATATGAAACACTTAATTAAATGAGAATGATGATTCTCACTTAAAGATTCACTTGCGCTTTTAAATCCTTCATTCAGTTTTTATGACCTTCATGCGATGTATTTACAGCTCATAAATTCCCTCTCCGCTTCAAGCAAACAAATTAATTACCGTAAATTAATGTAATCTGCCGCGTTTTCGTTCTCGATTGAATTAATCATTTGTGAATGTGCATGCAAGTAATTGTGAGGATGCCAATCAATTTTTTTATTATTATATTCTATGCCCGCGCCTGCATAAGCATCGATAAGCCACACATCGGATGAAATGTCAACGGTTTACTTTTGATTAATTGAATCCGATTTTATTTTTCTTTCCTCCTCCGTAAAGATCGAAACTGTGTGTGCGGCGCATCTCAGCAAATTATTATTGTTATGCGGCTGCAATATGAGTCGAGACTTGTGTGTGTAATTTGAGAATTGTCAATATTCTACTCATGGAGTCAAAAGTGGGGATTATTTGAAAATTACGACTTTTTATTAATTTGAAACAATATTGAATATGAAACATCATCAAATTTTAAAAATATCAAAAAATTTAAAAATTATTTTGTTTCCCACTTTTTAATTCATCCCCACGTGAATTTTTTTAAACACTCCACGATGGCATTTTTTACAACTTGTAAACTGATACTCAAAATTGCCATTAAATGCAATTAATTTTCGCCAAATGCACACAAAAAACTTCAAAAACAGCGGAAAGAAATAATTTTTGAAATTCTTGAGAGAGAACAAAAATTAATTTGTAACACATTTCGGAATGTTGTGGATTTTAATTGACAGAGGAAATTTTTTATCCTCAATGAAGCTGTTTCGGTTTAAAATTTATGAATGAAATGCTCTTAAGGTCGCAATAAAATGCTATGAAAGGAATTTTAAAAAAGTTCAAATTAATTTTTAATAAAAATGATTAAAATTTAAAGAAGAACAAATTACTGTTTCTTCTTTTTGTCCACACTTCTCTGCATCATAAATTTTTATCGTCGATAGAGTTTCGGAAAGCTTGGTGTTTTTTTTTTTTGTTTCGGCCCCGCTCTAGCTCGATAATTTTTTCATTTTTTCGAGCCTGATTTTTTATAAAATTTTAAATTTTTTGACCAAAAATTTTTAATTTAATTTTTATATTTAAAATATTATTGGGATAAGTCAAAATCAGTAAAACAACACCTCGAACTCTGTTTGTCACAGTATTTAGTTAAGTTAGTGCTTAAAAATAGTGAAAGTAATAAAGAACGTTTTTAAATATAGAAAAATATGCTTTAATAAGAAGATAAAACAATTAAATCAAAGCTTAAAAGAAATGGATATTTAAGTGCGGAATAAAATTACGAGGTTTTTATTTTCTAAATAAATAAAAATTTGAGTAAATTTTTAAAATTTTTTATAAAAAAAAAAAAAACAAAAAAAAGAAAATCAAACAACCAACAGAGGAAATAATCGTCGACCTCATTCTGCAACATCGAAGAATATAAAAATTTGCATAAAATGAATTATGGTGAGAATATTTTTAAAGTGCTTAACGATAAAGCGATTCATTTTCATTTTTAATGTTATAAAGAGATTTTCTGGTGATTTTGGATGCATTAAATGAGTTCTGATTACTCTCATAAAAAAAATGCAATCTAAAAGTAGAAAAGTTTATGAGCTTTTAAAATTTGTTATACATAGGAGATTACAATCAGAAATAAATCAACTCACAGAAAAGATTAAAAAAATTTAAAAATCAATAAAAAAATTATTAAGTTTTCATGATTTAAAAGAAACAAAATTCATAAAAAATCTCACCTTGAAATTTATTTTTCCTCTCTTCATTTTGCATAAATTTCAACATAAATTTCATGCATGGCATCACAAACAAAGTCGCACTGCGAAATAAATATAAAATTCACAAACAAACATGATCAATATGCGAATGTACAATGTCACAACAAAAAATATTTATCTCTGCAAGTCAATATCGAACGGCATTCTCGTGTGTGTGGCTTCGGTTGACTTAACAATATTTCCATTTCTTTTCTTCACCATTCGAGACGTGTAAGCATCAATGATTAAACATAAATAAAATGAAAAATTATTGTAGAAGTGCAATTGAGCATTTCTTTGTTGATCTGGATTGTCGATATGGTTCATTGCGGAGTTGATGCAAGGTCAAATGAGAGAAATCAATGTCGGGTGGCGTCCGAGAGACATTTTTATGGATGAATAGATAAGAGAATGAATTTATGCATGCAAGAACTTTAAAAAGGGCTGGAAAGTTTTTAAACTTTTTTATTGTTTTTTACTAAAAATTTTTTGATTAATTTAAAATAAATTTTTAAAAAATACGTTAAATTGTATCTAATTTGCTCATTTAAAATCATATCCATAAAGTCACATTGTGATAAAAATTGACACTCATTACTGCTGATTGGATGAATTTCAATTTTCTCGTCTTTGTTTCTCTCAACTCTACAGCGTGTTGTTGATAAACTCATAACCGTTATCAGCTTATTGTAATTTTTTTCTCTCTCTCGCCCTTCGTTGTCATTTTCATGCCTCCATCAACACAGATAATGAATTAATTGAAAATAGAAAGTGAAAACGACGTCATTTATGAGCATGAAAAGGTCAGCGAAGGTTTTTTTCGGTTGATAATTTCGTGACTAGAACTACAACAATTAATTATCAACTTACTTTGTGTATTTTTCTTTTCGAATGGCTGTGCGTCGTAAAAGAGTCATTGCATTAATTTTTGCTAGTTAAACAAGTGTTTCCATAACACTAAAAAATTCTTTTCTGGTATTTTTCTTCAACACAAATTAATTATCAAATTTTTACGATCATTTTTGTTTTATCATCGCTGAGATTGTAAAATAATTTTATTAGTGTTTAAATACTTTTTTGTTGCATGCAAATTTTTCTTTTATCTTGGCGCGTAAATTTTCTTTCATCCATGCCAAAAAATAATTTTTGTTAAGAAAATTTTGATGGTGATTGAAAAATATGTTTATGAGTTATTTGATTAGTGAATTAATGAGTACGTTCCATTTATAAACTGTTCCGCTTTTGAGAAAAATTTAATTTATAATTTTTTTGAGATATAAAAATCAGGGGTTGGACATTTGAGTTTAAATTATTTAAATTTTTCAAGAATTTAATAGAATTTAATTTAATAAATTCAAAACAGTTTTCCCACTTTTGTTTAAATTTCATAATTTTCATACTTTTATTACAATTTAAAATTTACCCAATTAAAATTTTTAATGAACAGAAAAACAATCAAACTTTTTTATATTTTTTTCATATTTCATCGTCACAAAAATTTAAAATAATAAAAATTCTTTTCCACTTTATAAATAACTTAAAATGCTCCTTGAAAATGCATTTTTTCACCCTCCAACGAAATGTGAAATGATGGAAAAACCACTGAACTGAAAATAGTTTTTTCTTTCCATAATTTTTTAAAGAGCAAAAGAAATTTCTTCAAGAAATTGAGCTGCAGATAGTGAAAAATGAGAGTGATGAGGTTTATTGAGATTTTTCTTTCTTTGTGAATTAAAAGTTGTTAGGAAAATTTTTTCTGGGAAAGTGATTCTGAAGTTGAACTGAAAAATGAGATCTAAAAGTGAAATTGGGTAGTTAAAAAGTTTTGTTTAATAAAAAAAGTTATGCAAACTTTAATAGAGTGCATTAAAAAACTATTTATAATTTAACAAAAATTTATTTTAATCGAAAATTTAAAATTTATAAAATATTTTACAAAATTTATCCACAAACCCCGCAACATTTTTTTTCTGATGAAGATCATTTTCACCTGTTTTGTTAATCACATAAAGAAAGATCAAATTAATAGCGTCAGTAACAGTAGAAACTTCCTCCTGTCCATAACCATTGAGCATTTAAAGCAAACACAAGAAGCCAAAAAAATCTCTAAACACATGTTCAGATAACAAATAACGCCATGTCTTGAAAACATCACTTGCTTACTCACTATTTCAGAAGATGCCACCGTACACTCAGTGAAAGTCATGAAGCTGGTTCCTATCATCATGCACTCATCGACATTTGACGATTCATTTCACTTTTCGTTTCGGCTGAATTGAACTTCAAAATTGGCTGTTTAGAGTAATTAAAATCTTATTTACAAGGAGGATATTGAAAGGGTGGAGTTGGATATTGAGAAGCAATAATTTCACAGTGTTATCGGATAAACATTTCGTTCACGCGTGAAGACACTTTTGGATGTTGTTTGAGGAAGTTCTTAGTGGAAATTGGAAAATTCCAGGGGTGAACTCAAATTTAGTTTTTTTTAAGTTTTTCAAGTCCAGCATGATCTTAGTGTGAGTCCACTTGTGCTGCCTCCTTAAAAAATATCATTTAAACATAAAACAGCATTTGTAATTTTAAAAAATTTTCTCTAAAACTTACAAAATTTCAACCAACACTTTCCCAACTTCTCATCACCTCACATTGAAGCTCAATATGATTTTATTTAAAGTCGATCAATATCCAGAGAAAAATAATTTTCGAAAGAGGGGAAAGCCATCAAGCAGCCAGCTCTAGCACATTGAAATCATCATTAAATCTGATCATTAATTTTTATAGGATCATCACAAATTTAAATGAAAATTGATTATTGCTTTAACTCACTTTCCCCTCTTTACTTTTTTTTGACTAAAAATAGCCACGAGAAAAAATTTCCATCTGACATGAAATGAAAAAGATTTTGTAAGAAATTTATTAAATTTTAATTTTATTCAAAATGTTGCTCAACAAATGCGTGCATGCTCGTGTCAACTACATTTTTTTTCGTAGAAGCGGAACAGATAAATTGAAATGATGTGAGAAGTTACTCAATAGCGCGCATACGTTTTAATTAATCATCATCACAATCAATTTAGATTTGTCTGGAGAAAGATCTAAAGAGTGCTCGTTGAAATTGAAACTACAGTTGAATACAGATGGAAGTTGCTGAACGGGATTGAAAGTTCTAGATTGCAAACTTGAATTTTTATGATGCTATATGCAAAGAAGTAAATTAATTGAATTTTAAAATTAATTTCATACAAAGTTTTTTTGCGAAATATCTTAAAAAATTCATTAATCTCCAAACGTCTTTAAATGCGACAACATTGAAGTGCATGCAAGCAGATTTTTGCATAATTTTAAAAAATTAATGTGGGTTAAATTGCAATTTAAGCTTTGCATAATTAACGTTCTCGATTTAAATCTCTCCTTCAAATTTCAAATGTCATTTACGGTAGCAATTAATCAATTTATTAATTTGTAAAAAAATGATTGATTCTGATAATTTTCAGATGAGTTAAATGTCGAAAAGAATTAAAAGTTGAGTTTAAGAATTGTAAAAAAATTGTCAGAGTATTTTTTTAGTTTTTATTAAATTATTTATTAAAACAGTAATTTTCAAGGATTTAAAATAACGCGTTTTATAAATTTACGCATTTGGGTTAAGTCATTGCAAAAATTCAGTAGCGCAAAAAAATTCGATCGATTTCTAGCTTCTAAGCTACTTTAACGTTAATATAATCAAATAAATTTTATGATTAACAAGAAGAGAAAATTTAAATGAAGAAATCGAAGTTTAGCACGAAATGGTGCTCTATGAACATAAATTGTAAGATTTAAAATTATTAAAATGGTCATTTTAGATTTTTGTTATTGAAAATATCTCCAATGACATTTTTCTTGATTAGCGAAAGGAATAAAAATTCTCAAAATTGACCTTGAATGTATCACTACTGAAAAATTGCATAATTTTCATAAAATATTTTTATCTCGCAAAAATTGTTGTCACTTTTTGTGATTTACGACATTAGTGAGAATTTACAGCAGTGAATTGCATGCAGCACGAGACAATGAGCGACAGAATAAAGATAACAGCACAACAGTCTACTAGGGATCCTTAATTCACCGGTGAATGCGATTTCGGTGATCACCGGTGAATAAAATGCCGTCACCGGTGATCACCGGTACACCGGTGACGACTTTTGACCAACATTTCTGAAGGAAAAAACTACTTTTCGGCCATTTTAGAAATTGTTATGGACCAATTTTTAGATACTTTTTTTTAATTCCATATAAATTATAAAGTTTAACACTAAAAAAGTTAGGTTTTTCTTATTATTTGTAGAAATTTTTCTTTCTCATTAAATGATGAATCAAACTTCAATCTTATCAAAATATCTTTAAAATATCTCTGTAAATTTTTAGGATTTTTAAAGTTTGATAAGATATAAGATATATGCTCTTTCAAAATATGCCCACTTAAGTGCACTTACTAAAAAGTTTTTTCACTCATTTAAATTTTTAGTTTTTATAGTATAATTTTTTATTATTAATCTAAAAATTTAAAAATTTAGTACAAAACTTTTTATTTCATATTTTAACGAATTTTCTTACCATTTAATTTTGTTTCAAAAGGTTAAATATTTATAATTTCAATAAAATTTATAGTTTAAAAAATTTATAAAAATAAAAAAAAAAATGATCCATTTCCTCACCGTCACGGACAAAAAATCGGGACACCGGACGAAAAGTTTGGTGACACCGGAATCACCTACCGGTGTTCACCGTGAGGATCCTACAGTCTACTGATACGACATTCTTGCTGACATTTTCATAAAAAATAAAGAAAAATTTCAATGTCATCGTTTACAAAAAAATACAAACGACTTCTTTTTTGTAATCCCGATCGTTTGTAGCTATTTTTTAGTTGACAATTTCATGCAAGAAGAAGATCATAAAATTTTACGATGATCATGAAAGAAAAAGAAGAAACACAAAAAAACTTTATGGTGCCATTTAAATTTGCCACAAGGCAGTGACAGGAAGAATATTCCGAAACATATTGACAACAAATGAATTTTCTCTTTTCTATTTACGATCGCTCACGAGATGATTTATGGTTTTTCAAATTATTCGTGAATTGTATCAAAAAACTTGGCTGACTTTCGGTGGATCAACATTTTACGATTCTAAATTGCTACATATTGTAAAATTGTTGAATTTTTAGTTTTGGGTGGCGAGCTCATTAGATGCGTCTTAAAATTCGTTGCGGGATGAGGATTAAGGTCGAAATGTAATTTAGTTATTCATTAATAAAAATCAAAGACTTTAAATTTGTTTCATATTCCATCACGTTCCTATTTAATAATTTTTAAAATCCCTTTTGAGACCTCGAGCAAATCTAAATTATAAAATTTTTTTCATTCAACATAAATCAAATCATCGCCACTAAAATGCATTCGAACATAACGAGCATGTTCATGCATATTTTTATAATGACTTCGGCATAATCACAATTGAATTGAAGAATTTATTGAACAGGGAATTCTTTTAAATTTGTTGTTGACTGTCACTGATACTGCACATGCACTATTGGACCCACACTCTACATTTGTTTTTCTCTCTCTTTTTCGATCTTCTTCTTTTCATTTTCTAAACCTCACAAATCATACGAAATGCGAGATGCAAAGATGATGAAAAAGTTTTGAGTGTGTGAATGTTTTATTTCGATTGTTTTCGCTCGTCGCTCAATGTTGCACTCGAGATTTTCACTTTAAAGTCTTTCACGTTTTTTTCATTCAAATTTAGTTGATATTCAAACCTCGAACGTGATCGTTGCAATTTTTTTTGTTTCGGTGATCGGAAAAAAAGTTTACGGAAATTATTTTTATAAAAATAAAAAGCAATTTTTTTAAAATTGTTAGCAAATTTTAAAATTTACAAATAAAATTTTGTAAAGTGCAAAAATATTTTCGCGGTTCAGTGACTCTTTGCATAAATTCAATACTAAACGAGACATTTTGCAAATTATATACAAAATAAATTATAATAAAACTTTTATGCAATTTTCTCTCTTTCCACTTTCTGCATCATTCTCTAAATTATTTTTTTGTGTCTTTCACATGAATCAATAAAAGCTAAAAGCAATTAAAATAAAAAAGCAGATCAGAGTTGAAAGTTTTGTGATTTGGCGCAAAGTGAAAAAAAGAAGATAAAAAATTCAAAAGCAAATTAAAAGATTGACACTGCAGTTGGTGATTTAAAAGAAATTTTTGGATCTTGTGAATTGAAAGTAAGTTAAAATTTTCCCGAGCTTCCAGGAACTGTTTAAAAAATCCAGGATATTTTTTTAAAAAAATTAAAATTTATAATTCAGCCGCAGCTGAAAAATTTAAAAATGTGATAATTCATTTTCGTAACCCTCCCTTGCTGTGAAATAATCTAAAAACAAATGAAATCGTAATCACAATGTTAAGAGCATAACGTATGGTTATTCAAAAGACACCATAATGTACCACACCGCGTTCTAAACTCATTCACATTGCCCATTAATGTATCGACAGGCGGCAGTAATTAATTAGGAAAACAATTAACATAAATAAGTCATTTTGACTCTTTCGGAGCGAAGAATTTGTTAAGAGTTGATGCTCGAAGTTTTTCATGAGAATTTCCAAATTTGATCGACAAAGTGACGGCAACTGTACAAACAAAGTCGTTCTCGATGCTTGCTCACGATGATCATTATAGTTTACAAATTTAAATCGAGAAGAAAAAGGTGGCTGAACTCAGCGGAATTATGTTGTGACGGGGGAAGAAGAGCATAAAATCAAGGGTTGAGATTTTTTAAATTTGGAACATTGTTGAAAGTGGAACATTCATGTTTATAATTTATTAAATTCATTTTCAAGTTTTTCCAAGAATTTAAAATTTTTTTAAAATTATCAATTTTTTTTTATCAAAACTGTAAATTTTTCCTTTGATCCTGATCCAAAAGATCACCACAAACTTGCGCATATTAAACGCGCTGATTTTCCCATGTCGGATTTGCCTAATAAACGTCGAATCCGAATCGTGTTCACATTACATTCGATGATTTGGTCTCTTTAGCTCATTTGATTAATTAAGTTCATTAAGGTATGAGAAGCTACCGACTTGATATATGGACCGTGTCTCATTTACATCGCGCATTGCCAACTCTCAACTTTTTTAAAGACGACTTTTTTCATGTTTATTTGTTTAATTCGTGATTTGTCTCCGCTGCCGGGTGTCTTCAGCTTTTGTTTATTGAGGTGAATTTTTGGAGGTCAGACCAGCTTGCGGTGGTCTGAATTGATTATTTGTGACATGAAGGTGACCTCGATTTAGGATTTAAGAGAAAATTCTGATTAATTACTAATAATTTTTTAAATGCGATGACTTTTGAAAAGAAGTGTTAATGGAGGTTACTTCCTATGAAAATTGCTTGCTTAATTGTTTTGTAAACTGACCGAGATACTCAAATAGAGGCAATGAGAGTTTGAAATGATTTCATGGAATTTCTTTTGATTTTTTGTTTACACGAAAATAAAAATTTGAAATTGTGTAAATTTTATAAATAATTTTAATTTTTGTTTCCGCTAAAATTTTACAAAAATAAAAAAATTTATCGTTAAAAATTTTAAATCTGTCTCGAAAGATTTTTTCTTCTTCATTTTTAAATCGCTCGGAAAAAATCTCGATGATAAATCTTCGAATGCTTTAAGAGTCATTAAGACACAACACGAGCGATTACCACAAAAATTTTCTACTCTCATTCCTGATCGTCGCTTAAGTAAACTCAAAAAATTTCTGTAATGTGAATTTACACATTTTTAAAAGTCTTCTGAGATTTTTCTCATTTTTAATAAAAATCTTGAAAGCTACTAATGTGAGGAGAAGCTAATGCAAGTGAATTGAATCCAATAAAAATAAAAATTATATTTTCCATATATAAACATTTATGCTTAATAACAACAACATTATAACAAATGATGAAGTGCTTCGTTTAAAGCATAAACAATTAACAAACATAAAAAAGCGAAATGCAGGCGCATGCAACAGCATAAGAGACGGAAAAAATGCCATCAATTTCCATTCTCGAGATCTCATAATGAATTTTTATATTCGTTAAAATAAATAATAAAATTTCATAATGGAAACCAGCAGCAGTGGCAACAATTCTGATTTGGTGCTTAATCACTGTCACGAAATCGTGTTGATGCAAAACAAACTCAAAGAATTTGTGTGATTAAAAAAAATTGCATAAATACAGCAAGAAATCATGAAATATATTTATTTTTAAATTTTAGGATTCGAACCTTCATAAATTATTCGAATTTATTTTTTTAAATTTTTAATTCTTAATACTGAAAGAAAATCTTCAATAATTAAATCGCAACTAAAACAAATTCTACACTCATTTTTTTCTCTCTCCATGTTTCGCATTGTCGAGTGTTGTTGAGACGATTAGCTTAAATAACAAAGAAGATTAACTTAATCGGCCACTTTGGAGATTAAGACGAAGATTAAGAATAAAAATGAGAAAAAGAATATCCAAAAGGACCTGTCAACAATTTTATGGTGACCAAAAATATTTTTCTTTATCATGCCGGACTAATTACCATAAATTTAAGGCAGTTTCGTTCTCATCAATGCTAAGGCACATGCTTAGCTTCAGATTATGAGTTTTGTCGACGAAAAGATTTTTTTAATTTCTAATAATAGCATTCTTTACTTAAAAACATGCACTGTTTCGAGGGTGGCCTGGAATTCTCTCATTTAATTCTTTTTAATGATTATCCATTAATCTCACTTCCAAATTTATCCCTTTCAAGTGGGAGCAAATGATAAATTTACAGCCTATAATTGGACATAGTTAAAAGGGATTCGAATTTCAATTTCAATTAATTAACTCAGCTGTGTGTGTGTGATCTAATTATCATATTTAGTTTTAGTGTCGCTGACGAATATTCATGAATGAAAATTGATTTCAGATTCTCTTCTTAATTATGTTCAAATAGAGTTCATTAAATCTGTCAATTAATGTTTGTAATTATTTGTTGAGAATTAATGGAAATTAAAATTGAATTTGGCAGATTTTGTTGTAATGTTTTTTGTACTTTGAATTGTGTTTTATCATTTTTCAAAATAAATATTTTTTTTTTTTTTTTTTTTTTTTTTTTTTTTTTTTTTTTTTTTTTTTTTTTTTTTTTTTTTTTTTTTTTTTTTTTTTTAAAAAAAAAAAAATTTTAAAAAATTTTTTGTTTTTTTTTCTTTTCCCCCCCCAATTTTTCCCTTTTTTTTTCTTTTTTTTTTCCTCCTTTTTCCAAGAAATTAATGTTTGAAAAATTTGAATATTTTTTATAATTTTCACAATAATTTGATTTATCAATAAAATGAGCGTGAAAACGGGAAAAAACACTTTTATTAAATGTTCACTAATTTCTTTTTGCTGATTGCATTCAATCAGTGTCAATCAAAATGTTTTGAATTTCAAATCAGTTTTATTTTCTATAGAAATTCTGCAAAACAATTTCAAACATTTTAGCGATTTGTGTTAAAATAAAATTTGTATCAAATGGATCGAGAGAAATTTTTTGCGGGATTTTGTTGCGTCATTCTTACATACACGTGGCAAAATGTTTGTTTTATAATTTAAATTGTCTGTGGTAAAAATCATGAGGTTGGGAAAATTAATTTGTAAAGTAAAAAAAATAAAAATCTTGCCAATTTTAAAAATTTCTCTGTATACAGGAAGTTTTACTCCTTTTCCTTAATTATTTATCTCAATTTCAAGTATCTAGTTTTGTGATTAACAGTAGCTTAAAATTTAATTTTTTAAAATGACAGTTAAATTTATGGAATTTGATAAGGAACAGCATTTTATAGAAAAATTAATTACAAGATGACATTGAGAAAAATTATAATTAATAACCTATTAAAGTGTTTAAATTCTAATTAATAAAATTAATTTTTCACGCATGAGTTTTTATTAAAACTTGATTAAAATTCAACGTGGGTTAACCGATTATATTGTATCACAATGTTTTAAAACTTCATATTTTCTTTAATTGAAAAATAGCTCATAAATCAATAAAGACAAATTAATAAAATAATTTTAAGCAAATAAATTTAAAGCTTTTTGTCTCCGCCCAATTAAGAGGACTTTGCTCACCTGAGTTGAATCGCATTAGCATCGTGAAAATTCCATTCATAATTTTGCTAGTATTAATAGTTGCATACTTTAATCTTTATAATTATTGCGATTATTAATAAGAAATATCATTATTTATCACTTTGCGGTTCTCGCATGCGAGAAAAATCAGCTAATTTGCCTTTAACAAAATCATCCAGCTAAGGATGACTCGATTTATAAAACTAGATTTGTTTTTTCTCTCTCAATGTGATATGTAAATTAAATAAACATCGACGCTTTTAAAATATTTACAATAATGCCAGATTTTATATTTTTCCTTCTTCATCGCCGCGTGAAAACACAAAAAAGTATTCTGAAAGTAAAATGTAAATTATTATTGAAAATATTATCATTGTGTCACACTTGAGTGAGGCGAGGTTGAGATTAAGATCAGAAAGATTTACATAAGAAATTTAAAAAGTTTTATGTTATGTAACAATGATTTTACGTTTGTAGGATTGATGGATTTGAACCAACGCGTGATTTATGAGTGATACAAAAAATAGAATATTTCCCTTCTTAATTGGGTAATTAATAATGACCTAAATGTCCTTGCTATGCCTCCATAAATTCTAATAAAATGATCGTAAATTTTAGATAAAAAAGGTTTAGAGAAACTATTAAATAAATTTGTTAACTATTTAAGAAATAAATTAAAGTATTTAAATACATTTATGTACAAATAAATAAATCTATGTACACGAATGTAAAACTAACTAAATAAAATATTAAGTTTATTATAATTACAATTATACTAATTAGTTATAAATACAAAATTTATTCTCTTTTATATTTTTATATCAAAAGTTCCAAATCAATTCTTTTAAAATTTTTCATTTATTATTCAAATATCATTCGAATATTAAAAAATGTTTCAAAACCCACACGTGGGTGTTGCCGTGTAACCCACTTGTAACAGATCAGTATTGGCTTCCCCTTCTGGCCTCCCCTTTTGGCTTCCCAAAATGGCTTCCCAAAATGGCTTCCCAAAATGGCTTCCCAAAATGGCTTCCCAAAAATGGCTTCTCAAAAATGGCTTCGCAAAATGGCTTCCCAAAATTGTTTCCCAAAATGGCTTCCCAATATGGCTTCCCACTGTGTTTCGACTGTGTTTCAATTTCCATTGTGTTTTATTTTCCATTGTGTTTCATTTTCCACTGTGTTCCATTTTCCATTGTGTTCCATTTTCCATTGTGTTTCATTTTCCATTGTGTTTCATTTTCCATTGTGTTTCATTTTCCACTGTGTTCCATTTTCCATTGTGTTTCATTTTCCATTGTGTTTCATTTTCCATTGTGTTTCATTTTCCATTGTGTTTCATTTTCCATTGTGTTCCATTTTCCATTGTGTTCCATTTTCCATTGTGTTCCATTTTCCATTGTGTTTCATTTTCCATTGTGTTCCATTTTCCATTGTGTTCCATTTTCCATTGTGTTCCATTTTCCATTGCGTTCCATTTTCCATTGTGTTCCATTTTCCATTGTGTTCCATTTTCCATTGCGTTCCGTTTTCAATTACGAGTTCAATGAGGTACATGAAGCCATACTTCTAAAAAATGGACATTAGAGGCATTCCTTGGACACTCCTGGCCGGCCGTGACGGTCATTCTTCAAAATCATCAATGCTAATCAATTCCTGATGCAATTACGAGTTCAACGAGGTACATGAAGCCATACTTTTAAAAAATGGACATTAGTGGCATTCCTTGGACACTCCTGGCCGGCCGTGACGGTCATTCTTCAAAAATCATCAATGCTAATCAATTCCTGATGCAATTACATTCAACGAGGACATGAAGCCATACTTTAAAAATGACATTACGTGCACTACTGGCCGGCCGTGATGGACATTGGTGGCACTCTTGGATGGCCATGATAGACATTCCTCAAATATCATAATGCCTTTCGATTCCTGATGCAAATACGAGTTCAACGACATACATGAGCCAATAACAGGAAATTTTATGAAAAATGGCATTTAGGGCTGTCCATGGCACGACCTGTGGTCATGACCCTCATAATTCCTAAAATGCCGAACTAAATTCATAACCTACCATTTGCGAAAACTAGAAGTCTCTAGCTATCTCAGGAGCCGAACTCGATGGAACAGACGGACAGACAGACGGACAGACCGACGGACAGACAGACGGACGGAAAAGGCGCATATAAGTGTTACACCACTTCGTGGGTTACACTAAAAATATTCAATCAGGAGCCGATAAAGATCTAAATGTTATCGCTGGATGATAACATTTCAAGCCTAATTAGAATGCAAAAAAGTCGACACGTCCGATTGTCTAATTAATGTGCTTGTTTACTCTTGAGCGACTCAAAGAGTAAATTAAGAAATTTCTAAGCTAAAATTTCTCACCGCTCTAATTTGCATGCAAATCTCCTCACATTGCATAATGACGTCGTTTTTCGCGCTTTATTTTTCTGCTTATAGTTTTTGCCGAGACTTTTGATGTTTCTTGCTCTTACGATCGTCTACCGCAAATCGCTGCGAGCATTCTAAGCGTGTGTAAGATGAATTTTTTGTTTTAATTCTCGCTTAAATTGAAAATATAAAATGAAAAGCGGAAACGTTTGCAAAAAAAATAATTTTTGATGGGTTTTTTGATAGCTGAGAGGTGTTTTGAAAATTATTAAGATTTTGGCGAAACTTATGAGATTTTTTTAAAAACTTTAATTCATAATATTTCACCTTTAGGCGTAGACACAAAAAATTCACGCCTATAAATTAATGAAAAAGTGGCGTAATTCACGCATCATTTTGTGCTCTTTAAAATTCTCTTGAAACGCTCTTAATTGAAAAATTGGAAAGATGTCAAGAAAATCTTTCCTTTCGTCATCATCATTCGTCATGTCTTTCTCATTTTATGTGAATCGACTTCACTCTCTCGCTGCATGCAAATTTTCTCAGAGAGATGATAAAAAAAGACAATTCGAGTCTCAACAATGAAGGATTTCATTCTCTACTCGCTTTTTATTTACATGTCGCTTCTTTCTACGATTCATCAACACTCATTATTGTTTGTTTGAACATCAGAATGTTCTTAACGTTTGCATTGTCCTTCGGGTTTACATAGCGAGAGACATAATTCACATTTGTTGTGATTTTTTTAAAGAGATTTTCTTCATTTATTAGCGTTGTCATGTGGTGACGGCGAGAGAGGTCAAGGATCGAGAGAATTTAAAGGTTCTGCAAGCGTTGAGCATTTTTTTAATTTCAAAAATTTGTTAAGGATATAAAATCTTTAACATTCAAAAATTAATTTCTTAGTTTCTTCTACTTGATTTTATAAAATATTTTTTTATAACTCCCAAAATTCACAAAAAACTTCAAAAGTTCTAAAATTGACCAAAAATAAAAAATTCTCGGATATCATCATCGTTTATTTATTTTCATTTATGAGCCGCATGAGTGAACATCACCAGACCACAATGATGAATTTTTCAAGTTCTTTAAGAACGAAATAAAGAAGATAAAAATATGAAACATTTTCTTTTCATTTCTTCTAATCATCGCGACTATAAATAAACCGCAGCGATGCTCTCATTCAAAAAGTGCGCCTCGTGTGACTCAAAAAGGGAAAGAAGAGAGATAAAGAAAACAAATTCGTATAAAAATGAGGAATTTTATCTTTTTCTTTGTGGTATTAATTAAGTTATGCTAATGAGCTTACAAACTCATCAAAAAAGTGTTAAAATGCCAATCTGGTGCGGATTAAAATTTGATTAATTTTGATGAAAGAAAAATTCAAAAAATTTAAAAATTTTAGGATTTAAATAATTGCTAAAAATTAATCCAGTTATGATTTTTAAATCAAAAATTATTTTTAATTTTTTGTAATAATTATTTTGAAAATCTCCAGACAAAATGACATGCAGTGGCCTCCAACTCAAAAATACCCCACGAAAGCCTCTCGAAATTATTTATAATTTATTGCTCCTGTGACCATGAGAAGAATTCCATTAATCATGAATGTTTGCTTTTTGTTTACGTTTTCCAGAGAATTTTTCCTTTTTAAATTTCTTAATTCTCGAATGTCGTGCACAACCGAATGTTCTCAATTTGTATCCCAAAGTGCATTGCGATGAATGAAATTCCCTCGTGAAGCTGAAAACTGATTTTTTGTCTCATCAAGATCTTTAATTTCATCTCTCGGATGACTCATGAGATTTCGTACAAAAATCTGCTGACATTTTTTGCTCTGATTTTGCATGATCACGATATTTACTGTGAACTTCACAGTGTGAAGGAAAATTTGTGCAAATATTTCACGATGAAAGCGATACACAAACTCTTTAGGTGCTGATGACAGCGAGTTGAGTGTCAACATGAGATTTAAAATTTTCAGATAATTTATAACTTTTTTGATGTGTCAAATTTATCCTCAAAATTTTGATAAATTTTTAAATAAAATTTTAACGATCAAAAAATTAATCTAAATTTCATAAACACCGAAATTACCTAATTTTTTATTTTTATTAATCAAAAAATTAATTTTTTTATCAAAGCATAAAAATTTAACGACATTTCATTTAAAATCAAATAAATTTTCAAAGCTCGTAATTTTTTAATGCATGACAATATGACACAAAGTTTATCTTATCACGATCTAAAAAATCTCAAAATATTTTTTGCACATTACTCTCTATTTTTTACGATGCGATCTTTTTTATGATATATCTTTTTTTTTTTTTAAACCTTTTAAAAATTTTTTATTTTATATTTTTTTTTTTAAAATTTTTTTTATTAAAAAAATTTAAAATTAAAAATAAAAATAATTCAAAATTCAAAAATTCAAAATTCTCAAAATTCTTGGCTCTACCACACGATAATCTTTTGAAGTTTATGATGTTACTATTTTGATTGTTTTATGGAGTCTGAGGCTGTAAAAATGTTTGACAATAAAAAAGAGTGAGTTGAAGGATATTAAAAACTAAAATTGTCACAAATATTTTGCAAATGGATCATGAAATAATTTTACGAACCACAAACAATTTCACGGAAACGATCGAACAATTTTTCACTCTCATGAGGTCGAATTTAAATGAAGGATAAACCACAAAAGCCACAAGAATTGGATTAAAATTTTATGGAAGTCTTTTTTTACAGTCGACTCTTTTATGGATTTAAATAAAATGACACAATGTTGCTAAATAAGCAGAATTCCGCGCCGTTGTCAATTAAATGCCATCACGTATAGGGTAATTTCAATTGAACTAAGTAAGAATTTCAATTTAAAAGTGAGAAAAGTTTTATTGCAAATTTTTTCGAGGAGTGTTGAGGAGAAAAAGTTAGAAATTAAAAAAAATTAATCGAGTTTAATTTTTAATCCGAAATTAAAATTTTCCCACGACATCACCTTGAAACTTTTTAATTTCAATATCTATGCAGAAAATAATTAAGTTCTTCAATTACCCTCATGATCACATTTTCTAACGATCTCTCCATTCTCATATTCCCGTCGCGCGTAATTATAATCCGCCTATTTATAGCTGCAGCCATTAAAAATGCAACTTGCTGCGCAACTTTATTTTAAAAATTATGACTTCTTTCATTAGGCGCACACATGCACGCACGTCTTCAATTAAATTAACTCATTCACAATCTGGTTGGGTGATTTGACAAGCGTATAAAATGTCCAGAATAAGAAGAAAGTCGGGTTTAATAACACATGCCTGCCTGATGATGCGATGTGCATTTATAAAATCAATGAAATTCGCTCGAAATGACCGAAAGCTGAATAATTTTCAATTCTCGAAAATTTTTAATGTTCTGAGAAAATTTTAGGTCTGAAAATATTTTGACATCATCGCGGCGTTTTTTTGAAAAAGATAATAAAAGATGATGGTTTTGTAAATAGACGCACATATGTGATTTTACTCTCTCTACGATGTTGATCTTATGTCGGGCGAATAAAGAGTAAAATAAATTTAATTTGGCAATTTTTAATTTTTTAAAAAAATGTTTTGAAATCTTCTTAACTCATTTCTAAATAAAATAATTAAATTATTTCGCGTCTTGTCGTTTACGATCAGCCAAACGATTATTAAACTCATCTCAAAACATTCGCGCGATAATTTACTGAAAAAATTGTCGCATAAATTTTTATAAAATCTCAAGAGACGGCGCGAAAAAAATCTCAAACATGTCAAATGTGGTATTAATTGCTCTATTAATGTGCCAATAATGTTCTGCTAAGGAAAATAATGACGATGATTAATGACCATTATGGACATAATTTTAAGATAAGGCGACATCGTCCATTCAAATTGGATTTATGTCGATAATTAAGCTCACTCAAGGTTTTCATATCAATTTGACGCTTAAGAGGATTAAAAATTCGTCTCAATTGCACTAATTTATCTTTTTCTAACGCACGCCAAAAATTATTTAAAAGAGTCTTGATGTTTCAATAATAACCACTTGACCCATATCCGCATAAAAAGCTAATGCGAGACTAAGTAAGAGAAAAAATGCAACTCGCTTAGAGATAATGCATTTAAAACGCAAATTAGTATGTAGATAAGTCTGAATGAGAGAACTTGTTGATATTCATTGCACATTTTACAAGCTTTCCGATCACTTTGTATAAAAAATTGCAAATGGATTTGAAATGTGAGTTTTCAAAATTGAAATGAAATTTTTAAGGTTGAAGTTAAGATCACAGGTGCGAGGTTAGTGATCTAAAATTGTTTTTATTGAAAAAAAAGTTTTAGAAAATATTTTTAATAATTTTTACAATTTATCTAAAAGCACAAATTTAATTTTTTAAATCGACAATTCAGCTGTTGAAACACTCGCAAAACCTCATTTGATTATTGACAATTTTAAACGAACCTTCATAACCTTTCATTTTGAAGGCTTATAGATTTCCGCTGACTCTTGCAAAAGCCTTTTCAACATCCATTAAGCCCTATCGATCGTTTTAATATCCCATAACAATAATTATAATAATTCTGATGGTTTCAGCAAAAAGTATAAAACCCAAAAAAAAATTGAATTTATCAGACAACCAAACGAATGGATCAGTAACGAAACAATGGAAGCATTAAGATGATTAATTCGGATCAGAAAACAAAAAAAAAATGTTTTCAATATTTGTGAAGATGGCACTTTGATATGTTTAACAGGAATTTCTCGTTGCTGGAAAATAAAAAATATAAATTTCAATTTTTGCATCGTCGTTGTACAAAATTTAACTTTTTATCACGACAATAACGGATATAACAATGCGCTCTCGAGCTTTTGTGTATGGCAAACACATTAAGGAAATTTTCATCCTCGGATGAGTTTTTGAAATAATTTTTATGAGCTTTTTTGAGGAGGAAAATTTAATTTAATGAGATTTCATAAAAAAGATATTAAAAATTTAAAAGTTGATTCCTTGGTGTTGGGAGATTTTCTAGTTAAATAAAAAATTATTTAATTTATTTTTCCTCTTTTTCTCTTTATAGGTAAGTTTTTCAAGACGTGTGACATCATTTTAATCAAGGATGGTAAATACAAAAGTGTCCCAACCCCTGAGTTACACTTTTAATTTCTTCCTCACATCAAAAATTATCTAAATAAAATTTTTATTCCACTAAATCAAATTCTCCGTCATTATGACTGAGTCATAAAAGTTTCAACAATAATTTCCACTTCAGGTTTCTCTAAATATATTTTTTCACTTATTAAAACCTCGCAAATTTCTTCTTTATTACACCTGATGCGGAATTTAATCAAAATTTATTTTACGAAGCAATAAAATCCCGAAAATAAAAAGCTCAAACTCAAGTGAGGAAAAAAGCAATTAATCTTCGTACCTCATCAGCAGGTTGTGATGAAAAGGAGAGGCGCATCTGATTGAGAATTAACGCATTAAGGTGCAATTGAATTGCATGACATTAAAAACACATAAAAGTGCTAAAATATACACAGTATGCGACCTCTTATTGCTCCGACTGGTTAGTCAGGTTTAGATTTACGAATATATGTGCGGAAAAAAGCAGACATAGAATAAATCAATTTAACGAGTGGAAATAGAGTTTAAAAAAAGTATAAGCAATTTTAAAAGTCGCTTAATCCCATTAATGTTGTTGATATGCCGTGCCGTGGTTGCATGCGAGCGAGTTTTAAAATCGAAAGCAAATAAAAATGAAAGTCAATGTAAGGACACGTTTTTGTGTCATTAGCATTCTTCAGATGTGTGAAGGAATGCAGAAAATGAACCGGGAGGTAAATTATTTTTTATGTTGGAAGAGAAATTTTAATTTCATTGCAATAAATCAAATAAAGAAACAGGAATAAATTGAAATTTTTAAAAATCATCCATCCCTTGGGTGAAAATATTTATTTAATCTATTCACCAGGAAATTGAACACTTATGCGTGCCGTCTCTCCATATGCACAATCTATGTAAACAAAGTTGATTGACTCATATTCTATCAATGTTTCTCTTCATAAAATGCCTCTTAAGACTTAATGTAACTCCCGTGAGGTCATAAATTAATCAACACATTGCCACAAGAAGAAGAAAAAACTTTTCAGCACTTTTATCTCGGTGCGTTGACTGAGAGCATTTTATTTTTAGTTTGCCTTCTCTGCACGCACCTGACTGCGAATGAATCATTAAAAATTTGAGAGAACTAATTTAAGAAATTGAAAAAATATTTTTGGCTATTGATCGATTTTGAAATTTTGAGTAGTTTATTGACTTTTGCGTGAGTTTTTTGGCATTAAAATATTTGTGAACTTTTTTAATCTTACGATTTAAATAATTGTGAATTTTTTAATCCTATGATCAAAGTATTTTGTATTTTTTAATCCGAAGATTAAATTAATTGTAAAATTTTTAACTCTCAGTATTTTTTGATATCGTCAAAATCCTTCAAAAAAATTCTTCAATCATTCTCGCCATCTAAATTCCCATCACACCTCCGTCTTTCGTACATCAAATTATTGATAGTGGATTCAGGAAGCAATTTTTCCTCAATTTTTCACTCTCATCCTTCTCTTCAATATCTTTCATGATTCACTCGCTTATCCATAATCGACACTGAGCGATGGTACATTAAAGGAATGAGCAATGGATGTAGGAAGGTGAATTTGACGAGGGAAAAAAGTAATCGCACGATGAAAATCTATTTATGCTCACACATTAGCTGTTTTGGATGAGGAGATGTCTGGAAGTGATTTCATGAGAAGCAATTTATGAGCGTGCATTGAATGAAACGAAAAAAAGGATGATAATCGTTTTCACCCGTGAGCTAATTCACAAAATGCACAAAATTCACTGCGGGAAGTCCGATTGGAAAAAGAGTCGGAATAATCACTCTTGGCATCGTTTTGGGAAAAAGGGATGGAAACTCATTGAATTCAATTTATTAAAATTTCACAAAATCTTCAGAAAAAAAGATTTTTTATGTCAAAGCATTTAAAATGATCCTTCGCACTTAATCTCTCACATCATCCATCATCCCCGCCCCTTAACTATCTAATTTCATAAGACAAAATTGATGGGTGTTCTTTCGGATGTTTTTCTAGCGATCATTAATGCCGCACGCTGACCGCTTTCCTCATTTTATTCGCTGAGAAAAAAAATCGTCGGCGGTTAAGTGTAAAAGTGATTTTTCATTATAGCAAAGCGCCATAGGGTCGCGATAAATGTTTATGAAGTTGCGAATGGTCAATTTTTTTTGCATGCGGTTGTAAATTAACATAAATTTGACTAATTATTGATCGCAGTTGGATGCTTGAGCAAATATGAATGAGTTATTGGAAATAGGATGGAGAAATTATGTCAAAAATTCACTTTCGTTTCAAGGGGATTGTGGGTTTTAGTCAAGGGATGGAAACTATGATGTTTAAATTTTTAAAATTTGTTGTATTTAAATTTTTTGATGTGTTTAAATTTTCATCTGGCAAATTTTTAAAAATGCTTGAAAATTAAATCGAAACAGTCAAAATTTTAAAAAAAATCAAGACCCAAGTGTCCACCCCTTGATTATTTTAAAACCAATAATTCACCATAAAAATCTCATTTATTATTCTCAAAATCCGCAACTTCCGAGAATATTTTTTTCCTCTTTAATCTTTCCATTCACCACATTGTCATAATTGTACATTTTGTCCGTCACAATGGCTTTTAAGTATGCTACAAAAATATTCCTCGCAACTAATCGCCAACTGTCATCGAGGCTCTCAATTTACTGAAATTTAATCTTCTTAAAAATTGAAAAAATTCCATTATTGTGATTACCATCGAAGAACTGCATGCTGATTTTGCTCCTCCCATAAATATTTTTGGTGAAATATTTTGACACATTTTTGAGTGCTGAATAGTTTGTCGCATGCTGCTTGATGTGTTTCGAGTGAGGGAATTTCGTCCCTAGTGGCACAATTATGAAAACATCTAAAAACTATTTTCACATAAAATTTAAATTTATAAAATTCCAAGTTTAAACAATTATTATGACATAATTCTCACAAAACAATTTATTCACATTACAGATTAAATAGAGACATTAAACCTAGAAAATTTGCAATCTAATAGAACACAATTTCACATCGCCAATAAAGTTGGCGTCCACAACAATTAAGCGATTTCTAAAGTGATTGAATTATTTGCGTTAAGAGAGATTTATTTTCATTTGACATACATTCTCTCCGACTTCTTCTCTCGTTAATGAAATTACGAATTCGAGTGAAAAAGAAGTCGCATTTATTCCGCTTATAATTGAAGAAAAAAATTTACTGTCATGAGAAAATGTCAAAAGATTTTTTTATGGTCTTTCAATTATTGTCGCTTGAAATTTTTGGACGCTCTTAAAGATTATCGACGCGAAGAAATGCTGAAGTGTGATAGAATATCAAATTACATGCATGAGTTGCAGATCGAATGGATTTTTGGGATTATAAATTTAAAGTTTAAAGAGTTTCTTTTAAGAATCTTGCAGGAAATTATCAAAAAGATTTTATTGATAATTTATAAAACTTCAATAATTAACTTTTTCATTCTCACAACCTCCAAAAATCACTTAATCTCCTCGACACAGAAAAATACCTCGAAAACACGCTCGAATCCATCGACTCGCGTCTTGCCATTACTCAATTAATTAAGTAACTCGCAATCGTCAATTAATAAATCAAGAATTGAGTAACATTAATCTTTTTATTTAGCACGGCGACTAGGAAGAAGAGATCGAAAGCACGTGATGCAGTCGAGAGTGACTGATGATGTCGCGAACTTTTCCAATTGATTAAAGAGGTAGTGGAAAAAATTGTTGAGGATGAAATGACGAGGAAGAAATTTAATGCGATGAGTTTTCGCTCATTTATCATTTCGAGGAATGGAATGATGGACGAGATAAAGGAAATTATGTGGAGAGTCAGGAATTTGTTGAGGTTTTGGATGTTTTACTTTCAATTTTGTTCCATTTAAAGCTTAAATTAGTTTTTGCTGGTAAAAATAATTAATTTTAAAAAATAATTGAAATTAAAATGTTTCATTGTCAATTTTGATTCATTCAAAGCTTAAATTAGTTTTTGGTGGTAAAATTATTAAATTTCGAATTTTATAAAATGTTTCATTTTCCACCACGTTTCACTCCTCAACCCTTGATCTCCCTAAAAATTCAATCTCCACGCGAAAGAAACCTTTTAATGTTGATTGCGTAGTCAGTGAGTTGAATTTTACGATTATTACATTTCCACATTGTATCCAAAATGAACAGAAGGGACATTCTCGAATGGAAGTCATAAAAATTAAGCTTTTCACTCCTTTTTCCGCATTTGCGTTAAAACTTTTTTACGTTTTTCTAACATTCACGATTGCTGATGTTTTTTGCATCAGTGATAAGAAACACATTAAAAATGTTTTTTTATTTCTCTTCTTTGGTGCTTGATAAAAAAAATGTAAGCTTTTTTGCAGAGAGTGAATAGAGAAGAGCATTAAGGATGAGATGAGTTCACGATAAGACGATTAACTTTGAATATATGGTGGAAAAATATGCTATGGGAAGGATGGAAAATTATGAGGAATTTCCTTGACTTTGTAGAAGAAATAGGTTGATGATATTAATCATAAATTTTAGATGAAAATGTTTAATTTAAAAATTTGAATTTTAAAAAATATTAAAAAATTGCTTGAATTTTTTTCATCAATTAAATTTCAAATCCTAAAATAAAATTCTAATGGTAAAAAAAAATCAAACGCAATTCAATTTTAAAAACCTTTTTATTTCGGGTTTAAGTCACAAATTCAGGAAAAAGGCAGAGGAAAATCTAGGAAGAGCTTTGTTAGGATTAAATCAGAAAAGAAAACCAGCTTTGCTTTGTTCAAATGCGATTGTTTCACTGTTCGATTGAAAATGCGAAAATCGATAAATGAATAAACGAGGGTGGGAAATTTTAGAACGTTGAGAATTCATAAAAATAATTTAAAAATTTTTTATAAATTTTTTTGAATATTCCTTGACTTTAATAATTTCGTTTTTATTTCAAAACATTATTTTTCCTCGCTTGTTTGCCCATAGATACAGACTCTCGTATATTTTCGTTCCATTTCTCTAATCTCCTCATCAATTTTCGCCGCAAATAGCCTGAAATTTTATTTATTGCATTTCCTTTAATCGCGAATCAAATTCAAGTCGAGTGCGCCTGTCGTGAAAATATTCCCATGCAATTAAATCTCACTCGACAAAATGTTTCGCATTTAAATCCAGATATTTCACACATATTCAAGCCGATTGTGAAAATATGTTTAACATGACCATAAATTAACTCGAGCTGTCTCTAATTCTAAAATTTCGCCAACTTTAAAACTGCATTTGATAGTTTTTGTGGCTATTTTAATGATCACAGCCATAAAGTTATTTTAACTATCAAATTTCAAAAAGATTCAACCGATGGTGCCATTTTAGAAAAAAAGCGAATGATCATCGAGTTGTCTATTACGATTTATTTTAACGCGACTTCATGATTTATGCGATCAAAGTGTCTAAAAATGCAAATTTATTGACATTAATTTATAGATTTTTTTGTTATTTGTTTTTAGATGGAAATTTATCGGAATTGAAGTTGATGTTTGTGGGTGGAAAATTTTGTTGAAAGACTTCAATTTTGAAATCTATCAAAATAATTTCAAATTTTCACTCCTTTAAAAATTTCGCACAAATCTCTCTTTCAAAACTTTTCAACCAACCAGCTGATTATATGAAAACTATTTTGAAAAGTAAATATTTATTACTTAATTCATAATTCACAATTTCCTCACATGTTCAGTGGCTCTCGAGTGTTTTACACAAAATGTGTTTAGCGTCAAGTTGTTTTACATCATAAACTGATCAAAATGCCGTGTGAAATTTCTTTTTTTGGAAATTAGTTTGGGTAAACACTTGAATTGTGATGGAGATGTTTTTCGTGTGTAGTAAGAGGTGTAAAATGTGACACTCGAACATGATCAATAAACTAATTGAGTGTAAAATCGAAATCATAGTCGAAAAATAATTTTTTAATGAATTGAAACTGCAAAAATATTTAATTTAAATTTAAAGATTTCGTATCAGGTAATTTTAAAAAATTCAAATTTTTTTAATTTCTGAAATTAATTTTTAATCTAACCTAACTAGAGTTAGGCTTAAATTTTAATCCAAATCTAATTCTTTCGAAATTTCTTTCCTTCTCACCCTCAAATCAATTTCTTTCGTCATCATCGCCGAAAATCCATTCAAGATTGCCAAATATTTCATTTCGATTCGTGTGTAACGCCACGGCAGTGACTAAGAAAACACTTTTCATTTCATTTGAATTTCATTCACAATCGTCGTCGTTTGTTTTACGTTTTACGCTCCGCGATAAATGTTTTATGGTTATTTTTTTTCGGTAAGATGAGGAGATGAAAGAGAGCTTGGGAGACTCTTCCTATATGTGCAGTGTGTGTATCTGCTTACTTTAAGCTCATTGTTTTTTCACTATAAATATTTTGAAACTCGAATTTTTGCAAGGGTGGGTAATTTTATTTTTTAAATTTTTTGTTTACTAAAGTAATAAAATTCATAAAATTTAAAAAATATTAAATTATTTGATTAAAAATATTTCACCCCTTGCATGTTCTGAATTCAATCTTCTTCTTTTTTTTCGGCACTTTCTTCTTCCTTTCCCCGCATTTTATTATCATTTTAATGGGGAAGAGGAGAGAAAGAGATAAGTAAACTCATGCAATAATGAATTTATATGGGAAAACTTTTAAATTTGCAGTGGGATTTCAGAAGGTTTTGCGTTTAATGAAATTGGAGCGCGTTGAGTGAGATAAGATGTAAAAACACAGACGCGAAATTGTTTATTTTGTACTGTTATGTTATTAGAGTGTCGTTTATTGTCATCTGATGTGAAGCATATGAGCATGAGAGATGATGAAACTTTCCTAGAAACTCAATGAACTTGTTTTAATTAGAATTTATAAAAAAATCAACAGGGGTGGACACTTTTAATAATTTTAATAATTATTTAAAAAATATTTTATCAAAATTCAAAATTATTTTTTTTAAATTTATTTAAGTTTCCCATCCCTGCAAAATTTCCCTTTAACTCTCATTGATAAGCTTCCAAATAACTGCCGGAACAAATTGCGCATTCATTTGTCATTCAAATATATTTTTCACTCTACTCATCTTGTCAGTTATTTACCTTCACGTTTTACATAAATTTCGGACACTCACTTGAGCACATCTGGTCGCTCATTACTGAATGCAGACGCTCTTGTGAATGCATGTGATTGAGATGAATCATTTACCGCTGTTGTTAAAATTATTAAGGGGGAGGGACATAGGGATCCTCACGGTGAACACCGGTACGGTGATCACCGGTGATCACCGAAACTTTTCGTCACCGGTGATCACCGATTTTTTGTCCGGTGACACCGGTGACGAAATGGATACATTTTTCTATACTTTTTGAGATTTTTTTGAACCTAAATTTTTTTTAAACTAGTAAATTTTAATTGAGAAATTATAGAATACATTTAAAAACCTTTTGAAACCAAAATTAAATGGCTAAGAAAATTCGTTCAAAATATGCCAACGTACAAAAAGTTTTTTCAGTCACTTAAATTTTTAGAATTTTTTAGATAAATAATCAAAAAATTTCATACTTATAAGAACTAAAAATTTAAATGAGTGAAAAAACTTTTTAGTAAGTGCACTTAAGTGGGCATATTTTGAAAGAGCATATATCTTATATCTCATCAAACTTTAAAAATCCTAAAAATTTACAGAGATATTTTAAAGATATTTTGATAAGATTGAAGTTTGATTTATCATTTAATGAGAAAGAAAAATATCTACAAATAAAATAATAAGAAAAACCTAACTTTTTTAGTGTTAAACTTTATAATTTATATGGAAACCAAAAACAGTATCTAAAAATTGGTCCATAACAATTTCTAAAATGACTGAAAAGTAGTTTTTTCCTTCAGAAATGTTGGTCAAAAGTCGTCACCGGTGTACCGGTGATCACCGGTGACGGCATTTTATTCACCGGTGATCACCGAAATCGCATTCACCGGTGAATTAAGGATCCCTCAGGGACACAAAATATTTTAAAGTTGATTTTTTAAATTAAGTCATTTTTCAATCCCGGAAATATTTTTTATAAAAATACTTCGTCCTCACCCCTTTTCCCAACTGTCTGTGTCGGACTTTGAAAAAATGAATGCCTTGTGGATGTCGAAACCCATCATTAGTGTAGTTTTCTCTGCACCGTATTGTACATTCGCGATATTATTACTTGTTTGTTTTGTGTTGAAACATTCTCAATAATTTGAAATACCTTGAGGCCACTTTTTGTTTTTTTTACCTCGACGATATCCGCAAAAATTGTTTGGTGTTTTAAAACATGAAAATTATTTTAGCCGAAATGAATTATGGGAAAGTTTTTATCAAAAACATTTTCGGTTAACATTCGAACTTCAGGATGCGATTCAAGGAGTGAAAACTTTTGTTGAGATATTTTTAAATTTATTTTAAGAATATTTAAATTTTCCAGCCCTTGTCAACACTTGCATTTATCTAGAGCATAAGAATGCAGCCCTCTCACTTGAAAATTGATTTATTATCGCAGGAAAATTTGCTAAAAGTAATTGCAGGTCATGCAGCAATTTCACTTTATTGATTTCATGCTCTCTGCACACACACACACAAAAGCTAACTGATTGAATATAAGGGCAAACATGCTCTCTCCATAGTTTTGCGAGTGAGAGGATATGAAATTTTATTAGGTCATTTGAGAGATGCATGTACATGACCGAAATAATTTTAGGATTTCAAAATTGCGGAAAATGTCATTTTAGCCAGATAGGAAACGAATATGAGGGAAAATTTGTGAAATGTAGACTAAGGAATGTCATCAACATGCAAGTTTCAATTTAGTTATAAATTTTGTCTGGAGGATGAGTGGAATTTGGGGAAGAGAATTTTTTAATTAGAAAATTAAATTAAATTTTTTAAAATATTTCATTAGAAAAAAATTTAAATTTCATAAAATTATTTTTAGTATTAATTTTTTAATTAAATTTCTAAGAAACTTTATTCGAATATTTTTTTCTCAAAATTAGTTTTAATTTAAACACAAACATATGACATAAAGTTTCGACGTAATTAAATCACTACAAAAAGCAATTTCTAAGTCTAAATCGTAAAATTAGCATAATTAAATGACTCAGTTTTCACACCAAAGATGTTGAAAATTAAATCTAATTAGAGAACTCTTTAAGCTACGTTAATTAAATTATTATTGCGGAGGGTGTTAAGTGGTGTGAGAAATTTAATGGGAAGATTGAAGCAAAGCAAAGAAATTTTAGATAAAAATCAAAAATTTAACTTCATTTAATTTTTCTGCATTGCTTTCATGTCACATTAAGTTTCAAAAATGATTTCTCGAAATAAATCTACACATGCACATTCGATAGACATAAACCCTTCTCGAACATATTTTTTTCCTTTCTACTCAACTATGAACATTTCCATGTCATTGATTTATAGTGAAATGTGTCTAGAACTATTTATATCGATCCGGAATGACACTAAGTGATGCATTAATGACACACACAATCAATTTAGAGGACGGAGAAGAAATTGAGCTTCTTAATGCGGCATAATTTTATGTCATCAACATGAGTCAGTGAGAAAGGGTTGGAAACTTTTTTAAACATTAATTTTGCAATAAATAACTTTTAAAAATTTATTATTTTGTTAAAAGATTCAAAAAGTTTCCTTCCCTTCGCTAAATCTCATCGCGTCTGCTATCAATTGAGATACAAAGGAAGAAGTCTCGCCTTAATTATGTAAATTAGAAGCGCTAATAAATGTTCATTATTTTTCTTTCTCTTCGATCGATATCGCAATGAAATGAATAATGTCTGCCCAGAGGCGAAACTAAAGAAAATTAGTGGGTGACGCGGTTCGTGTTTTACAAGCACGATCAAGTCGCGCTTGTTTTACAATTTAATTCACAATTGCAAGAAGTCAGACGGTGGCGCTGCGGGGGTTTGATAAAAGCACTTTAATGTTATCATTAAAGTTTATGTTGGAGGTAAATATGTCGAGAATTTGTCATTAACATTGAAAATAATTGAACGGAAAAATTTGAATTTGAATTTTGCCGAATTTACAAAAAAAATTACCACATTTTTCATTTTGAAAACAAGTTGAAAGAAAATTTCCATCAATTTTCACCTTTTGATAAACTTCTGCGGAATTTTTCTTCATCGTCAGCGTTAACAAAAGCAACAGCGGCAGCAAAAGTCGAAGGTTGCGAAAAACTCTTTTAATATCTCAATAAATTTTCCTTAACAAAAGTTCCCTTTTTTCTTCATGCGCACCCCCAACCACGCCGCAACTCATTTCAATGTTCTTCTCGCTGCGTGAAAGAAAATAAATTCGAGTGAGATTTATTTCCGTCGTATTGGCCGTGGTGAGTGAAATTGGAGGATGGAACAATACGAGCTGAACTTTATCAGGAGAAAAAGTCTCGAATGAAATGAAAGAAATTTTTTTTATGCTATTTCGATGTCAAGGGTGGAATTAATGAGTTTGATTTAAATTCAAGGATTAAAAAACTCAAGATTAATTTGTGCTCTTAAATCTAATCTTTTTTAATGAATTTTAATTTAATCGATGAATTTGATCTTAAGAATAATTTAAATCTGCTATTTTTTAATTAATTTTTAATTTTAATTTAATCGATGAGTTAAATCTTAAGATTAATTTAAATCTGTTATTTTTAATCTTAACTTAGTCGATGAATTAAATCTTAAGATTAATTTAAATTCCTCAGGAAATCGAAAAAAATTTTACAACTCCTGCAAAAACTTTTCTTCTTTTACTTTTTGTGTCCCAACAACATTTTTATGGACAAACTTTTTCTTTTCTCAACCCCGCAACTATTACTGGACGACAATGATGATGAAGACGGCTATTGAGCAAAGAAGTTCTTAAGCTCTCCGATGTTAGTCTATATAGCAACTTTAATCAGTTTGGGATATTGTATAATGAGGCAAAATCATCATCATTTTCTGTAGTTTGTGTTTGTCTACATCTGCCACGATTATTGCCATAAAAAACTATACTCCATAAACAGATGGAAGAACTTTTTTCCGAATGAGAAAATATTATGCAATAAAGAAAATTTTCGTACTCATGAAAATGGAAAAATATTTTTTTAATCTCCTCATCCGAGAGCGGAGAAAACATAAAATTTATAGGGCAAAGTAATAATGAATATTTTTTTTTATAATGAAACTTTTTCGACTATTTTTCATTATTAAAAGCGAGAGAATGCAGCGATGACAATTTTATTGTGTTATTTTTAGAGAAATGGAAATTTTAAATTTATGAGATACAAAAAATATTTACCAAAATTAACAAAATATTTTACTTAATTCCAGGAGCTTCAATTTCAAGAGCAACAAGAGGAACTTCGTAAGGAAATTCAACAACGATCAACACAGCAACTACTCGAACAATCTTCATTTTACGACAATAACTCATTCAACAATTCTAAAGCCGATTATCAAAATTTAGATTACAATAAATCTGCGGCAGCACCAAATCGTACTCACCCAAAACCCCAACTGATAACAAATTTAAATAATTCAAATTATCAGAGTAGCAGCAACTACAACACCATAAATCATTCGAGTGCTAAGGACATTTTGTACGAGTTAAAGCAGTACGAACGATTCGCCAATAATCACCTCGACAATAATCATCAATACGATCACTTTAATCAGCATCAACATGTGCGTAGCTATAGCAACGGATCGAATTACAGTCAAAACATTTTAAACTACAACAACAGCTACTATAAGATCAATAACATTAATAATTATAATTACATCAAGACAAGCAAATCGCCTACGACATATCGCAGCACGGACGACGCTGATATTGACAATAAAAAGTGGCTGACGACCAATTATCGCAGCACTGGTGATCACAAAACGAAAATGGAGCGTAACGAGGACATTCGAGCCGTCGAGCGGAGTCATTTGGTGAAGGAGCGTGAAGCGAATGGACACAATGTGACAATACATAATTTTAGTGGAAATAATCAAACGACAGTTCACGTACCCTCCAACACGGTCATTGACGACGAAGAGCAGGACTTTCAGCAGCAGAAAAATCAAAATAAACACAGTGGAAATCCTTTTCAGCAGTCACATCATTTAACTCAGGTGAGTTCAAGGGTTGAAAACATTTATTTAAATTTTTATTGGTCAAATTTAAAAATTTGTGGTAGATTTTTTAAAATCTCATTCCCTTGGATAAAATCAAACTTTCGCAAGCTCAGCACAAAAGCATGAAAATTCCATTGAAAAATTTTAAAATTGTGCTCCTCATTTAATCCTTTTCGAAACATGTCAGCCATTATCTCGCACTCTCATTCATTTCCTCACCTACAGATGCAATTTATGCGAATGCAATCAGATTTGTTTTGTCATTTTTCTTCCTTCCTGCTCCATAGAGTTATGACGTCGCATTGCATGGTTGACAATAAGAAGAAAAAGCGTGTAAATGATGAGGAAAAGCTTTTAGTAAAATTGAGATTTTGTGTCGCGACGAATAATTATGAATTTTAAGAAGAAATATTTCGACCAACTCAAAAAATTCAATTCTCTCTCCGAAAATATTTTTTGCTCATGTTTTCCGAGCTCTCCAGTGTAAAGTTTCAATTAAGCCACCTCGTATGTTTTCCAACTAACAAGCTCGCTTACATCTTCAATAATGAAAATTCTCTTAATTACGCGCTCAACTTTTTCCCTTTGCTTGAGTGCTGGAAGAAGAAGAAGATTTGAGATAAGAAGTTGAGTGAGTGAATAGTTTTTAAGTTCTTTCTGAATAACTAATGGCTGAGTCGATATCGTGCTTGTTATGAGGCACTTGAAAGACTTGCATTCGAGATTGCATCAAGAAATTTTCTTCTAAATTTAAACACGTGCCAGACATTGATTATAGGGTGAGGGAACATAGTTTGAATATTTTTTGTCGTTCATAAAATTTTAAATCATCTAAAGTTCAGTCCGCTCCAAACTCAACTTTCTTCACCCTATTCTTGAGACGAAATTTTTCAATATTTTCCATAATCATTTTTCTCTTGCCTGCATGCACAAAACTTTTATCGATTTTGGCTTCGAACTCGAGAGAGAACATAAATTATGTTGAAATAATTTTACCCATCAGCACAACGAACAGCCTATTTTTTCTCTCTCGACAACCAGCGGAAATTATCTTTCTCGAGAGGCGCACAATGACTACTGATGTTGATGTTTGTTGTGCAGTGAACGAGAAATTATTGTTAAGGTTTGAGTTTTGTTGGTAGTTTTCGAAGTGGCTTTGAGGATAAGAAAATCTAATTTAAATTATTTTTAATAAATAAAAAATGCATTTCATTATCACCTCAATCTTTGTCAATGTCAATCTTCATTCGTTTTGCGGAAATTTATTCGCGACATGTTTATAAATTCTTCCATATTGTCTCACCGCACACGTTCTCTGACGCACTTTTGAGCTTTATTTAAACCGCATTCACGTTCGCGAATTTATTAAATCGAATGAACGCATGCAAGGTCAATTCTTGTGAATAAAAAATTTCACCAGATGCAAAGCGAAAAATGTTTTAATTAAAAATTTTCTTCTCTCACGTGTCGATAATTTTTCATTGAGGCTAGCGGAAAAATTCGCTGCTTCATCACGCGTCGATGAATTTTATTGATTTTTCCTTCGTAAATGGGAAAAACAATAGGAAATGTGATTTGAATGGTGAAGAGCAGATTTTCTCATTCACAACAATTTTGCCTCTTTTCTTATTCATAGCACTCATTATTGTTGTAAGGGTTTCGGTGGGAGAAAAGCTTTCATCGCAAAACTATATCAGCAAACAATGATGATGAAGTTCACATTCTACATTGTTATTTTCGATATAGCTCCATTAAAAGTTTTTCCTCTCTCAACAGCTTCAAATATTTTTCTTTGGTATAAGCTGATGTAGTTTGATGTTCTTGTGTTATCGGTCAGGGTTGTGAACTTGATCAAGAGTTTGAAAACTGGACAAGATTAAGCGATTTTGTTTTGAAAGTGATTTGATATGAAATTTTTTGTTTCACTTTCAGGTTTGTTCCAAAGTTAAATTTTGTTCGTGGGTTTTAATTCAAAATTTGGACAAAATAATTAGTCAAAAATCCTCTTTACCACTTCTGGATAATTTTCTCTCCCGAAAGCTCTTCGTGAGTCGTGACTTAATGGGAATATTCAAAGGATACAAAAAAAACTTTCTTTATCCTTTTCTGATGACCAGCAACCAATGTAACATGTTGGACATGAGCAAAATCTGGCAATAATGATGACACATTTTTTCCTCTCTATCTCAACCAATTTTTCCCTTTCCCCATTCTCGATAAATGATTCTGTTTGCGTAGCGCAAATAAACGAAACAAGAACTTGAAGTGAGTGTATTTGCCATGCGATCATGTCGAACAAGGATTAATACTTGAATATGTGAGTTATATGGAGCACACATGTGAGCCTTTTCGACGTGCATTGTCAATTCCACAACGTACAAATTTTCCATCGACGGGAAAGAAATATAATTCAGAAGCAGACAAGCGACGAGTAAACAATCGAAGTTAATTTGAAAGACTTCGCATCCGCGTGACGTGAATTATGATTACGAAGGAAATTCAGTTACTTTGAGATAAAAAAAATTGCGTGAGGTCGGTTAGGAAAAAAATTGGAGGATTTTTCCAAGAAAATTCAAAATCAATATTAATTTTTTTAGCAGCGCAAAATTTTTAATTGAAATACGAACAGCTGAAAATTTTTATGAACTTCATCCGCACATTAAATAAACTCACATGATCAATGATATTGACTTTCAATTCGGATTTGCACAAACATCTAATTATAACAGTAAAATAAATTCCGAGCGTACTCTCGCGGCATGGAAGAACAGGTGTTGGATACGCAGAACTTAAAATACTGCTAATATGCGTGTACTTGAATCATTAAGAGATTTTCCAGGAATGGGAAATCTGGATTTATTTTTAATCTTTAGAGATTAATTTATTTATTTTCTTAAAATTCTAAATTTAATAAATAAATTTTTATTCTAAACCCGAGTGTCTCTCCCTTAATTATTTTTGCAGAGTTTATTCAACTTTTTCATCTACTTTTTGACGATTAAGCACCAAAACAAAAAATAAAACGTTTTAGTTTGTAAATTATTTAGAGTGAAGTCAATGGCATCGTATAATCCGCGTGAAGAACTTCTCAATAGAGCTCATTCATGCATAAAATCTATCGAATTTTTATTGCTCATATACTCAAAAATAGTCTCAAGTGGCTCGATAACAAACTCGAGTTTAAAAATTACTCAGCCATAAATTATGAAAAGCTCTGCATGAAATTTTTTGTAATTAATTTTCTCTTCTTGCAATCAAGGCGCATCAGTCATGTACTGCGGATAATGCCGAGAGGTGTTGACATGTCAGCAGGTTCATTTCCTCATTAATTTACAATTCATAATCATAAGTGGCAACATTAATCACATATCACTGTCGTAATGCATATTCATCGTCTCCTTATTTGGCGCGCTGGTTGTTGGGTGCGAGATTGAGTAGTTAATTAATAAGTTGTGTTTAATTGAAAAGCTGTTTTAATTAAAATTTTAGACGTTTGATTAATTTTTTAACTTTTTCGAATTTTAATTTTCGTGAGTTTCAAATTAGGTTGGCCGATTTTATTAAAACTCACATTAAGGCGAACCTAAAACCCATTATCTAGTTCTAATATCCAGAACCTTAATCATGTTCCACACTCTCAACGTTTCCTTGCTCTCTTTATCTCAAGTCATGCTCATGGAATTAATAACAATTTTCGCTATCAAGCAAGCTCTTTCCAATTTCGGTCATTCTCTCTCGTAAAATCCCTTAACAGTAAAGCATCAGAATCAGCAACAACCATTGTCGTGACACATGAAGAAGAAAATCGATTTTTCAACAATTGTTGAGAGAGAAAAAATAGGAAAGATTGCATGATATCTGGCATCAAACTTGAGGGTTTATTGGATGGCCATCGATTGGAAGAAAATAAACTTAAATTTGTGTTTTTGGCTTCGTGCGTTTGTGGCTAAAGATGATCAGTTTTAGGAAGGGATTTTTGAGGTTTCATTGAAAGTTTTAATTGATGAAAATTGAAATTAATTGTAGAAACTATTGAGCACTTTTTTCACATCTAAAATTTGCTTCAATTTTATTTTACCACAAATCCACACCTCATTTATTTTTTTAGATCCTAATTTGTTATTTTATTGCTCAAGTCGATGTACAACCGCCTTAATGCGCTCCCAATATTTAAATTATCCTCACGTAATTATTGCGAAGCTATAAAATTTTAATACTCGATAATGGATGAGTAATTTTTATCGCGAAAAGTTAAATTTACGATTGTGAATTTGCATTTTTCAAATTAAAATAAAATCACGATGGAAGTGCGGATGCAAGTTTGTGTGATAGTTAAAAAATTAATAAAAACTTCTTAATTGATCAGTCATAGCCGCTCGGTCGATCTTAATAAATTGATTTTCATCAATCAACGAGGAAAAATTGTTTAACAATTGGCAATCGAAGGCTCGCATGCGGAGGTTATGTGAAATTCATTAACAGACATTTAAATGAAATTGATGATTATTAAAAATATTTTGCCGATCATCTCTTAATAAACTGGCGACTGTCTGAGTTCTTATGCAATGTTTGAATGTCATTACATATCTGCAACGTGAAGTTAAAATTGATTTTAAATCTAATCGAGAAAAAAATCTAACAAGCATGTAGCGAGAGAAACACTTTAAAGCGCCATAAATTTAAAAGGCGAGAGAGAGGGAAATAGTGGCGTGGCAGACGACTGTTGAATGTCTGATTTATGGTCAACAAAAACTAAATTAAATTTATTCAATTGAAATTAATCAAGTTGCGAGTTAGAAGCGAGCGAAAAATGCCAATGAAAAGTCACCGAGGTGCTTGATTGTGCTTGCGGCAATTTTGAGTGGAATTTAACTTTTGATCATCTTTTGCACATTCATAAAATGTCTAAATTTAAGTTTTAGATTAATTTTTAATTTAATCTTAAGATATATTTTTAATTAAATTTAAATCCAACCCAAAATCATCACATTAATTTAATCTTGGATTAATTTTTAATTTAATCTTACGATTTATTTTTAATTAAATTTTAAATCCAACCCAAAATCATCACAAGCACACTTCTTAACACAAATTAATTTCTGCCTCTCTCACTATCCAAATGCTAATTGCGAAAAGCCTGGAGGGGAGCAAAGCGTCACAAGATCGCCATCATGTCACAAATACCTCGACGTTGCCAAGCAGCACTGCACTCGTGAATAATTATCATAATGGGATTTTAAATATGTACACCTACTGTTCGAGTCTACAGTTGAATAAAAAAAAGTTATTGAATCAAGTCAATTTAGATTTATTTTATAAGGTAGATTTTCTATTCAGTAACAATTAAGCGAGTCATTATTAAATTTTCAACTCCTTCGGATAAAGCAAATTTAATTGTGCTATTTTGACAAATGTGGTGACTACTCGTGTTCATGTTGTAGATTACTGGCGCTTGAGGTGTGTGGGCTTGGAAGATATTGAGTTGTTGATCTAGAAAAGTCGTGACACTTTTAAATGATAAAACTATTTATTTTATAAAAACTTTCTAAAATTAGTGTCCCACCCCTTGTTCAGCTCTCCTAAATCACGCTTTTTAGATAATTTTTTCCATTCATATTCTCAACATAAATGCACATCAGCAAATTGCAGTTTTATCTAACAGCTCACTCACGTCTTCATTCCCTCCTTGCATGCATATTTGTTTTGTGCATTTTGATTGAAATAAAAGCCATAAATTAGACTTAATGCGATGTGTTGGAAATTTAATATTTTTTTCTCATTTCTTTTATGGTCAATTTGAATAAACTTTAATGCAGTGAAATGATGCAATTTTTTTTCTGGGTGGGAGAGGAAGATTAAAATATTTTAGAAATTGAAAAAAAAACATGAAAAAATTATGTTCACGATGTTTTTGACCGTTTGAGATGAATTTATGAGATCGAATGAGAAGTGAAAATCAAAATTTATGACACCAATTTGTAATAAATAACGGAAGAGGTGAGCTTTGATATGAGTTTTGGTCATAAAAGCTTAGAAATGACACAAAATAATTTTATTAAAATTTAACAAGTTTCTCACCCCTTGAAAATTAATCAAAAAAGTCTTCAAACCCATTAAACATAAAAGAATTCCCACATGAACCAAAAATTTTCATATAAATTATTTTTTAATTCAATTAACACGCACCGTCATCGTGTTGTGATATCAAAAATAAGAGTAAACACTCATCAAATTCTTCTTCCGAATAATCTTAATACGAAAAACGTAAAAATGTTAATCTTCACATGGATGTCCGACATCATTATCTACGTCTTATTGGCCATAATCACTCAATTTATAGGCGGTTAAATGTCATCGAGTTTGATAAGCTTAACGAATCAATTAAAAGATTTATTTACACCACAACCACAAGCCTAAAGTTTAAGTGTTTTGTAATTTTTTTGTAGTAATTCTGCTAAAGGTGGCAAAATCAATATTTTCCAAGGTCTTCTCCGCTGGAGTCCATCGAAGATTCTCATTATCAAAACCTAATGACTTTATAAAGACATTCTTGACTAATTAAATTTTGCCATAAAACATTTTAAATCTCGACACATAAAATTATCGCCAAAAACGAAATGACACGCAGAAAAAAGTCAATAATAAAATTTATTGGATCAGCAAAAGAAATAAATTAAGTTTTTTTCCCGATATGATAAAAAAAAGTGTCTGTGAGTAGCTCACGCATGATCTCGAAAAAGATAAAGCGAGAAATTTCCATAAAGAGAGATGAAAGAAGAAGAAAAATGACAAGTTCAGTATCAAAGGCATGAAAGATTATTAGCATAAATTTACAGCGGCGTAGAGAAATGTTTGCATGACGATCAATTTTTGAGATGAACAATAAAACGCCTTGTCTTGCCGCTCAATAAACGTCTCGTTAGGGAAAAAATTGAACGATTTAATCAACGCAGACAGACAAGTGAGAGCGAAACCGTTCATAAACATCCCGAGAGCCACATGAAAGGTTGTCGGAACGACTTCAGTTCCGCATTATATTGCAGAATGGAGAAATCAAGGGAAGGAAATTTTTATTTTTCAAATAAATCAAAATTTTATTTAAAAAGTTTCTTAAAACTTTAAAAAAAAATCTTAAATTTTTAAAAATAAAAAATTTTCATCCCTTGCTAAATTCTACCAAAGCATTGCCACGAGCGTATAAACTGACATAATTGCATTGATTTTCATTGACGTGGATTTGTTGTTTGATAGTCAGCAACTTTTTTATACTCGCATGCAATGCGAATATCTTTTTGATGTTGTGGAGCTCGAAATATATTTTTTCATTGACATAAATCGCAAATCATGTGAATAATTTCGATTTTTTATTCTCGCTAAAAGCTGCCTCTGTTTGAATTCAATATGCGACATAAAATTGATAAACATGTGCGATGATGCGAGTTTATATTGCAGAAAATTTTATGGAATGATATATTGATGGAAATTTTTGAATGATAGATTGATTTTTTATTTACTGAACGTTCGTAAATTTATTGAATATTTTTTTGGTAATTTTTAAATTTAAAAATGATTAAATTTTGACGGTGCTACAAATAGGAAAAATTATAAATTTAAATCCATAAACTTAAACTTTAATTTCAACTGAACTTTATGATTTAAACCCATCAGTCCCACCCCCTGGCATTTATTCAATTTTTTGTCCTTGAAAAGCAGCAAAAGCATGAGTTTTGACTTTGAATATTAATTATTTAAAATATTCCTCGAATAAGAACTTTGAACATCGATTCGAACACATTTAAAGATGTCTTTATTAATAATTCAAGCGGACACAGGAGGAAGCATTTTAATTCTTTTTAATAAAACAAAAAATTAACATGAATATAAATCATCGACGGATGTTCTCATGATTTGATCAGATATAGTTTATTAGATTTTAATTCTTAAAATATTCTCATAAAATTATAAATGATTTATTTTTAATCTCTCACATCTAACTAAAATTTTAATCAAGAGAGGAACACTAAAACATTTAAATTCCCTTTTATAAATTTATTAAATTCAGTCTTATTTAATACAAAACAAAATTAGCTAATTTATTTCCAAATCAAACTCAAATGTCACTCTAGAGAATGACACTCCCTTGAGAATATTTAAAACTTTTTTAATTTCACAAAGCAAATCTTTAAAAACTTTTTATCGTCAAGATCTTAAGTCACTTAATTCCATCAAAATTAAATTCAACTTTTCAAAGTTTAAAAATTTCATTAAAAACTTCTTAGTAAAAAAATTTAAATGTCTTTAAGAAATTTTCATTTAGCAAATTTCTCTCTTCACATTCTCGTGTTAATTTCAATAACATCTCCAGTAAAATCAATATTTATTCATCCTAACATGCATGAAGAACATTTCTCATGTATAAAACTCATTGTGGCAGTCCTTTAAGAAATTATTCACACACAAAGGAGGAGAAAATGTTTTCAGCAAGAAGCAGTAAAATGTGAAAAGTTTCAATTTTTGTTGTTGTTAAAGAACAAGAAGCTCTTTATGACTTGCTTGTGCTGACAAAAGCGAAAGGAAATTACAAAGGAAGATTTCGAGGCGGCTGGTGCGAAGTTCTCACGGAAAGTTATTTGCATAAACGACGAGCACTTAAACACCATAAAACAGCAAAAGAAGGGAGGTCGTGCGTGAGGGCAGAAAGATAATTAATAAAGAAGAGCGAGCGAAAGAACAAATAGCGACATTTGTAAAGTCATACATCATCATCATTGTGCTTGGCGTGAAGAAGAAAAGAGAAAAAGGGATGAAAGTTGAGAGTGTGAAGGAATTAGTTAAAGATCAATGCAGGGGTGGGACAACTTTAAGTAATTTTGAAATAAATTTTTAAATAAAATATCAGCCGATTTAAAATTTAATCTTCGTGGATTTAAAATTAATCCTGATGAATTAAAAATTATTTTCTACCAAAAAATCAATTTTTCCTAAAAACACAAATTTTAATTTTTTAAATTTTAGGAAAATAATTTTCAACTCTTATCTTTCCACCAAACAAATTAATTACGTCATCATTAAGTGCGCTATTAAGGCAAGCTGATGATAATAATTTTAACTAACCAACTTGAAATTTTGCTCTTTAATTAATTGAAGTTTCCTTTCTGGTGGTCTATTTAACCCATTTTAAGTGCGGGTGGTCGCATACGCAGTTGTGCAATTATTTCAATTAAATAAATTATAGGGAAAAATTAATTTCAAAACCCAAGAATTAAAAGAGCGCCACAAAATGGAAATTGATGAAAAAAATTCGTGAATTGACGGCGGTTGGAATAAATTGATGAGGCTTTTGAGGATTGACCTAATTTTTGTTGATGGTAAAATTAAATTATTGATGAAAATGTGATTAGACATTTGAGGTAATCCAGCAATTTAATTAAAATTATCAAATTTTCTGAGCGCTCTCAAATGTTAATTAATTAAATTTATATACAATCTCGATCGTTTCCTTCCTTATTAAGCAAATTCCACTCGAATAAATCAATATTTGCTCGACATCTAAAACATAAACAAAGTTGCAGCCATGCTGAGACCGAAGTCATTCAATCGCGTGAGAGACAATTTCATTGAAATATAAATCCTTCAGCGAAAGTGAAGTTGTAAACTGATTCTTGAATTAATCTCGTTTTCAGCAGCGCAGTTTATGTGTGAAAATTGAAAACAGGCAAAATTGTTTATAAGCGGCTGCTACTGTCGAAGTATGTCGACAATTTTTCAACGCCCATAAGTGCAGCGTAAAATTGTTTGTAGACAGTTTTTCGATAGCCATACTAAATGCAGTTGATGAAAACGGTCAGATAGTTGCTTGAATGGAGAGGAGGAGATGAAGTAATTAAGGACAAGGGATGGGATTTTTTAAATTTATTTTCTCTTTGTTTTTTGAAACTAAAAAAATTACAAAAAATAAATCATAAAAGAAAGTAAATCTCACTTCCTTAAAGTTGTCATCTCTTACAAAATTCAACACATATAACGACTTATTTTCACTCTAGTTAATTGTACTCGAACACACTTCAAGTTCGTTACCACAATGTGACAAATTGATCTTCTTTTAACTGCACAATTTTTTATGCGAGGGAATGAGACATCCATCTACTGTGTACATGCAATAAAATTGACATATTTAATAGTGAAAACTGCGGTTTTATTGCAAGACTCATACAATCTATTTAAATGCACTCTTGCTGTGCGATGATGTGAAGCGAGTGACTAAAATTGAGAGAGAAAAGTGATGACTGTGAAAATGAGAGTCGATTTAAATACTTTAAAAGATTGACAAGGGTTGACAATGTTTGTAAAAAGTATTTTTTTAAAAAATTGTTAAAAAACCGATAGTGAATACTTCTACTTTTGAATTCACCAAAAAACTTTATTTTTTTAAAATGTTGAGTTGTTTTTGGAGTCAATTTCCCCTTGAAAAATAATAATATTTCCACCCCTTTGAATTACAAAACTACACACCCATAAAATTGTTGCACTGAGCAAAATTATTACGGAAATAAAACGAAGATTTTTATTGCAGATTGTTGCGGCACTGGCAGTGTCACTCGGTCCACTAGCTGCAGGCTTGGGTAAAGGCTATTCGAGTCCAGCAATTGCATCACTACAAGAACCTTTCCTGCGTAATCAACCGGCGAATTATTCGACCTTCTCTGTCTCCGATCAGGAAGCGAGTTGGGTGGCATCGCTTTCACTACTCGGTGCTCTCTTTGGCGGCATGTTTGGTGGCTTGGCGATGCAGCATGGACGCAAGAGAGTATTGGCTGTGATTAGTTTGCCATTTTCCCTCTCGTGGGTGCTCACCGTGAGTGTCTAAATTAAGAAAATTTTAGCAATTGGTATTTAATTAAATTAATTAAGGTCTTCGCAAAATCCGTCGAGACGCTTTTTATTACTGCATTTATCGGTGGCTTCTGCTGTGCAATTGTTAATCTTTGTACTCAGGTGAGATTATGGCGATTGTAAAATTTTACTGTAGAACTACGTGGAAAGTGGAATGAATTTCATTTTCAAATCTGTTCTTCGCCAAAATTTGATTTGAAATAAAATTCTAGACATGTTTCACTTTCATCTTTGTTTCATTTAATTAACTTCAAATATATTTTGTTCCATTTTTAAAGATGTTCCAATTTAAATTAATAATTTTTTCATCTTTAGGTTTACATTTCGGAAATTTCATCGCCCGATATTCGCGGCTTTCTTAGTGCCATTCAGAAGGTTTCGGGCCACTTAGGTAATTTTTTTAAATTTTAGTTTAAATCAGATTCTTAATCAATTTAACCTCAGGCATGCTCATTTCATACATACTCGGTGCATGGCTCGATTGGAAGCAACTCGCCATGTTTGTATCTGTTGCTCCCATGATGCTCTTCATAACTGTGATTTATATCCCCGAAACACCTAGTTTTCTTATGCTCAAAGGACGTGACGAAGATGCTTATCGGTGAGTGTTTCACTTTCCACTCTGTTTCAGTTGTCTAAAATTTATTACTTAGCTCGCTTCAATGGCTTCGAGGTCCGAATAAAAATGTCGAAGTCGAATTAGACACGATTCGCTCCAACATACGTACATCGAGATTGAACATGGACAATAATTTAAATAGCAATCTTACGTCAATAGCTCAAAATGGACTTCCATCGTGCAAGTCAATTATGACGAGTGCCAAAGCGGTACTCAGAAATACGCGTCTCGTTCGGCCAATTATGATTACATGCGGTCTCATGATTTTCCAACGATTTACTGGTGAGTTTTTTGCATTCGTAATTTATGCAAAAAATTAGCATTAAAAAATATTTTACAGGCGCAAATTCTTTCGGCTTTTATGCTGTGAAAATCTTCCGACAAACTTTCTCCGGAATGAATCCACATGGAGGTGCTGTAGCGGTCGGTTTTGTTCAACTTCTCGCCTCAATGTTGTCTGGCCTGTAAGCATCACCTCACTAATCATTTCTTTGATGCTCCAATAACATTTTTCCCTTTTAGATTAATCGATACCATCGGTCGAATTCCACTTCTGATAGTTAGCAGTGTTTTTATGAGTCTCGCACTCGCAAGCTTCGGCTCGTATGTGCATTACGATCAAAATAACACGACAGGTGGAAATAACGACTGGATTCCATTGCTGTGTGTGCTAATATTCACGATTGCATTTTCATTGGGTAAGCTTTGGACGGACAGTGGTGATTTTAGGGGAATTAAAATATTTTTTGTTTCACAGGAATTTCACCGATTTCATGGCTGCTTATCGGAGAACTGTTTCCACTTGAATACAGAGGAATTGGTAGCTCGATCGCCACAAGTTTCTCATATTTCTGTGCATTTTTAAGCGTCAAGACTTTTGTGGATTTTGAGGTAATTTTATTTAATCCATGATTAATTTTAATCTAACTCTTCTTTCCTTCAACAGCAAGTATTAGGGCTGGACGGTGCATTTTGGCTCTTCGCGTGCATATCTTGCGTAGGTCTCTGTTTCGTAATCATGGTGGTGCCAGAAACAAAAGGCAAGGACTTGGATGAAATGGACCCAAAATATGTGAAGACAATTGTAATAAATCGATGAGATATGGCCACACACGTAGAATACCTCGTTTAGTATTTAGCGACATTTAATTTTATCACACCAGAATTTTATTGTAAATTATTTTTTTCTTATAAACTTCCGTTCGTCAATTATAAATATTCGAGCTATGAAATGAAAAATGTGCTCAAATATATTTTAACTCATTGACGTGATAACACAGAGAGAAAAAAATTCAATAAATTGCTGAATTTCTTAAATGATAATTTTAAGGGCACTAAGCAACAAATGTAGGGAAACACATGAAGATTTTAGAAGAATTTCTTAGAGTTTTCGCCTCTTTTTACTAGCGACGATTTTATAAATAATTTGCATATCGTAGAAAATATCGATGTAAATATCATGAAATAATTAAATGTTCCTAGGCGACATTTCTTATATCTTTTTTCAAAAAAAAACCTTCGACAGCGAGAGTCCTTAAGATTTCTTCAAAAGTTTTAAGACCTAAACAAGTCACGGCGAATTTTCTTTTTTTAACGCAGATTTTCTAATAAAATATGAAGATGATGAGAACGCTTAAGAAAATTTCAATTAATTTTTATGCCTAAAGAATCTTCATGCAGCACTTTTTTATCGAACACATAAAGCCGATTATGAAAAATATTGATCGAAATATTGAGAAAAGTATATTTTGTAGTGCTTAAAAAATGAAAACTTATAGAAAGACAAGAATACCATAAATGGAGGAAGTACTTAGTAATTGAGTGTCGGAAGTTTGTTAGTACAATTATTAAATAAAATTAAGGGAACATTCGTGAGTTATGTGATGGACAGTAAAATTAAAAAAAATTGGATTTAAGAACACAAAAATCGAAAAAATTTATTAATAAAAAATCCAACATATAACTGACAAGTTTTCCCTTTAAACTATATGAAATCAATTCACTCTTTTTAAAAATTGAGACGAGATGCTTATACTAATGTTGATGATAAAAAAATTATTAAATTATATCACAAGTGAAAAAAAAATATGATGAGAATATCGACAATAATTTAAATGAAACTTTTAATAAAGAAATTTTGTATGCATAAAAACGATGATAAAAAACTCTATGATCCAATTTTTTGCTGATATTAAATTTAAATGAAAAGGAAAGTATTTTTTTTGACTCTCAAAACACATCAAATCAAAAAATCATAATTAATTTTAGGGTGAAGACAAAAGTTTTGAGCAAAAAATTTTTATTTTAACTAAAAAGCATTTTTGGATTTATTTTTTGAATTTATGCGTTTCAAGAGTTAGAAATTCAGTTTATTAAGTATCAGATTTTTCAGAAGTAAAATGTTCAATTTTTTTTAACTCAAAATTTTTAAAAACTGAACATGAAAAATTATCCAAAGTCAATATGAAAATTTTATAATCGTTAACTATCTTTATATAGTCTAAAAAATATAAAAATGAGACAATAAAATCATCGTGAGGTAACAAAATACAATTTTACCTTAATTTAAGGTAAATTGCGAATATTACAAAAAATTATTAGAGACAGAAAAATATTTTTTCCCTCTATTTCTCTCAAAAAAAGTGAACATTTTAAAATGACAATAAAAAGATGTAAAACGACCAGCCAAAATTACCCTCACACAAATCCCCAAAACATATAAAAAAAGTTGAATTCATATCAGTTGAAACTTATCGAGAAATTTTAAAAATTAATTTAATCTACTTAAAAATATTTTAAATCGCGTCAAAGAAATAAAATTTTTAAGGATCTTCCACTCCTGTGCCTTTAAAAAGGAAGAGAAAAAAATGTTATGAAAAATGTTGAAAATCTTTTTTTTTTTCATTTCGTGACGTCAATTCAAATTTATAAAACGCAGAGAGGAGGGAAAGATTTGAGAGAAATTTTAACATAATCATGCAAGAAGAAGAAAAAGTCTAGTTTGGCAAATCGTACATAAAAAGCTGTAGATACACACAGTGAAAAAGGTCTAGAGAGAAAAATCTAGTCATTATAAAAATGAGTTTGCAAAAAAAATTCTTTAAGGATGAGGACACTAAAGCTTGTTTTATGTTTAAAATTCAAATTTTTACAAGAAGATAAAACAATTTAAACCTGAGTGTCCACTCCCTTTAAATCTCAACCTCTGTGCTTTTATAAAAAGTTTTCATTAAAACCTCTAAGCGGGAAAATTTCGGTCAATATTTAATTTTATCTTGCATATCTCTCAAATGTATGTACATAATTTTAAAAAAAGCTCCAATTTTTCCTTGACAATAAAAACCTACATTTCAAATCTATTTATGAAATTTCTCAACATATGCGCGAATGTATGCATATCGAGTATTACACAGAAACTTCTATTTTAGTAGAGAGAAAATTATTTTTAATCTAATTAAGAGAAAAGTTGTAAAAATTCTATATAATCGATGATTGCGAGAGTCGCACAAGATGAAAATGCGTAGTGAAATAAAAGGGGAGGGACACAAGGGTAGGATTTTTGAAAATAATTTAAAGTTTCCTCTGTAGCGTGGCTGGGAACGTTTACGCTGCTCAAGGCGTTTTGAGGGCACCGCTGTGGAAACTTTGCTGATCATACACTCGCAATCACAAAACTCACTGATGTTTTTCCACTTTTCTATACATCATCTTTATTCAAACACTTCTTTTTACTTATTTTCTACCCCTATATCTTATAACCTAGACGCTCTTATGGCGATCATCTGACTCCATCTCCTCCCGCGTGTCCATTGTCATGTCTTTTTATACTCGCTGATTACCATTGCTGTCATTGATGTCACCTAATGATGAAATTCCTAGCTTTATGCTGACGTTCATTTCCAAATATGAGGAAATTCGCTGCAATGCTGACGTTCATTGCCAACTCTGATGACATTTGTTGCAAATATGATGAAATCATCCGCCCATATATTAAAACTCCTCGTCAATGTGTTATGCAATTTCCTTCGGAATGGAACTTGACCGACTGCTGCGCTGTGGTTTTCTACGGCAGAGACCGCCTCTTCTCTACAATGGTCCACCTTTTGAAAAGAGGAAATAGGATTATTTCCGAGAACTGCCTTTTGAGCTAAAAGAGATATTTTTTTTGTTGATATAATCTAACTAATTATTATTTTTTATTTTTTGGTTTCTACTTTATTTTTAATCTTATTTTTCTTAAATTTTTTTTATTTTTTGTTTATTTTTTTTTATTTTTTTTTTTTTTTTTTTTTTTTTTTTTTTTTTTTTTTTTTTTTTTTTTTTTTTTATATTTTCTTCTTTTTTAACTTTTTTTTTATTTATTTTGCTTTTTTAAATTTTTCTTGCAGTGAATTTTTTCTAAGTTAATTCCAATAAATTTTCGATTTTTGTAAATATATTTGTGTAAAATTTTTCTAAGTGTTGTGGAAAGTGTTAAGTTGATTTTATTTGCTCCGTGATTCTGTTAATCTTCTTTTCCGAATTTTTTTTGTGAAAGTTCGAGTTATGCGAGGTGTGTGGAAACATTTTCTGAACGGCGATTTCTCACTTCCCTGCTGTCCTTGCTTGTCGCTATTCATTTAGAATGTACGTGAACGTTTTGGGTCACCAATTGTAGCGTGGCTGGGAACGCTTACGCTGCTCAAGGCGTTTTGAGGGCACCGCTGTGGAAACTTTGATGTTCATACACTCGCAATCACAAAACTCACTGATGTTTTTCCACTTTTCTATACATCATCTTTATTCAAACACTTCTTTTTACTTATTTTCTACCCCTATATCTTATAACCTAGACGCTCTTATGGCGATCATCTGACTCCATCTGAGTCCGCGTGCCCATTATCATGTCTTTTTATAGGCGCTGATTTACATTGCTGTCATTGATTTCCAAATATGATGAAATTCCTTGCTTTATGCTGACGTTCATTTCCAAATATGATGAAATTCGTTGCAAATATGATGAAATCATCCGTCCATATATTAAAATTCCTCGTCAACGTGTTATGCAAATTCCTTCGGAATGTCTCACGTGGCCCGGCTGCTTGTGCTGTCGGTTTCTATGGCAGTAGACCTGCCTCTTCTCTACACCTCAATCCTTTTAACATGAAAATTAATTTTGTAAAATTTATGTCATTTAAATCTTGTAAATTAATTTTGTGCCAACAGGGTTGAAAAAAGACCAAAAAATATTTTCAAAAAATCAACACAAGTGTCCACTCTTTCTAGAGAACATGATTGTCTATTTTTTCCTCTTTTTAACCGAACAACAAAGAATTCTTTCTCGTGCATGACAAGAAGTAATTGGAAGAATTTCAATGCCAGACAAATTTAGAGATCCGCATTTGTTTAAAATGTTCGTATGGCGAAATGAGAAGAAAAATTTATAAATAGCTTCAAAATGCAATCAGAAATTGGAACTTGTGAGTGCATTTTTAGAATTTTATGCTGACATATTTTTCTCTTCTCAGTTCAATACTCTTTTCACGAGAAAAACTTATTAAAAAATTTAAATTATTAGCGAGATAAATATGAGAAATTCCTGCCAAAATATTAAAGAAAAATTGCTTTCGAGATGAGATAATAATCTTTGTATAGCTTCGAAGAATAATCAACGTCGATTAAAAATGGGACAATAAGAAAATATATTTCGCGAATGTTAGAATCGAAAATCTCTTTTACAAAAGAATATTTATAGAATTTATTATTAGTGAGAAATGGCAAAAAAACTGGAAGAAAATTATGATGTTTCAATTTCCATTGCGTTCCATGATTTTTTGAAAAATAAAAAAATTCCTGTTTAAACTACAACTAAAGTGTGCCGTTAGGGTAAATCATTTTAGAAGATCAAATGCTGTATTTTATTTTAAAAACTTAAATGATTGGAACAAAATGGAAAATGAAACATTTCCATAATTTGTACTTAAACACCACTCTAAAAGTATTCGATGATGAGAAAATTTATCTCAAATAATTAAAATTCTCTGATGAATTTTCTCACTCTGAAATAAAATCCCTTAACTCAGCAGAGTCGAGTGACGATAAAACTAAGAGGAAAAAGCTGTTATGAATTTTCTTAATCTCTTAACATTATCAAATTTATTATTTATGATAATTAATTTACACACAAAAATGATGACATTTTTTTGAGAATAAAAATAAAAATGAATTAATCAAAATTTATGTGTTTACATTTCTCACACCCATCATGCTTCCAACCTGACCAAGAGGAAAAAAGGGAGATGAAAATAAAATTTATGTATGAGGATCGGTGATAAGCGATAGGCACGCGTGAAAGTGTACATAAAAGGAATATTTTGAATGAGATGAGGAAATTTTGAAACATAAACCTTCGTGTCTCCCCTTGACTGATTAATTACTCTTATAAGGGCAGATCTTCAGTATATTTTCAATCATCAGGTTTATGACTTTTTAAATTTTTAATACATAAATCCGTACTAAGAGATATATTTTTAATTTTTTGACAATTCTAAAGTTATTCTTACCTATCATGGCTATTGTTGATCGAAATGGAGCTTAGAAGAAAAAAGTTTAAGATATAGAAAATTAAGCCAATTTAGATTTAAAAATTTTGAATGAAAGCGTATCGGGCGAAAGTTTTTTGAAAATTTGAAAGGTGCTCAAAACGTCTTCTGTGTAAACCTTAATTATCTCCTTACATGACTGAATAAAAAGCGATAAATTAATTAAAACATTTCCACAACCTGTCTCCGCCATCAATTAAAGTTGTGGAAATGAGTTTGAGATTTTTAAAATCTAATCAAACTTTTGGTGATCTGAAAACCTTTTCACATTTCCTCTTCTTCTTTTTTCCTCCCCTGAATTTTCTCATTATTAACGAGACGTCAAGGTGAGCAGACATAAAAAGTTAAATTTAAATAAGTGAATATGGCACCAGCTCAGAGTAAGGGAGTGCGACATGCGTGCAATTTGTGCAGCCGAACCTTCCTGTACTCATGGGGACTGCGTGGACACATGAAACACGAAGAATGCACCAAAATTCATGAGTGCGATAAGTGCAGAACTGCTTTCGGCATGAAATCGCTTCTGGCCGGTCACAAAAAACGCTCAATTCGTTGTGGTGGAGAACATGCCCATGTCGAAGCAGCTCACAAAATATATTGTGCGCGAAAGATCAGCTGCAGCTTATGCCCGCATGCTAGTTCGAGCGCGGCGGGGATAGTAAAGCACATGGAAATAATGCACTCGGGAGCTGAGGAGGAGATTCGCTGTCACGCTTGCCAGAAAGTGTTTGAAACAGACCGGGGTCTGAAAAAACATCTTAAGTAAGGAATAATTTTAGAAAATTTAATAAATTTTAAAACAAATTATAACTTGTTTCCACAAGTTGCAGAGCTTGCATGTCGAAAAATTGGCTGACTCTTCAAAGAGCTTCTGCTCACGAGTCACAAGGGGAGGAAAGGGGAAAAACTAAAAAAAGTTTTTTTTAAATTAACCACATTTATTTGACATTTTTTTGAGAATAAAAATAAAAATGAATTAATCAAAATTTATGTGTTTACATTTCTCACGCCCATCATGCTCCCAACCGGACCAAGAGTTTGCTTACGGAAATTTTGAAAGTGTTCCAGATATTGATTTACTGTGTCGATCGGCTGATAAGTGTCATTAATTCTCTGATAGTGCTGAACGGGATTCATCGTTGGAATTGAGTTGGTGAAGTAAGCTGGAATTTGTGTCGGAGCATACTGTCCTAAAAATCCTTGCAAAAATTCCCTAATCAAATCCCAGCAGAGAATCGGAATGAGGCACGGTCGATAGTCGAGCTCAATTAGAACGCCTTTAAAATTTTGATTTTGACTCATCATGACACTTCCGAGCTTTATGAGGAAATCACCGAGCTCAAATCGAGGTCCTTTGGACTCAATCTTCAGCATTTTTTTAGTCGTATATATTGAGTTCATTTTAAGCATGAGCAAATCAAAAATAAGATCGGTAATTAGTGGAATTTGCTTTTGGCCATTATCGAGGATTGAAAACACCGATGCTGGATATTCTGAGTTGTGCATGACGTGTATTTTGGTCTTGTTGAAAGCTAAAATGAAAGGTAATTAAATCTCATGAGATTTCAGTGTAAAAAAGTGTCAGCTCGTAGCAATTATTGTCTCAGACAGTTTTAATTATAAATTAATAAACTTACTCGTCTCGAAAATATCTCCATCGACTAAAAATTGTCCCGCCGGTATGGCTTGCATCGCCAAAAGTCTTTTAGAGAGATCATCAATTATTTCCGGCCCGGAACGATTATTTAATGGATATGAAACCAAACTACAATAAATATTAAATAAACTCCATGTTAAATTAGTAGTAAAGTAATTTACTCACATCGTGACACCCATTTTCAGCTAAAGTTATCCTTAATTCAGGTAGTTTTTGAAAAAAATAATAAATTCTAAAACTTTGTTTTTGTTTTGTTTATAAACTTTAAAATATTTCTCAGTTTTCATCCCTTCGCGTGAGTCCAGTTGCATCTTCGCAAGCACCAAAAAGTTTTAAAATTTAAAATTTAAGCAAATAACATCACCAGAAAATTAATCAGTCGACTCAAAACCATCAACAAAGTCACTAAATAATGGCGTTGAGCATTGAACACGAAAAAGAAAAAGAAAACAATTCAATGGACTGCGAATTTGGCGCGAATGGATCACTGAAAATACAGAAAGTCGAGAGCATCAAGCCTGAGCCAGAAGATGAAGAGATTGTTATTCAGGAGATGTTAATGGATGAAGTTCCTGAAAACAAAGACATCCAGCGTATTAAGGAGAATCCAAGTCGACGCCGTAGCTTGAGAAATGAGCAGGCCAGTGTCAAAAAAATTAAGCCTGCAAAATACGATGAAATTTTCAATTGTTACAAGAGAAAGGAATTTAAGGAGTGCATGATTTACATAGATCTTGTCGCTGACTCAACGAAAGACTGCATTGAATATCAAATATTGAAGGCAACATGCTTGATTAACTTGCTCATTAAACTTCCCGAAGCTCACAGGATTCTGGATGAAATACTCAAGAAACAACCAGATAATCCTTATTGCACTTATGCAAAAGGTCTTGCATGCTATCAGGAATGTCGATGGCAGGATTCAATTAAGTTTTTCGAAAAGGCAATTGCGTTGGACCCACAAGGAATGGAAAAGGCGGAAGTGCTCAAAGGTCTTGCTGAAAGTGAGCTTGAAAATGATCACAGTGATGATGAGTCTAGCGATGAGCAGATGGAAGTTGAAAATGTTAAAGAAGAAGACAGCCAGGACTCGATTGAAATTCCAACAGACTCACACAAGCGCTTTGGATGTGACTTGTGCGGAAAGCGGTTTGGCAAAAAATTCAATCTGGACCGACACAATAAAGCTCTTCATAATCGCACAACGCCCTTTATTCCACCACTTCAACGAACTAATCGCAAATCTGCAACAGCTAAAACGAATGAAATAAAAATCAAAGAAGAAGTTTTCGAAAACGAAATTGTTGAGGAGATTTCAATAAATCCAGCGAGGAGCACTCAATTGAAGATCAGCCTTTTTGGAAAGTCAAAGAAGAAGAGGGGCAAAAAAGCTGAGTCACAAACTTTACCTAATGGTATGGCGAGATGCAACATTTGTCGAAAAGTTTATTCGCGAGGAAGTTTAGCCCGCCATCAAATCATTCATACTGGACAGAAATCATTTGAGTGCACTCACTGTGGAAAGGCTTTTTATCAAAAATCTGATTTGCAGAGACATGAGGTGAGAATTTTTTTCTTCATGCAAATTTAGAATTTTAAAAATAGTTAGTGTCCAACCCCTTTCTGAAATATTAATTGCTTTTTCTTCTTTTCAGACAATTCACAGTGACGTTTTCGAATACGAGTGCAAGATTTGCGACAAAATGTTTAGAATCAAGAAGAATCTTCAAGTTCACAACAAGAGACATCACTCAAATTAATTAATTAATTTTTAAAAATTTTCATATGATTTTTATGTTTCTTAAAATATTGTAATCTTGATAATTTTGTGTTTTCTGTTAAATTTTTTAAAGCATGCATGAATTTTTTAAATAAAAACTTTTAAAAATTAATCGCTTATTTTTAATTTTAAAAAATAAAAATATTTTATATTTTTTTTCAAATTTTATCCTGGAATTCAAAAAAGATTAATTATTTAAATTTAAATTAATTTTATGAACTAAAAATCGCTCTGTTCTCTCCCCTCTAAAATAGTTATTTTTAGAAAAGTGATCTAAATCTGAAAAGAAACAAAAATGGAAAATTACAACTACTTGGAAAATCTGCCACAAGAAATAATGGAAGAAATTTTCAGACATCTTAGTTTAAGTGACTTTTTAAGTCTATGTCTAACGTCAAGGAGGTTGAATTTTTCGGTCGGAATTAGTTCATTTTGCATGAACAAGATTTGGATAAAATTTTACTCATTCAAGCTCAAAGATTTTACAAGCCTAAGCAACAGTGTGAGGAATTATGAAAAACTCAAAGTCAATCGAGTGAAAAACGAGCAACATTTTGAGTTTTTAATTCAACTCCAGCAGAATTTCAAAAAAGTTTTAATTTACAATTGTGAATTTAAAAAGTTTTCTTTATTTTATGACTTGATTGAGTCACTGGCCGAAAATGTTGAGGAAATTGAAATCAGCGACATTGAAATATTATCATATGAAGATTTTAAAATTCTTCCGTTAAAATTTCCTTTAGTTAAAAGGATCATGTTTCGAAATGTGCCGTCGAGAGCAATCGAGATTTTCCTCTCGGCTAAAAAAAGTTTAAAAAACGCCGCTTTTGACATCCCACAAGTTGTCGCTGGATCTCTCTCACTCCACACCATCACAAATGAAATTTTGCATGCATCACCAAATTTGAAGTTACTTCAACTGGGACCGCAATACATCAAAGAGCTTTTTCAAAACGAAAAAGACGTTAAATTTGAACCAGAAGATGAAGTGAAATTGTGCAACGATAACCAAGACTTTAATTACAATTTCAAGCTAAATAATTTACTCCTTAAATTTCCAATTGTGGACGACTTAACATATGACCACTCGAAAGCCGTTTCTAATTTTATTCTTCATCAAACTAAACTAAAATGGATTGTCTTGATGGAAATACAAAATGATCAAATTTTATCTGCCGCATGGAGGAACGAATCACTTAAGCGAATTTCTTTTGTTGGAATAGAAGAACTTTTTCATACCGACATGATTTTTGAGATAGATTCAAACTTATCAATCACCCACATTGACTTTATCTCACGAAAAGTTCTCATAAGTCAATTGAGGAAAACTTTGATAGCGGCACCAAATGTCATAAGCATTTTCGTCAAGATTTTGAATAAACATATGTTGGAATTTATCGCTAAGAATTGTAAGATTCGAACACTTTTTTATGAACACATCGAGGAGGACGTTAATAATTTTTACGAGGATTTAAAAAGAGATCTTGAGCATGTCAATCGAGACATCAAACTCACGAAGAAATCTTTTTGGTTCAATGATGAAAATCCATTTTCAATTGATCCAATTTTCTGGCGAAACGAATAGATTTTGGTCCAGTTTTTTAGTTCTTTTATTTAATAAAAATTTCAAAGGTTTAAATTCAAAAATATTTTAAAAAACATGTAAATTGTCGAAAAACTTATTTGAATCCTGCCATCGACATTCTTGATAGCATGCAAGACCTTTAGCATAAGTGCAATAATTAAATAAATTCCAGGAAAATTTATAAAATAAAAATTAGAAAATTTCCTGCGTGAGACATTAAAACCTAGTTAAAACCGTTGGGGCCGTAAATTTAAATAAAAGTATACTTTTTGTATACAATTGTCGATTGAAAATACGTTGGGGCCGAGATTTAAATTTAATTTGTATGAGGATTTTTTGAATTTTAACGGTAACATTAGGGAAGGGAAAATTTAAATTTTACTCAGCAAAACTTTATAAAAAATTAAATAATTTTAACTTTATTATTAATTTAAAAATAAAAAATAACAATTAAAATTAAAAAAATAAAACATTATTCAAAAATTTCAAAATAACGGCTTAATCCCCAAAAAACCCACAAAAAAAAAGTTCAAAACATTCATTTCCGAAAGGACAAAATCGAAGGGCAAATAACACCGAAGAAAATCGAGAGAAGAATTTTTAGAGCGAGAGAATTGACAAAAAAAAATAAATTCATCGTTTTTCAATTGTTTTAAGCCTCAGAGTTCATCAAAAAATTGTTCCAGTCATAAGCTAATTAACAAAGGTAATGGGAAAGTCCAAGTAGAGACGCAAAACGTTCAATTAAACGAGTTATTTTAAATCGGAAAAAAAGTGGTGTGTGAGTGAGCGAGCGAGAGAGTCAAAGGAGGCGAAAATAAGAAGAAAAAGAATTAAAAGTGAAAAAAGTTGAAAATATTGACAAACTTAGAAAAATCGAAGTCTAGTGATAACCAAATTGCACATAATTAATGTTCTTGCGAGTCTTTTGGAGTGTAATGTCAAATTTGACCCTTAATCTCGCCTCAACTCGAAATTATTTTTGAGTGTCGCAAATTATAGAAATTTTTTGCACTTTCTTTGTCTCTTTTTCATCAACGCGATAATATCTTCGCTATAATTGTCATCATAACTGCATAATGCTTTAAATCAACTCTAAATCACTGCATTCTTTGAGACTATAATTGTTAAATTTTTAAATTTTTCTCTAACCTCTAAAGAAAGTTTGATTGCTGGACATTAATCATCTTAACTTTCATCATTGCTTAATTGTTTAAATTTGTGCAAATTATATATCCAATCATACAATTATAAATAGATCACGCGTGTGTGTGTTTGCATATAAATAAAGTCGTTTTGTAAGTTTAAACAATTTTCATCCATTTTTGAGTGTTTTGAAATTTTTGAAAGTTTATTTTGATATTTCAAATTTTAATCTTGTATCTTTCAGTGCTGTAACGTGGAACAAAAAATGAATACGATGAAACCATCAATTGCTGAGAATGGAAGAGTGCCCAACGATCGTGTTATCATTCTCGATGCCGGTGCACAATATGGAAAGGTGAGACCGACACGAACGGCTAGAGTTTAAAGTTACTTGACGACGTCAAATCGAATTTTTAACTTAAACTATTTCAATTGCATTCGTTCTAGGTCATCGACAGGAAAGTTCGTGAGTTGCAAGTCGAGTCAGATATTTTGCCACTCGCGACGACAGCTCAATATATAAAGGATCAAGGCTTTAAGGCCATCATTATATCCGGCGGACCATCGTCAGTTTACGAGAGTGATGCACCGAAGTACGATCCGGACATATTCAAACTAGGATTGCCTATTCTTGGTATGATGAGTTCACTAATTTTGTTTTTGAATCATTAAAATCATCTAAAATTGATTTTTCTTGTTGTTTTAGGCATTTGCTATGGTCTCCAGATAATCAATAAGGAATTTGGCGGTTCCGTGCATAAAACAGACGTTCGAGAGGATGGACAAATGATTGTTCAGGTCGACACGGCATGTCCGCTATTTAAGTAAGTCAAAAATTACTCGAACAATGGAGGATAAAGAAGGGAATTGCACAAAAGCGTCAAGTGCATGTTCTCGATACAATTCTCCAATACTAATCTAATGCCTTGAACAGAATTTTCATCAACAAACATTGATGACATTCTACTGATCGCATAACAACTCTAATCTAATTTAAATTTGTTTTTTTCAACAGAGGCTTACAACCTGCGCAAACAGTTCTCCTAACGCATGGCGATTCCGTTGAGCGTGTTTGTGATAAATTTAAAATTTGTGCCACAAGTTCGAGTGACATTGTTGCGGGTATTTTCAACGAGCAGGCACGCATTTATGGCGTTCAATTTCATCCAGAAGTCGACCTCACCGTGCAGGGCCAAAAAATTCTCTCGAACTTCTTATTTGACATTTCACGTTTAACATCTTCGTTTACGATGAGCACTCGTCGGGAGGATTGTGTGAAATACATACAGGAAACAGTTGGAAACAATAAAGTTTTGGTGAGTTGTTTATTGGATTTAAAAAAAATCTTACTCATATCTGTTCTGATTGCTTTCAGTTATTATGCAGCGGCGGTGTCGATTCGACCGTATGTGCAGCTCTTCTTCGTCTCGCATTGCCTCAAAATCAAGTTGTGGCACTTCATATTGACAATGGTGAATTTATATAAACTAATTTCTTGAGAAATTTCAATTCAATTTTATTTTCTTCAAGGTTTCATGCGTAAAAATGAATCTGACAGTGTTGAGACTTCTCTCAATGCAATTGGCGTTCAGTTGGTAGTTAAGAAAGCATTTCATCAATTTATAAAAGGAACGACAACTGTAAGATTGCCCGGATCCCTCTACACAACCGAAACGCCGCTCTTGAGCATGACCATTAATCCCGAAGACAAGCGAAAAATTATCGGCGATGTTTTTATGAAAGTATCGAGTGATGTCATACGCGAGCTAAACATGAGACCTGAGGACGTCTTCCTCGCACAGGGCACACTAAGACCAGATCTAATTGAGTCGGCATCTTCATTAGTGAGCACAAAGGCGGAAACGATCAAAACGCATCACAATGACACGGAACTCGTGAGGAAGCTTCGCGACGAAGGTCGAGTAATTGAACCGTTGAAAGATTTCCACAAGGATGAAGTTCGAAAGTTGGGATACGACTTGGGACTGCCATCAAATCTCGTCGAGCGTCATCCCTTCCCAGGTCCGGGTCTTGCGATTAGAATTCTATGTGCTGACGATGCTTACCTTGAGAAGGACTTTCATGAGACGCAAGTCGTTGTAAAGGTGATTGTTGACTATCAGAATAAGCTCAAGAAGAAACATGCGTTGCTTAATCGAGTGTCGAGTGTGACGACGAAAGAGGAACAGGACGAATTGTGTAGAATTTCGAGTAGTATTCAACTTCATGCTACAGTTTTACCCATAAGGAGTGTTGGAGTGCAGGGTGAGAATAAATTATTGCTCAATTTTATCGCTGATAGTAACTTTGACAACTTTTTTTAGGTGATAAGCGCTCTTATAATTATGTCGTTGGCCTTTCGAGTGATCCAAAAGTGGAGCCAAATTGGACGGATATGATTTTCTTAGCGAAATTAATTCCTAGAATTTTACACAACATAAATCGTGTCTGCTACATTTTCGGCGCACCCGTTGGCTTTCAAATTACCGATGTGACACACACATTCATAAGTAACTACACAATCGGACAGATTCGACAAGCGGATCACATTGTGAATTCTGTAAGTTTGCCCTTAAAATGAATTTAAAATTGAGATTTTAACCTTTTTCACTTGTAGATTCTCGCCGAATTTAATTTGGTCAAGGGAATTTCACAGATGCCTGTCGTGCTCGTACCTCTGCATTTTGATCGAGATCCAGTTGACCGTAAACCATCCGCGCAGCGATCTGTTGTACTGCGACCGTTCATAACTAATGACTTCATGACTGGTGTTCCCGTGATTCCGGGTAGCGAAAAGTTGCCTATGAATGTGAGATAAAATTGAGTTGGAAAAGTTTTGAATCTAATTAATGCTGTTTAATGTTTCAGGTTATCGAAAAGATGGTGACTGAAATCATCAGCACGGTGCCGGGTATATCGAGAGTGCTCTATGATCTCACAAGCAAACCACCAGGAACAACTGAGTGGGAGTAAAGGAAGGGATTAAATCAAGTTAAAGTTATGTAAAACACTCAATTTGATGATTGAATGAGGATGCATTAAGAAACAATTAATCTAGCGGGTGAAGTTTGTTTTTCGTGGCCGAGCGACTGGAAAAAGTTTTTTTTCTAGTAAAATATTTAAGTCCCATTGATTTCACAACAATTGAGTGGCAAACTTCATTTAGCTAGCGATTAACTAATCGTTACATAATTAATAAAACAAAAACTAATTGAAAAGTGAAAAAAATTATATTTTTAATTGTTGAGTGAGGTCGGAATGGAGAGAATGAAAACTTTTAGAAATTCAGCAAAAAGACGATGAAAATGAGCCTCTGAAGAATATTTTTTTTGAGTTTTTTATTTACTGGATTTTGATCGCTTAGTCAAGATATGATAAAATGAAATGCGATGTGTTTTATGGAAAAAATAAATAAGCTTAGATTTCTCATAAAACACGTCAAAGAGCCTTTGATGTTTTTAAATGAATTTCAAAAAAAAACTATTGTAGGCTAGGGTAAATTTACCCAAAAAAATGCATAATATCGAAAATCTTATGAATTTAACATGAGATTTGTGTTTAAATATTTCCGTTAAAACTTTTTTTATTTTCCAACTATGAGAAGATGAAAATTTTCGATTTTAAAGAAATCTTTTTCCAACTATATAAAATTATTTTTAACACAAATACAAAACAATTATTTTATTTATTTTTTCTGCATTCAAATTATTATTGTGAACATTTAAAATTAATGGCTGAAAAATGAAAGAAATTTCTTTTTATGTTTTTATTATAAAAAACCGAATGGAAAAATAAAAATTAAGTAAAAAATTCTAATTGAGCGGTTTTAAGTTAATTGATTTTTTAAAATCAGATAAATTTATTTTCAGACTCATTAAAGATTGATCCACAAGTCGCTAATGCTTTTCACCTAAACAAACTCATCTGACCAAAAGTAATTAATCACCCATTTTCCATCTCAACCCTCGCAACAAAAAAAAACATTCATCAATGACGCCATAAAAAGGGTTAAAATTTGAGAAAAATAATTTTTCCATTTTGTGTCGATAAAAAAAGTTAAACTGAACCTGTTTCCCTGTTTCAACCCTCAAATTTCTCTCTTAATCAAATAAAAACACAATTTGTTGTCACGCATCGCCCTCTCTCTCGGATCGTCACCCTATCCTCGGATTGAGATGCAAATCTGTCGCAAGAAAAAAAAAACAATAAACAAATTGAAATGTACACATATTTTGACAATAAAATCAGTGCTTTAAAACGTATTTAAGCGTGTAATTGAGATTTAGACTCTTACCCTCACATCACTGCTTGGTAAAAACCAACAACATCCCTTCACTTATCTGTCGCTGCCTTTTTTGTTTGTTTTTTCTCGTGTTCAATTTTTATGTCGACTTTCGTGGCAGTCGGTGGATTTTTTTGACTTTTGTGGAAATTTATAATATTTTTAACGGTTTTATTTGAAAGTTATTTTACAGTAAATTTTCTCTTGATCCAATTTCACATTTTTCTTACTCTTTCACTAAGCATCATGAAAAAGCATCCAATTTGATGTAGTTGTTGTTGAAGATATCACATCCAATTGAGATGAAACGTATCAATGTGTACATATGTCACCATATTATGTCTCCTCTTTTTTTCATGAAAAAAAAACATGCCATTTATCTATTCAACCCCATTCGACTCTCATATGTCTCTCCAATGCGAAATGATGTTTAAATTTTCTCTAATATAAATGGCAGCATGTCGTATGTATGTGCACATAGAACAATTTCATAATCTCTACAATATCGCACTCTCGAGCTGTGATTTCAACTTCAATAATATTTCGGGCGTTTTTCTCCATTTGCGAGGGAAATATTTTTGTTGCGGTTGGTTGGTTGGTTGATGGTGACATGTTGCGAGATATGGTGGTTGAATGTGAATAATATCAACAAATATGAACTCAGACTGGTTCGCCCTTATGAACTTTTGAATGAAGAATTGAAGATTTTTCGAGATTTTCTTTTTTATTTGAAGATTTCTTGCAGAAAATGTTTAGATTTGACATCTGAAAAAAGTTAAAATGTTAATTTATGTTCCAGAATTTTGGAACAATGTGAAAAATGAAACATTTTAAAAATTTGATTGAGCTTTAAAAATTAATTGGAAAAAATTGAAACAGATTTGAAAATGAAACACAAATTATCAAAAATTCGCCCTAAAACTCGCAATCTGACGTACATCCATGAAAATTTCAATTTAATCCAATTTTATTGACTTTCGTAAAATTTTCTCATTTCTGCAATTTTGCTGTTGATGCTTCTTACTCAACAAAAAAGCATCAGAAAATCAAAATAATTTTCCCTCTGATGAATAAAATTCCAATTTCTTCACTTTTGTGTGAGATGTGTCTCATATGTCACACATCAACCCTTACACACACGAGTGGAGTCAATTTTCCTCAGCAGATTTTTATAAATGTCACTTTAAATGGATTTTCTTTTCGATTCACAACAAAGTGAGTGAAAAATAAATTGTTTTTACACTTTTTTGTTTTTATTTGCAAGAATTAAGAAAATTGAATTGGAACTGATTAGAAAATGAAACTAATTTAACATAGAGAAAATTTAAATTGTCGCTTTGGGTAATTTCCAATGACGGCCATTAAAAACATCTTAATTACGAATGCAAATTAATTGCCTCAATCGTGCACTTTCTCGAAAAAAACACCAACCCGATTCGGTTGTGATTTTTAATGTTTATTGCCCAAAAAAATCGTGAAGAAATTTTTTAAGAAGAAAATTTTTAACGCCACAATTTTCTCCCGAGAAAAAGAGAACAAAAAAGCTATTTATTTGATGGTAATTAACGAGAAGCGAAGAAAAAAACTAATTTAATTGCTTTTTCTTCGCCTTTTTACTTTTATTGCCGGGTTGAATTTGTGACCAAATTTATATTTTTTTAAAAAGCATTTAAGAAGAAATTTGTTGCCATCATGAGACGCATTATGTGAAGAACTCATTGTTGGAAATTTTAATTGAGAAATGTTTTGAAGAATCAAGTGTATCAAAATTTTAATTAGTTCTTGTAAATCGAAAATATATTAAATTTGCAAATGCAAAACAAAAATTAGGTTCGAATCCTAAAATATATTCAGCGGTTGTGATGAATGTGCCAGATTGAATTTGCCTTTTTTTAAATTGAATTTTTATCAATTTAGCATCAATTTTTTAGTTTGACCAAAGTGAAACATAATGAAAAATGAAACAGTAAAAATTTCTCAAAAATATTTTTTAACAGACATTGTGACTCTCGGAGACATCCCATGGCGGGCTCAACTTGTGAATGGAATTCTTTACAACTAAAAAAAAGAGTTGTGTTATCTGGGTCTGTTTTGTGTGGCACTGCGAAGGTGTTATTGTCGTCTGCCAGCGTGATTCCAATTACTTCTCGAAAATTTATTGGAATGGCATTTCGTTGTAAATTAAATCACTGCGCGAGCATTGAATGATAAATTAATCAAATTGCTCCAGTCACGATTGCCTCTAAAAAAACATTCGATAAAAGAAGAACTTTTCATAATTTAATAAAAAAGCATTTTATTGCTCAATTATTTTTCATTTTTTTTCTCGCTTCTTTGTGTGAAGAATTTCCGAGGTGGTCTCTCTCGACACGATTATTTGTCATGACTATAAAGGGAGCATCCTTCAGAAAATTCTTCTTCTTTTGAATCAATATTTTTTTTGTTGTTTGTTAATCATCAAGGGATTTAAAAGTTTTTTTTTTTTTTTTTTTTTTAATTTGTTTTTTTGTTTATATAATTATTAAAAATTCTCAATCATTGTTCGTAAATTGAAATTATAATTTAAAATATTTAGCAATCAATTTTTTTTTTCTTTTTAATTATTTTTTTTCTAAAAAAACATAAAAAAAAAACAAAAAAATAAAAAAAAATAAAAATAAAAACAATTTTTAATCCCCTTAGGGATTTTCAATGTTCGTAAATTGAAATTATATAAAAATTGACGATTCATTCAGAAAATGATAAATTGAAAAATTGTGGAACGATTTGAGTCAATAAGTGTGGATGAAACATCTGGCAGGTGAGTTATGGAGTTATTGAGAGGGAACGATTTAAATTATAGACCTGGATTTAATTTTAAACCTTGGAGTTAAATTATAAACCCTGGATTTAAATTTAAAGTGAACCAAAAAATTCAAGTCCTGCCCCTAAAAAATATTCAAAAAAATTATTTCCAAAAATAAAAAGCAAATTTTTCTTCGACTTTATTAACAGTCAAAAAATTTCTTAATCAACTTCAAATCACACTTAAAACTTTTGATCTTAATTAAATTTTCATCATCATCTTGTTGAAAGTTAAAAGTTTAAATTTTTGATAAACTTTATAGTCATCAAAATAATTTTATGTCTTTGTCACAGCTGAAATGTCTCTTTCATTTTTTTCAATTTCAAAACGAGGGTCGCAAGATTTTAAAACCTCAAAATTAACTTCATCTAAAAATTGGAATGAGAGAAATTTTTGTAAAATCCTTTAGCAAGCAAATTTTCAAACCAACACGCATCATCAAACAATGTTGAACCCTCACGCACGATAAGGCCAAAATTGAAATTGAGTAAAATATTATGAGATGTTATTATACGCATTTTGACACCATATTGTAATTATTGCTATCTCTGTGGAAATTTACATAATCTCTTGCCAAAATGTCCCTTCACCCATCCGAGCTTGTGTTTTTCTCTCTCACTCCACATGATGAAGAGATTGATGTGGTTTTATTTGTTTGTTTTGTTGTGAAACAATTTTTCCGCCCCTCACGTGATATGCTCAATTTTCTCGTGTCATGTTGAACAGATTTTTTATTGAGTTTAAGGGAAATTTTAAATAATTCATAGTTTCCACTCCTGGAAATTTAATTTAAAAAAAATAAAAACTCTTTAATTTTATAACGATAACAATTAATTTTTTTATTGAAATATACAAAAGACCATCACCATGGGAAAAAGTAGTTAAATAAATTTTTAGAAATAGAAAATAGTGGAAATTCATGAAAAAATAGAATTTTTAGACTCCTGAAGCACTTAACCTAGAATTTTGTAACAACTTGAGAATTTTTTTCGATCTTTGTAATGAAGAGAAGAATTTTGGTGCATTGATGAAGAGATTTTAGAGAATTTTAGCCGACACATCCGCCGCATGAATGGCATGGCTGCCAGTAGCACGGGTTACATAAGCAAGGCCACCATGGCATGCACCTAAGGATGGAAATTAAAGTGTGCACTGGAAATTTAATTATTCAACTTACACGCATGACGATTCGGTTGTTGAAGAAGCAGGTTCAGAGGTCGTGGTGGGCACAAGTGTTGGCTCAATATCGTCAGGTCCGGCTGGAAATTTAATTCATTAATTTTAAATTTCTTTAAAAGTTTATTTAAACTCACGGCATGGCAAAACTTCAACTGGAACGTTAATATTTGTACAATGTGGTTGCCATTCCCATGGCCAGTCACATCTCTGACTCTGATACGAGAACAATGTATCGCATGGACATTCCATTTCAACGGCAGTCCAGTTACTTGGATTCAGACGGTCCTGAATGCATTGATAGAAAATTCTTGAGTCACGTGATGGAAAAATTGTTGACAAATGATTTCCTGTAAAATTAAAAAATATTATTAAAAGTTTGGTTCATTTTCCATTTTGTTTCAATTTTTTGAAGTTAAATCCACGTTCAAATTTAATGTGAAACGAAATTGAAAATGAAACACGATTAATATTCGACTTTTTTTTGACTTTTTTGATAAATTAATCAATTAAAACAAACCTTGTTGAATTAATTCACGGCAATTAGGTTTGTCACAAACTGTCGGCCATGGGATTGGACCTGCTACCGGTGCAGCGTTACAACGTTCACAAGGAACTCCAGGACTGTTTTAATAAATTGAAATTAAGTGAGTTTAAATTATGAATTTTAAAATTGTTGTTTGGGGTTTTTGGATTTTCTCCTAGATTTTTTCGGAGTGTGTTAATTTTAATTAACTAAAAAAATTACCTGCATCTCCAACACTGACCGTTTGAATCAGTAAACTCAAATGTTCCTTGCTGTGCAGTTACAAAAGTGATAAATCCGCCCAATATCAGAAAACAGGCAACAACTGAAATTTGTTCAAATAATTTTAAATTTCCGCTTTTGTTTGAAATTCCACAAAAAAATTACTTTGTATATTTTTCATTTTATGTCCTCCAATGCCAATGCCTCGGTTTTCCTATTTAATTGTTGTTGAAGGAGAAAATAAAACTAAATGAGAAATCACTTTGAGATTTTGACTTTTATACTTTTTTTACATTATCTTATCGAGCATAGTGGAAGTTGTAAAGTGTCATCGAAACTATTTCCATTACAAGCGAGGGAACTAGCGCCGTTATCGAAAGTAAGAGAAATATTTGTATCTTTACACTTGTTAACATGTAGACGCACTATAAATATCTCTTTTAGTAGGAACTTGATCGGTTGTAATGTTACGTTTTAAATTTTAAATCAAGAAAGTTGAAAGTTTAGAAAATTATTTTGGTTTTAGGTTTTTGTTAAAATAATTTTTTAAAATTTTAGCTTATTTTTTTAAAAGTGACGTTCTTTATGGATGTTTCTATTTGAGGTCATTGTGGGAATTTTCAACCGGATTCTTCGACCGCACGTGATCATAGATAAAATTTTTTTTGCCTGTTTCCGTATTTTTTTTTCATAAAATTAAAAATGGATTCTTAAACTTGATCAATTTGGTGCTTAATTTATGAATTTCACTAACATGAGGTTTTTAACTACAAACTACTCAAATCTCATATCTTCCATCGAGATCTCCAAGCGATGTTTAAATACTTTGCTTAAGCACAAAATAATTGAATTAAATTTTTCGAATCATTAATTTAATGTTTGCAGCATAATTAATGCAAATAAGTGCAAAACTTACTTTTTGTAATGAGACCACCAAAGAAGAAAATGCAACATTTAAAAATTTCAAATAAAAAAATGCTAGAAAAATTTAATTTTAAAAATTTAAATCTCGATGGATTTAATTTTAATCCGATTTTTATTTAAATCTCGATGGATTTAATTTTAATCCGAATTTTATTTAAATCTTGATGGATTAAAGAATTGTTTGAAGTTGATTAAAATAATAATAAAACCGCACATTTTCAAACGTTGCCATAACAACTCACCTTAGCAACAGAAATTTAATAACAAACAAATAAAATTTCTTCAAATTTGATGAAAAAAATATTAAGTTAAAAATGGCATTAATCTCACTGCATCGTCGATATTCTTTCGTGGATTATCAACACAATTTCTGTTCACTCGCGACACTCATCACGATTTTGGCGTTAATTGTTGCGATTGCATTGCCACTCGCTGGAATTTTTAGGATGAATCAGTTTGAAAAGTTTTTCATCGTCTACGAGCAGCCGATTGTGAAATTTCAGTACAAATATTTAATTTTAGCTGAAAGTTCGATGGAAAGTGAAGAAAATAAGGCGATTTTGTGCAGTTCGTTTGAGTTTTTGGAAAACTATGAGAATGTCACTGAACAATGCAGCAAAATTAAAGTGTCCGAGAGAGATTTAAATTTCGATGGAATTTCGGATGAAATAAATTTCAGTGTGGACTTTCGAACGACCCACAATTACGGAATCAAATCAGCTTCGATTGCTTTCTTTCTCGATGCTCGAATTAGCGATCAATGCCACATGCGAATTCCAACTGCAGTGATTATAAATAAAAATTTCAACTTTATTAATGATCGAAAAATTTTAATTACTGGAAAACTGGAAGCGGATCAAATTCAAGCACTCGCGTGTCCATTTTTTCTCAGAAAAATCAAATCGCATTTTTTCTACGAGAAATTGAATGAGAATCAAACAAATTTGGAGGAGTTTGAGATTAGAAAAATTCAAGAACGACTCGAGCATAATCCAATGCATTTGAAATTTCAAGAGACCTCAACTGACATGAGTGAATTGAGCAATGACGTCACCAGCATCAAAATAAAATTAAAAATTCCCGAAATCGCGATGAGATATCATAAAACTTTCTGGCAAAAGTTGATGGATTTTTGGATAAACTTCCTCGCACTTTTTGTCATCTCGTTGACAATTATAAATTTTCTACTTACACATTTATTCGAGAATCGATGGATCATGTCACGCCGCAAGAACTACATAAAGGATAAAGAATTTTAGAGATGGCGAACGAGGGGAATTGATTACATCGTCGATAGAAGATTCATGAATCGTATGGAAATGGAAAGACATTAAAATATTATTTTTTAAATAATCGGGGTTGTACTTAAATTAAGTCATTGAATGTTTTAATTTTTAATTTAGTGAAATTATATTTAACATAAATTTATTTATATTTTAAAATTATTTTTATATATTTTAGCTAATTTAAATGTGACTTAATGTATGGTGGGCCCTTTGAAATTCAAACTACTTTTATTAATTTTTTTTCAAGTTTAAATTTTAAAAAAAAATCTCCAACCATATTCGACTAAAAAATTGTCTTCATTAACTTTGTTCTCATGATTCTCCTTTAAAAAATATATTTATAAAATTAACTAGAAATTTAGAAAATTCTAAAATTATAAATTATAAATTTAATTTAAAAACAATGAAATTGAATTGATTGAGCGTGAAATAAATTTGTGAAAATTTCCAAAAAATGGTTTGATTTCAGTGTGCGTTGAAGCAAATGTTTAATTCTTTGAAAATTCAGTTTTTTTTGTGATTTATAAGTTTTTCAATTCCATTCCGTCTTAACAGGGTGAAAAATTAAGATTAACTGTCCCGCCCCTTTGCAAATCTTTTAATTCTTCCAAAGACATTTCCACCACAATAATCTTCAGCCAACAACAATTTTCCGACTCTCCATCTAATGTCCAATTTAATCTCAACTAATCATTCAAACAAACGAAACGAAAAAAAAATTATTTCCCAAATGATGGCAAATCACGGAGACACATAGGCAATTTTCTGACAAATGAATCTCGGGAATTGTGAGCTGAGCCATTTCGGCCATTTAATTACACATTTATCTCTAAAACGGGCCACATAACAACTAAATATTCCGATATGAGCCTCAGCTGAGAGCTCTCTTGATTAAATGTCCATTTCACGTCGCACAATTCGAAAGTGCTTCGAAGCATGCAATATACAAATTTTTTTCCTGTGTGTAGATGGAATCTCATCAACCACCGGCATTGAGGACGCAACTAGAGGTGGAATGAGCCGAAATCAATTAGTCACGAAATGTACGAAAATTTTTGTTGATCCCTCGAGTATGCGAATGCCATGCACCTCGCTCAATTTTCAATTTTACTGCTCGCTCTCAATAAATAATTATGGCACACATGAAATTGAATTCGGATGCATAATCGCTCATGTAAAGTGGATTAAAACAATAAATTTCGCTTTCATTGATGAATGATTCGCTTCTTCGGGTAGCGGAAAAGAATTATCTAAATTAAATGAGTTGCGTTTCATGTTTATGAGTGCATTTATGGAGTTTCGGTGATGTGTCAGGAGAGAGAAATTAATTTCGATAGAAATTTTGAGTGTTATTGGATGAAGTCACGATTAAAAGTGCAAGGGGTGGACAAGTGATTTTTTTTATATCCTAAATTTAATTTTTTAAAAAGTAATTTAATAAATTTTTATTTTATTTTTTCAGTTCAAAATCCACCTATCCCATCCCCATTAAAATTATTTGTAATTTTTCCACATGAACATTAAAACATCGCCACTTATGAATTTTGTGCGGCTAATTTGACGTCTGTTTGTTTTTTAACTTCAACTAGGGTGAGTTTGATCATTTTTTTTATCTTCAACTTCTTTACATCATTTCCTCTCATTACTAAGTATCAAAAATAATTTTTTTAATGCACCAACGTATCCGAATTCATGTGTCTGCTATGTAAATTATCAAAAATGATATGTTACGCTTCACCATCATCGGCATTGCGTCTTCTGGTTCATGTAATTTACGAGAACGATACGTAAATGGTATTTAAGAGCGTGCCGTCGCTCTTATCACGCGTCTTACTTAATTTTCTCTTTCGAGTTGCTGTATCCGCTAAATATTGAGCGATGATCAAAGGAGAAAATGAATAATTTTAGTTGTAAAGCGATTTTTTTCGGAGGCATCTGGTAGGTCTGATAAAAACGAGTTGATTGACATCAACTTTTTGTTACTAATTTCTGAAATTCCATCCCTTGAATCGAAAAATTAGATCTTTTTTGTCAATATCACAATTTATCATGCATGTCAAACCCGCAATAACATTTTCTCACATGCATTTTTACAAATTAGATTTTTTTGTCCAGAATTAGTTTTTTTGATGAGTGATTGACAGTTGGCACATCATAACAAAATTTTATTGTGACACTTTTTTTCATGATGTGATTTGAACATGGCGTGAAATTTATTCCTGAGGCTTTTTTGTTGGTTTTTGTGGGAGAAAAAAATGTGATAGAAATTTGTGACGTGAAAAAGTTAAAATTGACTTTTACTTCCGGTTGTCTTAGAATGTTCAAATATGGACATTAAATTACATTTCTTTGAGTTAAAAATTGCAAAATAATTTGTGAACATTTTCAAAGCGAGTTCGAATCTCAAAAATTAGAAAAATTTATTTACCTAGTAAAGAATTAATTCGAATTTTGATATATTTTTTTGAATAAAGCAAAATTTAGGTTCGAATCTCAATTTTTTCAATCTCGCTTGCTCACACTTGACTTAATTTTTTTTCAATAAATTTTTCGCTTTGATCTTTTTCACATTAATTTTTCAGTTAATTAATTTTCATCACCATCCACCTATTCCATATGCGCGAGTACAAAGAGAATTTCTCAAGTGCTTCATTATCAAATAAAAATCTTCCGGAATGCGTAAAAATCCTCTTTCAAAACAATCTCAATAATTGTTTTGCTCCAAATTATTATTTGCCTTTTGTTTTGCTTCTGGCTTTACGTAATGAACCCATCTCTCGACACGGTGTTGGTCTCGATGTGTAAAATGAGCGAAAATCGCAAAAGCGACTGAAGATGAAGCAATAAAATTTAGATGCTGCTGAAATTTTGCGGCCGAGAATGCTTAGAGGGCATAATAATGTATTAAAAGCCGTTTTGCTTCTGTTATGCGCGTACATGCATACGTATACAATTGCGGCATGTGCGGAATCATGGAAATTAGAGGAGTCGAGAATTGCACACAAGATAATAAATTTTCACCATCGACATAAACATTTTTCGGGGTGGCGGCGGCCTTTGAAAATATCTCTCATCGATGTAAATCAATTAATTGCAGTTGAAAACATTGCGGACGATTTTTATGGTGGCTGGAAATATTTCATGTTTATGTGGCACTAAAAAAGAGGTTGTGGATTTTTAGCGTAACCCACAAAGTGGTGTAACGCTTATATGCTCGTGATTCCGTCCGTCCGTCCGTCCGTCCGTCTGTCCGTCCGTCCGTCCGTCCGTCCGTCTGCACAAGCGAGATCTCGGTCCCTGGACCAGCTAGAGACTTCTAGTTTTCGCCAGATGGTAGCTCTTAGGGTCTATATGTGCAGGCACTGACTATTTTTTGAGTCATGACCTATGGTCGTGCCATGGACGGCCATAACGTCCATTTTTCATACAAATTTTTTCTTATATGGCTTCATGGGTATCGTTGAACTCGTGATTGGACCAGAAATCGATTGGCATTGATTCGTAACTTGACCAGGAATCGATTGACATACATGATTTTTCGAGTCGTGACCTATGGTCGTGCCACAGACAGCCAAAATGTCCATTTTTCAGAACTATGGTTTCATGGGTATCGTTGAACTCGTGATTGGACCAGGAATCGATTGATATAGATGATTTTTGAGGAATGTCCATCATGGCCGGCCAGCAGTGCCACGGACAGCCAAAATGTTCATTTTTCAGAACTATGGCTTCATGTATCTCGTTGAACTCGTAATTGAACCAGGAACTGAATGGCATTGATGATTTTTGATGAATGTCCATCATGGACGGCCAGTAGTGCCACGGACAGCCAAAATGTCCATTTTTCAGAACTATGGCTTCATGGGTATCGTTGAACTCGTGATTGGACCAGGAATCTATTGACATAGATGATTTTTGATAAATGCTAATCAAGGCCGGCCAGTAGTGCCACGGACAGCCAAAATGTCCATTTTTCAGAACTATGACTTCATGGGTATCGTTGAACTCGTAATTGGACCAGGAATCTAATGACATAGACGATTTTTGAGGAATTTGCGAACAGGACTGCCACGGACAGCCAAAGTGTCCGGATTGACTTAAACTCATTTTTTATGCACTTGATTTTCAAACACTGATCTGTTACAAGTGGGTTACGCGGCAACACCCACGTGTGGGTTTTGAAACATTTTTTATGAAAGTGTTTCATTTTCCATTTTGTTTCAAATTCAATTTTGCTTTTTAAAAATTTAATTTTTAAACGGCTGTTCCACTTTGCATGTTGTTTCACAGCCAAATAAATTCAGACGACACTCAATCTTGTCGCAGCAGCAATTGGCGCTCTTGAAATAGGGAAGAAGTCGAGAAATGTTTTATAGACGTGTACATTTCAATTTTACTTCCATTCCTCGACAAGAACTCGATTTTCATGCATCGCGATAATAAATTTGCAATTCTCCGTTCGGTCACAAACAAGCGAAACTTCTCTTCTCCGCTCCTTTTTTTAATATGCGAACGCGAGTGAAATGTGAGTCGATAAATTTTAAAATGGTAGCAACGTGGACATGATCGTGTGTGCATAGAAAATTAATGGGAGCAACTCGACGCGATACACGCAAAGTTGTTTGTCAAAAGCAGATACACAAATGCAGTATACAATTTCCTGGTGAACGCCAAAAAAGCGAACTGAAATTGAATCTTAATTGCATTCGAAATTACATTGATTATGGTGTGTGGCGCGCGAATGGCAATTGATTGTTAATTTGAATGCTTTTATCGGCTCGCATTAATTTAGAGTTAAAAACACAAATGATAGCGAATTAAGGATAAATTAATTTTATTTTGTTCTTTAACTTGCAGATTGCAAATTTTGGGCTGATTAATTCAAAAAAGGTTTTGATGAAAAAAATTTGAATCAAGGAGTGGAAACTAAAATTTTAAATATTTTTATACAAAATTCAAAATTTTCCTTTCCTTGCTCTCAAAAATTCCTTGTGCAAAAAATATCAATTTAAATCAGTTGTGATTACTGCTTGAAAGTCATGTCTGCTACCTCACTCATCATCCTCGAAAATATCATTCAAAATTCATACAACCGAAATATATTTCAGACGGCGCACCAAAAATATGCTTTGCGATTCTTTAATTGCCGTTAAACGGATGAAATAAAATAAAAAAATGTCTTAGCTTTCGGTGTGTGGAGTCCATTAAGAGTCGACATATGAGCATGACATTCGAGTGTAATTGATTTTGATGGCTCAGCAGTGCGACGGATTTAAATGTGGATTGCGAAAAGGAATGAGTGAAGTAGGTAAGAATTTGCGGCATGAGGTGCGGTTGACTTCTTGATAAGCTCGGGTCAACAGTGATCAATTATGAATTTATATTCGTTTAAAATTCAGTTGTCTTGAAGGAAAGGACACTTGTAAGTGATTCAAGTTTCCACTCCTTGTTTCATTCTTCGATTACCAAAAAAGTTACATGACAATAATCCCTTATAAAAACAACTTTATCATCATCAATTTCTTGTCAGCTCTTTTGTCAATTTCATCTCACATTCGATTGCTTCTGCTTGGTAATGCTTTAAAGCTCACAAAATCACACGTTTATTTATTATCGATTCCGAGAAATAAAAAAATTTAATATTTTTGTGAGTGGCTGTAAAGACCACCATTGAATATTTTTCTCATCGATTTCAACGGAATAAAAAAAAGAGAGACGAAGATGTGGATGAAGAAGAAGACTGAAAAGTGAGTGTACAACTTACTTTAAATCAGCCTCATGATTGATCGGTTCGATTTCATATTTTTCAATTGTTTGATTGAAAAGAAAATTTTGTTGTTCGTTTGTTTTGTGTGCGATTGGAACCGTGTGGACTTGTAATGCTCTCAATTGAATCACTACCGCCGAATAAAAAGAGGGGAAGGGTCACTCGTAATTTATTTAATTTTATCTTGTTAGATTTCGAATAATTTTTTAAAAATTTGAAATTTGTTTGGATTAAATGTTTTTAATCCAGGATTAAGTTTAATCTAAGTGAAGATTGAACGGATTTAAATTTATGTAAATTATGGAATTTTAAAAATTAATTTAACTTTTAAGATTTATTTATAATTATTTTCTTAATTTAAATTTGATAAAAAAAATTATGAACCTTAGGATTTAAATATTATTTAGCCGTTTTTGGAATAATGTGCAGTGAATACCATTTAATCAAAATAATTTCAACTGTGTCCCCTCCCCTCGCACTTGACATGATCGGAAGGAATTTTTTTATGTTTATCTTCACTTCTTCACGCGCATCTGACCAATTGATTTCAATTGAAATCTGTCATGAGAAGCAAAGCGATCTCTTTGTAATTTTTAAATCACGGTCTTTTTAGAATTAAAATCAAATATTTGTAAGTAATCGCTGGTTAACAAAAGACTTCTTATAGAAGTTTGATACATCGAGTTAATGCTTATTGATTGATTTTAGGAGCTGGCAATTCAATTAAGCGTGATTTTTTCTTTGAATATTTTTATTTAAACTATTTGAGGTATTTTTAAGGTTTTAAATGGTTAAAGTACTTGATAAATATCAAAAATAATGTGGGATTTTTAACTTACTAGAAACTAGTGAAATAATATGAGTTTGTGCCATGCTCAACAAAAAATTTGATTATAAATAAAATCAAAATAAATAAGATCAAATAATGTAACCAAATAATTTAAATAAAAAGTATTAAAAACGAACCAAAAATAACAAAAAAAATATTCAAAAAAATTCTCCAATTTTTAAACATTTAATTAAATCTTCATCGAATTAATCACACGGCTGCTGTTAGTTTTTCTCTCACTTTCTGCCACTTAACTAACGTGTTGATAAAATAAATTTCTTCCGCTTCTAAATGTCTTTTTAATTCAGTGAAAAGATGAATTTTTTTTATAGAAATTACAAGCTAAAAAGTCTCAAATCGATATTATGACATTTAATATTTCCATAATAGTTTTTTATGGTGTCGAAGACGAGAGAGAGAAAAATTTCGACGAAGTATAAAATTTGAATTTGAATGAAAATCATTCTTGAAAGCAGTTCTCGTCGGTTTCCTGTGAATTTTATTATAAAAAATTCCTTCAACAATGAACCTCAAGACATCTCAAAAGCGGGTCCATTATTATTAGCTTGCATGAGCACAGCACGACACACTCTCGAGTCACTGATTCCTTTTGTAGATTTTATTAAATACCAAACATTTTTTCATCGTTGCATGATTGACATTTCTGTGATGTTGAATGAATCTTTGCATGCACAAATTGCCGATAATCTTTTTGGGTTTAAATTTATTTAATTAAGCGTGAATTTTTTTGCGAGTGAGTCACAAATTAAGGTTGAATAATTTTTTTGTTGATATCTTAAAAAATCTTCAATATTAAATTGAATTTTTTTATTCGAAATTCTCAAAAATTAAAAAAATCATCTGTTGACACCTATCGAGCCCAAAAGTGCTCAACAATAGGCTCACCTCTCATATTTCAACCGCTTAAGCTTCCGCCTCCAATTTTCTAGTTTCACGCGTCTGCATAATAATTTATTATATATTTTTTAAATATGTAAATGGAGATTAAAAAAAGCCTTTAATTTCTTCACCTCCTCTAATATTTTCGAGTGTGACAAAGCGTTAACTCACGAGTCTAAATATAGACATTTACCTTATGGTTATCTCGAGAATAACCACAAAATTTAATTCACGAAATAAGAAAGAAATCCAACTGACACCACAGTCGCATCATCCGGCGGTCAAATCCTCAATAAAAAAATTAAAGAAAGATTTTTCTTTGTGAAATTTAAGATTTTTTATATTAAATAATTTTTTTTGAGAGATTTTGATTCATCTCAAAAAATAATTTAATAAATTATAGAAAGGGATGGAAACGAACTTTTATTAACATTTTTGGATTATCAAAATAAATTGAAAATTTAAATTTATTCGAAATTCTAATAAATTTCCATCCCTTGTCAGATTTTTCATTGTGTAAATATTTTTTTCGTAAGTCAAACTCGCTCGTTGACTAAAAAGACAAAACTTTATTTCAACACAAAAGTGTCATAAATAATTCTTTTTCTTCCTCTCCGGTTTATGAAATATTTTAATAATAATTCTTTATAGCATCTCGAACGAGACCCAAACGACACACATAACAATTCCATGAGATGACGGCGTGGAATATTGGGTGTGGAATGTTGATTTGTGATATTATTTGTTGATTGTCGCGAGAGAGAGAGAATTCAGATGCGATAAATTTTGATCGTAAACGAGGCATTTGCATTCAAATTTCACGCAATTGTGAAGAAATTTTCTGCCTTTCTGACGATAATCTCGTTTTCTGCGATTCATATATTTTTTATTCGAATTGGAGGATTAAATTCATATAATGAAGTGTGTAATGTGGTTAATGATGAGATTCGAGGATGTCCATATGAAGCGTTCAATTTACACCCTCGCAAACTTCACTGCAGCATTTAGGTGTGGTTTAGATTAATTTTTAAGCTATAAATGAGACATCAAAAAAGATTTTTTTTTACTTTAATTTATTGGGATGTGAAAAAGCGACGATTCGACAAATGTTGATAAATTTTTCATCAGCACGCATGTGATTTGAAGTTACAAAACATGAAAGACATGAAGCTTGAACAAAAAGTGGGTGGGCACAAGTAAAAAATCACGCACGACAAACTAAGTTGAACTTTGAAAGAATTTTTACAGAAAATTTAAAAAAAAATAATTTAGTCTGGAAAATTAATTTTAATCTCTTGGATTTAAATTTATTTCAATTTTAATCTAAGCTTAAATTTTTTTAATCTAAATAAATTTTATTTTCATCATTAAAATTAAAAAGTTTCACAGTCAATTTCACCTGGCTTCAATAATTGCCATCATTGGACATTAAGTCTCTCTCTAATATTCTTTCCACATCTGTGTTCGAGTGGGCAAATATTTATTTTCAATCCCTCTGCATATGAAGGAGGCCTATGTGTATAATCATAGACATTCAATAAACGAAAACACACTTTTGTGAGTCTAATAACGGCACCAAGACTCTAGCGGTACCATTAACGTACACAATCATTATCTATTATTATTTAATTCCTTAATGATATGTGTTGATCACTCTTTTCTACTAATATTCTATCATTGCGGTTTACCCGAAAAAAACAAATTAGAATGAAAATTTCATGAAACACCTTTTGATGGTTTTTTAGAAATTTTTAATAAAATTTGTTTTTACTTATTTAAATAAAATAAATTAATTTTTCAAAAAAAATTCTGACAACATTGAAAATATTAAACTGATTTAAATCATTTTAAAATGCTCACACACGAAAAAAATCTCTTCATCAATTTTCATTTCGATGTCGCCAGTGAGAAAAAAATTAATTCCTGCAAAATTACCATTTCGATAATTTTGACAGCGAAAGCGATAATCAAAGTCGGAAATGTTAATTGTTATTTAATTAATTAGCAAACATGTTTTGTGATTAAGTTTGCCGTCAAATTTTCAATAACTCAATTGTCAAATTTTGGGAGACTGTTTGGCTGCAGACAGGATTGTATGGGGAAATGAAGCTGATTAAAAATTAATTTTTGCAGCAGTCAATCGAGAGATGTGAAAGGTGAAAAAGAGGGAAATGTTCTCAAGGGTTGGACACTTTTAAAAATTGAAACAAATTTATTAAAGTTTCACTCGAGCCTTGAAAATTAAAAAATATAAATTTCGAATCAGTTTCTACCCTAAAAATTTATTTACGTCCAAATTTTTTATCTAAAAAATTAATTCGGAGAAATTTATGGCAGCAACAGCACGCGGTTGACCATAAAATTAAGAGACATCAAGCAATCGACTGTTTCCGATGGCGGCACATTTGCATACAATTGAAAAATGTATATCAAAGAGTGAGTTTTAGAGATTTATGGTACATTCGTCCAAAATGCCATGTTGCATCATCATCATGAGGGCAGGAAATCGGCTATTAAGAGAACTTTTATGACACACTTCATTTCTCCATAGCGCGGTAATTTTAAGGCATTTTGACGATGTCGTGGAAGCTGCACACGTGTGACTGTATGGAGGATGGCATTAATATGTGCATAATACAATGTAATAAATTGCGGAAGTGATAAAAATCGCAAATTGAATTTTCTCTCCTTCACGATTCGTCGATGCCGTGGCATGGCTTAAGTTATGTTGTTCGCGAGAGCGCCATTCGAGGTCGGCATTTCATAAAAGAATATAAAAAGTTTTTTTTTGAAAAATTACCCTGCAATTTATGCTTTTGCGATCGCTGAAAAAATGCTAAGAGAAGATAAAAATTTGAAGTGATCAAAGGATGAAGGTTTTAAAGCGCATTTTTAAATTTAAATTTTAAATATTTTTAACAAAAATTTTTTGAATTTAAAATTTTTTTAAAATTTTTTTGTAGAAAACTTTCTCCAAATTTTTTATTTCAATACTTTTAAGTTCCACCGTAAAAATATTTTAATCATAAAAAATTTATTGCAAATTTATTGTTATTAAATAGAAGTTCGGCCTCTATCATTATTAACAACATGTAAAACTTTCCTCCTTTGTCGGCGGAAATTTTCTTCTTCGCTCTCTTTAATGAAATTAAACTTTTGCTCGAAAATTTTCTTATTCAATTACGACTCTCATCGAAATGGGTAGTTGAGAGATGGAAAAGCGCAAACTGATAAAGAAATAATAAATTGTGAGCATAATTTAGGCTTGACTTCATGACTTGAACTGTTTGAACTTTTTTCTCCTTTTAAGGCTGAGCTCGTTTTGTGGTGTGCGAAAATTAAATTGTGGCGATTTTTTCACATGTGGAGACAATAAATAAATTTGGGTTAAAATTTGATAACCGCAAATTTATTTTAATTTTTGATCTAATCAATTTTTTGTATCCAAAGCTGGAAATTTTTTAAAAGTTTCATAATTCAGCTTTCACAGTAGAATTTTCATAAATCCGAAAATTTCTCCAACTCAAACAAAAAAAGAGCACTTAACGCTCCGTGAAAAAAGAGCATTAAAATTAAGCGAGTTAATGAGATCTTTAACCCAAAAAAAGAGAGAGAAAATTAACGTTATTTTCAACGGAGATAATTTTTAATGAGAACTGAAGCATTTTGAAATCCACCATTTCACTATTTAGAAAATAGCAACTTAACGACATGCCTTTTCAACAATCTCCCGCATTCACCGCAACCGTTCGCCATCAGTCTCACATCGCTGACTCACTCGACTCTCTTTCTCTTCATGCAATTTCAACCAACCAACATTTTAATAATAACTTCAGCTACTTCGCATTGTTATATGTTTGTGAAGGGAAAATTTAAAGCACAAATACATAATTATTTAACTAATTGACCACAAAAAGGGAAAATTCATAAAGAATAACAGTTTGGAAGTTTTATTTAAAATTAAAAGTGAGAATACAAGAATAAATAATAATTAAATTTATCTTTGTCACGAAATAAAAGGTTCGAATCCTAAAAAATTATTAAGATATGGCTGACCTGCTTTGCAAAGATATATTTTTTTACAAAAACTTTTTAATTTTTTTTAAAAACAATAAAAAAGTAAAGATCTGTCTAATTATTAATAAAAATTTGAATTTCGAGATATATCAAACAACAAATAAAAAATTACCTCATAAATTTCTCGTTTCCCTTCTAATTTTTCATGTCATACACACACACACACACACTCATAGTTAATTCTTGTTTTCTAGTATCATGAATAAATTAGTGATAGTGAGAGTTGAAATTAAGGTGGCGGTTGAGGGAGGTAATAATTTGTGATATGTCTGATTGATGTCGATCGATGACTAATGATTATTACTCGAAAAAGTTTGTTGGTAAATTATTAAGAAATGAAAAATAAAAATTAGTTAAACTTTTTAAAAAAAGTTAATTGCGTGCAATTGCGGAAGATAAAAATTTTTCAACTTTAGAATTTGAACCTAATATTTTTGTTCAAGCTCAAATTTTTAATTTTTTTCTGTGTAGTTTTATTCAATTTAATTTAAGTAGCTAATCAAAACTTTATTATATTAACTACACATCAAATTATTTAGAATTAAATTTTTAAATTTTTTCACGTGAACTGAAAATTTAATGATCGCTTAAAAAATATTCATCAACATCGATCTCAACAACTTTAAGCCTAACCGCTATATAAACTGATAATTATCGCCAACATTTGCATAATAATTTCTGTCTCAATCTACCACGGGTCATTAAATTGAGAGGTGCATTTATCTCTTACCATATTTGAACACACCACACATTCGCTGTGATTTTATTTCCATCCACGTTGATGCAAAAAAAGCCTTCTTTCATAAATAATCGTCGAAGGCTATAATTATTAATAATAATTTATTTGCATCGCGGAATGTTTTTCGCGCACTGTAAATCCATAAACGTACAAAATGGCGTGCAACGTGCAAGAAGAAGAAGGTTGAAAATATTTTATGAACGACTTGAATTAATTATGAGCTGAAGTGTTTCATTTATTACATGTAGCGCCATTTTTCCCATACACTGCGCGCTTACCACACACAAAATCGCCGTACAACCATTTTTTAACGAGCCAGCTCAATTTACAGCAAAAACGAGCACAGGAAAGGAGTAATAATGCATTAATTATTTCACATTTGCTTTGTGTTTTATTGTTAATTTTCAACTTCATCGTTCGAGCTCTCATTTTCATAAACAAATGAGGACTCGATTAAGAAGAAGAATTTTAGCTAAAATCTTTCAAAAATTCTAAATTTTAATTTAAAAAATATTTTACATTAAATTATAATTTTCACATTTTGATAAAATTTCACTTCCCTTGCACTATCATGCCACTAATTTATAAATCAGCTCAAACACATTACATTATCGCATTCGGTCGATCACACTCACGAAAAAATGGTGTCGCTTTGTCGTCATCGCTCCCTTTAATTCCTTCTTTTTTCTCACTCTACCTTAACATTGTTGTTGGACGCGATCGTCAAACGCTGATAAACTAATGAAAGGCGAAAGCAAACAAACATTATGAGACAAAGTTGTGTGGACGCATGGAAAATAATGGTTGACAATTTCAGTTTGCCATTGGAGGAAAATTACACACTCAATGAGCATTTTTTGTGAAATTGTGGTTTATGATGATGATGATGAAGGTTTTTTATGATCTTGGTGAAAGTTAAGAAATTCACACTAAAACTAAATGTTTTGTGATTTATTTATGAGGTTAATGTGTGATTGAAGTGAAAAGGTTATGAGAGGAATTTTTCACTTTTTTGAAAAGTAAATTAGGTATTTTTTCTTAATGATTCAAATCGTGTGATTTTGGGACAGTTTTAAAATTCGCATACATGCGAAAATGCGGTTAAATACTTTATGTTTTCTTAATGATTCAAATAATGTAATTTTGAAATAATTTTAAAAATTCGCATGTATGCGAAAAAGCGGAACAATCGACAACAATGATGAAAACCGCGATACCTGTTCTTAATTTTTTGTATCAAAAATTAAAGAAAAAGAAGCTGAAAAGCCGTCATACTTTTTTATGTATCAAATGTGATTTTGTAATAAATTTGAAAATTCGCATGCATGCGGACTAAACCGCATATAATTTCTACTTTCAATACAAAGTCTAAAAAATAATTCGCAAACATGCTCGAAGTATAAAATTTCTCACTTACGCAAAACAATTTTCAACTCTAGCTTCGATTGTCGATTTGTCGCAGCACCGCTGTTAATAATTTGTCGTAATTTCAAGTGTGAAACGCATGGATGTGTAAAACAATTAAAGCAATTCACTTTTCTGTTTTTGTGTATGCCTCGCTGCACCAACGACATTGCCTATCGTAATGCTCACATCTCGCACAAATGACGACAAATTATTATTTTGTCGGGTTTTTAGTTAGACGCACTCACACACATTTCCCCACCTTTAGCCATTATCTCCGATGAATTTCATGAAAATTTCACATTTACGGTAGTAATCGCTAATGCAGCCGGCGTTGTGTGTTTATTTTAGAGAGCGAATAGGCCAATTTTCTGTCATTATTTTTTCTCTCTCTATTTTATGAAAAATTTCTTTAGTTTTCAGAGCTGAATTAAAACGTTATTTTGTTTTACAAAAAAATTTTCTTATCTTTTGAAGTTCATCTTAATTGAGAGTGAAAAACCGCAAAATATAAATTGATGTTTTTATATAAAAAAATTTGATGTTGATGATAAGTTTGTGGTTGGAATGGAAAGAAATTAAATTTTGTTATGCAGACAAAAATTCTTCAAACGTTCTTGATTAATTTTCTAATTTAACTTATTGAAGATTTCCATTAAATCTCACCCTAAATCTTAACCAAATCTCGCACGTTTCTCGTCCATTCCAATTTTTATTGTCCATCAACTCGAGGAAGACCTCATGCTCATTATCTTTCGCTCAGGTGATGTCCAATCATGGAGAATGAGTGAAAAGATAATTATTTTGGATCAGAGATTGTTTCGGTGTCTAATTAAGCTAAATTTGTGTCCCTGATCGACTCATAAAACTGGGCACGAGATGCTGATTTGATTGATTTACGTGATTAATTTTGTGAATTAATTTTCAATCAATTTTTCAGGACACGTAAAATGAGAAAATAGAGAGAGAGAAATTTTAGGCCATGCATCGAGTTCAATGATCATTACAAAACTGTTGGTTTTTTTATGATGAAATTCTTTTACATGCTCAAATTGCCGCTGTGCAGTGACAATTTTCAACGCTCTCTGAAATTTGCATTTAATAAGCGTTCAACACATGTTAAGTTGAGCCATAAATTTCAAATGTGCGCACATAATCAATCAATAATGAGTGACACTTAGTTTTTTAAATAATTACGAAATAATTGAAGAATTTTCAGTTAAAAAAATAATTCAAGAATTTTAATTTAAAAAAATATCGCAAAAAAAAATTAAAGTTTATTAAAGTAATTTTTAAGGCTTGCAACTATAAATCGAATCCACATCAATTTCCTCCAATCTCAATTCAATTAAACTCGAAATTTTCAATTAATTTCCATTCCGATTGTTAATCTTTTAATGAAATTTAATGAAAATCAAAAAATGAAAAGTTTTTATCTGCGTTGAAATTTATTGCGAGTTTTTTACATGTCCGAGACCTCCCATGTTCAATTGATGTATGTCGTCCATAGGCAATATCGTGTCAATAAAGTAAGGCGGGCCAAAATCTCAGATCAGGCTGGGATTTGCAACACTTTTAGACATATTTGCGACACCTCTTTAAAAAATTTCGACACCCTCTAGTTTTCCAGTTATCCACCTTCAAAGTTTTCCCGAAAGCCCGCCGTACTTTATCAGGTTTTTTATATGAAATTGATCTTTGGAACTCCAAGTGATGTTTTTTCTACTCTATGAATTTCGACTATTTGCGACACCAAAAAATTTTCCCGGAAAATCGATTAGTTTTCCCAGGAAATCATTTCAAAGTTTCAAAGAAAATTTTCATAACAAAATCTAACAAGAATCAAAAAATCTTATTGGAATTTCAATAATCTTCACTTATCTACCAATATTTTTATTTTTTTTAAATTTTACAACTTAACTTTTTTCAATAAATTTGTTTTAAATTTTTAATAAAAACTTAATAACTTTTAAAATCAGATCAAAAATTTCCATTTGCAATGGAAAAAAATTATTTTTTACGGTGAGAGTTTTTATTTTTTTGACGCTTTATGACGGTTAAATTTGAATTTCAGGTAGATTATTGAAATTCCAATAAGATTTTTTGATTCTTGTTAGATTTTGTTATGAAAATTTTCTTTGAAACTTTGAAATGATTTCCTGGGAAAACTAATCGATTTTCCGGGAAAATTTTTTGGTGTCGCAAATAGTCGAAATTCATAGAGTAGAAAAAACATCACTTGGAGTTCCAAAGATCAATTTCATATAAAAAACATGATAAAGTACGGCGGGCTTTCGGGAAAACTTTGAAGGTGGATAACTGGAAAACTAGAGGGTGTCGAAATTTTTTAAATAGGTGTCGCAAATAGTCGCAAATATGTCTAAAAGTGTTGCAAATCCCAGCCTGATCTGAGATTTTGGCCCGCCTTACTTTATAGACACGCAATATCGCATTGTGTAGTGATTTCTGCCTGTCAATTGTGCTCTCTTTTTTTGCTTTCCCTTAAATTTAGTGCCTGTCAACTCGAGGCAGGTCAAAACATGACGGATTATCAGAGTGATAGTTTTGGTCTATTTATTGATGGCAAAATGATGATTAAAAATCGAGTATCTAACTGTGACGAGATCACCCCAATCATTCAAATATCCGTCGAAACTTTTTTCTCTCGATTTAAACATGCCAAAAGGCAAACAAAGCCAAAACACAACACAGATGTGGAAATGATTTATTGTTCGTCATCCTTCCTTTTTGCAATACAATTAACCTCATTCTCGTTGTTATAAATATTTTCGGTGTGAGCATGAATGGAGTCCTTAGGTGGTTGAGTCTTAGTGGAAATTGTCTCAAATTTGTTTATAATTTACACAGTCCAAAAATTCAACAAAACTTTATAAAACATTTCAAAAAAAATTTAAAAATTTGTCAACAAAAATTTTAACTAAATTTATTAAATTTTGACTTATTTTATTTTATTTTTCACCTCATCAATTTTTTACTCGGATTCCAACAATTTTGACTTGTCCTCAATTTCTCTCTTCATGTGTGTCTCATCCATTTAATTTTTGATAGTTTTTATGTCAAATCAGATCATTTATTTGTGATGAATTAACAATTGTTGACTCCTCGTGTGGTTCATTTATGTGTGTGAGGTATTTATTAAAGGAACTTATTTTGAGTTAGGAATTTATTGTAGTTCAAAATTCAATAAAAAAGTTTTAATTTTTTAAAATTAGACCGTACGATCGTGCAGTGAACAAAAGCACTAAATTTTTCTGATTTGCAACTTTCGCCATAATTTTAGCGTTCACCAAGTATTTAATATCTTGAGTGAATAAATATGAAGGCAAAAAATTGTCTTTCATGATCAAATTATCGAGTTTGTAACTTCCTTTTTGGACAGGACATTTTAATGAATTACTCGAAATTCTCTCTCGAATCCTCTTCAATTCAGTTTCAATCATTTTTGAGAAAAAATCACCAGCAACACCATCGAGAATTCGACAAATGTTTATGGTGACTTTAAGAATTATTTTCGAAAAATTTTCATCGTTTTTATCAGCTGGAACTGAAAATGTTAAATAAACGGGAACTTTAAGAAGTTCTTGAAAAAGATCGACTGTCATGTTGACCGAATTCTCGCCATTAGATTTGTTTCCAAGAACCATCGTAAAATTTGCAAATTCATAATTTGATGTCGACAAAACTCGATGAACTTCCATGCGAGACCACTAAAAAATTAAAACCTTTAAATGCAACGTTAAATAAATTTAAAATTTTTACCACAAAAGATTTGAAAAATAAAAAATTAAATAAAATTATTTTTTTGATCATTCTTTGTGAAATTATGAAACTGAAATAAAGTGAGGTATTTTGGATAGAATTTAATGGCTCTAACTGATAAATAATCAAAACTTTTCTTAATTACGTTCATTTCCAGAAATTTTTGATTCAATCAGCAAACTCTTTCCTAATTACTGTCAAATATGTGCAAAATTACTTTTAGAAGTTTTTTCAAGGTCAGAACTTGTTGTCAGCTGTTTAAAAAATATTTGAATTTTAACAGATTTTTTTAAAAGGAAAAAAAACGAATTTTTAACTTTTCATCCTCCCTTAATTTCTCCCGGGGGCGTAGCACGGCATTATAAATTTAATATCAGATTTAAAAGATATAAATTTATATCTTTTATATCAGTATTTGATAATCAAGTATATAAAAAAAATCAGTTTAAGTCAATCCGAACAGTTATAGCTTTAAAAATAAGTTTAGGAGACAAAAATTCGAAAATTTGACTTTAGGATTTATTTTTGACGCCAGGCTTTAAGAACCTAAGCCCTTAGTACTTAAGACTCATTCCATCCTACTCGGCATCAAAAGACGAGTTCAACAAGATACATGAAGCCATAGTTCTGAAAAATGAACATTAGTGGCACTCCTGGCCGTCCATGATGGACATTCCTCAAATCATCTTTGCCAATCGATTTCTGGTCCAATCACGAGTTCAACGATACCCATGAAGCCATCTAAGAGAAATTTTGTATGAAAAATGGATATTATGGCCGTCCGTGGTCATGACTCAGGTAGAAGTTTCTAGGGCTGAGTTCACGATGGAACAGACGAACGGAAAAATGAGCATATAAGCATTACGACAACTTTGTTGGGTTATGCTAAAAATGAGAGTTTACTTAAGAAGAAATTAACATGAGGTGGAGTGACACCAAAATTATCAATAATAAATTTTTAAAATATTTTTATTTAATTTAAAGATGTTTTTTCTTTTTGTAAAGTCACTCAATTAACGTTAATTAAAACTTTCATTTAATTTAAAAGAATTAATTCGCAAATGTTAAAAGCTGTTAAAAAGATATAAAAGATATAAATTTTGGGATATAAATGATATAAAAGATAGAAAATTTATTTTAGTTAAATTAATTGGGAATAGGAAAAAAATTATAAATAAATGTATCAAAAAAAAATAACCCTAAATTTTATTTAAATTTAATCAACACCACCCTTCAAAAAAAATATAATTAGTAATTAGAAAATTTATGTCTTCGTGATTCGCCCCCATATTTCTCCAAGTGCCTTAATTGTGACGATGTGAACGAACTTAGGATTTGATTCAACTTTTCCCACGACCTTACAGAACCAACTAAATTTTAAACTTTCACCGATTAAAAATGTTGGAATGTGTTGAGTGTTGATGGTTAAATTTGACATTCGTAATTCACCCTAGAAAAAAGTTTTGATATTAAAATTAAAATTTTAAGTTTGTTTTTTACCTTTCTAATAGGACATCTCACATCAAAATCGGCATATTTAGAAATTTCATCTAACAAAATCTTTCCAATTTTATCGCCCATATTTCCACTCGTTATCCTACAAACATCCAAATTTCTTTTGATGATTAATTTGCTAAATTCTCGATCGCTTTTGTCTTTGGGTATTGAAAAATTGTAAAGTGCTACAACTTTAGACACGTCACAACCTAAAGAAATATTTGCAAAAATAACAAAATTTTGGTTTTTGTCCTGATTGAGAGTCCATGAGACATTGGCAATAGTTGGGTTAGAAAACATCGTCAGAGAGTCGATTGAAATTTTTGACATCTAAAAATGAAATTAATTAAAATCTTAAGATTTTTAATTTTTAATATTTACCGCTGAAGAAAAAATTATTGAAAGTGACAGGAAAATTTTGAAATTTATCATTTTTTGAATAAAAGAAAATTTACACTTTCATGTTAGTTAATTTTCAAACTAAACTGAAAGCAAAAACATTTAATTTTGTTTTAAAACCCTCGGAATTGTGGTTTAATTAAAACTTTAATTTCCGTCATTTCCTCAACATTTATTATTATTTTAATTATCATTAAAATTTAGCTTTTTGCACAATTTAAATAAAATTTCGTAAAAACCTTCAAAAACAGTTTTTGTATTTTTAAATCAAAAAGTTCAACCTCATTTGATGCTTCCGATTGCAGTGTATGTAAAAATATGTACATATTTTGGATTTGCATCCATTTTTCCTACTAACTTGCAGATAAAGCGAAATTTGAGATTTTCACCAACCAAAAATTTTGGAATGTCAACATCCGTGATTGTAAAGTTTGTGATTCTTTTGAGACCCTAGAAAAGTATGTTTAATTAAAAAAATTAAAGTTGAAAGGTTAATTATTAATTACCTTACTAAACGGACATTTCACTTCATAATCTGCATGTTTTTGAAGTTCATCTATCAATAATTTTCTAATTTTGTCAATTACGGTGGTTTTGGCTACAGCAATTCTACATAGATCAAGGTTCCTCTTAGTAATCATCCTTCCAAATTCCTGATCGTTTTTATCTTTTGGAATTGAAAAATTATAAAGTGCGAAAACTTGGGAAAAATTGTAACCCAAAGTAATATCCAGTGATGCAACAAAATTGTTATTTGAGTCTTTAAAGAAGGACACAGATGCATTTGAATTTTTTGGATCTGAAACAACCTCCATTGAATCGATCCAAACTTTTGCGGACTAAAATTTAATTAAAAGAAAATTATTTTTAAAAAACTCAGATTCAGTTAATTTTGCAATTTCACCATTTCAGTTCTCAAAAATTTGAAAGAATAAGATAAAATTTAAGATCACAAAATAATCTTTAAAAAATTAAAAGTTTGTTAAATTTTATAATTTTACCGTTAATGTTAAAACTCCTAAAAACACAAGATAAAATTTTTTGCTCTTCATTTTGATGCTTCAACGTTGATTGTTAAAAAGCTTTTAATGTACAAAAAACATGAAAAATTTATTTATGAGTGAAATATTTTTCAACCTAATTAATAGTAAAAAATCATTATTAAAAAGCAATTAATTTAAAGACTTCATCAATTTTTAATGAATTTGAATATATTTTTAACGGTTTTTAATAATTTTAATTTCTGTAATAAAATTGCAAAAAGATATGACTTTCCCTTAAACTTGGGACAATTTCTCACGTTCCATCGCGGTTCAATTAATTAAGACTGATTACCGTCACTTCCTCAACACTTATTTTAAATTTTATGTACAATTCAAATTTTAAAAGTTTTGTTTTAATCTCCTTTGATGCTTCCAATCGCCTTGAGCGTAAAAATATGAACAAATTTCGGATTTGGATCAATTTTTCCTACAAATTTGCAAAACCAGCGAAACTAGAAGTTTTCACCAATTAAAAATTTTTGAATGTGCCCATCGCTAATGGTCAAGTTTGTCATTCTTTTTAGTCCCTAGAAAAGTTTATTTACATAAAAAAATTATCAATTAATTTTACTTTAATCATTATAATAATTCTTAATTACCTTACTAAATGGACATTTGACTTCATAATCTGCATGTTTTACAATTTCGTCCATGAGTAACTTTCCAATTTTGTCAACCATATTAGTTGTTTTTCCTCTCGACATTCTACAAATATCCAAGTTTCTCTTAATAATCAACTTTCCAAATTCTTGATCATTTTTATCTTTTGGAATTGAAAAATTATAAAGTGCGATAACATGCGAAAAATTAAAGCCCAAAAAAAGATCCATTGAAGCAACAAAATTGTTATTTGAGTCTTTGAAATAAGTCAAAGATGTATTTGAATTTTTCGGATCTGGAACAGCCATCAGTGAATCGATCCAAACTTTTGCAGTCTAAAAATTTAATAAACACAAAAATACGTTTATTAAAAAAATTTGTGGAGTTGAAATTTTTTTAAATTTCAATTCATTTATAAATAAAATAAATTACATTTTTTGAAAATAAAAAAACGCTTTAAGTTTTTTTAAATTTTATAAAATACCGTTAAAGTAAAAACTGTTGAAATCACGAAACAAAATTCTCTCTTCATTTTTACGTTTCAACGTTGACTGTAAAAAAGCTTTTAAATATCCAAAATAAATTTCATGAGCAATTATATTTTTACATTAATTAAGAAACACCAATTAATTAGTAAAAACACCAAAAAATTTTTTAAACACTTCCTGAACTTTTAATGAATTTGAAAATATTTTTAACGGTTTTTATATTTTTAAGAAATTTAAGTTGATTTTATTTTCGAATATTTTTTATTAAATTTTATAGCCCGCCCCAAAAATCTACCTAAGCTGATTAAAACTTTTATTATTTTTAAAAAAATAAGTGAAAATTAAAATTTATCCTAAATTCTCATCAGTTGAATCTCTATAAAATGAACATGAGGAACATGTTGGCAAGCTTCGGACTTGATATTGCAGTAAAAGTGTTGAGAATAATTTTTTGACACCTTAAAAAATGAAATAAAATTTTTAAACAGCTGTAAAAAAATTAAAAGAAAAATTACCGCATTTGAAAAAATCGCAGCAAAAACTTTATTTCACTCATTTCAAACCTTAAAAATTTAATGATAAGAACAAAATTCAAAGTTAAAATGTTTGTCACTAATTAATTGCCATTCCTCTCCAAAAAAATCATTTAAAATCCATAAAATAAAATAAAGATTTTCGTGTCGAAATATTTAACTTTTTATTTGTCCATTAATTTTGATCGAGTAAACTTCAATCAAATTTCTCATTTTGGCAAGTTTTCCAACAATCTTTAAGTCAAGTCGGAACTTTAATTCTCTCATGAAGTAAAGTGGAATGCTATCCGTTTCTAATGTGTAATTTTTGATGTAGTAATTTCCCTAAAATAGTTTTAAAAAAAAGTAATTTAAAATTTAATCGAAAAGTTGCAGGTGCCCGATTTGAGGAATTAAGATTTTATATATATAAATAAAAAATTTAAGTTTTTTAAGCCCGAATTTAATATAAATCCAAAGTCACTTAATCCAGACTTAAATTTAAATCCCAACTTAAAATTAAATCCAGACTTCAATTTAAATCCAAACGAAAATTAAATTAAAACACGGAGTGTGACTTTCTACTGGAAATAACTTTTTATAAGGATGGCTCGCAACATTGATATTCTCACCTTTCTTTGAGGGCATTTAAGAACAATGTTCGAGAATTTTGCGATCTGATCAACGATAATTTTTGCCAAAAAATTTCCAGCATTTGAAACTTTGCACAAGTCAATATTTGTCTTTAATTCAGCTTTTTGTAGTCTCGATTCTGGCTCACCAACAAACAAAGAACTTTGAATAAAAGCGAAAGGAAAATCCATCAATAAAGAGAAATTTGCATTTGCAACAATTTTTTCTTGTGAATTTTTTGTAAGTGTCAAAGAAACATTTCCAAAGGTTGAATTTGAGGTTGTCGAGTATGAAATTATTTCGACTTGTATTGACTGAAAAATTAAGGGAATTAAAATTAAGTAATTGAAAGATTTTTAAAATTTACTTGAACGTAAAAAATGAATGAAAACATTACGAAAACCTCTAAAGCTCTCATTGTGACCAATTTTAACTTTAAACTAGAATAAATTTAAACTTCTGAAAAAAAATTTAAAATTTATATAAACGCTCAAAAATTACAAATAATTACATAATTTTGCAAATTTATTTCTGAATTTCACCGAAAGTTTTTATAGTAAATAAATGAACAAGACCTTTGGACTTTGCGGTCTTTCCAGTGATCCTAGCCATAATGCAGTATTTAATGTTGCTGCCAAGAATAAAAGTCGGAAGATATTTTTCACCGTTAAGCGCAAAGTTGTAAAGATGCAAAAATCCCTAAAAATATTTAAAACTAAATTTTTTAACGCATTTTAAGAATTCAAACCTTTGGAAATGGACACTTCAACTCAAAGTCCGCATAATTTTTTAAGTCCTCCATAATCATTTTAGTTAAAAAGTCACCCAAAATTCCACCAATCATTCGGCAAGCATTTACGTTCGATTTTATTAATATCTTCTCGTAGTTTTTGTCATTTTTATCTTTTTGAGTTGAGAAAGTGAAAAAAATCATCAACTTTGAAATGTCATCAGAAAAATAAATCGTCATGTTGATCACAGAATCGCCATCAAAATTTTTAATTATTTTCGAAGAGAAATTGGCGAACTCTTGATCGGACGATGAAATGATGTTGTCAAAAGTTATTCGAGCAAGCTAAAATTTAATTAAATGTTAATTAAGATTTAAGTTAAGAAAATATTTTAAAACACATCTTAAAAAAATTGAATTAAATTACAGCAGTTCCAAAAAAACACAAAATCTGAAATAATTTTATTGTTCTCATACTGACACTCTCGGCTTTACTTTGAATGCTGTTAAAAATATTTTTTTTAACTTGGCATCAAATAAATAATTGTTGATAATTTCACAATAATTTTCTTGTTAATTTTTAATTATTTCCCCAATTGCCTTGGCGGTGAATAAATGCATGAGACCTTTCGTTTGCGGGAATTTTCCCATCACTTTGGCGAGAATACAAAATTTTATGTTTTCTGATAAAAGATAGGTTGGAAGCTGTTTGTCGTTTAGTTTAAAATTTGACAGGTGGATTGTTTGCTAAAAATAAAATAATTAAGAAAGTAAAAATATTTTCAGCTCTATTTTTCACTTCTCACCTTTTTAATCGGGCACAACCCTAAGTTTGAGCCTTTTATCAAATCATCAATAATCATTTTTGTCATGAAATCACCAACAACTCCAGTCATCATTTTACACACATTCACATTCGAATTAATTATAATTTTCTCAAAATTTTTGTCATTTTTATCCTTTGGAACGGAGAAAGTGAATAAAACGGTCATTTTTGTGATTTCATAAGCATAATCTAAGGTGATGTTGATCAAAGTTTCTCCTCTAGAATTTTTTGAAAGCGTTGATGAAAAATTCGCGTATTGTGGGTTGGATGTTGTGACTATGCTCTCAATCGTAACTTTTGCATGCTTCAAAAAATTAAAGAAATTTTTTTTAACTTTAAGAAATATCAAAAGTTTCATGATTTACCAAAAATTCAACCAAAACTGTGAAAGAAAAGAAAAATTCGATAATTTTCATGGCAATGAAAATTTTATTCAAACGCCTCTCAAAAACTTTACAAAATAACAAAACAATTTTTAACAATGTACAAATTTAAACTTCCGTATAATTTTCGTGTAAATTTGTCACAATTTTCTCCCCAAGTCAAAATGATCTCAATTATTCTGCGATAGACATCAAATTTAGGTATTTACATGAGTGCACAATTTTTGCCGACTTATCATTGATGGCATTAAAGAATATTCACATAATATCCGAATTTGAAAAAAGGCTTGAAGTCATAATTCTCATGCACGATAACATCTAAGAGTAAAAAATAGAAGGAAAATTAGATTAAAAATTTGAAAATAAATTTAAAAATTTTCAACCCTTGCAAAACCACAAAAAAATTCCACTTTTTTCACAATCATCACAAATCATCATGAAATTGCCGAAAATGTCTCTCGATGCGTACGCATGCAGACAGTCGAATTTCATGCTATTTAAAATGATAAAACTGAGATTAAGGCCAATTAACTTCGGTCAATAAATTTAATTTATTACGTCCGAGAGGAAATTTCTTCCCTCCCTCATATCTCCGTCATATTTATATAATAATTACATGTAACATCCAGTAACAACTGTGAGACATGCAGAGGGGTTGTTAAATCTAAGCAGAAGGGGACCAAACACAGTCAATAAAGTCGATTTAATCCAGGAGAAGAGAAAAGAATAAATTATACAAATCACTTTAGTCACGAAATTCGTTGACTCTGGATGATGATGCGAAATTTATCTTTATCTTGTTAGAGTGGAACTAAGCTGAATATGGCGGTGAAAATAAAGATGATTTGGATTGATTTTGTTAATTTTTTAAATTTAATGTTCAAAAGATTTGTAAATATTTTTGATATTCGCATGCATGCCGAAAACATGCGATTAAATATCGCATGTAAATTAGTTTAATTTTCAGCAAATAAAAGTGTTCCATTTTCCACAATATTTCATTTATTTAAAATCCCTCTTCCCCCCTCGAATAAAATATTTTCGTTTAAACTACAGCAGCGACAATGATGAGGGAGTAGACAGAGTAAAATGTACACAATAGAAAAAAGCATGTTTAACAGCATTCACCGTGAAAGATGAGCAACTGATGAACCCTAATTGCCAAAATTTCCTCTCTTTACATTCAATCTGATAGCAATCACACTCAAATGTTTTTATTACACTTTACAAACAAAGGGGATGATGGAAGGAAGTGAGCGAGAAAAAAATGTTGCCATTCGCATTTTTTGACACTCTCGCACTTTCTCGAGGGTTGAGAGAGATTCGTAATTTTGCCACTCCACGTTTATCTCGCTTACACAATCTCATCCGAGTGAGAGATGAATGTCGAGAGGTGGAATTAAGTCCTCGAGGATTAAAGGCAAAATTCCTCTTGTATAATTGGCTGGGATGGCTGCTCGAGCTTAAATTGCGATTTTGAGGGGTGAAAATTTCATCGCAGATAAGTTTCCTATGTTAGGGCATCCTGCCTCAGTGCTAAGTGTGATTTTCCATTTTCATGATGATTTTTGGTCCAAAGAAGCTGAAAACGATCTCGAAAAGTTTGTCATTGCTTCTTCATGGTGTATCTGTATGTTATCTCAGCTTTTTTGGGGGATATTCACATGGTAATCCTGTTATCTGAAGGGATGAAATAGAGAGGGAGGTCAAAGTGAATTGTGCTGCGCAAAAATTGAACTTGGTGTAAAAAAGTATTTTTGTAATTTTAAAAATTTTTAAAAATTCAAAGTTTAATAAATTTTGCATTCATGTGGAATTTTTTTTCAAAACACTTTTCATAAAATTTTCTCTCTCTCCATTTAGCTCAACTCACCATCTTCACTCGTAACTCGAAAACTTGTGAGTCTGTTTTTCTTGTGGTTTCGATTTGCATTTTATTTTATTGTGGTGTTACCGAGAGAACCCGGAGAGAGATAGCAACGAGGATTAAATAGTTTTAATTATTTCCGAAGCGAAAGGCGAAAAAAAGGGGATTAGATGCAGAATGAGAACGAGAGAAAACTAACTTTCCACAACTTAATTGAAATGAGGAGTTAAATATGTTTTGCTAGATTGTGTAAAATTTGGATTTGCAATAAAAAAAATTTAATCCTCTCAACTAGATACACTTGAAAATTAGGATTCGAACCTTCTATTTATCATTTAATTTTTATATTTATTTAAATTCTTTAATAGTTTTCTCAATTTGCTCAACTTAAGCTGCAAAAAAATTTAAAAATTCATGAAACAAAAAATTTATAAAATTCAAATTCTTAAAATTTTCTTTCTATGCTTTCATTTCAACATCAGAGAGCATACAAAAAATATTTTCATCGAGTTTGAGAACTCTCCAAAAGCTTCTTATTTCCCCTCTTTTTCTCTCATCGCTCTCGCAATTCATTTTTTTTCGTTTGTATGCGAGAAATCATCAAACTCCGCCCACAAATTGGAAAGAGAAAACTTTTTTTTGGAGACTTCTCAATCTCACTCGTCATTTCACATGAAGCCACATAAGAAGCGAGAATATGGTGATAATACAGGAAAAACTATTAAATTATGTCATTAAGTTAGATGTCACGACACTCTAGCACTAGCATGAAGATTTTTCACTGTCACTTAATTTTGTCATCTCGCGGCAGTACATGAAAAATAATTCTTATAGCTCGAATTAGGCCGATGAACGACCACCCAATAATTAATTCGAACAACCGCTGGGCAATTAAAGATTTTTAAAAAACAAACAAAAAAAAGATTCATTTTTGAATTTGAAGTTAAATTTAAGGATTCGAACCTTGAATTTTTCTTATAATAAAATTCAGTTTTTTCTAACTTTTTTAAATCGGACTTTTCCACTTATATAAAATTTTCTCCGCTAAATCAATAAAAAGCCATTAAACGCTCCACATTTTCCATAGAATTTTAAAAATGATAATTATCCGTTAAATTATACAAATTAACTCACACTGGCTGTGATTATAAATTATTAATGCCGCCATATAACCTAAAAATTATCTCGAGAAAAAAAAAATATTTATTGACACACTCAATGAACCGCACTATCGCATAATTATTCAACGGCGGAGCAGATAAATCGTAATTATGTGTATGTGGGAGATAATTGATCGATAACAACATTAATTGCATTCCGATATATATTTTTGCGTTTGTGTGCGGACGAAAAATTTATGATGCGAATATTTTTTATTTGATTTTTAATTAAATTACGCGTGAGAGTTTTGTGTGTGGTGGATAAATATGAAAATTAATGGTCGCAAAAATTATCGATAATGAATTGAGTAATAAATTTTTCACCGTAAAAAAATTATGAATAAATTTTGCTATTGCGCGAGTTATAATTCATGTCATTGCTACTCAATTATCTGCCCGGAGATTGCGAGTTAAAAATGGGTGTTTTAATGGTGATCGAGAACGATACAAAAGAGGGTGTGAACCTAAGGTAGAAAAAAAATTCCATTCGCATTAATTAGAAACTAATGAAATAAAAATAAATCTAATAAATAATTTCTCGGTTTGTGCAAACAAATAGAAATTAACACACGAAAATTATCGCTATCGTGAAAATTGAAACATTTTTCTCTGCGGTTTGATTTACAGTAGTAAAAGTCTGATTTTGCCATTTTGGAGACCACACACCACGGTGCCCAGCACTAGTTCCCACATCTATCCGTCGTAATCGCATTGAGAATTATTTTTTTAGGGTAAATTCTGCGAGCGAAAAAAAATCATAATCGGGTTACAGCCACAATTGCCTCATGAGAGAGAACTGTGCAAATAATTCGCGTGGTAAATTGATTTCAAATTGGAATATGTAGCGACGTAACGACTAACTTGTTAATTTTTGTGAAGCGCGAAGAAATTAACGAAGAAAAAATCGCGTTGGGTGGCAGCGGAGTTTTTGCGAGCTGCTGGCAAATTGAAAAATTAAACTGAAAACTTGTTTATTTCACTCGACCATTTAAGGGCGAAATTTTTTGTCGTGGAAAATCACACATCGACCTTGTTTTTATTCGCTCCATACACACAAATACATTCGTGCATGCTGCTGATGATGATTGTGAAAGGAATGACTTCAATTTGGTGCCTGCTCGCATTTCTCGTTTCTTCCTCATCAATCAACATCACCATGCCGTTGTTGTGCTAAGTAGACATTCGTTACATTCCATTACTCTCGCATCTCTCTCTCACTCACTTACCTCATATCTGTTCACAAACGTTATCTATGCACTAGAAAATGAAATAAGTTTAAGCTTGGCGGAATTTTTTTAATTTTAATATTTTTCATTAAAATTAAAATTTTAACAATTTTAAACTAACAACTTTAGAATTTTATATTAGTCACAAAACTGGAAATTAACAACTTTAAATTCGCCATGCTTTTCTCAGCCAATCTCTCCCCTCATTCCGGAGTGAGACAAGCGCGGCCATAGCTCGCGATCACGAGAAAAATCTCGTTGTTGATTGACTGCGACTGATGTTGATAAAATAGCCATTTCCATATTTAAAGATCTCGAAGGTATTGAGGTGCGCAATAAAAGCGCGAGAGGTCGAGAAAAATGACCACACATTATGATTTATGTATCATCGATCGATCTCTCGGATGCCAACAATCTACTCGAAATCTTTTTACTTGAGATTCTCCGTGGCAAGAATGTACCGAGTAAAAAAAGATTATCAATCCGTCAAATTCAATTTGTGGCCCATCAAGAGCTGAGGAAGGAGTAAAACGGTTGAGAAATTTATTGAGAAATTCAGTTTGATTGATTCGAAATTTATGAAAGAAAATAATGATTGGATTTTTATTAATTAAATGATTTGAAAATTTAGATAAATATTTTATGAATATTTAAGATACAATGGAAAGTGAAACATGTACACAAAAAAATTGAAAACGAATTGGAAAATGAAACACAAAATTTATTTCACCTATCTTTCAAACCATCATTCACCGCTTAGTCAAACGAAAGATTTAATCTTCCCATGGAATGTCTTCCCAGCCAGTGCGAGATCTTTTTTTTGTGTGTTGGCAGTAAACGTTTCGTGTGTGAGCTCTCCAGCTACTTTATTTTACTTTGACGCATTTACATTTCAATAATGAAAACCTTTTTTCGTTTCACGGAGAGCTCTAATCTCTATCAGCATGTCGAAAAGTGCTTTGGCTGGACATGAAACTCTACATCAATATCGCTGTAGCACGAAAACCAGATGGGAGCGAGAGTGATAGACCTGTGTACTGACAGACTGTTGGTGTGTAATTAGATGTGCGTTCGGATATTTATGGCGTGTCTACAACCGGTGGCTTTAACAATAGATTTACATGAAAAGATTGAGAGAGTTTTTAAAAATTGTTCCATTTTCAATTGCGTTTCATTTTGACTGAAAAATGAGGGATTTATGAAAATTTAATGAGCATGCAATGCATTTTGCACTCTACCATTATCTGTTCATTAACAATCACGCAAAAAAAGGCGTTTATTTGCTTTCATATCACACACCGCCGTCATGCGGACACATTCCCACTTTTTACACACCGAATGCTCAGACATTGTCATATAACTATGGCTTTTCACAATTTTTCGCTTTATTACTGCAGCTAATGAATTTTTTACAGAGCCACTATAATGATGGTAAAGTAAATGGCTCTCGTGTGGATAAAAAGTTAATGCATACGTGTGTTTATGGTGCATATGGGGCAAGGGACATTCTTATTTAGTTTTGCATTTTTGATGACAGCATTTTGCTGCTGGAAATTTGCGCGTGGATTTAAATGAAAAATTAGCTTGAGATGATTTTAAAATACATCAAAAATTTAAAAACATTCTTATCGATCACCAAATGATCTGTCGGCATTTCATTGATCCCTTATTTCTTCACACTCATCTCTAAATCCTCACTTTAGTTCTTATGTAATGACAACCATCAGTTTCTTTTTTTAATCCTCCTTCAAGGGTCAATTTTTCGTCGTGCTCTTCAAGAGAAAAAAAAGAGTGTGACAATGTTGAGTGACATTCACTTAAAAATAGGGTGTGATTAAGACACATTTACAAGCAAGATAATCTCAGCCGTCGGCACTGAAAAGAGAAGTGAAAAAGTTCCTTTTTGATCTCATTTGATGTGACATTCACTCGGCACTAATTAAAAGTCAGTTGCAAATCCATTCATTTGTGTGACATCTGAAAAGTTTTTTCCAATTTATCAACTGCACGACCATGGGCGTGTGTATGATGCACATAGTTAATGAAGAAATTTAATTTTCGCACTCATCAGTCAGTCGAGATGTGAGAAAAAAAATTGCAAGAGGCGCGATGAGATGAAACGACACCGAGTGCCAACAAATCTCTTTTTCTCTTTCTCGCGCATTCATTTGTCAACTAATTAAAACTTTACAAACATTCGCACTTTCGTGCAATTATTACTGCACGAGGCTTTGAAAAGATGAATGAATTTTTTGTGAGCTAGAGTGAAAAATTGAGAATTAAAATGAGAAAATAGGGAAGGAAAATTGCATAAAATTAATAAATGCGAATATATGCGATCGCATGTATTTAAATACCGCATATTATAATTCAAATGCATCTTCCATGCTAACTGACCGCATTTAAAATTCGCATAAAAACTATTTCAAAAATTAGAATTTTTTCAAATCACCTCGCCTTGATTTTCTTTTTAAAAATACCTCAAGATCTAAAGCGAGTAAAAGATCGCTCGAAAGCCTCAATGATTAATTAGCTTGTCCTCAAGCAGGGCATGAAATGAAAAACATATCAAATGATGTCTCTCATGTACATTCGCAAATTTAATAATTCATTGCCACCACGAGCAAATGCAGACGATAAAATTTTAACGTCATATAAGGAAGAAAAACTTTTACGACATCGCAAGTTGTCGAGAGCGAGCATGATATGCTACCGAGGTGTTATAAAAGAAAATGAAGGCGACATTCTTTTTACACAACGATGGAAGGTATGAGAAAGTTCTTCGCCTGCTTTCATTGTCGTGTAAAAGTGTGATGCAAATAAATAAATTCTTGTATGTTTTTGGGTGTGTTGCGAGAGAGATGATAAGTCTGAGAGGTAAATGAGGATTTTGGACTTAGGATGAAAATTTGGACTTTTTAAAATATTTCAAACTTTATTTTTATTCCTTAGAATTTAAAAATTTAAAAATTATTTTCACTCTGAATTTTTATCCACCAAAAAAAAAGATTTTTCCTCACGATTGGCATCAAAAAGAGAATTTATGTTTTTTCAAAACTTCTTTTTACCAAAGCAAAGAAGTAGAAAAGTCATAAATTAGAAGAAATCAACCCCTTTTTTATTCGCAAGCGTTTTTTACGATTTAACGGTTCATGCGAGTCACACAGCAGCGTCTTTCGGGGGTGTGAAAATTGAAGAAAAATTTTCTGTCTTAAGCGATAAAAAGTTTTTTCCTGAACGAAAATTTTATTTACATTTTTCACATAACAAAAATGGAAAAATGCGTCAATGCTTTTTTATTGTCTTTGTTTTATGACACATTTTTCAACTGTGTCTGCATATGTGGGATTGAAAATAAAAAATATTTCAACGTGCGAATGACAAAAGGTCTCTTTCACTAATTAACAACAATGCACACTGCCAAGGAATTTCGTCGCACCCACTCAAGACAGAATTTCTTTCGTCACTTTGCATGCTCGCACAATAGCTGATGAAAATTGAAAATAGAGTAAGTCGTTAAAAGACATTTTTTTGGGTTATTTTGAACATTTTGGGGTTTTTTAAAATTTTCCAACAACCGCATTGACGTGTGAATTTGAAAATAAATATTCATCTTTTCAAAGATCGATTGGCGATCGATGAGGTGAAGTGAAAATCATTTTTGGTTACGTGTGAACTCATTGGCTAATCACGTCGATGAAAATCTCTCTTCAACAACTTTTGCACGACTTTTAATTTTTTTAAACAATAATTTTTAAAGGAGAGGCAATACTGGATTTTTAAAATTTAAAATTTAATTAATAATTTAAATAGTTTTAACTTTGATAAAATTTTAAAAGATTAAAAATTATTGAGTGTTGCACCCCCTGAAATTTAATTTTTCTTCCTCCTTCGCTACACCGCAGTGACATGTTGAACAAGCAATTTGCAATTTAAAATGCGCGTACTTTGCATGTACATTAGTTTGAATTATTGTTTTTTATGCAACAACTTCTGTTTCTTTTTATTTATTTCTCTCTCACTGCCATCCCAAATGCACTGCAATGAACTGTGTAGAGAGTGGCGCGAAGAGTTGTTAAAGTCACAGCGAAGGTAAAATATGAGCACTTTATTGTGGCTTGTGGAATTTCTGACTGAATTTTGCAATTTTTGTAGAAAACGTGAAAGAACCGTTAAGCTGAGATGCTGTGCAGTTGTTTAATTTAAATCTAGAATTTTTTTAAAGATCATAAAATTTAAATAATTAAATCAAAAATTCCTTAACCCTTTTCTAGAGTCCTTCAAGCGTCCAGCATGACTAAAATATTCACATTTTACGACTGTTTCACTAATTAAACAAACAAATGGACATAAAACAGTGAATGCACACAATGCAAAAAAGGCGTCAAGACAGCAGAAAAGGAAAAGAGAAAATGAAAAAAGTATCAAGTGAAAATGCAATAAATCAAAAATCTTTCTCGACGACCGCACACACTGCTGGCTTATGAATATTTTTTTTTGCCTGGTGGCGAATAGTGGTGTGATCTCCAAATAGCACTCTGTCATGAGAGTGTGACAGTTTTTATCCAAATAAATAAAAATAGACAAGGGATGGAAAAACCTCCGTGGTTGAGATGCGAGAATTCTTGGAATGAAATCGAGAGGAATTTTTAGATTTTAGAAATTTCTTACAAAATTAATAAATTATTTTCAGCATCATTCCGCTTCCAATGCTCAATTTAAAACTTTTAAATTCTTCCATTTTTCTCCTTTTGTTCACGATGCAATGCCATGACACACACTAGTTGCTGTCGCCTCTTCCTGCTGCACTCCGATGATATATTTTTAATTCCTCCATAATTAACTGTCGCTTGTGAACATTCCTTGACACTCTTCGAGCAGCACACTGACTGTGAAGATAATAATGCTCAACTAAAGTCATGAAAATAAAAGAAGATACTTCGAGCGTTTTAAAATAAATGTATCGTTTACAAAATGCATCGTTTTTAAAAAAGTGTTTTGTGAGAATTTAATGATGTGAGAGCTGAAAAAAATTTGCAATTAAAAAATTAAATTTTAATTTGAACTTTAAGGATTTAAACCTGAATTATTTTAATCTTAATCTAATCTCGAATTTTTAATCTTTAATTTTTATAAACACAATGTAAAATCTCCCACAAACGGACACAAAAAAATTATTGACAGTTTTTAATTAAAAATTTTAAAATTTTCAATTTATTTAAAATTATTTTAATTTAAATCTAATTCTCTTAAAATTATTTTACAACCTCAATCTTTTTCTATGTCCATGTGTGGGAATTCTCAAGAACATTTTAGAGATTTTATCCAAACTCCTTTTCACGTCACTCAACACCATTTAGTAATTTAACACGGTGATGTGGTGTAAGGTTCAAAAATATATGACTAAGGTGAGCGATGAGTCAAATCAATAAAAAAAAAAGATTTCTTTAAAGAAGAATTCATAAATAGAAATGTTTGATTTTAAAAAGCAATAAAAAGATGGGAAAAGTATAAAATCAATAAAATTCTCTTGATTTATGATAAAAAATATTTTTTTCGTTGCGGGTCAAATCGTATTTTTCATTGTGTGCAGCGATCTTTTTCTCCCTTCTCTCTTACTCTCACAATCTAATTTAGCTCTCTCTCGGTCGTTCACGACTGACCTCAACAGCTGTTGCGAAGCAACAGATGTTGTGTAAAAAAACGGTCAAAAAATATTTAAAAAAAAATTCTTACATGCGCTCCAATACTTCAACACCATCAACTTCACCACTCACCCACTTCCCTCGATAATCATGCGCTCTCACTGTCGTACCCCCAATTCATTTTCATACAGTGACAAGATTAAAGACAGCGAGAGAAGAAGTGCAAAAACATTCATGTTACCAAAGATGAAATAAATAATAATTTTAGAAAGAGTTAATTCTTGTTGGAATTAATAAATAAATGCAAAAAACAGTCAATCATAACGGTGAAAAAAATCTTGCTCAAGAGATTCGTCAAGGGGAAATTACGGCGCGATCAATTCAAACATTCACATGCTTAATTTTAAAAGAATTTTTGTTACCAAATAAACAAAAATTATAGAAAAAGCTAAATAAAAAAGAAAAAAAATAACAAATTCTTACAATAGGTATTTAGGAAAAGTATAAAAAAATAAAATCAGAAAATTTAATTTATACATTTTGTATATCTCTTAAACTTAAAAAAATTTTATTTTTTATAACATATTAAAATATTATAATACTTAATAATTAATATTGAATTTAAGACAAAAATTTAAAGTGAGCGTAAAAAATAAAAAAAAAAATTACTAAATTTTATCTAAATAATAAATTATTATATTATACATATTTAATATTCAAAAAAAAAAAATATAAGTAAAATAAAAAAAAAAAAAGGTTAATTTTTACTATTTTTTTATGACTTTATTGACACTTTTTAAAGAGGCTGGAGATGCAGAGAGAGCCCGAAAAAGGGAATGTTTCAATTATTGACTCGATTCGTGATTGATTGCCAATTGGCGATTGCTGCTGTGCTTGATGTTTGAAATCAAAACTACTCAATCTAAGTCCACAACAATAATTAATGGTTCGATCCTAAAATTACTTTAACGACATTCGAGTGACAGAGAGATAAAAAGTCCGCGATAACCGAAAATCGGTTGTCGTTAATTAGTTAAATGTCGTTCAAGATTATGAAACTAAAGCGAAACGGAGGATGGAGAGTGAAGTGAAGTTGATACCTCAAAAATATTTCATCACGCTGTGATCGCTAGACATTTCTTTTAGGTTCCTGCTCCCGAGATAGATTCGAAGAATTTTGTGCGTGTAGAATTTTTTTCAAAAAGAAATTAAAAAGTTTATTTAAATTACAAAAAGAAATCAGCACGAAAAGATTTATATTTTTTTTAAATTTTAGGATTCGAACCTTAAATTTTTCATTTAAATTCTTTCAATAATTTTGTTCCGCACAAAAATTCCTTCTTAAAGGTTCACTTGAATTTCTCCCCATTAGCACCATAATAAGTTTCTCAGAAGCATTGCCTCAAATCCACACCATCCAGCCACTTAAACCTCTCTCAAAAAGCAGTTGAAAAATGAATCAATCAAAGGCGTGTTTCATTTAGTTTTGTTTTTGTCAACGCTGCGTGATACCGAATGTACAGCAACAACAAAAAATCGCCTGAGCTGTAAAGGAATGAAAAAAAATATGAAATGGGAATGAATTGATATGATGTGAGGCTCATTTAACGCTGAATTTTCGTTTTACGCAATCTGGTAGCGTTTGAGCTCGGCTTGTAATACATTTCATTCTTCGTTTGTTTTATTAATTTCTTGATGTATCATGTCAGCATTAATAATTTTTAACTGTACACGGGACTCTCGAAAAGAGAATTTTATATTTTAGTGAAAGAGAAAAATGAATTGTGTGGCATAACATTAACAGCGGCGAAATGAAATTTAATGATGATGGTTAGTGTTAAAAATGTTCTGTTATTACTTCTATTGGACGGCGGTGGTTAAAATTGCTGCTGAGTTCGATGAAGGAATTTTTGAGATTGAAATTCATTGAATTAAATTTATTTCAGAAATATTGAGATTTTATTTTTATAAAAATTATTTGCATGCGGAGATGAAAAAATAATTTCGCATGCATGCGAAAAATTTGAAACAAATTAATTTAATTTTTGAATGATTCATAAAAAATTCTTAAAATTCTTCTTTTTCCATAGAAATTCCAATAACAAGAGAATAAAAAATTCCAAAGCACAAATCAAAATGCACGGAATTTAAAAATATATCACTTGTCAATCTCACATAAATTTCATTAATTTTCATCGCACGAAAGTGTATTTTGCTGATGACTCACATCTCTCTTTCTCATACCCACGCTACATGCCAAGGAATTATTTTGTTTTTATCACATTTTTAAAAGCTTCTCTCTTAATCATCATCATCATGCTTCTATCTCAACATGCACGCATAATCTTCTGTCTTGAGTGACGTGAAAACTGTGTTGAAGCTTCCTGGCCACCGTCCGAAAGGTTTCTAACTCCACTCTAACCTCTCACGAGACAGAAATGTTGAAATATTGAGATGATGGATACTCACATCTATTTGTGAGGTTTTATGTTTAAAATTTTATTGTCTGCTGAATTTTTCAATTCCATGCCATTGAAATGATATGGAAACTGAAACATTTAATCTTAAAAAAGTGTTTCATTTTCTTAATTGGTCCAAACTTTTAAAAATGAGAATAATTCACTTCATTTTTCACTCAACCAAATTGAACTGTTTAAATTTAGTGAGTGTGTGGACAAGTGAAATATTTTGAAATTTCTTTTATAAAAATTTTACTTGACGTTAGATGAAAAATGTGTCACTTTTAAAATGGTGATTGAAAGCCATTTATTAAGCTTGTGTGGAGGAGGATTTTTAAAAAGTGACGATGATCTTTTTGAGTACATGAGGTGAAGAGTAGAGTGACACCTCAATACGCAATTCTGTCTCATGTAAATTTCTTCGCTAATTTGCTTCAAATTTTCCCTCAAATAAAAAAAACGTTAACGGCAAATTTTTTCTCTGGTAGGCGTTTTTTGCTGCGTATCTCAATCTAAATTATTCACACAGCAAAAAAACATTTTCGAGTGTAATAAAATAAAGAAGAATCTTTTATGATTTATTGTGAATCAACGAGATGAAATTTTACAATAATTCACACATTTACGAATTAAATTTCAGAAGTAACTTGAGATGTACACGAATATGAATGATATGTGGAGAGATGAAATTGTTGTAATATGCGTGGTGTGTCGGTGTGAGCATTGCGAAGGCGGCTCGAGATTGTCAAAATTAATTTTTGATGAAGTCTCAAGTTCACCAACTTCCATTAATCATGGGAGGAGAAAAGTTATATGAAAAAATTTGTTTAATATTTTTTATTTAGTTTTAAAGATTAAAATCTCAAAATATTTTATCTTTTGAGTTTTTAAATTTTTGAGGGTTTTTGTTAATTTCAAAAAGTACATTTTCAATCTCCATTTGATTTTCATCAATAATTTTCATGGAATTCTTGACATTTTCCTCAATTTCCATGAGTTGACTGAATTTGTTTGAAAATTGTATTTTTAGCTTATCGAGTTCGTGCAAGTTTGCATCAATAATTTGGAGATTTTCAGTTTGATTTTTTACGCTCTCAATTTTGAAGTTCAAATTCGCGGCACTTTCGTAAATTTCAGTTCGTTGGTGATCCAAAAAGTTATTGGGAAAATTATCAAATGTTTTGGTTTCGAGTTCTTGAACTTTTTTCTCCAAGTCTTCGATCAATTTTTCGTTCATCGCAGTTTCAAATTCACCAAATTCAACTTTTTGGTGGAAATTTTGAAAACTTTCATTAAGTTTTGTTAAATTTTCTTCATTTCTGTAAAGAATTTCGTCGAAATCGTTGATTCGTTTTGCTTGATTTTGAAAGATTTTCAATGGATTTCCAACTTCGTTAATAGCTCGAAGAATGTCAGAGTTGAAATTATCAAAATTATAATCCATTATTAAAATTTTAGGATTCAAAAAAATATGTGAAAATTGAAATTTTCAAAAAAGAATCCTTAGATAAAGTTGTAAAAATTTAATTTAATTTTTTGTTCAAAAAAATGCACGTTTTTTTTAAATATATACAAGAAATATTTTTTAGGATTCGAACCTAAATTTTGTGTTAAAATTTCACTTCATTTTAATTCATTATAAATTAATTTTTGAATCAAGTAAAAAAATGTCTATTAAATTTTAAAATTTCTTTAATTTTCCCTAACGTAAAAAATCACTCAAAAAAATTAAAATTTTATTTTCTCACTTGACAAAAAGTATCAAAAAATCCGCAGCTAATTTAATTTCCAAATTCATTCTCACACTCAAACTTTTATCAAAATGTCAAATTGTTCTGAGAATCAGCATAAAAGTCATCATGCATGTGTGTAGGTTTTTGTGAAAAGTTGAAAAGTCAGAAGTGAAAGATAATCAAAGTTGATTGCGGAAGAAATTCTCGAGAGATTTCAGAGACTGACACATTACGCGGCGTGTACACAAAAGTAATTTTTTGCCTGTTTCCCACACTTGTCGAGAAATTTTTGTGTGCTCAAAAATGACACACGCTAAAAATGTAATTGAATCTATTGATTTTTAAGGCTGAGAGTTTATTACCCGGAATATCATCATAATTTATCCATTTATTACGATGCACTTGCCAATTTTTGCGCATTTTGTGGTGAGGGAAAAAGTCTTTTTTTGGGGTGATTTTAGCAATAATTTTTTCAAACCCTCTCAAACGAAAATAATTTTACATCATCATCCCGCACTCAATTCTCGGGTTGATATCACATTAAAAACCTGATCAAATATTTAGCACCAGTCAATTGGAAAATTGGAAATAAAACATAGGCGAGAGAGTTTGTGCAGGAAATCATTTTTGTAAAACAATTGCAGAGTCAAAGTGCGACCCTACTTTTTATATTCGAACTAAAACTCTCTCTCGCAAACTTGATGATAATTGCATGTGACATGTCGAAAAGTAGAGCAATAAATTTTGTTCTGCTGAGTTAACAATTGACATGACTCGAAATTGAAATAAAATTGCAAAGTGGCAATTTTTTCAATTCAGTTTTTTTATGCGGGGATGCAAAATTTTTTTGTATTGTTTTGAGTTTGATTTTTTAAAATTTTTAAATAATTTTTTCACTAATTTTCAACGTCATTTTAAAAAACATAAAATTTTGTCATTAAAGCTCAAATTGGTTTCGACTTTCGGCTACAATTCCCCCAAACAATTGTCTTTCGAACTTAAATATTGACTCAACCTTATAAGCAATCTAAGTCACTTAATTAAGTGATCTATTAGCTGGAAAAATTGTTTTCTGCCTCTCCAGTTTATGCTTGAAATAAGAATCGCATGCAAGACGAAACATGAGACAAGTCACCCGGCCCTAAAAATCATTTCTTTCACTTCGAAGTTAAAATTTAGCATTTTAGATTCGATGCGCTACCTACGGAGGTTTAACAATGATATGGAAATAGATATAATGACAGTCACGTGTCGGTACGATCATCCTCCTCAATTTTCTCGAGAATCGAGCCAATGATTTTTTTGCGTCACGTGTTGAGGCTTTATGGACTAGTGAGCGACTTGCGACAAATTTAATTGCACACTTTACGATTGTTCTTTTCCTCGTGTCTAATTTGATTTCAATTTGTTATTTAAAAATTGATTTTTTATCCCTTAAAATCTTCTGGACGATAAATTTTATTTCTCGTTGATGCAGAAGAGGAAAAAATTTATTAATTGGCGTTTCTCAGCACACACATGACTACCCGAGATGTGATTTATTGAATTGAATGCTCAGGAATTTTAACACCCGACGTTTTTTTTATCATTCACTAAATTTCCTCGACAGACGGCTGCGATGATGATGAGCTTGTTTGGTGGCATGTTTAAGAACACACACAAAGTCTATGAGATGATAAATTTGTGACTTGTCACGGAAGTTATGTGAGAGAGTTTTTTTGGTGTGTGACATTTTTAAGGAAGTTGACTCGATGATGATGGAAATTATTTTAATGTGATTTGAAATTGTAAAAAGTTTTTGAATAAAAAATTATTAGAAAAATTTGAAAAAAAATACTTCAACTAAATAAACTTATTTTATAATTTTAGGATTCGAACCTTCTAAAAATTCTCTATTAAAAGTTTTCATTAAATTTCAATATTCTTTCACTCATCTAAATGCTTTCAAAAGTGTCACAAAATAAAATCTAATTTAATTAAAAAATATAAAAAATAAGCCATAAATTTAATCCTCCGTATCGCGAGTGATTTTGAGGGAGAGAAAAGAATTTTCAAGTGTTTGTTTTCACTACAAATCAGAATGAAAAATTATGCACACAACATTGACTTTGAAATTAGTTCAGATGAGGATGGGAAAGGGACTAAAATGCGCCATATGTTCACGGAGTCATTCATGGCGGGAAGTTGCAGGAAGCTGTGTGACTAATGATTGTGTGGATATTCGATGATAACGAACCACGTAATGTGATAAAAATAATCAATTTCTTCGCTTCGCCGCTTCTTCCCATGAAAAATTTTCAGTTGCACATTTTATGACTCTCGCATTCATCAATAACTCCCTCGCTATGCACACACATTCGGACATAAAGGCTTAAAAGGCAATAAAAAGTATTTTTAATTGAATTTTTCTCCAAGGTCTGGTCACAAAAACATTTTTTTTTATTAGAATTGGAAGCAACAAAATAATTTGTAAAGTTCCATAAAATTCATCAAACCGTGCAGAAATGCCATAAAAATGCCCCGTGTATCATGATAATTACGCTCCATAAATAATATGCTCTCGCGCACATTTTTACGACTCTCTAAAAAAGTCATACTTGGCATAAGAATTTTTTTGGTCGTTGATATTCTAATGAAGATGTGTCTGTTGGATCTGGATGTCAGTTAATATGTTCCTCATTGAGAAATAAAAAGTTTTTAATTGCATTGGTCGTAAAAAGAATTTGTAAATTTTTGTAATTTATAATAAACGAGAGGAATCAAGGTGGTGGCAAGAGATTAATCGAAAAATTTAAAAATTATTAAAAAATATAAATCCGAGGTGGATTAAATTTAATCCGGATTAGAATTAAAATTTAATCCAGATTAAAATTTAAATAAAATCCAGAATAGTTAAACTTAAGTTCATATTTTTAGATATTTCACTTTCCACAACGTTCCACATTAAATATTTCTCAAAACTGTTTCATTTTCCACATCATTCCACTCCTTGAGTCCTTCTCTAAATTGTAATATAAACTTCTACCTCATCAATTTAAGCATTTCTGTCTACGAATACTTCTGTTGCATCATAAAATCCACAGTCGTTAAGTTTGCTGCATCGTAAAACGTCAAAATAAACATTTTTTGGATGAATTAAATGCTAATTTCTGATTTGATATTTTGCAAATTCTCACATGATAAATCTCAGTCGAGTTAAGTGACTTGAAATTCAAGAACTTTGAAGCAAGTCGAGCGGAAGTGATTCAGTGAGACAAGAGACCCACGTTCGTCATCGACTCGATCATAATTTGGCGCCATTCGACAGCGAAAAAGAGAGAGAAAATATTTTTAGCCTCATCTCATCTCCGCTATTATCTCGGGTTCTTTTTTTATGAAGCGCACTTGAGAACTCTACGCGATAATTTATATTCCTTAACAAATTCTCTTTTCCGTTTAATAATTTTCAGTTCGCTTAATATTTATGAGTCATCATTCATCACCGTAAGACCAAGTGGAAAAATATGTGAGAAATGCGTCTGTGCGCCTTCTATTTAGCTCGCTTGACGATGATGAGTGGAGATCATGAGGGAGATTTTCGAACAGTTAACCCTTGTAGCACAAAAGCTCTTTTTTAGTACTCTTTTAGAGCTCTTTAAAAGAGTAAAAAAAGAGCTTGGGGGCTTCAAAAAGAGCTCTTTTTTAGAGTTCTTTTTTTAGAGTACTAAAAGAGTTCTTTTAGAGCTCTAAAAAAAGAGTGCTAAAAAATTTTAGCATATTTTTAGCACTCTTTTTTAGAGCTCTAAAAGAACTCTTTTAGTACTCTAAAAAGAACTCAAAAGAGCCTTTTTGAAGTCCCAAGCCTTTTAGCTCTTTTTAACTCTTTTAAGAGTTCTAAAAGATACTAAAAGAACCAAAAGATTTAAAAAAAAAAAATTATTTTATTTTTCTTACTTTTTTTAGAACCTTTAGCTTTTTAGAACCTTTAGACCTTTTTTAATCTTTTAGAGCCTTTTAGAGCTCTTTTTAGAACTTTTTAGAGCTCTATTTTAGTTTTTCATTTTCCATCCGTTCCATTTTTTTTTAGTTTAATTAACCGGCTTAATTTTTTTTTTGTTTCATTCTTTTTTTTCTCCTATTAGAAAAGTATAAAATTTTTTTTTTTTTATACTACGATTTAGGATTCAACCTGACTCTTCCATACATTTTCCCTCCGAATACTCCCCACTACCACTTGTTATATTTATTAAAATTTATTTCTAAATGACATTTAATTGAACATTTTCATTCTCATTTCTACAAAATTTTAACTTTATCAACCCAAAATATAAATTAAATAAATCTAAAACCTCGTAAATATTTTTAACATATTTTTAAAATTTGAAAAAAAGACATTGGAGTATTAGCACACAAAAAAGAGAAGGAAATTAAAAAAATATCCTTTTATTTAAATTTACTCCCCAACGTTTTCATTCCCACCAGGCATAAAGAAAATTTAAAGAAATTTTTTTAATTTTAAACGAAAAAGGGAAAAAGAGCTAATATACCTTTTAGAAAGTATGAAATACAAAAAGAGAATTTAGTAAACAAGACAAAAAGAAAAGTTTTTTAGAGTAAAAAGATAGTTTTACATTAAAAATTTAACTCTAAAAAAGTAAAAGTAAAGTATTTTTAAGAAAAGTTTAGTTAATAACAAAGAGTGAAAGAAAGCTTTAAGAAAAAAGATTTATTAAATAATAAAAAGAGGAAAGACAAAGACTTTAGTAAAAACTGTGTATAACACTAAAGATTTTAGGAAAAGAGTAGATAAATAACAGAAAATTTAGAGAAAGAGTAATAAAAAAAAAAGGAAACAAAGAATAGAGGAGATTAGGAAAAAAGGAAAAAGTTTTTTTTAGAGGAAGAAATAAAAAGGAAGAAAAGAAAAATAGACCTTTTTTAAGAAAAGAGTGTTTAAATTAATAAAAAGATGAAAAAAGCTCTGATAGTCTCTTTTTTAGAGTGAAAAAGTTTTAGCATAAAAATTAAAAAAGAGAAAAAATATCTTTTTTAGAGTGAAAAAGTAGTTTACATAATAACTAAAAAAGGAAAAAGATATAGTACTTTTTTTAGATATAAAAGATAGTTTTACATAAAAATAAAAAAAAGGAAAAAGTGATTTTTAGAGTGAAAAAAGTTACATAAATTACAAAAAAGGAAAAAAGCAATTTTTTTTAGATGAAAAAAAATAAATTATAAATTATAAAAAGTAAAAGACCAAAAAACTTTTTAGAGTGATAAAAAGAGTTTTAGATAAATTAACTCTAAAAAAAGTGAAGTAAATATTTTTAGAAAAAGTTTTAGTTTAAAATTAATAAATAAAGCCAAACTTTTTTAGTAAAAAAGTAGTTTTAATTAAAATTAAAAAAAGTTGAAAAAACCAAATTCTTTTTTAATGAAAAAAAGTTTACTAAAAATTAACAAAAAGTTGAAAAAACTAAATATCTTTAGAGTAAAAAAGAATTAAATTTATAAATTAACAAAAAAAAAACCAAAAATTTTTAGAGTGAAATTAAATTTAAAATTAACTAAAATAAAAGAAAAACTTAAAAAAAGAAATTAAAAAAAATTAACTTTTCAAAATTAAAACAATCTTCAAAGAAATTAGATTTAAAAATTTTTATACACAAAAAAATGGAATTTAATTAATTAATTTTAAAAATCATTTCAATTTAAATCAAGCTAAGAATCTCCCACAATTATGACTTTACCCCTTCTTATTCCATACATCCCATCAATCCACAACAACCGCACAAACATAAAGAATAGATTTCAATTAGCAAACAATAATAATCTCAATTGAATTCAAAGCGACTCCATGAGGTGAGAGCTGAGGAATATTGAGATGATCAAAAGGGAAGTAGAAAAGAAATTGTCGTCCATTGTGTGGCAGAACACCAACAGCCAGCCAGCTATGACATGTGATACATGCATTTTTCGTTATGATTCATTGTTGGGTGGCTCAAAGAATGCTCTTTTCACGACGATCATGATCAGAAATTAATAATTTATGAATGACTTTGCGCACTGCGCTGTGTGAGCTCCACAGAGTCGGGATGATCATCGTTCTGTTGAATGTACACATTGGAATTATTATTATAAGTGTGGAGATATCTCGTTCGCTCTTAAATTAGGGGTTTTAGGATTGAAATAATCCCGGGATTTTTAAATAATTACAGAAAAATGTTGAAATTGAATTTGAGTTGAAATTTATTAAGCTTAAATATTAATTCCATGTACCCGGAATTTTCACAAAAATATAGAACCGCCAACTTTAAATCCCTCTCCCAATTCTAAAAATGAACTGCGAACAAAAAGTTTTCTTTTCTCACTGTGGCAATAATTTAGATTTAGAATGATGTTAATGGACTCTTTGCTTGGCTCTTCAAGCTCTAAAATTATGTGCTTAGACATTCTTAGTTATCTCTTTTTAAAACACACGCACATTATTCAGCGAAAAATTATTCGCTTCTGCCATTGTTAATGCCCTCGACTGCTGCACGATGATGGGAGATTTTAATTAATTAACTTGAAGTTCTTAATTTTTATTAATTAATGGAAAATTTGGTTTGTTATGAGTTTAATAAATTTTGTGATGGAAAATTAAAGTTAGAATTTAATTTTACCACAAACTCAACAAAATTGATTTAAAAAAGTCATTGTCAAATTTTTCGCAATTCAAACACATAAAAAATCTAAAATTTTCCACTTCCATAATTACTTCACAGTTTAACATTATGCGTGCGACAATTTTCATCGCCTTCGACAACAGACACAAAAATCTCATTAAAGGCATAAAGCGTGTAACGAGATAAGGGCGCGAGCGCATCGACGCCAATTTATATCTCTCTAAAATCTGTAAAGTTGTAAAATTTTTGAACCTCATTTCGGGGTTGTTTGTCGCAATTTTTTATGCTCTCGCTTTAACTAACTCCGACCGTTTTGTGAAATATTGCAATCGTCAGTCACATCCTTTGTGAGTTTGCCATAAAAAAAATTTTTATTTTGAGAATCCTTTTCTAGAGCTCACACTCACTCGAAAATGAGATAAGACTTTATTGTACCGTGAAGATTATCGAGAACGAAAAACTTTTTGCCCTTTTTTTGTAGGAGAGCTCAAGCGTGGTATGATGAGTGGGATTGGTGTGGTGATAGGGAAAAGTGAGTTTTTTAAATTTAACGTACTTTTGAAATTTAAATTTTTTATCAAAAAAATCCATAAACTTATTATTAAAGATTCAAATTTTGCGGCTTCAAATTCATTAAAAAATTTTAAAATTAAATTCAAAAAACCGTTATTAATTTTTAAATCTTGAATTTAAATTTCAAAAAGCCGTTAAAAATATTTGAGCAAATTTTCATCCCTTAACATTTAAATAAATCCCATCTTCACACTCTCTCACTCACATTCGCAATGAAATTGAGGGCGTTTAGAGATGAGGGACCATAAAAATTTGCTAAGGCAAGAGAGAAAATTGTGATACTGATTTATTTAGCGTTAAATTTTATCAACCCTTTTCACAACTTCACGTGACTGCAATTTAACTGAGAAACTGTGAAAACTTTTTCTGATTACGGTCTTTGAGTGGAAATTTTCGCAAAAATAAATTTCAAAAAATTTCTCTTTAATTAGTCAACGAGGAAAATATTGTGACAGATTAATTTCATTCGTGTCGAGGTTTGTAAAAACATCTTCATTACAACTCAAATTATTTAAATGATAATTTTAGTATCATCAATTTCACTTCCCTCCTCTCGAAAGCGAAGGCAGAGAAATTGCTTTTAATTTTCAACAACAACAGCGGCACTCAATTTGCCTTTTTAACTTAACCCATTATAAATCGAGTGAATTTGCTGTGTTGAGGATATAATGAGCAAGTGAGAGAGAAAATGAGAAAAAGGGGTTCGGATGAGAAGGAATAGATGAAGTGAAAGAGTAATTTATTGAATCCAGAAGGGTGGCGAGTAGATGAGAAGTTTTTTAACATCGCATTAGTGTGAGTTAGTAAAAAAATGTTTTTTAAATTTTAATTCTATAAAAAATATCTTCAATCGATTTGCAATAATTTATTAAACATTTTAAGGATTCGAACCTTACTTTTTGTATTTTTAATTTATTTGGTAATATTTATGTGTTTTACTTTGAAATATTTTTAAATGTTTTAAATTTAAAATTATTCAACGTTATATATAATTAATCTCTAGCAAGGGGTGGAACATTTGATTTATTTATAAGATCAAATTTTTAAAATAATGTCAAATAAATTGAGAAAAAAAAGTAAAAAGTATGAAATTACTTTCAACTTCTTAAAAAATTTAAAAACTTTTTTCCAACCCTCGATTAAAGAAATTAAACCGATTGACATTTTACTCTTGAAAACTTACCAAGTCAAACCAAATCAAATGAAGAACAAAAAGTCTAATTTGTATCCTATCCGATTTCTTGAAAGACATTTCTTGACACTTCGTGCATGAAACAATAGCAAAACGTCTGTCAATTATCGCGTACAAAAGGCGAAAAATTCTCAAGCAAATTAACAACGCATGAATCCGTTTTTGAGACTCAAATTCAATTGTTTATCAAACTGTGCAATTTAGATGTCAATTCTTAAGGTGTGATTTCACACAATCGCAAGGTTCACGTGCACATAAGACATTCCCTAACCCCTTTTTTTATAGCACGACATGAAATCATTGCGCAACATAAAAAAATTTGTAACGCTCGAATAATCGAACGACTTTACTCGCTCTTTCCACCCATTTATCGCTGTCAATCTCTCCCACGAGAGCATGAGACAGCAATGAATCTCCTCATCCCTTAAAATTCTCCTTCTACATCATCATTAGAGACTTAATTTCCATACATTTACTCAACATCAGATGAGAACAGTTGTTACTTGTTTAAAAGTGATAAACTCGATTTTTTACACACACAGGGAGAGAGAAAGCAAATTAGAATCATCATAATAAAATGGCAATTTATCAAATTGTAAATTCTTTTTTCACTAGATAGAAAATTAGTCGCAGATGGTCTCGATTAAGGACTTTGAGTGGGTGAAATTGTGAGGAAGTGGAAAAGGAATCGATAAGTGTTGAAAGCTCAGTTGGATGGTGGAAAATTTTTCAAACTATTCAATCTCATTTCGACCATCCGAACATGAAAAATTTTCTCATTCAGATACGCAGAAAAAATGCTACTGTGCTTAAGCAACGCTCGATAAGCGATCAATTATGAATATTTAAATCTCTTTTACATTCTCTCGCTCTCTCACCACAGCCAACATTCATCATTCATTCTTGTTGCCATCATTATTCAAGTTTTTCTTCTTCTTTCCCCACCGTGTAACAGTAGTTGAGAAGAAATCGTCGAAAATTAAATTGCGAGGTCGAGAAAGTCATCAGAGGTGTCCAGTGACACTATCAAAAGAACATCGAGGGATTATTAATGGACATTCAGATGCAGCCGTGAAATGTTTTCAGTTAAAATTAGTCAATTAATAGATTAAAAAACAAATAGAGAAGAAATTTTAATAAAAATTGAATTTTTAACTTTTTAATGTCTTTTAACAGGTGCTTCGTGAGTTCCAAGGAAAAAGATATAAATTTCTCCAATTCATCTATTCTCACTTCTTCTTTGTGTCTATCACATGATGTGTGTCTCTCGAACATATTCGAGGCTCTCAGTAGGAAGTCAAAATTCAAGTTTAAAAATGTCAAATTTGAAATACGGTAACAGTTTTGAAGAAATATGAATGAAGTGGGAAAAAATTAGAATAAGAAAAAATTAAAATAATTCTAGCTCAATTTTAGATTCTGAATTTTATATTTTTTAAAAAAATATTTGATTAAATAAATGTTAATTTAAACATTCAAAATTTAAGTCCAAACTTTAGATTTAAATTTTAAAGTCAACAAATTTTTTTAATCCCTTTTGTAATTTTCAATTTCCATCCCACAAAATATTTTTTATTTCCCTCTTCATCCAATAAAATTTCTTAAATGACCATTGCCATTTCGGTTATTCTCTCACAAAAGTTTAAACACCTTAATATCATCATCATCATTGAACAAAAAACCGCAACAAAATCGCTTCGATATTGATTTCATCCAAAAAGTGTAAGTTTTTCTGCGCGCATAAAATCGATTGATTTATGAAATCTCATTCGATCAACGATTGTAAATTAATCTTAATGATGCGCATTCTCATTTTAATCGGTGATCATCGTTTTGTTTCATTTAGAATTTGAGTGTGAGAGAAATCGACATTAAATTATTTGTTAATGCGTGTTCAGCTGCTTTAGAAGGTATTTCGAGTCGAGTTGTTTTATTGAAATCATAAATCATGTTTGAAATTCTTTCGTTTATTTCTGTGGAATTGTTACATGGTTATGGTTCTCGCTGGACAATGAAGGGTGTTGTAAAAATTCTTGAACGTTGAAAATTTAGAATTTCAAAAGGGAGTGAAACCATTCAATAATTGATTTTTAAGGTTCCTAGGACATTTAAAATTTTATCTTTTTGAGATAGGATTTAAATTATAATCTAACGATTTACACTTAAATCCAAAGATTTAAATTAAAGACGATTTAACTTTAATCCGCTCGTTAAAATTTTTTTAAGGGTTAAAAATTTACTTTTTGTAAATTTTCTAGTTAAAAATTTAATTTGAAAAAGTTTCAGGTTAAAATTCACTTAAAATGATAATCATCACCGTCCACTCAGACAATATCGTCACCACGCCATAAAATATTCGCAATAAAAATTATAAAATGATGAAATATGTGGCAAAGATCAGATCGCCTCATTTTGTCCATAAGCGAGATAATATGATGTCGATAAGTGAAAATGAAAATTGATATTTTTATTTTCATATAATATTGTCCATAAAAGCGATCGTTTTGCAGGCAATTCTGAGATTGTGTGATAATAATATTTTTTTTTCATAATAAGCTCGCAGAGTTTATGCGATGTGAGACGGTGTAGGAAGGTTGATGACATTCTCAGGTGAAGTCATTCCATTTATGAGCAGGCAACAACAATGTACGCGTTAGAGATGTGTCGAGATGCCGGGACAGAGTTAATTAATCAGCACATGCACAACGAGCTTGTTCAACAAATCATCGAAAAAAGTGATTTACAATGCAACCGAGTAGATTTTACAAACTAATAGTTTCCATGCTTATTTATTTCGAGTCCATTCATCACACAACACTTGATTCGCCTTCACGAAATAAGATTTTTCAACAATTAGACAAACTATCCGATTGAGGATTGTGTGGCTAATACGCTGAAGAGAGTTTTTATATAATTTAACTTTGACGATAGCAAGGGATGGAACAATTTACAATTTTTTTATAAAATTTAAAAAATTAAATTTATTTTAAAAATTATAAAATAAAAATTTTAATTTTTAAGTTTCCATCCCTTGACTATCCGCACACATTTTTTTATATATACTTTTTCTCCCTTGATTAATTGCCACAACTTTTCTCGATGATTTCTCAGAATCTGCTTGAGTTTCTCGCATCCATCGAAGTCCCTCTTGATTGTTGAAAGTCGACCGTATGTACAAAAGTGCACACACTACTGGATGCTCATCAAGGTAGAACGCAATAGAGAGGAAAAGAAGAGAAAGAGAATCCCCACGAAGGGATGTTTGTTTATTCATTGAAGGCTATTTGTTATTCGACATCATACACAAATTTGATATGCTTGGTTGGAAGCTTAAAGTTGAAATATTAAAGACAATTAAATTACATTTTATTGATTTATTGAGAGATATTCATTCTAGTTGGCTTTTTGGCGTTGCGAGGTAGATGATGATGATTGTCAGATTGAGTTGAGTGCGAGGGGAAGGGAAAGATGGTAAAATTCTGAAATTAAGTTTTGTGGAAATATTTAATACTTTAAAGGTTTTTGAAATTTAGAAACGATCCAAAAGGTCCCTAGATAGTTTTTGAAATTTAGTATCTTAAGTTTTTTTAAAATTCAGAGTTCAAAAAATAAACAAATCAATTTAAGTTTATAACTCTAATTTAAATTTGAATCAAAGTGGAAAATGGAACATCAAAAATAACTTGCTTCGCCCCTCGGCTCATTTCTCTAATTCCCTCTCTCCATCATAACATATTCGATTGCTTGTCGATTGCAACAGCTAATCTACCATCATATCAAGCTTTTATATATTGCTAGATTGAGTGAAAAATGCGAGCTAGTGAGAATATGTGGACCACCTATAGCTTCCGATGAGCATAAATAAAGAGTGAAGGAGAGAAATGTGTTTTTATAGAGAGAGGCAAAAGTAGCAATAATAACAGCAGCGAGAGAAACTGGAAAAAAGCGCAAGAAGAAAAGAAGTCGATGATTAAGTGTGATAAATTCATTTTTTTATTTTCTTAGATTTTGGCTTCTCATTCTCATTTTAGAAGAATTCTTAATGCAATAAGAACTTTAATAACTTATCGATGAAACAAAATCTAGCAAAATTAAGTGCTAATTAATTAGTTTTTTATCTCGATTAGTAAATTTACAATTATTATTGCAACATTGAAGTTTTAAATTTACAAATAGGGAGCGATTACATCTAGTCTCTCTCAGATGAGAAATTAAATTTTTATAATTTTTTGTAATACGAAACAATACAGCGAGTTGATGATCATGTTTAATTACAGTGAGGTTTTAAATTTTGATTTGTTCTAGGAAGTTTAAAATTAATTTAATTTCAAGTTGAAACATAAAATTTTGAAGCAGCCTCAATTTAGAACAAAGCTGAATATGAAACAAAAAGTTAAAGAATCAAACTTGAAAGTGAAACATTCTAACTCTCATTGTAATTTTTACATGCAAATTTCATCAACGTTTAATACACAAAATTATATTTTACACATTTACACATCTTCTAATTTTTTGCATATTTTTTCGTATGCATCAAGTACAAATTTTCGCTTTTGAGCCAAAGTGCGAGATAAAAGCTTGAATATTAAGATTTTAAATAATAAAAAGTACATAGCGAGTGTAACACAATTTTATCAATGCGAATTTTATAGGCTAACAGTTTAGTTGTGCTAGTTTAATGCTCGGGTGTTGATCTCGATGGACTCGGCGATGGTTTTATCGATTGTGGTGAGATTTGAGTGTGTGATGAAGGTGGAATTTGATAAGGACTAAATCGAGGTGCAAAGTGCTTTGATCGAAGTGTATCGGAGGGTGATGGTGAGCCTGATTGACTGTTTGGACCTGGTGGTGGACTTTGAGCTTGTTGTTGTTGCTGCTGCTGCTGCTGTTGAGCTGCCACAGCTTGTTGAAGTGCCGCTTGATTGTTGAGAAATCCAGCAGCGAGTTGCGGTGGCCATTGACCTTGCCACAATCCAAGTTGCATTGCCGCATTAATATTCGGTCGCTGATACATTTGAGGAAGCAACATTTCAGCATAGGGTGATCGACCCCACATTTGCAGATGCTGTCTTGCTTTCTCAAGAAGTGCGGCATCCATCGACTGCGGCTGCATCAACTGTGCCATCATTGGATCGGAGAACAGACCGAGTGGCGACCTAATATGCTGCTCATAAAGGAGAGCATCCATCGGATCTCTGTGAAGAAACAAAATTACAGATAATTATTAATTTGCAACATTTTGTGCATAATTTTCGTTCACTCGCATGTTCATACGCGCATGTTTTCCTTTTGATGTCCAATAATTACTTTTTTAACACTCTCGCTGCGCTGAAAAACGCCAATTTCATAATAATAGGCATTCCGAGAGAGATCGGACATCAAAAGGATGAGAGAGAGAAGGTAACGAAAATTAGTCGTAATGAGTTCGTACCCTAAAGCGACTCTCGCACCTCTCGAGATGATATGAACATCGAGATAATGTGTTGAGCAAAATATTCAAGGTGATGAAAGTTTTCGTTATTTTTTTAAAAATGAACAAGTTTGAAAATGAAATGAAAATTTTCAATGAATTTAAAATGTTTCACTTTCCATTTCGTTTCATTTATTTAAAGTTGCTCAACCCCTGTAAATTACGATAAACACCCATCGAAATCAATGCCAATAAGTGTGAATTTTAAAGTGGTGGTAACAGCTTGTAATTTTGCTCAGTCTTAAACGCAGCGTTCATGCACTCTTTTCGCATGTCGGCAAGTTTTCTTTTGAAGAACTTCTCTTTTGTTTTATTTTCAGCACTTCTACGGAACGAAATCGATGAGTGCACGATGAAACTGAAAATTGGTGATGCATTTAATGAACATTATTGCAATACTGCGTTGCCCTCAATCCGAAATAAAAAAATGTTTTTAAATGAGTAGCTAATCTCGGATAAAGTCGAGCATTAATAATTATTAGCAGCCTCGGCGGTGAGCGAGAGAGATAATTGTGGGCCTGCACAAGAAATCCGCCCCGTATGTATATCCGTTACACTTCATCATCGCGATGATTTAAATTGAATGGAAAAATATGTAATAAAAAGTGAGAGGCGATGATGAAAAGACTTTTAAAAATCAATCAAAAATTTCTTCAGTGTTGAAGGTTCAAAATTTCGATAAGGTTGTCAACGGATGTGAAGGAATTTTTTAGTTAAATCCCAATTTTATTTTCACTCTTTTAAACATCTAAAATTATCAATTTTCCACTTCCTCATAAGTCCCTTTTCGCAATGCAATTGAGCTCCATTATAACTCACTAAATTTAACCGCGTGTGTAGATGAAAAGCGTAATATTAAAATTTGATGTGTTTCTCCACTCTTTTTTTGAAGCCTTCGAATCATGCCGCCCTATAATTTCGACGTAAATTGCCGGCAATTTTTTTTCTCTGCGCGTAGCACAAAAGGAGGCGAGAAGCAGAACAATAGCGGCAGCGAGCACATAAATGAAATCGGTTGATATGTTTCGCAAAGGAGGTGGTACGCGGAGAGTCTTTCAATGTTCTTCCCAAAAAACATAATTTTCACATGTAAGCATACAACATGAGCATTGGAAATTAATGATCGCATAAATTCCTTCACACCTCGCACATTTAACACTGTGTGCGTGAAGCAGTTGGACTTAAAAGCATCGAAGAAGAAGAGAAAAGTTCCTTTTTGTTTTTTAGAATGCGAGAACATGACTGAAGTACACGACACGCATAATAGTCGTTGAAAATTACCGAATTAACTTCATCATAATTATTGTAGGCTCTAATTTTCGCAAAATTTTAAAAAATAATTAGTTTCGGAACCTTTCGGAAAGTGAAACATTAAAAATTTTTTTTCAAAACCCACAATTTTCAATTGTTCTCATCTCACCTCAATAATAAAACTCTCATTAATCTTCATTTACTTTTTAACACATTTTAAACGACCATTTCACATTTCGCAAAATCCCCGACTGACAATAAATCGTTAAATTGTGAATAGAAATGCAAAAATGAAAATTTAATGTACTTTGCAGTGTAAAAATGCTTCTCACATTTCTCTCGTCGCGGTGTCAAATGTTAAAAGACATAAATTACGTCCATTCATCCGCCTTCATTATGATGCTGTTTACGAGTGAGAGTTTAAAAGGACAATAAATGAAGATTTTATGAAAGTTCATGTGAGAAGAGTTTTATGAGGGAGTAAATTTGCAGTTAACGAGTGAGTTTCATTTTCCAAGATGTTCTCTCATATATTTTTAAGTTTTGTTTCAGTTTTCATTAAATTTAAATTCAAATTTCAAACTGTTCCATTTAACTTTGAATCGTGTTTCATATTCAACACCGTTTCATAATTTTAAATGTTATTTTTTCATCAATTCCATAAAATTGCACTCTGCGCATCTTCACAACATTTTCTCTAAATCTTCCATTGCAAATCTTTCTCTCTTTTCATCAGACAATGGACGACGACATTAGTGGCAGCATGTGGTGAATGTGAAATGGAAAAATTTCCTTCCATAACGAGTGAAAATGTAAATGAAATGAAATTTCTCCTTGGAGGTGGCAATTGGGCGGTATCGTCAGCATGAAGCTGAATGTTAAGTGTTCACACACAATTTTTCATATGGAAATTTTGCTCAGAGATCACTCGAGAGGAAATTTTTCTCTCACACTGTCATCGGAAAAAGTTGGTGAGTTTGCGTAGTTCGAATGTTCAATGACGATGGCAGCATTTCATCTGATTTTGAGAGGTTACACAGTGTTGAAGTCTCTCCCCATCCCATTGCGCCCAAATACACTCACAAGAAGAGTTGTAAAGCGAGGAAATTATGTGCAAAAAAGGAGCAAAAAATGGAGATGAGGAAAATTTATGCTTCATAAATTTTTTCTGCCTTTTTTATCTTTCTTCATGATACTGCAAATTTCGGTTTTGTTGTGAGAGGAAAAAATCGATAAATGTTTCAAGTTTAAAGGGGAGCAACTCATAAAAATTTCAAGAAGTTTTCTGCATTTGAGAAAATTGATTTTTTTTAGAGTTTTAAAAAATTCTCAAAGGGTCAGAAATCACCTCAACTTCCTCTGTTATTAACTTTAATTTTTATTTTCCTAAAACAACACCTCCGAAAATTTATCTTCAAACCCATAATCAAGCAATTTTCGGATGTCTACAAAATTCTCTCTCACACCTCTCAGAAAAAAATATCCATTTCATATTTTTCATATTGATTACAATAATTTCAAAATTAGATGTTTCATCTAAACTCTCTCATAATGTGTCTCGAGCATGTTGAGGAAGAAGAAACGAAATGATAATTATCACACATTTCTTCGCTTTCATGTGGTCGAAATGAAGAAAATCTGATGAAGATGAAAAAGAGAATTTTATTCGTGTGATGTGTGATTTCTGGCTGATTTTATTGTTGTTTAAATTCCGTGTGTGTGTTCCGAGCGGATGAATGTTTAAAATATCGGAGGCAGAGTTGTAAAAAATTTAATTTTAGTTTTAAAATAATTTAATTTTTTTATGAGTGTTTCACTTTTAATTCCGTTTCATTTTCAAATTTGTGCTTAAATATTAATATAATTTCATGTTCCATTTTTAACTCTGTTCCACATTAAATAACAACTCTTTTAACGTTTTTTTCTACAACTCAACACACCTCAGACATGGAAGAAAAGGTTCCGCAGCCTGTAATGATAGCCCGAAGCCATTCAATTTCATCGCATCTGATATGTTCGCATGTGAACTCTCATGAATGTGTCCTTCATGGCACTCACTCGCTCACATAATAACATCATCTCTTTTTTTTAATATTGATTTCCGATTACAATTTGATATGCGCGTCGAACAGGTGCTGGGTCGGCAATTAAATTACTATCTCGAGACTATTCGACTACAATTGGAAATTGTTTTCTGGTTAATTTGAGCGCATTTACGTGCCGGTTCACGTTCCATGTGCACAAATCACCGCTCTTTGAGTTGCGAGCCATGATTACCATTTGCCGACTTTTATTACTGAAAATTGCATTTTTTATCTTCACACTCGCGTTTCTTAATTCATCATCGCCTTTCATTCATGTGCGAGAGATGTTGAGACGTAGAAGGTAATCGAGAAAATTAAAGGAGAAATTGGAGTGGAACGGGTGGAAAATGAAACAGCTAAAAATTTCTTCCACTCGACCGTTTTCATCATATCATCATCATCATCATTTGGCTACATATTGCGGCATATTGTGCATGTTCTCTTCTGCCTCATCTTCTCCATTCTTCTTCTCGCTCAACCCGAGTGTGTTTAACAGCCACTGAACATTGCAAACTGTCTCAACATACATGAGAGTTGATGTGAGTCCAGCAAAGCGATTTTTCTTAAAGTTATTAAAACGTGTTGATTATAGCGCGGCGCAAGATCAAACGAAAAAATTTTAACCAAAAGGGATTTTTTACCTTCGAGGCTTTCGCATAAGAATTTTATTTTATTTCGAAATTCTTTTCTGCTTCCGAAAACCAAATTCGAGATGATATTTTTTTCAGTCCGCATTGAAGCGGCTAATGCGTGATGACAAATTATTATGAAAAGGGAATTTTTCACTTCACTTCTAATTATGAGGCGCCGTTCGATGAAATGAGGATCGAGAGCCATTAACAACAATTCTTCAGGTCGACAAAATAGAGAAAAATCTTTTCATCAAGTCTATTATTGTTAATTCTTTATGGACACATCAACACGTTTGGTGGAGATTTTTTTTGTGAATAGCTTGAGGGTAAATTAGTTTGAGGAACGGACATTCCATAAAGTCTATGAGAATTTTTTAAAGATATTCTTGAGGTATTTCATCAATCAGTCAATTCTAACTCAAAAACTCATTTTAGATACATCTCATCTTAATACATCATCATCAAACTCGGAGAATTTTTAATAAAATATTCTTTCAGCTCTTTTCCAGGTAAAGTTTCTCACAACCTCCATCGACTCAGAACCCGAAAATTAAATGTAATTATCACACTTTAAAACTTAATGTTTTTTTTGCCGAGATAAACTAAGAAACTCAGGCTAATGGCTTTGCAATGCGAGCGCAAGAGATTTGTTGAAGAAAAATGACCTTCTCCATTTTTCTTCACACTTCAACATCAACATTAATAAAGTGAGCGCATGATGAATTTTTAGAGATTTAAAATTATTAAAAAGAGAAAAATAGTGAAGGGGCTGGACACTAGTGAAATTTTAAAATTTAATCCTAGATTAATTTTAAATCAAATCCTAAATTTTTTAATCTCAATTAATTTAATTTTAGACCACCCAAATTAAAGCCATCCCATGATCTGCAAAATTTTAATCTTCATCTACCGAAATCTGCAAATTTAAAAGTCAATTAAGAGCAAAATTTTTTAATTAACTTAACGGAGAAAAGTTTCATCAACGCAATTAATCATTTTCACTTGAATATTCCGCGCTCAATTTTAAATTAAAGTTTTTCTGCAAAACTCTCACTTACCTATCGAAATCGGTGAGCCTCGATGAGTCTCGAAAGCCTTTGGCGAAAGGATTCGAGTCGATTTTCAATTTGGTAATTAATTGATTCTGATATGCCGTGACCGCTGTGAATACGGTCTCGGGAAACACGTAAGTCTTGTGATCCAATTCGGCGAGCTCTTTCGGTGTGACGGGGATGTTTTGACCGGGCGTTAGACGCACTAAATGAATTCGCGGTTGATATCGGTGCATTGAGTTGAGCACGATCTGCGAAATGATATAAAAAAATTAAATTTTATTAAACTTGATGAAATTTGCAAATCCTCGCTATATTTTTTTCATTAAATCATTCTCAATTCCGTTTCTGTTTTCATCAAATTCACACGGCAGAACTTTTTTCCTTCAACCATTTTTTTACGTGCTGAATTTCACTTTAATTTGATTTATCCGCACACAGTCAGCACAAACTAACATCATCACATCATGAATTCTTATCACATTCCGAGCGCACTGAAAAGGTGTTGCAAAAACTTTTCGATTGTGGCTTGAATTCGAAATTAATTTCGGTGTGTCGGGGAACAATAAAAATATCAATGAAAGCGATGAAAATAGTTCACGAGAGAGAAAATTCGCCTATATAGACGAAAAAGGTGACAACTTGATTGCTAATTTTAGTGCTCGAACACGTTCATCGCATTACGTTGAATGCGAAGCATATTTTAATAGTAATTGAAGATTTTGAGATTTGTTGATTCAGAATTTTACTCATAAAAAATCAAGAAAATTTTACTGCTCCAATTTTCCAAAATGGCACTTTTTACTTTCAGCAACGCGAGAGAGGAAAAAAATCATGATCAGAATTTTTAAATGTATTCGAGGGTGGCATTGATGCAGCAACTGCAAAGAGAAGTGACGAAAATCGTTCAATAAAAAATTTTCTCTGCGCATGACGAAAAATTTTTCATTTCTTTTTCTCGCTCTGTCTTTGTCGAATGCTCGAATGTGATAAGCAATTTGCAAAAACATATTTTCATCGCTGATACCGAGAAATTTATGTTCCTATTTATTTGTTATGTGATAGAGGAAAATGGCAATAAATTTTCTCGAGCTCTGTCGGTGTGTTTTCGAGTGTGTGTGTTCGCTCGAATGTGATAGCTTTAACTGCTGAGAGCTTTCTGCTTTTTGTGTGAGGTTATAAAATCAATAATTCATTTCAACTCGAACGTGAAGCTGAGAAGAGAGATTTTTATGCAAGCAAGAGTTTTTGAGCGCAAGATGCAAAATGCGACAAAAAATTCTTAAGAATATTTTTCAGTCAAAATTAAAAATTATTAAACTAATTTTTGGTCTCACGATGTCACTGAAAAAAATTTCCCTACTTCTTTTCTTCTCATCATCATCATCCAGACATTCATCTCATGAAAAATTTTCATGTTTTATTTTATTTGTCTGAAAGCGAATTGCGAGAAAGACACGAAAAACATGTCTAGCCATTGTTGTGTTGTATTGTTAACATTTTGCTTCTTTTTTACTATCATTTGCTATTTTTTTCTGTAGTCATGCACATTTTTGTATATCGCGAGTGTGATGTGAGAAAAAAAGAGGAAAATTCTACGAAAATGTTCAACACGAATGTGAAAAAGAATTTTTACAATTGAAAATTTTGTTTCTAAAATGTAAAATTTCAAATTTCCTCCCAAATTCAACTTCTATCGAAAATCGCTTCATGCAGCATCAGCACGTGCTGATCGAGCATCTAAAACATTTTCTAACATGCAAATTTTATGTTAAAATCTTCAAATGGGGTCATGACTGTGTTGGTGGAGGTTGAAGCACTTTGAAATTATGCTGAAAATTACGTGACACCGCCTGCAGCATCAACTCACCACCATTTCTGATTTTACGCACTTTTTTCTCCCCTTCGCACATTTTCCAAATGGAAATTTTACGATTTTTCTTCTTCGCTGCATTTTCGGGGGTTTTTATTTGTCTTGAGGTTGTGAGCGAAAATTGTAATTGCGAGTTGAGTCGCTATGGAAACGAAGTGGAAAAATTCGAGGGTGGAAATGAGAAATTTGAAACTTTGATTTGAAAATTTAACGGTTTTTAAGAAATATTTTCAAGGGTGAGAAATTCAAAAATCTTTGAACATTTTGTGAGTTTTCCACCTCTTGAATTTCTTCCCCAAAAAAAGCCTCAGCACGACCCAAAACGTCGACGAACATTTTTCTCTTTCTTCCACGGACGACAGCAAATGTCGTAAAAGGTAATGTCGTGGCGCAGGAGAATGAAGAGGGTGCGATTATACCGTTTACAAGTTCACTGAACATAATCAACCTTCCACCTAGTTGTTCTTTCTCGCTTCTATGAAAAAAGAGGGAAATATTCAAAACCATCATGGCGCGAAAGATATTTTGCTGCGTCGAGTGTTCGTAACACACCGCATGAAGTTACTTAACAAATTATCCTGTGCTGGATGGAAGAAGTGAGAGGAAAAAAGGTTGATTTTGTGCGATGATGATGGAAAAGGTTTAAAATGGGAAATTTTACTTTTAATGCCGTTTAATTTTAAATCTTTTAAGTTTTCAAATTTTTATGATTTAAATTTAAATTAAAATAATTTTAAACTTACATGTCCAGTTTTGTCCATTTCATTGTTCGTCAATTTGACTTTCTCAAACGATATCACTTGCTTTCTAAGCGCATCAGAGCCGACCGGTGTGTCGGGATGACAGTAAAGTCTTGCTGGCGGTGGTGGATCGGCTTTGCCAGCGACCAACCATGATGATCGATGATATGCGTAGCGATATCGGCGGCAGTCGACAGGAACTACATCAATAATCACTGCGTAGCGATCTGAGGGCTGACCTCGTAATGGACCCGAGAAGGAAACGCGAACTGTTGGAAACATTCGTCTGAAAATGAGATAAAAATATTTAAAAATTAGTTTTTATATAAATTCAAATTAAAAAAGTCGTTAATAATTATTTTATTTCTGTATTTTTACTTCTTATTAATTAAAGCCATTTTCTTTCTCTTTTCACTACCTCATTCACCTTTAAGCACTCAAGTCAGTCACAGTGGCGAATATAAAAACGTGAAAACACAATAAAAAGTGTCTACAAATAATTCTAATTTATTGCCAAGTCGCTCGAAAAAACAACAACGAAAAATTGTATAAAGAGTGAAAAATGTTCGCACTCGCATTGAAATTGAAACATTAAGTTGTAAATGAGGAGTGGAAAGGAATTGAAAACAAAAAATAACAGTGAGGAAGTGGATATTTTTATAAGGACATGAAAAAGTGACCTAGTTTTTTGAAAAACGCTTAATTATGTAGAAAATCAAAATTTTCATTAATTTTGGAATTAAAAACATTTTCAATAATTTTCTTTCATTTTCTCAAAAAAATATTTAAAGAATTTTTTATCCATCACGCAACAACGAAAAAAATCCTCAAAAATGGCCGCAAATCGCGTGCTTATTTCTTCTTATTCCTCAAACTATTTTTTATTAGTTCACATAACAATTTTTTTTCGTTGAAAGGCGAGTTGAGAACTATTCAACGGCAACAAACGACGACAGCGGTGGCGACGACGTTGAAATGCAGTAAATTAGTTTTAATATAATTTTTTTGTGTGGTGTTGGTTTAAATTTGTGTGTTTGATTTTTGTTGTTGTTAGTAGAAGCAGGAAGAGTTTTTAAAGGCTTGCTTTAATTAAAAATTTCGGGTTCCAGGTGTTTTAATTAAATATGTGCTAAAATTATGGCAAATTGCTAAAAAAACTAGTACATTTTCATATATTATGGCATCATTACATTTATAGCAACTTTTTACATGAAAAAATTCTCGTTTATTTAAAAACGTCAAAAACATCTCAAATTTCATAAACAAAAAATTAAAAAGAAGAACATAAAAAGTTTAATTATCGATTTATTGGCAATCGAGTTGATGGAAGATTTTCATCTTAATTTTCTCACCAAATCAACTTCGTTTATGACACTCAATCAACTCGTCAATAAATTAATTAACGTTTGTGATTGAATTGATCGCAATTATCTCTCTATTCATTAATGAATGGCTTGGCGAGTGTCATCGGAAAAAAAATTAAATTTTAAATAATTTAAAATTGAAAAATTATAGGAAGAATTTCAAGTTTTTAAATTTTATGATTTTAGCTAAAAAAATAATTATTTTATCATTACAATAAACTTAATCCAAAGTTGTTAATTAGCAATGACAATCACACGCATTTAATTCCTAATTGATGAGATTCGAAAAAAATATTTCTCACTTAATTCCAATGTGTGAGAAAAATGGCTCATAAAAACTCATCGCTGTGAATTTTTAATTGATTAACAGCTCGAAAGAAGTTTCACTCGAAAAAATCCTAATTTGAAAAGCCATAAAAAAGTGAAGTTAATTTATTCAGAAAAAAATTAATAATTTAATTGCTTTCGGTTTTGACGCAAACGAGCGAAATTTTACAAAACTTTTTTCTCTCTTTCGACTTTATGAAGTGTGAGATGAAAAAAATTGGCAATAAATTCGCGCTCTAATCACAAACACACCTATATTGTGACTCATGAGTTCAAACGCTTTAAACTTTTCTTATTACAAAATTAATTTAATTTATTTAAAATAATTGACAAGTTTTGCTACCGAGAGATTATGATTAATTATGTAAGTGAGTTGCCTTGATTGCATGAATCTAGTTTTAAAGCAAAGTCGTTTGCTGACAATTGTTGACATTTTTGAATTATAAAATTGCAAGTTTTAGATCAAACTGGATTTAATTGGTGTTTGCTGAAATTATAGCAATTATTCATTTACTTTGATTAGATTTTTTTAATTATAATTTAGTGCAACAGTTTATAGAAAAATTTACACACTTCTTCCTATTTATAAACATCTCCAAGTTGTGCCCTTAACTCATCATCATAACCATAAACAGGGAAAAAAGATCGAGCAAAATGCGATAATAAAGAATTTTAACCGGTTTTATACGGAGAAAGAGAAAAAAATGATGATTTTTATTAGCATTTATATTGTGTGTAAAAATTTCTGTTCATTTGACGCACATTCACATACACACACTCATGTGGGGCAGTTGTTCTCTTTCTCAACTGACACATAAATAATCATCAACGCCACTGGAAGTGAGAGCAAAATGAACATTTGGTGGTCTTTTGAGTTTAAAGAATTTTGTAATGTGAAATTAAAATTGGATTAAGAATTTTTTGGGCGATTAAAAAGTTGGATTTAAGATAAAAATTTAACGTTGCTATAATTTAATATGAAATTTTATAGGAAGTCATCTAGAACTTCGCGGATATTAAAAAATAATTTTAACACCAAATTTTAAATACTTTATTAACAGCAAAAATTAGTTTACGCTATTGGTATTTAAAAAAGTGATAGCTCTCAGGTATCTTTCGACCCTGGTCAGACGCAAACCAGCGCAGCAAAAATTAGTTTACGCTATTTTTATTTAATGTTCGACTCAGATTTAAAATCATTACAATTTATTAATTCGCCACTTAACGAACTCTCATTAGGCAAATTTAAAAAGTTTGCTTCTGTAAAGCTTTAGCTTGAAAAAATTAATGACTTATTAAAGTCGTGAAAAATTGCTTAAAATTAAATTTTAATCCACTCTTTTTTCGCCGGGTCCACGATGACGTGTTGTGTGTGGCCAATTGGAAGACAATTTATCATGTCCTAATTCCATTCTCATTTATGCTGGATTTTATATTTAAAAATGTTGTTGTAACACGAATTTGAGCCTCGGCACAGCAAGAGTCGCCAAAGAGTGCCACATGCCCCTCCATATGATACACAAATTGGGTAAAAAATGAACTGTTGTGACAAGTTCTGAATGTGAGTCATTTTTAAGGTTCTCTCGTGTGTGTGCGAGAGACGTCATGCTGAGCATTATGAGGTGAGGTGAACAGGAAGAATGTGAAAATTACGTGTGACAAGAGTTGAAAAGAAATTTACAGAGTGGAATTATTTTGCTTAAATAGTTCAGAATTAAAAAAATTCATCAAGTTTTATTTGAATTTAATAAATTATAATAAATTTTTTAGCAATAAATTTCCTTTAATTTTAGCAAAAATGTTATAAAGTACTAAAAACCGTTAATTTTAAAATTTATTTTCGACATCATTTCTTTTCTATCCCTTATCAACTTTTGTCACCTTTTTTCTCTCTTTTTTGCACGCAGCTTGAAAAACAGAAAATTCAAATTTTCACTTTTTTGGGTTAATTTTTATGCCCGAAAATTTTTGTTTGTTGTGAGATGACAATTTGACTGCAGTATCATGCTGAGTGTCAAGGTGCTGTTTTCACAATGTGCATTCGAAAGGCAGAAAAACATTTTTTTCTTGTTCGACAATCTTCAGGAATTTTTAAAAGAATTTTTCGATAATTTATTATTGAATATTTCGAGGCTCAGATTTCACAACAAGTGACGTCATCATTCAATTAGCGAGAGATTTTAATTTCACAAAATTAATTAATTTAAATGATAATGGAAATTTTTTCGGGGCGATTTCGACAATGAAGAGAAAATTGCAATTTTAATGATAATTTTTTTGTATGTGCATTTCATTGTTGGACTTTTATGGCATTTATTGGGTAATTAGTGGAAGGATAAAAATGTGGGAGTTGAAATAATTTAATTCTTATTGATTTTATAGGAAATTTAATTTAAGTACAGCTGAGTTTAGTGATTTTAAATCAAAATAATTGCTAAAATTATAGCAACTGCTTAGCGTCAATCTTCGCCCATAAAATTAATTAAAATTTCTCCCTCTCACTTAACGCTCGCAGTTCCAATTTTCGTTCTCCACCTCGCGGTAAGTAACAAGCGAAAAGGGAGCTGAACATTGTCTGACCGTCAAAATGTCTGACACCAAATTAACAAATGCATCAAAATGTCAAATTCAATTTGAAGGCAATTTAAATGAGTTTATTGCCGATTCGAGTGTTGGAGGTGGAAATAGATCAAAATGTAACAAAAAAACATATTAAATTAGCTTTCTTACTGTCACTTTTCCTCTTTTCTAGCTGCTTTGTGGTTGCGAGTTTGATTTTAAATTGGAAAATTTTCCAGGTTGTTTTCGTTTGATAGACAAAAGAGTGACAAGGCTCTTTAGCGTTTAGGTTATTGAATAAATTTTTACTCGTTCAATTAGAATATTTAAATTATTTATTTTGTTAAAAAAATTCCATTAAATTTTAATGAATTTTCATACTTTTTTAAAAATCCACAAATCATAAAAAATCCATCAAAAAAGCACTTTCATAATTTACAACACTCAATTTTAATAATTTATTGCCCTTAATTGAAATTTTTTCCGCTCATTTTCACTGCAATCCAATTTGCAAGTGCGTGAAAAATTATTTTTTATCCTTTACAATTTTATTTTATTTCTGTCTCCCTCTAGCGCTTGTTTCTCAATTCTTGCTTCAATTTCTAAATGTTTCAAGTACAAAAAACTCGACACATGCACTTTCTCAATTATCTTCGATTCGCTTTTTTACCCCTTTTATATATTTTTTCGATTTTTCAACCCTCCCACATGTAAAATGACGTGCGGTGTTTTACATTGTTGTGAGGATGGTCGTTAAATATGGAAAGAGGTTTGGCTTGAAGGAAGAATTTTATTTTTAGTCATTTCTAACATTCTTAATATAAAATTTTTCGAATTATTATTAAAATTTCCTTCAAAGTTCAAATTGAGGTCATCCAACTTTCAGATTTTCTCAACTCATCGCATGGACAAAAAATTGCCGATTCATTAAATTTTCATTTGCATGTCACGAACAAAAAATCCTCGAAGACACTCAAAATTGCTTTAATGAAATGCCAAAAGGATAAAAAATTGCGGCAAGATAATTTTCGATAAATCAAATTTTCAACGCAATTTTATTGTCCTTCGAGGAATAAAAAAAATTAAAAGGACACGAAAGCAAAATTTGCATGAAGGAAAAATTTAATTTTTCGTTGAGTGAAAAGAAAATTGCTGAGGAAGTTTTTGTGATGACGTGAGTTAAATAAACTAAAATCAATAAAAAAGACTTTCAGAAAATTAAAAAGAATATTTTCTTCTTTTTTGAATGACATAAAAACGCTTCCTAACATAATAACAATAATTGACACGATGATTTTCATGCTGCCTTGACATCATGTCATTTCGTCTCAGTTTCTCTCGCTGATTGTTCTCAATTCATTTTCTTCTTCTTCCTTTTGCCTCGCATCAGCATAATTTTTATGCTCGTCAACATCATAAACGCATATGGCAAAAGTGAGCGAGTGAGTTAGAGACAAAAGATGATCAAGGGGCTGAAGCAGAGTTAAATTAAATATTTTAGTTATAAATTTAGTGTTCATCCCCTGACTCGATAGCATGTGTCGTAATTTACTTTAAGTTGAGGTGTGAAGATGAAAGAAAAATTGTTGAGTGAAGATCTTTTTCTGTCATGATACAGTCATAGAATATTTTTGGGGTTTATTGAGTTTTAAAGTCAATAGCAAGACACTTTTAACAAATGATAAATTTTTAAATTAGTTTTTTAAAATATTTCAAGTCAAATTTTAATAAAAAAAATTTTGTGTATTTCAATAATTAAAAAAATCCAAATTTATCTTCCCTTGTCTTATTTTTAAGGCGTTTTATTGAACTGACATAACTTCTTGAATACCTTTTAATTCACCTTTAAATTTAGACCACACCTCGCATATGTGCTAAATGTTTTCTTCTTTCTTTTATTCGTCTTTTCTATTGTTCGCTAATGCAATGTTTAGATGCAGGTAAAAAAATTTGTGTGAAAATCGAGATAAAATAATTCTTAAAAGTTGTCAATCAAAAAAACTTAAGTTGAATTCTTCTTGGTAGATCTCAAGCATCACAACAGAGGTAATCATCGAGTCTATTTTTGGGTTCTGTTAGAGTTTCGTGTGAGGTTAAATTTTTTAAAATTCTTCAATTCGATGCAAATTTGACGATCTCCAGAACTCTTCAAAAAAAATCATCTTAAAATTTTTCTTCATCATTATCAAGATCGTAAAAATCCAACTCAAAATTATCTCGCAAAAAAAATTAAAGAATTTCAGCTTCTCTAAGCCCCGCTGTGTTTAGGGATAAAATTACACTTTATATTTTGGTGTTGATTTAATTGATAATAAATTATCTTCACATGAGCGAAGAGAAGAAAAAACAAGCCACAAAAAGAGAATTTCTCGCCGTTCAGTCACAGAAGAACAAAAATGATTTATGAAATGCGATGCAAAAAAGCTTAATTAGCTCCGGATTTGTGGATTGTTTGAATCGCTTGAGGGAAAAATGTGAGAGGAAGAAAAATTGTGATCTGAATCAACTTGAACTAAAAGAAATTTTTAAAAATTTAACAAAAGTTTGAATTAATTTTATCAAACTCAAAAATGTTTCAAATCACCTTAAAAGAATTTTGTCAACACAATCATTAGCGACTCCAATCGATCGATACTAAAAATCATCATAAAAATTTCCTTAATTATTCGATTGAAACATTTTTTTTCTGAATTAATTAATTTCTTTTAGTCAAATTAAGTCACTTCGCGGCAGATGTTTTCCTTCTCACTTAATTAATTTTTCATTCTTCTTCTTCGACATTGGGATCGATAGAAGAATGAAGTTGAATTGTGTTCGATAGAGAAGAGCAATAAAATGAATTATGGACATTTTCGTTCAGGCGATTCAGATGATGCGCAGTGAGGACGAAGGTGAGTTTCTTAATTAAGATGTTTTCAATTTTTATTGTTGATTAGTTTTTAATGCTTTTTTATACGAAAAATTTAAAGAGTTGAAAAAATGTGCCAACGGGGTTTGAAAAATGTTAAAAATAGACTCAAAACTCACTCCAATAAATTCATTCATAATTTTTTTATCTACAAACTCAAAACCAGAAAAAGAATAAAAAGAAAATTTCCGACGAAGCGTCGATGACTAAAAATTTCTTCTTTCATATTTTTTAAGAGAGTTGAAATAAAAAATATTCTTCATAAAAATTAAAATTTATGACTGCGCACTTGAGGAAGGGAGAGAGAGATAGGATGATGAATAAGAAGTGAGTGAGAGAGAGATATGAACATGAACATGTGGCTCTCACTCACTTTCATATCTCCATTCAATTTTCTCTCGAACAGATTGCACTTTTGCATTTCTTTGCATGATTATTACATTGTCGTTAGCATCGACATTCGAGTTGCAAAGTTTGTAATAAAATTCTTTTAACTTGAGTTGGACTTAAATAAGAAAATTTATGTTCATGATGAACTTTTGTGGGAATTTATTGATTTAAAAGTTGGGTTTATAAAGTCAGGTTTAGTGACCGTTAATTAATCAGAATTAAACTCAAATGATTAAAAATTAAATTAAAAGTTAAAATATTTTTCTGATGTTAAAAGGTTCGAATCCTAACTTAAAAATTTTGTAAACTTTCAAATTTAGCTCAGGCAATTTTTTTATTTTTGGTTTTCTTCTAAACTTTGACGATTTTAAAATAAAAAATTTCTTCTTATTTTTTTAACTCACCGTCCAGTTTTTGTGATAATCATTTCGGTTCCTAAGTCATTAAATTTATCCCACAATTCTTTTGTTTCCAAATGACATTGCACTGGTCGCAAATCATCACAGTTACATGAGCCGACGATTTTTGGTTTTGCCTAGGAAGAAAAATTAATTAATAAAATTTTTTAATGACATTCGAAGTAAAGATTTATTTGTAAATTAACTTTTAACTTGTTTTTACTAATTAATTTAAAAGTTTGAAATTTACTAACTTTTTTAAATTTTCCTCTTTTCCCTGTTGGCAGCTAAATATTAGAAAAAGACAAGGAAAAATTCGAATGTGCCAACAGGGTCAAACTAATCTAGTTCAAACTTACCGGTTCGGGTGTAAGACGTTCGTCGTCTGACGGACTAGGTGAGGTTCCTCTTGAATTATTTGAGGCTGTTCGAGGTGTTCGTGATCGGGACGGAGCTTCTGAATCGCTGCACTGCTCGACATCAACTTCGAGCTCGTCTTCGCCTCCTTGAAAGCGATCAATCGATGCGGGACCTGAAATTGAAGTTAATAAATATTTAGAGAATTTTGAAAATACCAAAATAATTAAAATTAAATTTTTTATTGAAGAAATTAATTTTTTTTGTCATTTAAAAGATTGCAAGCATTAAATTTTCATAAATTGAACAAAATTCGACCTAAATTACTCTTTTAAATTATGTTTCACCTCTCTTTAATGTCTCAACTCAACTCAATAAACTAAACCACCTCAAAGGTCTTGCCAAGAAATTATTTTCATCTCTTGAATATTCTTTGAACACTCTTAAATGCATTCGACAACATTTTCTCACTAATAATTATAATTTTTGACTCGCCATGAACTGCATCGATTTGCCTACTAAGCAATAGTGCATGCCTCACTGCAACAGCGACAAGTTCGATGTGTGCGCACACAGCAGTTAAGTTAATAAAAATAATGTCGAGAACAAGAGAGTGAAAAATAACTTAATGACTTTATTTTTTTTAACGACACATCGATGACTAAATAAAAACTCAGCAAACTGCGAAAAAAAACCTTCAAAAAGCAATTTTTAGACTTTTAATTAATTAAAAAAGTAAAAATTACAAATGGAATTTATTTTGAAGGTTGTCGAGTGGTTTTTTTTTGCTGTGTGTGTTCGAGTCACTCTCGCGTGATTCGCAAAATTTAATTATTGTCACAAATTCACAAGTGTAGAAATTAAAAAATTTTACTAGCTTAAATTTGAATTATTGCATTCGAAATGAGATTTAGAGTCAATTAAATTTGTTAAGTGAGAAAAAAGTTGTAAAGTGATGAAAATGAATTAAGTGAATTGATTTGAATGTATATTGAGGTTTAAGTGTGAAAAAACTTTTTTAATTTGTATAAAATTATTTTTTGCACTTTTGAAATTCAATTTTTTAAAAAAAATTAAAATCTTGAGTAATTTTTTGATAATTTTTCACTTTATTCTGAAAACTTACTTATGCTATATTCTGAAGATTCTCTACTTAGCTCATCGCGAGCCATTATTGCGGCTATAGAGAAGTCTGTTCCGTTTTTAAGATTTGCCGTCGAAATATTTGCGGCGGTACAACGATTTTGCGTTGTAATCATTTTTATTCGAGCAATTTTGTTGAATTTTTTTCACTAAAAATTATTTCTTAAAATTGTTTGTCACTTTTTGAATATTTTACACTTTTTAAAAATCAGAAAACTCTTGGAATTTATTTTTTCCTCATTTTTTTAATCATTTACCGTTTTTAATTTATTTAATTTTTCTTTTCTATTTATTTTGCTTTTAATTTTATTTTCGTCACCACACTTAGAAAATTTTTCATCCGAATTTTCAAAAATCTTCTCAACTTCTTCTTTTCCTTGTCCAAAAAAATTAAAAAGAAGAAAAAATTCTTTTACACAACGAGCGCGAACGTGGTGGTTTGTAGGACGAACGAGTGAATACTAAACCGATCGAAAAAATAAAAATGTTGAATGTGAAAAATGAAGAAAAGAAAACAGAAACATTTCAACAAGAGCCAACCACAGGAAAAAAAGTCGACAAACACTCGCAAGTTGATACAATAGCAGTTGCACAGACACATCGACACCCGGACAGCGGAGTCATGTTGAAGTGTGTGTGTGAGAATTTGAAGAAATTCTCGATGCAATTTTTACAATTAATTCAACGAGTTTAAAATTAATTTTATAATCTAAAAAAATATTTTAAAAAATCCGTTAAATTTTTCAAATTAAAATTATTTTTTAAAACTAACAAAAACGTTAAAAATTAAATTAACAAATAAAAAAGGCGGATTAATTTTTTTCTCTCACTCAATTCATCATGCACGGCACAGTTCAGACTTGTGTGTAAACACTCACGCACACAATCAAACGAGAAGTCAACAAAAAAGTCTCCACAAATCTCACAAACACACTCAAATATCATTCGAATGCAAGCCAAAAGCAGAGAGAAGCCAAAAGTGGGCGTGGCTGCCATTTTGTTGTGGAATTTTCCTCTTGCTTGGAAAACTATGGAAATTCAATTTTCGGAGAGTTCTTGATACTCAAAAATTTCTTCCTTGACACTCGAGTTCATTCCACCATCATGAAGCATCATTGGCAGAGTTAGTTCAATGTTGTGGAGCAAGTCGAAGCTAATTAATTAGAAGAAAAATTAACGACTTGCATCTGCATGTTAATGTGCGTGCTATGACACCATCATCACGCATCTTTCAGAGGTTTCAATTACACAACCACGCACATTCTCTGTGTGTTTATTCTTAGGCATTGTCATCAATTATTTATGTTACAAAAAATGTCTTAAATTTAGAGAGGGGAAAAATGTTCCTTGTGGCCATGGCCAATGAATTTTAAAGCGAGAGGAAAAAGGAAACCGCATTTGCGATCATCACGAAAAAAAAATATTTTTTTGTTGTTGTATGTGCGAAGAGAGATATATGGCATGCCATTAAGAAAAAGGGTGATAAATTGAGAAAAATTTTCACATTAACATTTTTTCTTCGTCTTTCATTTCGGCTCTTAATCAGTTGAAAAATGTACATCTGTAGTGATGTCGAGGATTGGGTGATGAGGAGAAAAATTAAAGCGGAGATGAAAAATATGAACGATTTTGAGAGTTTGATATCTTAATATTGTTTTTGTGATATTAATGGAATTTATTTAATTTTAATTTTTTTAGGGTAGTTGAGCCTAATTTTGGCATGATCATAAAACAAATAAACAAAAAACTAAAATTTCAGATTTAAAACCGCTTCAAATCTCGACTCACAGTTTGACTTATGTTCTATAATTTATTTCCACTCCTCGCATATTCAACTTAAAGATCAAATGCTCTTTTGATTTTTCTTCTCTCGCTGCGAATGTCGATAAATTTTTTTCTCCCTTCAACAATTTTCTTCTTTCTCGAAAATTTATATCGCAATGAAATAAAAAGAAATTCTTGAAAATGGCGTCACTTGAAATTGATTTATGGCGAGATCTCTTTTTTCCGTGAAAGTTGAACGCGATTGAAGTTGAAGTGAACATAAATCTTGGAGGGAATTTTTAACCCTTTCTAATCCTTTCTGATGAGTTAAATTGTCCCTGACAGAGAAAAGTTGCCAAAAAAGTCAAAATATTTCTTCTTCTTTTTCGTCCTTTGCCATTTGTTGTTCCTGCTGTTAATGGGAATTGCAAAGTCACTTTTGTCATCAACTTAAGACCATTCTTCTTCTTCTTCTTGTGTCACCATGAGCTACTCAAAGCGTGCCTAAATGCCATCGCAAATTTTGCCAATTTAAAAATAGAGAAAGAATTTTCATCTTCGTCACGGCCATCGAGAAAGATAATTTTTATGGCAATTTAATTTTCAACTTTTAATGTCGATTTAATTTATGAGGATTATTTTTCTCTCCTCGAAATGATTTTATCAGAAATTCTTTTTTTTATTGAAAATTTCTGTTTTGAAAAATTGTTTCAAATTTTTATCTCTTTTCTTTTCTAAAGACGATCATTTTGGGGTGTTTGAATTTTATAGCAGAGATGTGAAATCAAAATAGACACAAAAGTCGTTAATAGAGATATCAAGTTTGATAGATTTTACTCCGCGTGATTTCTCACGAATTTTTAATGTTTTGAAATTTAAAAAAAAATATTTTACGGTGTTTGAAAAATTTATTTAGTAAATAATTAAATTAATAATATTTCAAATGATTTGTTCATAAAACTTAAATCCTAAACCCTGTCACATTAACAACATTAAACCATCCACAACGTAATTAGCAGATTTTTCACGATAGTCATTAACAATCATCAAATCATATCTCTCGCACGTAATTAATGACATGGCTTTTTGACAAATGTTAAAATTTCCCAAGAAATCTATACAATGTGTGTGTGTTCACTCCCATGCGAGATGTCGATGACAAAAAAATGGAATTTAGCGACAATTTTGTTGATCTTGTTAATTATTCTTCTTCTTCATCCCTCAGTCAGTAGTGAACATATGTGAGTTTCTCACATGTCATGCAAAATGTCACAAGAGAAAAATTTAATTTAATTTTTTTGAAAAAAGCCACAATAAAGAAAATGTTCAACAATGAAGGCATGGCGATGTCATCTAAACAAATAAAAATATTTTTCTATCTCTCGGATATTTTACAGCATTTCGAGAAGTGTAAATATTTGCCCTCAAACAAGCCTCCATTCACAAAAAAATGAGACACACAATATGTGGTGGCTCTGCTTAGGTCTCGATTGCATTGTATGTAAAAATCAACAGTTTGTAACTGAGCAAAGAAGAAGAAGAGAATTTATGAAAAATTGAAATCTATGCGGAGTTCAAAGAATTTTAACTTCCTTTAAAACCTCAAAAAAATCTAGCAAAAAAAAACAAGAAGCCATAAAATTTATGGTCGCATCTTCACTTCCATTCTTTCAAGCTATTTTTGAGGGAAAAATTAAATTCGACAATAGAATATTTTTGGTATAAGCCTATGTCTACACATTACCGGGTGAGTTATGGACTGATGGTCATTCTCTATTGTAGCATCAAACCCTCAGAGTAACACACAAAGGTGTTGTACTGTCACAACTATTTTTATTATCACAATTATTTAATGTTTGTGTGATTGTAAATGATGGGTTGAAGTTTTGTAAAATGTGGTCATTAATTATGATTTGAGAACACTGCAGTTGCTCTTTTAAAATTTTAAAATTAAATTCTAATAATTATTTTTATTTAAAATTTAAACATAATTTTTTTCACAGATCAAAACATCACAAAAATCTCCACATCATCATGATTCATTTTTCCATCTGACTTTAACAGACATCAAGACTTCTCCAGTGGCACAATTCAGTCTCGAGTGATGCAGCACTTTTTTTTAAAAGAGAGAATTTAAAATTGAATTTTTCACACCTGTACCAGGAAAAGAGAATCAATTTTTAACAAATAAGTTACACGCATTCGGAGTGCCATCATTAATTATCGGTTATTGACGATCGCATCCCATGGGGACAGTGTGAAGATTGAAGAAGCGGCTTGGTGATTTCTTAGAACGGCTGCTGGTGGTGATGTTGGAGGTAAATCGAGTGTCGTGAAGATGAGATAGAAAAATCTAGGGATGGAAACTGTTTTTTTTGAAAATAAAACATCTTTTTTAATTAAAATTGATATAAACGATGAGTAGTGTAAAAAAATCTGATTTGATGATTTAGCGAGTGTTCAAAAAATATTTCACCCCTTGCAAGAAAAAGTAGAAAATTATTTTTAATTTATTCAGAAAATTTTTATCTCATTTTTATTTACATTAAAAAAATAAATAAATAATAAATTGCTCAATTCAGTTTGTCTCATCTTCCCATTCTCAACGTGTGTGTGTGCATTTAATAAATTTATTAAAATAAAATGAAATCATATAAGCCTATGAGAGACACATTTGAGATTTATATCGCGCATAATTCTCAATTTCAACCAATTTCATCGGCAGCATTCGGAACTAATTTGCATATGAATTGAAAATTGAAAATGATAAATTTAGCTTGTGTGCTCGCAGAGCGGCATGCAAATAATAATTTTATGGCTTTTTGTTTATTTTGGTCCAATTAGAAAATTTAATTTATTTCCAAAAAGTCTTTTCTCTCAATTTATTTTAATTTTTGTAAATGTGGAGCGAAAAAAAAATTATTTCACGACTTTTTATGGAAACAAACAGCGAAAAATTAACGGGCTCGAGATTGCTGAATGATTTATTGAGTGCGATTTTGCTCCAATTTTTTTCCTGTGTGTATCATTGCGAAATCTTTCTCTCATTTCACTTCGCATATATGGAAAGGCGGAGGAATTTGCATGCGAAATATCCATTTGGATTTATTTTATAATTTTCGTGTGTGGACCACCCTCTGGCATACATTTCTGGGTTGTTTATTTGCTAACTTTTTAATGAAAACAAATTTATCTTCAGGTCGATTGCGGGTTAATTAATCAAAATTTATTAAAGAGGATTTTCGAAAGCTTTTTTTGGCTGAATTTAATTTCTGATTTGTCTGGATTAAAATTTTTAAACTTTGAATTTTATAAAAAAAATCCAAAAAATTATTAAATTATTAATCAAGTAACACTTTTATTTAAATTTCAGGATTCGAACCCAATTTTCTTAAAATTTTTCATTCAATTGATTTTAATGAATTTATTCTAGCTCACTTTAGTCGTAGCATCTGTTTCACATTTCTCTTATAATTTAAGTGCCAATGAGTCAACCACAAGTGAGATCTAAAAGTATAAAATTACAAGCAAAACATTTCCCTTAATTTTCTTAAGAACTAATTTTCTTCCTTCCCTTATTTATTTTTTTTGTGTGTGACACACGAAGAATTTCCTTGACATGAGAAAGGACGTTATGGACCACCATGAGAGAGTCGAGGAAACTCGAGACTCACTTGATTATACCTTTCTCTGATGACGTGTCATGGTGGAAAGATCAAGACGTGTCTTCCGTAATTATGCCACCTTTTTGTAATCACATTTACACTCTCACATCTCGAGCTCTCAAGGCGACACCTCAATCAACGACATCTCAATTTTCCCTCCTCGTGAAATCAAAAACTCATCGTCATAATTTCATTTTGATTGTCTTGAGTTTGATACGTGAGAGAAAAATCTAAAATTTCATATTCAGAGCGTGTTTGAAGAGGCGCTTGATGAGCATCTGAGGTCGTGTGAGATTTACTGGAAATTGCGCAATTTTTTAATTTAAAATTTCTTAAAAACTCGAAAGGTGAACATCCTTGAAATTTTTATCACATTACACAACAGACAATTGACCTCCAAATAAATTGTCATTTTCTAAGTTCATTAACTCACTGCCGGCACGCTGTGAAGAAGACTTGGTGAAAATATTTTTTCGGCTCTATTTTCTTGACTTTGTTCCGATGCCGAAAATGTGTTGTGTGACAACAAGGTTCAATAAAATCATAAACCATAAATCCATTCTGGTGACTGCCAGCTGAGTGTGTATGCACTCAGTCGAGTCCGAAATGTGAGACATGAAAAATGCTTGCTTGCGCTGCAATCTTTCAATTCTTTTTCCTCCTCTTGTCTCTTTTTCTCTTTGTCTTGTTGTGTCGCTGCTCTCATGGCTATTTTGGACATTTGTGATTGGACCTCATGTCGCTCCACCACTTGTAGGTGGTCGTTGCAGCATGCATTCGACTTGAAAGAAATATGAACAAGAAACAAATCATGTTCAATGACTCTCACAACTTTTTAATGGAACTTTACACCATTCGAAATAGAGCTGTGTGACTATGATTGAGAAATATTTCTTATGTCAATGGACTTGATTCGATTAGAGATTATTATAGTGAGATATGATGGAAGCTGGTGATTGCTGTTGATCAGGTTCCAAAGTGCTTAACTGTAATGAAATAATTCTGTGGAAAAAAGATAAAAAAATCATAAAATAAATTCGTATTTTGGCACGCGATTTTTCTCTCTTCACTTCCTCAACGTCATTGTGGTGCTAAAGGAAATTCTCACCATAAGAAAAAAGGAAGGAAAGGATTTGAATCCTTTTAGCGACCTTTTGTGCCTTTTTCAATAAGCCAATTCACATTTTTTCTAGACTCATTCACCACATTCGAGCGATTACTGGCAAATCGACAGTTTAACACGTTTCGAGAATTTTGTTCATAAATCAAACGAGAAGTTTTTTATGCAACATTTCTTCTTCTTCTACCAAGGTGGTCTGAGGGCGCTCTAAAATCTCATCGTTCCTCTGTTTCGGTGAGGATTTTCCCTTCAGAGTGTCGGGAAGCGATTTTAAACGGCAATCGACTTTATATCCATTGTGACTTCCAAATAAATGTGGTAAAGGCATTTGCCAAATTGAATGGGATACGGGGATGTTGTCAGAGGATGTAATTCCTCACTCATATTGTTGTTGTTGTGCCTACCTGGCATGAAAAATCAAGGAAGCAAGAAGAAAAGAGAGCAGCTTCATGTCTAAACATTTAATTAAGGGTCTTAGCAGTCAGATTTATGTGTGATCTTCCTGATCTTATTGAAACTCAAAAGACGATAGTTTTGAGGGAAGAAGAAGAAACAAACAAACTTTTAATGATCTACTTTTTCATGTCGCATCAGCTGCTTTAAATTTTTCTTCTTCTTTTCAGTTAATTTTTGTACTTTGAATAATATTTGTTTGAAATTTTTGACTGAGTTTAATGTAAGAAATAAAATTAATAGAAAATTCAAATATTAAATGAAGGTTCGAATCCTTAAATTCTTAAAAGTTGTTTCATTAAAATTCATTTTTTTTTTGTTTTTTTAAAACTTAAATTAAGTAACAAAAAATCTCTCGAAAGCCGTGACGGAGTTTTCAACTCTATTTTGATGTCAATAAAATTTTTCATGGTCTTTGGACACGCTCTTCGAACGTAAACTGCTAAATGTGCTCTTTTCTTCGTCTTGGGATCCTCTTTATGTATGGCCAATTTGAGGCTTTGCTTTTAAAAAAATACCTGCTGCAATGGTCTTTTAGTCATCGTCATCTTTCGACAAAGTGTAAACTTTTGCATTCATTCTTTGGCTCTTCTTTCACTTCCCTTTCACGCTCAATTTTTGATCTGCTTTGATTCAAATGTGAAAAGAAGAAAATCTCCACAAATATTTTGACAGCTAAAAAGAGGCAATTTTTAACAATTTTTTTTTCATTCTCATTCGTTGTCGAAGATTAATTTCTCGCTTTGGTTAACTTCTTAATGTGCTCTTTTGTGATGGTGAATGAAAATCAGATAAAAAGAGCTGGAGAAAAATTTAATTTTTGAGGCAAGTGCAGGGTTTTTTTCTGATGAGTTTGATGATGATAAGAAATTGAGAAATCAAAACAAATTTTAGAAATGATTAATGATTTTTTTCAGGGTGCAGTTGTTGATTTTAGTTTTAAATTAATTTTCAAAATATTTAAACCACAATTTAAGGTTCACTTTTTTCCGTTACAAATTTAAAACTTAACATCTCAATTTTTGCATTTTCTGAATAATTAACCAAATTATCCAATCATCGTCGAATTTCAGCCATAAAAAATCTCCCTCACTCGGTTTCAATTGGAAAATTCCTCTCTCAAATTTTTAATCACTTAATCCACCAATTTTTTCCTCATCATAAAAAATGAATTTGAGGGTGAAAAAAATAAATGCGATTTATATGCAAATTTGAGACGCAGATCTATTATAAAAATTATGATTTTGTATAAATAGGGCTGGATGAGGATTTAAGCGCTAAATACAGGAGAGAAGGGGAGGATGCTAATTTGAGAGGTGGTACGAGTGTAATTGAAGGATTTAAAAATAATTTTCTTGTTATTTATTTAAGCAAATTAGATAAATTTATTTATTAGAAAGTTTGCAAAAAAAGTTTTCCGCTCAATCATTTGCGGAGCAGAGAAAATTTCCATTAGCACCTCATAACATCCGAAATCAGCTGATAACTTCCCTCTGAAATCTCTCCGAAAAAAGTCGCAAATTGTAACTAAAAATCATCACAATAATTTTCAAAGTCAACAAGACTTCCAGCAGTCAACAGCCGCACATCAAGTCGAGACTCGAAGAGAGAAATTTTTCCAGCAGCGAAAAATTCCACAACAAAATGGCAGCCACGCCCACTTTTAGCTTCTCTCTGCTTTTTGGCTTGCATTCGAATTATGTTTGAGTGTGTTTGTGAGATTTGTGGAGACTTTTTTGTTGACTTCTCGTTTGATTGTGTGCGTGAGTGTTTACACACAAGTCTGAACTGTGCCGTGCATGATGAATTGAGTGAGAGAAAAAATTAATCCGCCTTTTTTATTTGTTAATTTAATTTTTAACGTTTTTATTAGTTTTAAAAAATAATTTTAATTTGAAAAATTTAACGGATTTTTTAAAAAAAATTGAGATTATAAAATTAATTTTAAACTCGTTGAATTAATTGTAAAAATTGCATCGAGAATTTCTTCAAATTCTCACACACACACTTCAACATGACTCCGCTGTCCGGGTGTCGATGTGTCTGTGCAACTGCTATTGTATCAACTTGCGAGTGTTTGTCGACTTTTTTTCCTGTGGTTGGCTCTTGTTGAAATGTTTCTGTTTTCATTCTTCTCGGAAAGAAATAAAAATCAGAGGGAAAAAAATTGTAGAAAAATAATTGTGATATTTTTTTTCTCTCGCAACTTCTCAATGCCTTCGATCATTTAGTTTTCAATTCATTGCCCAAAGGCTCGGCTCGCAATTTCTGTGCTACTCGCATTGTTCACTTTTCAAACCCGCTCAGTTCGCGAAAATTTCGTGGTCCATCGAGAAGGAAACTTAAAAATTGTGAAGAAAATTTTCTGTGAAAAATAAAAAAATATTTTAAAATGTCAAAAGTGCGATAACAGCAAAAGAAGTGAAAATAATTTTTTTCCTAGTGATTTAAAAATTTTCCAAAATTGAAAATCAAAAGCAAAAAAGTTCTATAAAATCATTTCGAATGAAAATCGATCACAGACGGAAAGTGCACAAAAAGCATTTGAATAACAACAATAATATGATAATTGGCACACAAAATCATTGTGCCGCCGCAAATCTCGCTAATTCTAAAGGTGGTGGAACGGATTTTTCAATTGCCGCAATAATGGCCCGTGGTGGCTCGAGTCGAGAGCCCTCCGAACGAAGCATAAGTAAGTGGTGTCGATGACATCGTAAAATGGGATGCGCAAATGGTTTTTTTTGGTCATGTGGAAATTTTTGTGATGAATTTCAAAAAATATGTGAAAAGGGTGATTTTAAATTTTAATAGTTAAAAACAAATTTTTCTTGGTCGTATAAATTTAAATTGTTAAGGATTCGAACCTCAATTTTTTTATTCAAAATTTTTGTAAATTTATTTTTCTTGTAAAAATTCAAGTTTGATTTAATTATTTAAATACTTTTTATTTTGATGTAATTTAAAAATTAAATTAATTAAAAATTTGACACATTTAAGCTGTTAATTTTTTTAAACAAATTAACTGATTGATTTAATATAGACAATTAAGTAGCCAATGAAAATTGTATCAAAACTTTTAAATTAAATATTTTTAAATCAACAGTTTTAATTAATTAAATCTCAAGTCAGTTAACAACAAATTAAAATCAATCGCCTTAGGATTTTCTCAATCTGCGATTAAAATTAGATTTTTTTTTTCAATTAAATTAAATTTCTTATGCATTGCACTCAACAAACGGTATGCAACACACATTCTCAATGGTGAAGTGCAAAGCGAAGAAAGAGAAAAATCATTCAACTCTTGTTAATGCACTTGTCAACTTATTTCGTCACGCTCTCATGTAAAATGTGGCAATGGAAATGAGATTTTTGAGCAGAGAGCAAATAGTTGAAATTCTAATTAATCTCATTCAACTTTATTCCTCACAAGGTCCACTGTCAGTTGATCGCTTTCCGGAAGGCGATGACGATGTGGATGTGGACGTGGAGCAGTGTAGTGATTCCGAAGCTCAAAGTCGATCACGGACACCCAGAACGACCTCAAATAATTCTCGTGCAACTCCGCCTAGTCCATCCGACGAAGAGCGACTCACTCCTGAACCGGTAAAAAAATCATATAAAAAATTTGACGAACATAATGACAAGCAAAAAAATTCACAGAGTCAACCGAAAATCACCGGTTTTTGTAATTCCGATGATCTGCAGCCAATTCAGTGCTACTTGGAGACAAAAGAATTGTGGGATAAATTTCATGACTTAGGAACCGAAATGATTATCACGAAAACTGGACGGTGAGTTTAAATTATTTTTTAAAATAAAACCGTTAAATTATTGCTCCGTTATTTGAGTTTTTTGATCAACGATAAAAAACTATTTGCACTTTCTTTTCTCTCCATTTGACCATTAGCAAAATTCCATCCGGAATGTCTCAATTAATTCACCGATCAAATAACTTAATGCGTATATTCAGTGTGTCCTATCGAAAAGCAATTAATCATAAAAGATAATTTTTAAAACATTTTTTTCTTCCTCGCTCGAGTGCGTTTTGTTACGGTTTTAAAGGTAGAAATTACATCATCATAAAAACACATCGCGATGACTAAATTAAAATAATTTAAATAGTTGAACATCTGTCGAATTGAGTTTTTATGCTATCGAGAGTCAATTGATTAGCAATTATGAGATCTATAAATGTCAAAATGTGAAATTTGTGTGTGTCCCACATAAGTAAATATAATGACATAATCAATCAATTGGACGGTCATAAATGTTGGCCTTTTGAAGAAGAAGAACCACACAAAAACACATGTCTAACAACACTCCTTAGTGAGCATGAAAATGTACATGAAATTTCCGATCTTATCTTTAGTTTTGCTTCTTCTCTTCTCTTCCGATGCATTTTGACCATGTTTCTGTTTTTAAATAGCTACACTAAGAAAAATATAATCTCGGTTACAAATTTGCTTTTTGACACTAAAAAACTATATTGAGTTTAAAATTATTTTAGTCTAATTTTTAAAATATTTTTTTAATTTGAAAATATAAAGTTGATTTTTAAAATATTTTCTTAACACGCCACAACACCATCGGAATTAGAGGGTCCAAAAAATACACGAAGATGTGTGTTAAAGATATTTATTTAATATCTCAATATCTCTCCCGATCGATTTCGAGTTGTTGTCGTAGGTTATTTTCGTTCGATAGGAAGCCAATATCATTCTCTCCCCTCATTTCACATTCTATTCTCGACATCATCGCCGCTGATGTAATTTGTAGTCAGTTTTCTGTGTTAAAGTGTTTCCGAAACATTCATTAAAACCATTGTCGATTAGGCGATTGAAGATAAGGAGAAAATTGTTCTTGTATCTGACTTATTTGAGTTATGGATGCGACGCTCGAGTGAGGATAATTTTTGGGTGTGTAAATTGGAAATTTTTAAAATGACATTGAAAAAAAACTTCAAGTATTAAAGAGAAAAAAGTTGAAAGTTAAATGTGAAAATTTTAATTCACAGAAATTAGGTTCGAATCCTTAAATTTATCGGAAATATTTTAGACCAGAATATTTTTTTTAAATTAATTGTATATAATTAGGTTCGAATCCTTGTTATTGGATTATTATTTTTTTTAAAAAAGCGCTTGACAGGCAGCCCCACAAACAACTTTATTAATTTACCGCCACAATTTCCTCTTAAAAATCACCAACTTAACAGACAACCGGAAATTTCCCTAAAATCATCGATTTTTCCAATCATAAATTTTCACTTAACCCACTCACTCACTTATCTCCCCGGCAAGCACTTCCAATATTCTAAATTAATTCACTTTAAATCCCTCAATCAACTTCAAAACAAAAAATTCTTCTTGAGTCGCTTGAAAACACTAACCATAATAAAATTCTTAAAAAAGTTGAGCATAAAAGGCAGAGAACATTTCACAAAACAATCATCTCATCCTAAAAACAGAGAATTAAGATAAGCGGGCATGATGCCACCACACGAGAGAATTAAGTTGCTTCTGTTGTGTGTACAGAAACCAGATTCGAGATTTGAAAATGCCATAAAATACATTATCAACATCGAAATAGAGAGCGAGAGAGGAAGAAGATTTCAATTTTATTATAATTTTTTTCTTCTTTGACGATCAAAAGAATTTCTTGAGTTTGAGATGTTATGAGGAGAGCTGTGCATAAATTTTAAGAGTTATTTGATGTGATTTTGATGTGAGAGAAAAGTAAATTTTATTTCAAAAAATTAATACTTTCATTTTTTGTGGTTTAAAAATTTTTTCCCTCAAGCCCTAAATCACAACCAATTAAAATCATTTCACCAACAATTAATTCACTAAAAACTTCGCATTAAGCAAGAAAAAATATTTTTACGATCTCACAAGAGGTGCTGAAAACCTCGTGAGCCTCATAGAAAAACTCACAAAATAGAGAAAACTTTCGTCAGCAGACGATCGAGTTATTATTATGAAAATGATATTAATTAACATCATATTTCTCCCCCGAAAAAGAGTCTCGACGGAAGAAAAAATATTTTTGGAAGTCATTAAAGTCAACTATTAATAATTTTATTTGTTTCTCTTCTCTCCTTTCACATAAACATCAAAAAAAGCTGTTCGAATAGCAGCATTTTAATGTTTCATTGTATTTTCGAGTCGTTAAGTTCATTCGTTTTATGATCGACTTTTGTTTGTGCCGTTTTCGAACTCTTTTTTAAATTACAAAAGAGAAAATATATAATAAAGAAATTCCGACGGATTGTTGAAGTGAAATTTATGGATTTTAGTGATTGATTTAATTAAAATTTAAAATTATTAAAATTATTTTTATTCTGTCAAAAAAGTTTTGAAATTTGAAATTTTTACAATTTTTTCACCCTCGGATTTTAATTATTTGCAAAATTTGTAAAATAATTTATTTAAATATCCAAAAGATTTTTGATAATATTTTATAAAAATTTCAATCCAATTACTCAACACATGCTCGACAACAATTGAATTTCTTGAGAACTTTAACAAAAGTTCCTTTTTAATAATCGAAGCATCTACGTCATGTTCGAAATTACACACTCGAGATTGCTTATTAAAACCATTAATTGCTTCCCAAGAAAAAAAAGAGAGAAAAAACTGAATTAAGCAATTTTAATGTCCCAAATTGTCAGTTTGGGATTTATAATTTAAGTTAAATTTACTTATGCGGTGGACATCCATCATAAAGCGAGTCTCACTGGCCCATTAAATTAATACGCACATACCGAGTGAAGTGAAAATAACAAAAATTTCTCTCATTTGTGTTTCAATCTATTATTTATTCGTCAATCAATTTAATTACAATATGGCAAATGGTGATGTGTGAGGTCGAATGCTTTTTAGGTGGTTTTCACAAAATTTAATAAAAAATTCTAAATTTTAGCTTCATTGAACTCAAATTTTCATTCTTAATCCATCCTCACATTACCATTACCAGTTAAATTAATATTTATCGATTCGAAATGCGACTTTTGCCGTTTATTGCGCGCTAATGCATGGAAGGTGATACCTTAGCATTTTATTGATTGTAAATCATTGGAGATGACTAAAGAGTGCGCACATCGCTACACTTGTGTTTGTGCTCGGTCTATAATTTTTTGTAATGTCAAGGGGTGGATACTCTGGTTTCAAATTTTAGTTGTTGAATTGAAACCCAATAAAATTTTTAAAAAATTAAAAAAATCAAATTAACCTCAGTGTCTCTCCCTTTGATATATTAAAATTATTACTGGTTTTTTGTCATGCCCACACAACTAAACCTCTCTTAACATGGTTATCGAAATAGATCGTGAACAGCCCAGTTTGTTCGCCATCGCACATCATCGTCATTCGTCTTTTACTATGATAATTGAAAAAAAAATATTATGCAGGGTGAACAGCCACAATGCGAGTATGTGAGCATATATCAAGAAGATCTTTCAGCGGGGAGTCAGCGCAAAAAGCCTTAACTCATGTTTTATCGTCCGGTTTAGTCATAATTTTTGTGTGTTACGTCTAACAAGTCATCAACACACCTTTATGGGACTTTTCTGTTAAAAAACTAAAACTTTTTTCACCGATGAAATTAAATAATTTTTTTGTGTCAAATGATGATCGCATTTTAAATATTGCTGGTGCCAGGTGATACAGGTGTCGTCACACAAGAACTCAACGAGATCTCGCATAAGATAAATTGTCGTCAATATTGAAGACATTTGTGAACTTTTTTCTCTTATCATTAAAAGTCAATTTGAGATAGATAAAAAAAGAGTTTCTCGTCGTATCCAATTTCGTTTCTTTTTATTCAAGTTTCTTAATCGCTGTCTTCTGGTTTTTATGACTAAATAATGTGGTTCATAAAGTCGGAAGTTTATTTTTTGGTGGATGGAGTAAAATTTGGAAGTTGAACTCGATTTAAAATTTAAAAAGTTAAAAAATATGAATACATGCTAAAAGCATGCGAACGCTTTCGCATATATGCGATTAAATTGAATAAATGATAATCATCACGTTTTAAATATTTTAAAACCGTTAAAATCTCTTCAAAATATGAATTTTATATATTTACAACAAAATCCTTCAAAATACCTCAAAACTGCTCAATTTTTATTATTTTAACAAATTTTAGCACACTAAGCTGCTCACATTATTATCAAATAACAAAAAGTCTTTGAAATCCTCTCAATAAAGACAAAAAACTCATAATTTGAAAATATGTTAATTCGTCATCATTTATCGATGTCTTGATGCTCAAATAAGACAAAAGTGATTGAGGTTTTTAAGACCCATATCAACACCATCAATGGATGTATTAAAAACACGCTTGAAACTTCTTTTTACAACTTATTTTTTAAAAGGATATTTTAAAAGAAATTCTTTGAATATTTTACGACCATGTGACATGTGAAGCTTAAATATTTATTATTGATTGTTTTGTAAAATATCAATTTAGAGAAATTTTACCCATTTCCGTCACGCAACTCAAATGAAAAACTTTTCTGATTGATTTTTGAAGGGAAATTTTTCTAGAAAACTCTGATTGAGTCATTTAATTAGTTTTGAAAGTTCTTTTAACACCGAAAGGAATTCGATCGACATTAAAAAGTTGCTTTCTAAGCCATAAGACATAAATAATAGATTTATGACATACAAGACTGAAAATCTATCGAAGAGAATTTTTAATATTTTTTTCTTTTCCAACTTCGTAACACATAACGAGACGTAATTTATTAGTTTGAAATAAATTTCCATGTTAATTGAGCCATCAGGAGTTGGAAAAAAGTTGTTTTTGTGGCATTGAGGATTAATTAGAAATTTTAGATTAAAATCGGTTAAATTAATTCTCTAAAAAAATTAAAATTAAAAAAAATGCGTTCTTCAAAATTTTCTCGTGTGTCTCATGAATTATCCGCAACTTCATGCCATCCCCACTGGTTACATTGCATAAACACATTGCGGGTGGTCGACGATGCCAGCAGCATCACACACACACAGCACAATTTAAATGACGCTTCTCTCACCACAAGAGCGCAATTTCGAGTCCAACCCAAAAAAATGCTCTTTTGTGTTGTGCCATGAAACGTTTTTCACATCATCGCAATTCACTTTCCACTTTTTACAACTGCGATTATCTTGCGCAAATTTTTTTAATGATTCGTGCGGAATTCAAGTGAAGACACCAATGAGAACTAATGAGACCGACGGGATAATTGAAAAAAATATCGATTATAAAGCAATGCGAGATGTGAGGTAGGGAATTATTGAAATTTATATCTGTCAATTTTCTTACAATAAAACGCTAAAATTGTAAGAAGGAAAAAATGCTGATGGTGATGATGTGGATTTGCTGCAAAGGGGGTGAAACTCATATTTTTTAAAGTAATTAAATTGAAGATTCATAAACATTTTAAAATTTCCGTATATATTCGCATGACACCGCATGTTACATTCAACATTTATCAGCATGTTCTCAAAAATGTCCGCATTTTTCGAATTCTTAAGTTTCTACCCCTCGAATAGCCTAAGAAATGCATTCTTCATGTCCGTATCTCATATTTCCAATGCACATTCATTATCTCTCATTGCGAATGTCAAAAAGTAAGTTCTGTGCACTGGTGACCACCACTTAGCCTCTGAGGAGAAAAATATGTGCATAAATAAATAAATTTAGCTCATCTTTCTCCCTCATTGACTCCTCGTAGTCCACTCATTGTGTGTTGAGGGTTATAAAAAATGAATTATATCGTTAACACGAAAAGTTATAAAGATTTTTTTTATATTTATTTGAGCTCTGAGAAGAAGCGAGAGATGAAAATAATACTCTCGGGTCGAAGAATAAATATGGTGTGATTTATTTTATATTTTTTGGGCTTCTTTAATGCTCTCAACTCTCCTCTTTTTTTGCATTCCATGCCCATGCCAACACGCAGCAGTGTGCAATGCGTCGAAATGAAATTTATTGAAAATTCTCGGCTTCGCTGTTGATGTTCGTTCCACTGTTGCGTTTTCTGCGCGCCATACAATTTATGGATTTATGAAATGAGATGAATGCAATTCAAATGAATATTGCTAATTCCTGCCAACTGCTGCCGTCGTTGATGCTGGTGGCGATTGGAGACGGTTTTTATTTCTTTCTGCGCTGCAAGGGAGGGAAAATTTTAAATTGTTTAAAAAAGTTTAAAATCTTTTGATTTAAAATTATTAATTTAAAAAATAATTATAAAGTTTCCACCCCTTGACCTTTAGCCACTAAAATTTATCTCAGAATCTCTTTTTCGTCGATGATTAATTTGTATTTTGACTAAAACGATCGCTTATAACACGCTCAGTTAGTTGGTGGCGATGAAGAGAGAGGAAAAAAATTATGCAAATATATAAACGACCGTCCGAATGCCCAAAAGCCGGTTTTTATCATCACAACTGCGCTCATCTCATAAGTTATTGAATTGAAATTATGTGTTAAAAAAATTATGACATTTATGATAGTTTGGGTCGTATTTATTGACAATATATAACAATAAATAATCTGCTTTTATAGTTCAACTTTCGGCTGTTATAGGCCTCGTTTTGTGTATATCGCATCTTCACCAATAATAATCTTAAGTGGCCCTCACTCAATCTCCATTCGGGTGAAAATTCCATTCATTTATCGCCTTATTAGTTTGTCGAAATGGTGTGTGGAAGCCACATTTTTGGAATTATGAATAAATTTCACATGTGTGCGTGTGTGTGTCGCGCTTAATCTAAATGATCCCATAACGATTTGTTATTTTTCATTTTAATTAACAAGCAAGAGATTTCGCTCTCGCGCTCCTATTTAAAAGAGGTGTTTTAAATGCTTCTTTAAACGTGTTCGAACGACAACCAAGTCTTTAGCACTCTGTCGATGATGTTATGGAAATTTATTCAAAAGTTTAGTGTGAAGACGATTTTCGAAATGCCTTTAAATGAGATTTTTAGAGCTTAACGCGTTTAAATGATTCCGAGATATAAAAGTTAGGATTGAAAAAATTAACTTTTAGAACTAAAATCAACTTGTGTTTCATTTTCCAACTGTTCCAACTTAAAACTCAAAAAAATCACGCTCACCTCAAATATCTCGTTTACAAAATTGATATTTGATAATTAAAATCAGAGAATCAACGTTTACGATAATAAATTTAATCGTGTCCGCTTAATGAATTGATGAAAAATGTATTCATAAATTTTTGGGGACTGAAGAATATAAATTAACACGTTGTGCTATGGACATCGTGTTTATATCGCGGAATTTTGATATTTAGACATTTTAGATTGTCTGCATATTATAAACTCGGGCGCACGGCGAGTGGTCATCGATGAAATTTCATTAATTTTCGTGATTATTTATTGATTCAAGTTGGAATATAAATTTGAGTGAAAAGGGGGTGGGACAGTTGAGATTTGAGTTAAAAGTTAATTTTAATTAATCCGGTCACAATTGCATAATTTTCGCATGCATGCGAATAAAGTTTTAATTAAAACTGTTCCTTCCCCTTGTGATAGACAAAACCATCCAATTTGCATTTATGAATTTATTTCACCGTGTTTATTTAAATGCTCAAAGCTCATTTTATTATCTTATCAGATCGTGATCGACGCCATAAAATTTCAGCGCAAATTTTTTATGATATCGATTTTCATCGGATGGGGGACCTGATGAGTTTGCCATTTGCCATTTCACAATTCTTTCCACACTTTTGCACATAATAATTTTCTCGGATTAGCCTTTTGTTCCATCCGGAGACTGAGATTTCATCATAAAAAAATTATGCGAGAGTTGAAAAGGCAATTAATAATTTTTCTTCGCTTCATTCATCATAAAGCATCTTCATCATCTCAACATGGACGCTCTTTTTTCGCAACACTCTTTTTATGGACGATATGAAGATATCTGCTTGTAATTAACGGTCATAAAAAATTTATACATTCGATATTTTTTTATGCGCGAGATGTTTGATTGAGGATGAAATTTCTTATCGAGTCAATAAAAGCGCAATTAAAAATTGGAACGGTTTTATTGTCTATGGAACTGTGAGTGGGATTAGCGTTTTTCAAGATATTAATTTTAATTATTAGTTTTAGGATTTGAAACTTTAGAAATTTAGAAATTTTGAGGTCAAATTTAGAATGCGAACACATGCGAAGAATGCGAAAACATGCGAATTTATTTTAATTTAATAGAAAAATTTCAAACTCTAAAAACCGTTAAATAATTCTCTTAATAACGTCATGACAAACAATCATCATTTTCTTGTTCACCAATTAATTCATCGTCTGTGATGATACCCATGATGATTTCCGTATCACATTGAAATCCATCTCTCCAACCCACTAAAAAAGAAGATCACGCTGTGACAGTTATGAATTTTATTCTAGAAGAAATTTCGCTGATTTATGGAATGAAGTGAGAACCGGACAGCAGTCACTCAATGGATTAGATGAAACTGACCAGGAAATGACTCTATAAATTTTTTCACCCCGTCTACGGTTAAGAATTCTTCTATTAGTGCGATAATTTCTTGAACATGAGCAGCAAAAGCATTAAGAGAGTTTTTAATAAGTTTTTACCTCAAAATTATGATGTGAAAATTATTTATGAAAGAATAAATTAACAGAATAAAAAAAGTTCTCGGCTGAGATGCAAGACTATAAATAATAATTATGTTGTTACCAACACACATCGCATATGGAAGGAAAATAAATTAAAATATTATCATAAAATTATCTCTTACATTTTTATTCCGGGTACTATGACTTGACACCTTTTTTGCGTCACTGACCACACGGCCGATGATAGAAAGTCATAATGTTTATGAACTGATGCATTCAATTTTTATTTTTTCGAGAGAAGTTAATGGGAAATGGATTACGAGTCATTATGCAAATGCAGCTTAATTTCACTTTTCATTGCCACCGGTGAAGAAATTCGAAACGGTGATAATGACATGACCTTACGATGGTTAAATATTTTTTGATGAATTTTTAAAAATTAACCTTAAAAATCGATAAAAAGTTTCGATTGCTTTCGTGTTCGAAAAGTGTCGAATTGAATTTATTCAGTTACAAAAACGGAAGTTTTCTATAATTTATTTTTTTAATTTCCTCAACTCAACACCGAAATGATGATGACGTGAACTTAAAAGGAGCCGAAGTTGGTTGATGTGTGAGTGAAAGGCGCTCATTCGATCGATTTTAATTATGATTTTTATATCAAGAGTTTTGTTCAAATTTAAATCAAAAATATAAAAAAATTGAAAGAATTCTTTCCGAGGTTCAAATCTCAAAAATTATATCTTCATCTTTTTTTTTGTTTTTAAAACCTTCACTCACTCTCCAAAATTTTCAAATCCCATTGAAAGTCACCTTTTCCTATTTTAATAACAATTTCAACCTGTGAGCACACCAAAATTAAACCTAGCGGGACTCCCGAAAATAAAAAGTAGTTAAAACACTCTCTCAACATACTTTTTTATGATTCAATTCGAGAACTCGAGAAGTAGCGAAATTTGCACATTAATTACATGCTTTCTTTCTGAATTTCATTTTGCGGCTTATCGAGCACGCAAACTCATTTCGTGAGCGGGCAAAAATAGTTGAAAAAAAAGAGTTCCCTCCGGTAACCTTTAATAATAATAATTCTTATTTCTCCAGTTCTCAAATCAACAGAAGCTCTTGTGGCTCTCAGTTGTGTAATGAAAAAGTGGGCATTTATAAAGAGCAGGAAGCAACTGTCAACTTAAGCATTACAAACTAAAATTGTTGTTTTCGTTCCACACTTTATCAGCGGCAGTTATGAGGTGCGGTTTTGTATTTTTGGATGGTTGCGATAAAAAAAATTATTTTGTTTCATTTTCCACTCCGTTTCATACTTTAAAAAATTTATTAAAAATTAACACCCAAAAAAGAGACTCGCTGATAGCAGCAAAGGGAGCTAACATGCCGTTCTCAATGGCCATTAATGCTCTTTGTTATGTTAATGCCAAAGTGAACTTTTCAATGAGGTGCTCAACATCTCTTCATGCGTCGGCCATTCCACGGGCGGCTTTTATATCGCCGAATTAGTGTCGACGAGTTGATTTTCTCATTTTACCCCCGAAAAAAAAAATGAGAGAATTTTCGTTTAATGTGCAAACAAGTCATAAAGTAGAATTATGGACGTTTTTTGTTCCTCGTGCCTTCGAATACTTTCAACATATTTTTTTTCTCGAAACTCATACACGAAAAATCGAGTCGCATAAATTAGCTTTGAGCTCATTTAATTATTCTCGCATGTGCGGCAATCGGTGTGATATTTTTGTCACGTCATAGAGCAATAAATGGCAAATGTGCGTTAGAAATTATCATAAAAAATTATTTTTTCTGCTTCATGTATGAAGTGAGGATTTGCGAAAATCATCAAAAAGTGTGTGGAGTGAAAATAATTATTAAAATTAATGGATGGTCGAGTGCAAATAGGTGGGAGGAGGGAAATCTGAATTTATTCAATTTAAGTGGTCACAAGGGGGTGGAAATGACACGCGAAATATTAATAATTGATTTATTTTTTAACTTAACGGTTTTTATATTAAAACGATTTTTTAAATTTATTTCATTTTCAGACGAATGTTTCCAACAGTTCGCGTTTCCTTCTCGGGTCCAATGCGAGGTCAGCCCTCAGATCGCTACGCAGTGATTATTGATATTGTAGCTGTTGATTCACGCCGTTATCGCTACGCATATCATCGATCATCATGGTTGGTCGCTGGCAAAGCCGATCCACCTGCTCCAGCAAGACTTTACTGTCATCCCGACACACCCGTTAGTGCCGATGCACTCAGAAAGCAAGTGATATCGTTTGAGAAAGTCAAATTGACGAACAATGAAATGGACAAGAATGGTCAGGTGGGTTTACATTTTTAGATGATTTTATTATGGGTTTACAGAGTAAGTTATTGATGGAGTTTCAAAAAAATTAAAAGGAAATAATTAAAATTAAATTTTTCAATTGATTTTCAACCACAAATCGCTTAAATTGTCTTCGAAAAATATTTCTAGTCAAACTCTTGAAATAAAAATATTTTCTCGCTTCTTTCTGAGCAGCATGAGAGAAAAGCCACGAGGGATGCCATAAAGCTTTTATCGAGAAAACATATTTACGGTCGTTATCGGAAAATGGATGGATATTTATGTGACAAAAATTGTCATGCGCGCCTTGACGTTGCCTTTTTATTGGCTTTTCTCGCCTTCTTTTTCACTTCATTTTCCTTCGCTCCCCTTTTTTTCGGGTTAGAAGATTTATGGAAATTTATTGTCGAAAATTTATTCCACGAAAATTCAATTTGAGGTCTTTGAGAAGACTTTTCTTACAAATTAATGTGTATGTGTGCACAAATCCTCTCGAGAGTCGATAGAAAAATTGCAAGGCAGGAAATCAATAATTTCACATTCAGGGATTTACGGATGAGATTTATCTTCGGCTTCGATGTTTTTTTGCGGTTCGAACTTTTCAAGCTTTCTCAAGCAGCCAAAAGCGCAGGCAATTAAGAGCAATAAATCATTTTTCGTTAAGCCTTTTTTTGCCGGTGATGATGAAGAAGAAAAAAGATGTTGAGAAACAAGGTATGAAGAATTCTTCAGTTTTTGCATGATTTAAAATTTTTTTAAAATCGATTAGAAAAGTTTCTCACTAAACCGCCATAAAAAAGGTTCATCTTCTCACTTGCACACTCATAAACTCTCTCGTCATCTCATGATGCGATAAAAGCAAGATGCGCACTCAAGATGATTGATAACCAAAGTGAATGACACACAAAAAAAGAGAGGCGAGAGAATTCTTTTGATGAATCGTGCTCGAGTTCGCCTTCATCATCCGCAATGATGAGAAATTGCGCATTGTTTCGAGTGGAGAAAAATGATGCGCGAAAATCGTTGAATAATTGCACAATTTAAGCTATTTGTTGAGCGAATTTCACACCTCACGTTAATTGCTACACATATGCTGCTCATCAGCTTTTAATATCTTATCGACGTGAGGTAATTTCGTATTCAGAATGAAGCCGAAAATTTTATGGGGAAAATGTTTTAATAACTTTTACATTAAATTGCTTTAGTTTTCATGATTTGTCGCTCGAAAAAAATCGATAAATTTTCTCATGCTCTCGAGCGAATGTGATAAGAATTTCTGATGTGATGATGTTAGTTGTGGATGGTGTTGTAGTGTGATATGCGGTCATATATCAAGGCATGATAGAAAATTCAGCACGTAAAAATGGTGGAAGAAGAAAATTTTGCGGTGTGAATTTGCTGAAAACAGAAATGGAATTGAGAATGATTTAATGGGGAAAAAGTCAAGCGAGGATTTGAAAATTTTATCAAGTTCTAAAATTTTTAATAAAATTCTATTCTAAAAATTAAAGCCACGCTTTTTTTAATAAAATTTAAATTTTTTCTATCATTTCGCAGATCGTGCTCAACTCAATGCACCGATATCAACCGCGAATTCATTTGGTGCGTCTAACGCCCGGTCAAAACATCCCCGTCACACCGAAAGAGCTCGCCGAATTGGATCACAAGACTTACGTGTTTCCCGAGACCGTATTCACAGCGGTCACGGCATATCAGAATCAATTAATTACCAAATTGAAAATCGACTCGAATCCTTTCGCCAAAGGCTTTCGAGACTCATCGAGGCTCACCGATTTCGATAGGTAAGTGAGAGTCAGTGCTTGCATACAAACTAGTCGAAAGTGTGCCTGATCGAATGCAAGATAATTCAATTAATTGATTAGCCAAATTTTTCGGTACAATAAAAATCACGTAACACCTCCGAAAAAAGTGTCCACTCACATAGTGACTCGACAAAAAAATCGCACCGTAGCAAATTGAATGTGTTGCTAAAGCATTTATGACCAATCACTCTCAATCAGCGCCGATCAATTAAATTGCCTATTCATGTAATTACAAGGCGCCTCTAAGCGCGCACTCATACAATGTATAACACAATAGGACGCGGGACGCACAAAGTGAAATCGGGTTATAGACACCTAATTTATTTTTGATGCCTCACACCGCTCTGCTCCAGCGACAAATTAAGAATCTTTTCATCAACCTATTATTCGTTGATTTCGTCTCTTTTTTACGATCATCATCGGCACCTTTTTTCTATATGAAAGAGAGAGTCCTCCTCCTACCTATCTTCATACATCATCATCATCATGGTAGGAGAAAAGGGATGGACAACTTGGAAGATAGTAAAAAATTATGAAAATCATAATCAAAATTTAATTATTGTTGTAAATTAAATTTCTGAACTTAAACTCAAAACTTCCACATCTTGCAAATCTCCCAAAATTTCCTTCAGAGTCAAGTCAGACGCCGCGAAGAGATACAAAACAGCCGAAATTAAATGTAATTATCACACTTTTAAGTTTTAATGTTGCGCGGCATAGCATCGAGACCTGCTAATGACTTTGCAATGCGCGAGAAAAAGATTTTTTTGTAGGGACGAATGAAAAATGATCCACAAATGACCTTTACTGTTTTAACTTCACACTTCAACATCAACATTAATTATGACTTTTTTTCGAGAGGATTATGGGAATTTTTTTGATGGACTTTGGAGAAATTTTAGTAGGGTAAATGGACCACGTTTTGATGTTGAGTTTTGAGTTAAAAATATTTACCTAATTTCGACTATTTCGGTCTTGTAATTTCGATTATTTTTGTCTCTTAATTTCGACCATTTTCATCTCTAAATTTCGACTATTTTTGTCTCCTAATTTCGACTTTTTATAGCTTCGCTATATATTGTTTTCGATCTTGAGAGAAAACTCTCTTTGTCACCTGCTGCCTTCAAAAAGCCTTATTTCGATCTAGAACTTTTGCCACATGCAAGGCCATCAAATTACGAATCTAAAAAGTATACACACTTATATGATCCATGGCCCAGGTCAGGCAGGATCGTCAAAAGAGTGCTGTTAGCATCCGGGATCCGGGCGACGTTTTTTGTACGCGCTCTACAGGTCGCACGGATCAACGGATTTTCTTCAAATTTTTTTTATTTGATTCTGCTAATCGAGAAGATGATTACCTGCTACTACAAAATTTTTGCAGACCCATAAAAGTTAATTAAATTAAATAAATAAGTTTGTATGGGAGAGAGAAACACGTGGTGAGAATTTTTCATCGTGAGAGTAAGAAATTTTTTGAGAGTTAATGAAAAATTTTTTGAGCGTCGGGAGTTTATATGGTGCTGAGGTACTATATGAGTAGGCACTAAGGATTTTTCGAGTCGTGACCATAGGTCGTGCCACGGACAGCCATAATGTCCATTTTTCAGAACTATGGCTTCATGGGTATCGTTGAACTCGTGATTGGACCAGGAATCGATTGGCATGGATATAAAAACGCATGGTGGAAAATTGAACATGGTGGAAAATGGAACTTGGTGGAAAATGGAACATGTTGGAAAATGGAACATGGTGGAAAATGGAACCTGATGGGAAATGGAACATGTGGAAAATGGAACATGGTGGAAAATGGAACATGGTGGAAAATGGAACATGGTGGAAAATGGAACATGGTGGAAAATGGAACATGGTGGGAAATGGAACATGTGGAAAATGGAACATGGTGGAAAATGGAACACGGTGGAAAATGGAACATGGTGGAAAATGGAACATGGTGGAAAATGGAACATGGTGGAAAATGGAACATGGTGGAAAATGGAACATGGTGGAAAATGGAACATGGTATAAAATGGAACATGGTGGGAAATGGGACATGGTGGAAAATGGAACACGGTGGAAAATGGAACATAGTGGAAAATGGAACATGGCTGAAAATGGAACACAGTGGAAAATGGAACATAGTGACTTAGTTAACTTCACCATGGGAAAATAAATGCAGTTGTATGTCTCTTTAAAATTAATACAATACATTTATTTTTTGTTTTTGACTCATTAAATTAAAAATTAAAATAAGTTAAAAGCGAAGCTATTCGGAAAAGGCGGAGTTCTGCGGAGCTTTTTGCAAAGAGAACAGTGAAACTGAGAACGCGGCGCACCGATAATGCCTCACTTGTTTAAATTTCTTAGTTTCGACAATTTTCTATTTAAATTTCAACCTTCGTTGAACGCCAGCAAAAAGAGTGAATTTATATGCAAAAACTGAAAGAGTGAAGACAAAATATATAAATAGTAAAATGATGGTGCAGAATATAAAGTACACCGACTCTCACTCGTCTCGACACATTTCAACAGTGGAGAGGAAAAAAATCGATAAAGTTCCGAGAGAAACTTTAAGGAAACGTTGAAAGATAATTTTCGTGCCAGTTGCTGGCAGTTGTGAAGTTCTTCTTTTTTTTGCATAATTAAAATTTTTCTCCCGCTTTCATCTCTTCCGAATGTAACATGAACTACAACATTATGGCTTTTAATTTAGTCAATCACTGAGTGTGAGAGATAATAGGCAATTGATGTAGTGAGGTGTGATAGGAGGTTGGATGAAATTTTAACTTAATTACAGAGCGCTGCTGATGATGAAAATTGGAGCGACTTTAATGGGGCCAAAAATGAGTTTGAATTGGGAGGTGGAGAAAGAAATTTGGAAATAAATCGAAGAGCTATCATTAATCATTGTTTGAGTCTGCTTTTGTGGAATTATGAGAAAAGATAAAATTTGAAGGGATTAGAAAATTTTATTTGACCTAATTTTAAATGCGGATAAAATTTAATCTTAAATTTAAAGAATAAAAAATTTTTATGTATCATCAAATCATCAAAATTCGCTCTCTCAATCACATCTCAACATCCCATTGAAATCTCTTTAAGTTTTCCTCTCTTTTCTTCTCTCAATTCACTTTCCGGATGGCGATAACACGCAAACTCAACACCATTCGCCATGCAGCCATTGGAACATGTTAATTTTTCACATCTCGTGCATTTTTCACTTCGCCAACTACCTTAGCAATTTTACAGATGCTCAGCATAATCATACATTGTTTTTACACACACACAATCGTGTCTGTCTGGATTTCAAAGTTTAATTAAAAGCCGCAATATGCACTTTTATCAATTACCGTCATGAATATTTTAAAAATTCTTGATAAATTGCATTTTATGAGTTATTAGTCAAATTTATATTTTTTTTGTTTTCAATGGAAATTGCGTGAATACTTTTTGAGTAAGGTGCAAGGTAATGATGATTAATGTGGCGTTAATTCGATTTTAATTCTTCAACTTCCACGATTTGATTGAAAATTATGCTGTGTGAATTATTTCTCCCTATGATGCGTCGTGAAAATGCTTCTAATGTGCATTTTTGAGGAGAGATCAACGGGTTGACACTAATTAATTTTTTTATTAAGTTAAATTTAGTTAATTTTATAAATTTAAATTATTAAAAAAAATTTATAAAGATTTAAAAATTAATAATTTTTGTGTAGTTTTCACCCCTTGAATTTCTTTCTCTCGTCTAACTAATTTATCCTCACAACATCGGTTCATTCGAAAGCATGTTCACGTACACTTTCACTTCCAACCCCAAGAGGAACTTCTACACACCAGTCGGGAGCAATTTAGTGAACATAAATTGTGCAATTTTGATTATTGTACGTTAAAGGTGTTAAGCGTATTTTATTAATTTCATTACATGCACAAGCAACATCGTCGAGAGTGTTTGTATGCGAGTAAGAGAGGTGAAAATGTGGTCAATATGTAAATGTGCGAGATTGCACATCAGAGATAGTCCTCACTTTATTTTTCTCTTTCGAGTGGAAAGGAAAATTAATGTTTGTGTGAAAATTTATTCACTGACCTGCAAAATGCACTCGAAGAGTTTCCGATGAAATGCGAACATTAAAAAATTGCTCATTTATTTCTCTTCCCCATTACATTCTTAGTATGACGTGCTTTGATATCTCTAACGACATCGAAATGATGATGATGACGAGAAGGTTAGTTGACAGTTAACAAAATGCGAGTGTTTGCAGGCAGAAAAAATATTGTTAATGAGTTTTGTGTGGATTTTATTTAATTGCTGATGAGGACGGAGTTAAAGTGGTTTTAATTAATGAGTTTGAGTTTAAAGTGGAGAATTTTAAAAAATTTAAAAATATTAATTTTGTTTGAAGTTAGTCAACTAACCTTAAAAATATTCATTAGGGTAAAGAATCCAAATGTTGACAATTTCGCCATTTTGGAAAGTTATTTTTTAACATTTAAACTCATTTAAAAAGTTTATCGAAAATTTATTTGGTAAAAAAATAACAGAAAAATCGTAAAAATCAAGATTTTAAATTTTTAAAAATTAAATTTTATTTTTTTGATCATAAACAACTTAAAAACTTTTGCACCTTATTTGGACACATAATAAATCTAACTTTGAAGCAACTTAATTATTTTAATTATATCAAAAATATTTAATTTCTATCAAATGCTTGACTGAGTGAATGAAAACCTAAACCTATACAATATAAAAATACTAAATTATTTCCTCTCTTTCCAGCAGAGACCCAATGGATGCTCTTCTTCTTGAACAACACCTTCGATCACCCCTTCGACTGTTTCCCGATCCAATGATGGCTCAATTTATGCCACAAGATTCTGACGGTGCATCAGCTGCTCTTCTTGAGAAAGCACGACAGCATCTGCAAATGTGGGGTCGATCACCCTATGCTGAAATGTTGCTTCCTCAAATGTATCAGCGGCCGAATATTAATGCGGCAATGCAACTTGGATTGTGGCAGGGTCAATGGCCACCGCAACTCGCTGCTGGATTCCTCAACAATCAAGCGGCACTTCAACAAGCTGTGGCAGCTCAACAGCAGCAGCAACAACAACAAGCTCAAAGTCCACCGCCAGGTCCAAACAGTCAATCAGGCTCACCATCACCCTCCGATACACTTCGATCAAAGCACTTTGCCCCTCGTTTTAGTCCTTATCAAATTCCACCTGTCACTGCTTCGCACACACAAACAGCATCAAATGCGCCTCAATTGTCAATCTCACCTTCATCGCCACCGCCTCGTAATTCACCGAGCAATTAAAATTAAGTGAATTTTACTACTTTTTAATCTCTTTCACCTTCCATATCAGTATTAAAAAAATAGCTGAAGCTTGTTTCATATTCGACGAGAAAATTATTTTGATTTACGATAAATTTGCACGTGAGGCAGAGATTTCAATTTGACTCGAATGAAAAAAAATATGCGGTGGTTGTGAAAGTTGAAGAAATCAATTAAATTGACGGTAAATCAATAAAACTTTCTGAGTTCCTTATATGTGTGCTAAGTGCTTCTTTTTTTTAAATTTAAAAATCCGTTAAATTTTTTTATTTCACAAATTGGCCCCTCGAAGCTATTAAACGTCTCTCTTTTGCTTGTGTTTGTCTCTAATTTCACATTCGAAATTGTACAGTAGATTAATGACATTACAAATTAAGGGAGAAAAAAATACAAATTGAGGTGTTGCAAGTGAATTATTTATGTTGCATTCGATTTAGTGTAAAAAAGCATAAAATATCCCTAAAATTATCACAGAAAAAAGAAGTTGATTGATGATGTTTACGATCATTAAGACAAAAATGGTACTACATGATTTAGAATTTGTAGAAAAAATAAATGTAGATAAAAATTATTTGCTAAAAGTTGTAAAATTTATTATTTATTAAATGTGAATAAAAAAAATTGTCAGTGTAAGAATGTTTAGCTATGTATAGATGTAGAAAAATAAAATCATAAATGATAATTTATCAAAAAAAGTGAAAAAGATTTCAATAAAAAGAAGAAAATGAATTTATTAAATTTAAAAAATATTTGAAAATTTATTGCTCTAATTTTTTATCTTTGAGTTTTGTAAAATTACCAAATTCAGAATAATTCCAAGAAATTTTGGCTCATTATCGTTGAAATTAACAGCTCACCATGCGATTCATCAATTCTCAATATTTTTATTCTCTTCCAGAACAAACCGAGTGAATTAGTAAAAACAAATATCGCATCACGCTGCTGTGTATTCTCTCGACTCATCACTCATTGAAAATCATTAAAATTAATCAAATTCCTTAAATGCTGAGAGAGTTAAAAATTTCTTCCTCCCTGATGATGAGAATTTCTCATGTTAAGTGGAAGTCGATTGTTGAACTGTTGATTGATGACATTCAATTAATCAAGCCGAGAGTCGTTTACCGAGAAAGTTATTCGATGAGAAATATTTTTTGTAGATTTTTTAAATTGCTGTAATTTCCGGGTTTTTTGATAAATTTCACAAATCGCTGTCAAAAATTCAAACTTCAAAGTTCTAAAAAATCTGCAATAATTTATCTCCACAACAGAATTCCATTAATGATTAACAACGAGTTTACAAGAAGTCGAAAACGAGTCACAACACAGCAGCTGATGGAACATTCATTTCATTTCTGTAATAATTAATTATTCGGACTTTTTAGTTTCGAGAAAAAGTAACTAAAGTAGCTGTGGAATTACAATCTCGAACAAATCAGCAGCCAGCACGGTAGCAGTTTGACTAGTTTAATGTGAAATTTGTTTATTTAAATGCTTCGACAGGAGAGAGAGAAGTCAATGGCAGTGGTAGCAAGTTGTAAGCATTCGATCAGATCAACAAATAGCCACATAATGATTTATCAAAGTCTTGTCGAATGATTTATGATCGAGGAGGAGAATTTTTGAATTCTTTAGAGTTTTTTTTGCGAGTGCGATAGAGAAGAATTTTGCTAATGGAATTTCTTTGAAAATTTTGAAGAATTCTTGGAAGAAAATCTTGTTTTAGTATTTTTTATAATAAATTCGCATGTATCCGCATGCATGCGAAAATTAATAAATGTTTTATTTTCAAATTAATTCCATCACATGCCACCCATAATTCACTCCCTAAAAAATCTCTTAATTACACATTTTTATACACAAAAATTCTCTTAATGATTCAATCATGAAACAGTGTTGAAATTCTTCCATAAACAAACGCTCCGATCTTCCTTGATCTCATGAACATAAAAAGTCAGCGACGGCGACGAGTGAGAGAGAGAAAAAAGAAATATAATGACAACTTGAGAGAGCTCATAAATGCCATCAAATAAATCATATGCAACATTAACAACTATATTTTCCTCTCTCGCATTCATGCACACACAGCGCATCATAGCCAGTGAATATGTCAGAAAGAGATGCCGTTAATTTGTAACAATTCTTGCTCAATTCTCTACACTTGTTTTGTGAGATGTAAATAAATAAACGCATCCACTGATTGCACATTGTAATGATGGCTGTTTTGTGACGGAAGTTATGGAAATTAAAAACTCTGAAATTACTTTATGGACTCTCTTTTTTAATAAATTATTCTTTCTCCCTGTTAAACACATGAAAAATGTAAATTTGTGAGGAATTTTCATGGGAAAAATGATTTGAGCAAAACGAATCGATTTGATGCGAAAGAACGACGAATAATATTTTTTGAGGGAAAAACAAGAAATTTTTTGATGTCTCAATTTTTTTGATAGGTTTCTATTAAATTAAAATATTGCTTTAGAATTTCATAAAATTTCAAACAAATATTTTAATAAATTTTAAAATGTTGCGTTTAAAATTTTTAAGTGAGTTTTAAGAGCTGCTTTAATTTTAAATTTATAGTTTTGATAAATTTTGAAACATTTTATTCCTAAATTAAATCCTTAATCAATTTTCTATAGAAATAAAAATTATTATATTTTTACTGTCATTATTTCAAATCGACTCAACAAAAATAAAAAATTTACGATTCAAACAATTCTCGAGAAAAATAGAAATTTCCCAAAAATCTCATGTTTCACATGTCACACAAAGTTCTCAGTGAGTGAGAGAAAAATTGTCAACGAGCACCAAACGCATGGTGTGCGCTCTTTCTCCTCATTGTGTGGTCTATGAGTCAAGTGTTGATTTTTAAAATGTAAACGAACCAAAAATAGAGCAAAGAAATTTGATGCTTAAAAAATGACTGAGGAATTTTTCAGCGAAAAAAATTTCTTTTGACGCCTCCTAATTAGCAAAGTTTAGAGATGTTTTCTCAGAAAAATAAAAACGCCATAAATTATGTTGCAAGTGAAGTCAATTTTCAATTTTCCACATCGACTACGCACCATAAGTGTGATTAGTTTCAATTTATTTATGGTTATGTCGATATGCACAAGAATAATTTATCACAATTTTATTTCCCTAGTTTTTTTTGGTGTGATATTTTTAGGGGGAGTTGCACATGATTGAAAATTTGACAATAGGGAGAAAGTTAAGTGGTTGTGTGAGAATTTCACCCTGAAATTTCTTTTTAACAGAGAAAAAAATCAATTGATAAGAATTTTATCGATTTTTTGTTATTTTAAAATTTCTAAAAATTTATTTTATTTTAAATTCATTTTACAATTTTTTCACCAAAAATTCACTTTATTAAATTAATCCCCAATGAGATGAAAATTGAAATCCCATAACACTTTGATGGTAAAGTTTACTCAACCAATTCACTCCTTAACATTACGATCATCGCAAAATAGCCAAGAAAAAAACTCCGCACTTCACATTCAATTATAATCAAATTGGTGAAAATATGAACACTTCATTCCCCTCCGAAGATCGGAGAAAATCAAATTAGAGAGATAAAGTTAATTTTTTCTAATTTTTACACACCACAAAAACACATAAAATTCGTAACAATGATGTTAAATAAATTATTGATAAACACTTGCCGGGAGAGCAACAGTGATGTCATGTAGAGTGAAACAACATCGTCATCAGGATGTGATTAGGGCGACAACCCTCTCGAGAGAGAGATTGCTAGTGTGATGTAAAATTATCGCAGCGAATGACGCACGAACAAGAAAATAAAAATCATGTAAATGTCATTGTCATGCTGTGAGTGTGTGTAGGAAAATTAAATTAAGTTTGATTGCAAAATTTTAAGCATTCAACATGTTCAAAGTCATTAAATTTATTTGCTTTTAGTCGTCAAAGGATGGAAATTTTTTTTTATTAAAATTTTTTGAACCATTTTTTGAATTTTACTAATTAATTATAATTAAAGTTTTACCTCAAGTTTAAATAATATTTTTAATTTATATTTTAGAATTTTAATAAACTTATTAAAATTCAATTTATTTTTTAGAATTTTAATAAATAAAAATTTAACATCAAGTTTCCACCCCTTGACTTTTTCACTCTCTTTCTCTCACCAGCAAATTGACTTTACATTCAATTTTTGACAAATTGACATGAAAACGTCGCATGAAACAGCAAAAGCGAGAAAAAACTTTTTTTTGTTAAATTATTGCCATCCTGTAAATTTCACTAAATTATCCGCCATCAACCTGCAGAAAATAATTTCGAGTGAGTAAAGTAAATATCAGAGCTCGCATTAAAGCTGCTATAAATTATCATATTGACATGCAATATCAATATTAAGCTAACACTCGCATGTGTATGTGTCTGTTAGCGAGAGGGCATTAATGAGCCCGCACAACAACAACAACGACAAAGGTAATTTTGAGCAATTGCGGTTGAAAGAAATTAATGACTTAAAATATTATTTTTTGTTAAATTGATAACTCGACGAATATTCTCAAGTTTTTATGTGTTTGCCTCATCGCAATTTGTTTTAGTATAATTAGAACTTAATGTCGACATCTGGACGCCACTTAAGAGCTCTTACTTTGTTTTTGAGGATTAAAAAGTTACAAATTCATAATCATTTCGATATTTTTCATGCTTAAATTATGAATTATCTGTCCATTATGGCAATCGAAAAAAACTGGGCGTAAATTTTTTATTTGCTTACGTGTCAAACACAAAATCTCATTTTCCCTCGTTGACGACAAAATGACACGAAAGTGAGTGAGAGAAAATTATCATTCGCCCATTTGAATTAATTGTTGTCATGAAATTTTAATTGAATGCGGATATGGCGAAGTAGCAAAATGCTGAAATTGTTGTGACATTGAGATCGTTATCGACATCGCTATCCATCGTGTACAAAATAATAGAGTCAACTCATAATCGATGAATAAAAATGAGCATGAAAAAATGTTAAAAGGGGTGTGAACTTTTGGTTAAAATAATAATTTCCGCATGCATGCGAAACAATGCGAAATTTTTTATTTCAAATTCAATGCAATCCCAAGTCTCACACCCTTTTCATATTATTATATGAATAGTCGAGAGAATTTTTTTTATTCGTCGTCTTTCAGCGAGACATCAAAATAATTTTTGTGAGCGAAAGATTCTTATCAATAATCGCAGTGGAAATTGCATGTGATTAAATGAAAATTGGTGATGATAAAAATTTTGCTAATGACGTTTGTGGGCAGAGCGAGTGAGATGATGATTATTTCATGTATGAACAGCAAAAAAACTTATCAGATGGATTAAGCAATTTTGTTGACTTCTAATGTTTCGAGTTGATGGATGAATTAAGCAATTTTGGTCAGTCTGATCTCTAATAGGCATAATTTGACGCCATATGCAAATTTCATAATTGATCGATCAATCAATGAAAAAAACAAGGTGTTTGAAGGAGTTAAATAAATCGACTCTAATCGCTATGTGTAAAAAAATATTTGAAGTGGATCAAATTAATGGAAAAATTTGAAATAAAGAAATTATTTTAAATATTCGACTCTAAATTTCTCACTGAAAGTGGTCGACATCTGTTTTCCACACTTTCATGTCGCTCCTCATCCCCGGAACTAAAAAATTACTCAAATCCTACAAAAAACCTTAGCATGTAGTTTTGACTTGTGACTTTGTCGGAATTGTCAATGATCAAAGGAATTTTTTCCACCATGTCAACTTTATTTTCATTTTCTCGTCATTGCTGAGGTGTTACAAAATTACTTAATGTCAGTTATGATTATAACCTATGAAAATATAATAGCTTGATGTTGGTGGTCTCGGTCGGTCTCTATTGATTTCTAATGGACAACAATTTCGGTTATCCTTGAAATTAATTTTATTGTGTGCAGCATGTGTCACTTTCACTTTGAGCAGGAAATTAATTTTTTTTCGGTGGAATATGAGAAAAAAATATCAAAATAGATAAAATTTTTGAAATTTGTTATTAAAACCATCACTAAATATTTATCTTCATAAATTATTTACATATTAACCTGCAATTAATTAAAGAAAACCTTTTTACCCTCATCACGAAAATTTTTCATCCTTAACTACCTCGAAAGAAATTTTTCCTCGCTTCCTTTTATTTTCCAATCATAAAAAAGAAATCCCTCAAAAATCTAAATCTTCTTTAAATTACTTTTTTTTTCGCAACCAACTTTGTTAAAATATCCATCAATTTTTTCCGCATATCCTTATTGGTAAGCATGCAGACCTGAGAGTTTTTTCTTTGAGGATTTAGCAGCAGTGAGTTGGTAAAAAGTTTTCGGATTCAATTTTTCGGGAGATTATGAAGTTTTGATGATAATTTAATTAGCGGTGAATTTAGTAATTAATTTTTTGCTTTCAAGTTAAATTTTTTATAGTATTTTTCCATACGTTTCTAATTTAATGATTAAGACGCATTTCAGACATGAACAAAAGAATTTCAAAGCCAGCGTGACAAAATTTTGAGGTTAAGACGCACGACATCGAGTCCATTCGTCATCTGTCGATCGATTCTCTCCGGTCTTAATGCAGACACAATTTATTCGACCACCACAACCAAGGCGATTTCATTAACTCATTTAATGATTGTCATTAAAAATCCTTTTCATTACCGCATCAATATCGAAATAATGATGAGAGAGAAGGAAAAAATTGCAACTCAATTGCGGTTTTCTGCTCTTCCTCCTGACATTTGTCCGATGTCCGATGATTGTTGCGCAATTTTAAAAACAAGAAATTGTTACATTGAAAAAATTTTAATCACAATGCGAGGCAACGACGTGGGAAATTTTCAATAAGCAACTTATTAGAGATTAAAATCATTTTCCATGTAATTAATTATTGTTAAATCTTAACGCGGCTGTGTTACAGCGTTGAATGAGAAACGAGCGCACGAAAATGCTTTAAAAATTGGGATTAAGGTGGAAAAAATCTCACATCGTACAAATTGCTTTTTAAGCTGGCTTGGAGAAAAGGATTAACAGCCATTTTTTGATTTAATTCATTTTGCGTGGTGAAGAAATTGGGTAAAAATTTATTAATCAATTATTTATTTTTAGGTCGATTTACAAACTAGTGAAATTTAAATTTTTTTGTTAATTTTTAATGAATTTAAATTTGAAATTTAAAAATTAAGACTTAAATTTTAAAATCAGTTTGAACAGTTTAAACCACTTGAGTCCACCCCTGATTCCGGGTGGCTTTTTTAAAATTTGAAAATATTAATAACCAAAAATATTTTGATTAATAACATAATTGATGTTTTGATTCTTCTCAAAATTCCCTAAAAAAAGCAAATAAATATTTTAGATTTTTATCTCATTTTAACAAATTTTTCTCTATGACTTTTTAAATGAAGTAAAAAAAGGAATTCCCGCTGAGTTATGAAAAAGGATGAAGAAGAGTCTCAAAGGCAGCATGTGGAAACACAAAAATAATTGTCTTGTGTGACAGAATCTTTTAACAACAAACAAGGTTCTTTTTTACAAGAGATGAGTGTGAGATATATTTGAGATGATGGTGCACCTTTTGTTGAGCCATTCTTGGAACAATGTGGACCTCACTGACTGAAGGAATTACTTTCGAGGGATTTCATTCTATTAACTCGAAATGATCCGCCGCAGTTGTGTAAATTTGTAGAAACATTGCCGCACTAAGTTGATTATGTTGCTGTAAAAAGGAAAAGCGAGTTCGGGATTTTTCTGAGATATTATGGCGGATTAGCTGTAAGAACGAGAAAGGGAGATAAAAGTAATCAGAAATGTCCAATAATTTAGCAAAGTTTATTCTGTAGAGTCAGAGGATTTTTAGCAAGGAATGGAAAATTTTACGAAAAAATAATTTTTAAATATTTCATATTTTTTTTAAAAAAATATTTCTAGTGTCTACTCCTTGAATTTTTCGAGTCACTGAAAAATTTTATGATAAATATTTTTAATTTTGTAATTTTATAAAATTTATGAAATTATTTTTTTATTTTAAAAAATTTTTAAAAATAATTTTCCAGTTTCCACCCCTTGACATTTTCATTATCCTCTTCTGCTTACCCTCCATTTTTTCCTCACCCTCACATTTTCATCCACCATTTGATGGAGCAATAATAAAGAGTAAGATGAAATAAATCCGCAACATTAGGTCTTGAGTGTGCTTGAGCGGTAAAAGCGAATAAGAAAGAAATAAGAATCGTCTTCATTACACCTGAGACCTCTCACTCATATCGAGTTGAGGAGGGAAAATTGCTGCTGTTGCAACTAAGTCCTAACAATTTCTACGTGAATCATTTCATTTTCTTTTTATTTGGCTTTATTTAATCATGAAGGTGAATTCGTCCGGAGACAGACATAAAATTTAAGTGATGCCATTGTTTAAGAAAGTTTATGAGGGAGCAAAAAGAGCAAGAAAATTTCTGATAGTTAAAAATTGCAATTTTCAATATAAGACAAATTTTTGAGACTCTTTTATTCAATTATTTAATTTCAGAATATTGAAGCACTCTGTGAGTGCTATAAAGATGAAGGAAAATCCTCATGTGTAATTAAGAAAAATTGATTCGACAATAGAAAACTTTATTAATCAAATTGTGAGGCAATCGTAAGGAAAAACTTGCGTCACACCCATGAGAGATCAAGTTAGAGCGAAAGAAAAGTTTTTCATATGCCAAATAAAATCTTTCCAAAACGACATCAAATTAAGTTGCCCAAAAAATGAATGAAATTTAACGAGCACATCTGCTCGGCACTCACAAAATGCTATTTGCATAATTTTATTATTGGCCAATTTTAATCATGTATGAGATGATGTTTGCTTGCCTCCGGTTTTTCGGCAACAAATTTTCTATATGTCAGCATTAGAGGAAGTAAGGCACAATTGTCCTCGAATCCTTCACATTATTGCAAGCGGTTCCGAAAATCTCATCCCAAAATTACGATTTTAATTTTCTCAACAACTGTATAATGTCGATAATAAAAATATTTCACAGAAATATAAAAACTTTTCCCTTTCAATATTGGAGACCTTAGCATCAGCAGTTATAAGCGCTCCAAAGATTGTTATTGAAAAGGAATTTATGAAAATTTTTATGGCACTCTAAATGTGGTCACAAATATTATTTGATGAAAAAAGTTTCCGAGCGCAATCCACAAATGCGAGATTTGCAAGGAGGTTTTTAGAACCGTTGAGCAAATTGATAAAGTTTGTAAGGGATTTTTAGGATTGAAATTGAAAAATTGTGGCAAATATTTATTTATTTTTTCGTCACTAAGTTGATTTACATATTTTTATAAATTTTTGCCGACAGTTTGTAAAATTTCCGCATATATTTTTAAAATTCGCATATATTCGCATATTTGCAATCGCATTTATTTATTTTATATTTAAATCTCACATTTTCTCCCCATATTAATTTGATATTCCGAATTTATGAGTGATTTTCCGCATGTATTCGCATTTTTCATTCAAATGCATTTAAAAACATTCAGAAATAAACAAATTATTGTTTTGCATAATGCAAGAAACTGTTAAATCAACATTTATTCAAAGTAGAAAAGTCAGATTTAATTTTGCGATGATGATCACCATGAAAAATGGAAAATGACTCTAATTCATCTAATAGCACTGACATGAGATGATCCCAACCACATTCCATCTATCTCTTTTATTAAATCTTTCGGAAGAAAAATCCGGTGAATGCAAGAAGATAGTCTTAGACCATAATTCAATAATGATAATGCTATAAAAGTTTTATGTATGCAAACTTCATATTTTGAATATTTTTCCAACTCTCCTTCATGACAAATGTCCTTTTCGGATTCTGCTAAATGTACTCGGAGAAAATATAATTTTCAAATGGAAATTTTTCATCTTTCTTGTCGGGTTTTTGTTGGAGATGTGAAGAAAATGAGAAAGGTAGAGCTGAAAATCGTTTGAGGGAGGGTCAGTCTTGATTTTTGACAGTGAAGGATCGAAATTGTAAATTTAAATAATTTTTAATTTTTCTTTTGAATATTTTAAGGTCAAGTTTTGCCATCCCTGCCTGTACTCACATTTCACTGATTCATTTTTCTTTAGCAAATTTCTCTCTCTCATGGTGAATTTGTTTTTATTGTCCTTTCTCATCTCCACGAGGATTTTATTATTTCTTCATCCTAGATCCACTGTGTGTGTATGTGATTCCGTAGATTTTCCTTATTTGATATTTTCTCCTCCCTTCATAATATAACGAGGAAAATTTCAAATTGAATTGGACGTAGAAAGGAGAACTTAAACTAAATAAATCACATCTACGTTTTTATTAAAAATATTCTTCATGCATATTTTGCGGATATGTTTGTTTAGTAAAATTATGGAAGATGAGAAAAATAAAACTATTTTTTATTATAATGGAAAATAGTAAAAACAGATGAGGACAATTTTTACTATTAACTCAATAATTTATTAACATTTTTATATTTTATTTATTCAATTCTCAATTTTAAACAAATTCACCATTTTTATATTTTCTGCTTCATCAATAAACCTTTTGAACCACCGGATGAATGAGTGAGTGTTGTTGCGGGCAGGAAGGCAACGCTTTTAGTTTGCAATAAATTCAAACAACCGCATGTAAAAAGTGAGCGAGAGAATTCACTCAAATTATAGTGTATTAGCTCATTCTCGTAATAAACCTAAATTAATCTTCCAACATATCGCGCTTCAACTCGGGTCGCCCTGCGTTTTCATAGAGCTGCGAGGCGAAATGAATGAGGTAAAAAATTGTTATAAAAGGCGAGCATTAACGCCAAGAGATTAGCGAATTTGATATTATATGCGGCAGAGTTGAGAGAGAAAATTATTATTTATGTGTTTTTAATATGAGAAAAGAGACTTCAAAAAAATTATGAACAATCAATGCACTTGGCTTCGAACATTAAAAATTAATTTATCAGATGAGCAATTTCGAAATTGAAGTGCATTTAACCTCAAGGTGTGGTTTATTGAGTGTTTTAGTTATAGTAAAATTGGACTCAATTTTAATCCATTTTCGCATACATGCGGAAGCATGCTAATTTTTCAAATTTATTTCTATCCCTTGCAATTTTCACAAAACCTTTTCATCCTCAACTCTTTCGGATTTTAATTCATTTTTTAATTTTAAATTCAAGGAAATTCAACAAGCTAATTTGACGATGGCAGTTGTTGATCGCATGGCAGGTGTAAATCCCTAATTATCTCTTTTCGATTACGTTTTACGCCGATAATCATATGCTGAGCTTAACACGAGTGAGAGATGCGCCAATGAAAACTCTTTCAGCTTTTGATCCTTTTCTTAAATTATTACGTTGATGATTGTGACTTAACGAGTGGCTTTCAGCGAATAAAAATGGAAGGATAAGAATTATTAACAACTTCGACATGGCAATTTGATAGTAATGAGAATTTAGATTGAAATTATTATCGGCGGAGTTTCTTTTGATTCTGAATTAAAATTTAAATTAGTCAAAAGCTAAAAAGAATTCGCATTTTTCTAAATGCATGCGAGGAAGAGAAAAAATGTTTTTTAATCTTCCAAATATTCTCATGGTTGCACCTGATTGATGATCGCGAATGCCTCAGTTCTTAATTTCACCTTAATTAGTGCGAACGCAGCATCATTAAAGGATAATAAATTTCACCTTTTCATGTATCCTTCAATCATAATGATTTTGATAACACTCACCAACCACCGTCATGTTGAAATTACAGCATTTTTGATTAACAACATCAAGAAAGAGCGAAAAAATGAAATTAATAATATCTTTTTTTTGAAAAATTGTTCTTTTGTGCGAGATGCGTTTTGGTAGCGAAAGAGAGAGAGAAAAAATCTTTTAGTTCCATTGTTTGTTGCGGCGTGAATGGAGAAAGAAAAGAGATGAAAAGAATTTTTGCCGCTTCGTCCGTTTAATGAAATGTATCAAGTGTGCCATGCCTTGTATTTAACTCCTTTTGTAGAACGTCGCCTTTTGTTGTTGAGGACTTATAAAAAACCTCAAAACACCATGCGATTGATATTAATCTCTCGAGAATTTAAGTCGATAAAAAATTACAAGTTTCTGTGTTTTCGATTTAAAATTAATTTTGTGGCATTAGATGATGTTGAGAGTAAATATTTTGAGTGAATTTTTTAATCCACCTGAAGCCTCGAGGTTTTCTAGTTAACATTCAATTAGCTCACTTTAATATTTTAAAATTCAATTTATGTTTTTATTTTCATCGCCGTTCATAATTTTAAATTTTGGTGGCTCTAAAACACCCTCAAGGTCCTTAAATTTCCACGAAATTTATTTATGAAAAATTGAAAATTATGCTAAATGCTATTCATTCACTCATAAACTTCCTAATCAGGTGCTGCAAGCAAAATTGCAGTCTGCAAACTTTCGGCGCTCATAGGCAGAGAAAAAAATATTCATAGAGTGCAATAAATCAAATGGATAATTTATATAACTTCGAGAATTGTGCGATCAATTTACGCCATTTGAAAATTTTCGAATAGACGATCGAAATCGGGATTGAGTCACTCGGAGGAAGAACTTTGCGAGATCATAAAATTTTAAAAAAATTCTGAATTGTTTTAAATTTTTTGAATTTTGAATAATATTTTAAAATCCAAAATTCCAGGAATTTTTAGACCCACATTTTTTTGAATTTTGAACTAAATTTTAAAATCCAAAAATCCAGGAATTTTTAGACCCACAAAAACTCCATTTCAACTCTTTTCCTCGCATTATTTTCTCAACTTCTCTAACAGCTATCGAAAGGTATCAAAAGAAGGCGTGGATTTTCTGCAATTCTCTCTTCTCCTGCCGCGGCCAAGAATCGTTTGAAATTTTGCCGACACAAAGTCCAGTGCCGTGAAAGAAAAGTATAATAAAAAGAGCACCGCGCGCAATCAAAATTTGTGAGATGCAGCCGAAGTGCAACAACAACCATGATGAAGAGATGCAGTGGAAGAAATTTTTTCCTCAATGCCCTCAAGCGCATTCGCTTTTAATATTTTTTGCGCAATTTTTATGCCACTCGACTCTCCACCTCCAGCGAGCTTTTCCCTTCCCTTTTAGATGCAGCACCGCAAGTGAATGCGATGATAGCTGCATGATAAAAGAGACGGCGCAAATTATTTAACAATAAAGATGATAATAAAGCGTCAGAAATTGTGAATAAATTTGCGGTCGCGCTCGATCTGCGGCAGGGCGAAAATTTTAAGAGATCAATTCAAGGTTTATTTTGCAGCAGGTTAAAAAAATTTCGACTTTTCAAGTAACATGCGAATATATGCGGTGGCATGCTGATAAATTTTGACTTTATACCGCATATATTCGCATGTAACTTAAAATGCCAAAAAATTAAACAAAAAATTTTGAAATTTTTCAGACATTTCGTCTCCACCACAAAAAATATTCAACGCACAAATTTTCACTTCAATATCTTGAAGAAAAAAACTTCATCAAATTACAATAATCGACGCAATTTTAATTTATGAAGGCACAACTTGATTGAAGTGTGTAATGACATCAATTGATTAACGGGCGGAACAAAACTTTTCATCTTTTCCCTCTCTCGCATTAATTTGCGAATTGTTCATTAAAATTTTTCCTTCCTCTCATTTCATCAGATCACGGCCGGCATTTTCACTTTGATTCATGTCTCGGACTGAATTTTTCGATGATAATGATGATGTGAAGTGATTGCGTATGAGGAAAATAATTTTGTGACGATTAAGGTTGAAATAATTTTAAGAGAGAAAATTGAAAACATGCAAATGAGGAGGGAAATGTTGGCGATTTAGTGAAACAGAAAGATTTTTTGAGTAAAAATTAAATTAATTTTTCATCTCAGTAACCTTTGAAATTTTCACTCATCTTAAATTTTTTCATTCAACATCAAACTCTCGTTCGATCAACATCATTCTCTAAATTTATCCATCAATCATGTCGTGCAGCCACCCAAACCTCTGCAAGAAGATCATCACGCATCAAGTCTGTGGTCCCGATCGTCCCTACTGTGGTCCATCGCTCTGCACGCCATCGCAATATCTCTTCTGGAGCTCTCGACCGATCATCACGTACACGAGCACCACCGAAGTGAAAAACACTTGGAACCTCAAGCGTAGAACTGCAAATTCGGCCGATGTCTACTATCAAGAGATGGTCGATAAATGTGGCATTCGTTACTTTTAAAAAGAGTTGATTGGAATTTTGGAGGAAATAAAAAATTGAGGAAGTAAAATTGAGTTTTGACTTTTCAACTTTTTCAGGTGGACTTTAATTGATTTATTTGATGCCAAAGCACCTGAGTTCATCACCCTCTGAATCTCTCAAACCTCGTCACGATTTGTCGCTAACTGTTTTTGCTAAAACAGCAAATCTTTTAAATTTTCTTCGGTTAATTACCCAAAACTTCCTCCGCTGCTCTAAATTCTCTCATTGTGTCTTCCATCACTTATTTTGCCACACAATAGCATCCAAAAATATTTTCTGCGGTTCATCGTTGAAATCGCTCGTCTTTTAATGATCATCTTCCAACGCTTCGTCATGTGTTGCGGTAAATTTTCACGTCTCTCGAGTTGAGCTAAAAATTATTAAAAGCTCATGATGAGAAATTCGTGCGTAAGCAATGATTGAGAGAAGACAAGATTGAGTCATTTTAAATTCGATGCACTCTATTCTCGAGATGTGCACACAGATGCAATGGAAGCGTGTCGCCTTGAGGGTTTGCATGAAAATCCAATCAATTTAGCGAATTGCATCCATTTATCTATCTAGTGCATTTGTAATTGTTGGATATTTACTTTGAAAATTTAAAAAACAAGGGGTGGACACTAAATCGCGAGGATCAATGTGAAAATTTTTTATGAATTTCAAAATTTATTAAATAAAATCAAAATTAATTATAGACCTAAGGTTCCACCCCTTGTTTAAAAACCGCTAAAATTATATCAAATCCAAACTTTTTTGTCTCATCAATTCACACAATCTCAAATTTATTTCTCATCCTTATAGATGCCGACGACGATCATCGAGCGATCGCATGAAGATCAGAATCCAATTTAAATTTATTGCCCTGCACGCACTCTTTTATCTCTTTCGTCATCGTCATATGATGTGAGACCCATCATTAAAGCTCATTACTATCGAAAAAAAATTATGACCGATGGAGCGATGCTGCACTCGAGATATTAAAAGCAATAAAATTTCTTATAATTATCAATTTCTTACTTCTTTATCGCAATTGCGAAAATGTTCGTTTCCCACATGCTCGAAATCCCTGGCATGTTATGTGTGTGCCAACTTCCATCCATAAATCTTTATAAAACTTCATAAATTACTTTCATTATGTTCACCTTTCGTTTACTCCCTTTAAAATGCCACGCGAAAAAAAATTAATTAAATTTTTAAAAATTAAGTTTTCTCAATTTTGAATAAATTTTGGACGTTAAATAATTTTAAATTTTTTATTAACAATTTCCACCCCTTGATCAATTTTCTCAAACTCTCTTTTTCGCTCGCACTTGATTCGCCATCAGAGCAGGCTTATGCTGCTTTTTCAGCATGCATCAAAAACTGCACCGCACATTCATCGAAGGTGGCTGCGCGAAGGCAAAGTCACATCATAAATAAAATAGTTAAAAAAAATTTTAAAACCCACTTCTATTTAGTACATTCCGCACGGAAAAGTATAAAATAAAATAAAATCAGTATAAAGACTGATATTTTGATATATTTTGTTTACCCATTGAGTACATCAAACAAAATTTTGATATTATTTGCTGTATCGTGAGATATTTTAAACATGCGAGTCATGAATACTTGAATGGAAGAAAACTGGAATAAAGAACAAAATAAAGAAGGGGGGCGGATATTTTTGATGTGCATGTTGCTAAGTGTTTATTTTTTTAAATATATTTTTTAATTGTTAATTTTTTGTTTAATTATTTAAACACTTCTTTATTTTTTCTTTAATTAGTTTTCATTCCATTCAAGATTACATGCATCCATGTTTAAAATATCTCACGATAAGAAAAAATCAAAATTTTGTTTATACTCAATGGAAAAAAATATATCAAAAATAGTCTTTATACTGATTTTATTTTATTTTATACTTTTCCGTGCGGAATGTACTAAATAGAAGTGGGTTAAAATTTTTTTTAACTATTTTATTTAATACTTTTTCCTTTCAAACTTTTAACATATAAATGTAAATTTTCTTTAGTTTTTTGCATTTAATTTTCTATTTTTTTTTTTACATTTTATTAATTTTTAAAGCCCCATCAAATTCAATTCTAATATGCGTTATGAACTTTTTATTACCGTTTATTTTCTATATTTTATTAACTTTAAAAAAATTTGTCTTTTTCATAAATCATTATCTATTTTATTTTCATTTTATTCAAGTTTTTATTTATTTATCCAAGGTGAAGATGGACGTGTTTTTTTTATTGTCCCGAATTAAAGGATCTCGTTTATTCCATGTCCTTGCTTCTCCACCATTCCTTTTCCTTCTCGTCAACGAACTGATTCCTCTCGATTTCCGTCTCATTTGTTTTCTTTTGTTTCTCTGTCTTTCATTTCCGTGCTAGAAATTAAATGGAAAAATCTTTATTTTTTTCTTCAACTTTTACCTCACCTTTCGATTGAGTTCATCAATCGCCATCTCCATTCAAGGAATTTTGAGTTTCTTGTTGCGTTCATGTTAAATTGCGATTGCATTTCCAAATCTTTCTTAGTTTACTTTATTCACTCGTCGTCCATTCTGTGTTATTATTGTCTTCCTTCTCTTCACTTGTTACGTTATTTTCTGAAATTTCTTTTCCTCAATAATTTAAATTCATTTCCATCAGCTTCTAATAGTCCGTTTCTTGTTTTAATATCTAAATTTTAAAAATTTGACTTTAATTTAACAAATTTTATGTAATTTAATTTTTTTCTTACCTGATATTTGTATTACACTTAAATGAATATAAATTAAAATTTGTTTTTTTTTCTCCAAATGTTATTGTATTTTCGAAGGGTTTTATCGAAAGAAATAATTTAAATAAAAATTTTTCTACCGTACTTTTACACAATTCCCTCACACATATGTAACAGAAACTAATCCAAAAAAGTATAAAAAAGGGGAAAAAAGAGTGTTCACATTCGCCTGTGAGGTGTGAAGAGCGAGAGAGCAGCAGCGAAAAAGAGGCATGAAAGGAAAGATTTAAAGAAGTGAATATGAAGACAAGACATGAGAGACGAACGCCGCTCTATACTTATTTCAGCGATAATAGTCAGATCATCATGCTGAAGCTTCTAATTAACTCAAATATACCGTGCGCATACAGTTTTTTTATGTTGTGGATGCGAGCAGGGTAACAAACAATCACGGCTTCTTCGCAATTTTCTTTTCGAGGATTTTTTATGGTCTTGAAGGATTTTTTAATGTAGATTTAATTAGGATTTAAATTAATTTCAGGGGTTTTGCAAATTTTTCAATTCGTCATTAATTAATTGATGATAAAAAGTAAATTAAAGAAAGTTTCAGATTTTTTAATTTTAACTAAAAATAATTTTAAAATTGATCAAAAATTGAATTTCAAAACTTTTAATTTAAAATTAAAATTAACTCGCATGTCACTCTAAAGACCTCCAAAGCAACCACTCAAAATTACCCCTGAAACTTCCTTCGAGCATTTCATTTTCATCTTCAAGCTCATTTCATCTCTTCATGCCATAAAATCATCACTTTTTGCTCTCATCTACTCAATTATCATCACTGCCGCTGAAGAGAGCAAAAACATGCCGCAAATTACCATGCAAAAGCACTTTTGCAGTGATTTTTTAACTTCTGCTGTTTGTGAGTAACAATTTGATAATGAATGCACAAGAATGAGATGCCGGAAATGATTTTTTTCCGATTTACTAATTGACAATGTGAAAAAATTGATACTTTTAGTATTAAAAAATACAAACTTGAATTTTTGAGCCTTTTAGATTTTTAAATTGTCATCCCTCAAAGTCCTCTTTAAAAATTACAACAAAACATTTCTTTGAAAAATTCTTAAGAACTCTCAATTGTTACAAAATTTAAATTTCTATTTTTCTCAACCACAAAATGTGAAATTGAAAATTAATTCCAAACCTGATTTTTATCAACGAATGAAAGAAATTCAACAGCGGGTGCGCAAGCGAACAATTTCAACTCGCTTACCTGGCGTTCATATTAATGAGTTTCAATTTGTCAAAGTGCCATTTACTTCCACCCATTTCTTTCTATTTAATTCTCTCTCCTTAACGAATTTGATTCCTTTCAGTTTTCAGTTCGGCCATTGTTGGTGTGAAAGTATTTTTTTGAAAATATTTTCACTTAGATTTTTGATCCAATTTTTCACTTTTGACTACCGTGAAATCTCTCATGGAGAAATCTCTCACAATATTGCGTGATGAATGCTTAGGTGCGGTGTGTGAAGTTGGATTAAGTGAAGGTGGTGCACTTCCCGCTATTAGATAAATTTGGTGTTTAAAATTTCGAACTTTAATCGATAGGACACACTTAACATAATGAGTTATCTCACACTTTAAGAGCCTCAAAATTAATTAATGAGAAACAATAAAAAATGCTGCCGTTAAAAATTTAATAAATGTTCAAAATCAATTTTTCCTATACAAAACCTGAAGATCATTATGCGTTTATGAAGGTAATCGAGCCCACAAAGAGTGTAACAAAATACTCATGGCGGGATGTGAGAGAGAAAGCGAAGAAGCCACGAAGAACATGAAGTAATTATTTAATTGATTAATCTCCATCAATTAGAGGCGCTGCTGGTTGGCATTGAATTCTAGAGAAAATAAATTTAAATTGTAAACGAGGCGAAATAAATTTTCTCCGTTGACCGCAACATGCGTGCTTGTGTGCCTGGATGATGTCAAAACAACTCCATTGTGAGGTAAATTTTAGTTTGACAAATTGATCGACAAAATAACTTCTTTATTTTTTCTTTGTTCTTTTAATTTTTTTTTGGCGCTCCATGATGCCACTCGATTATTGTCATGATGTTGATAAAATAGATTGAGAGTCACACGTGCATGATTTTTTTTAATTTCAGTGTTTAAAAATTACTTTTAAACTATATTTGTATTAAATGGTAAGAAAATAAAATTTTAAAAGTTTTAGGTGAATTTTTAGTTATTGAAATGGATTAAAAATTTATTAATGAAAATTTTGCAAAAGATTCTGAAACATTTCTCAATTGTGGTTCTCAAACTTTTTACAGTAGAGACACAAAATTTCATTGTGCTTTTCAAATGTGTCTTGGATTTTAAGTTTGAGAATCGCCTAAATTTCCAATAAGATTTTTAAAAAAGTTTAAAATTTAACTTCATTAAGTGAATAAACTGAAAAGTCATTTAAAATTTTTTAAGATCAAAATATTTTTTAAATTTTATATTTCAAAGTAGAAACACGACAAACATATATTTTCAGCTTAGTTGAAAAACATCTTTTCAATTATATTTTTCTGATAAAAAAATAAAACTCATCGAAAGCATGACGATGCTTAAAAAGCGCGTGGAAAAGCAGACATTCTTTATTAAAAAAATATTGAATAGATAAATATCAACAAAACTAGTCTTAAAGTGTTTTCAATAGCTGAAAGAATTGTTTAAAGTAATACAGATCTCGTTTGATGATAACGGAAGTAAAATTTTATTTTTCAATGAAATTTAATTTTCACGTTTTTATTCTTCTAGGATATGAAGAAATTTATGGGAGTTCAATTGACTCAATTAATTTTTTTATTTAGGCAAGAATCCAATCGTCCAATCTAGTGAGATGAACTCTCTCCAAAGCTGGATCAAGTTGATACAAACCACCACTGACATAATTGATTTGATTTCCAGTCAAGTCGATGACTCTCAATTTAGTGCAGTTTCTCAATGCTGTCTCGTCAACATGAATAATGTTATTGTTACTCGCATCTAAAAGCTCCAAATTTCCACATTCATTGAAGGTCTGATCATTGATGACACTCAAGCCAGCGTTAGCGACGTGAAGATACTTCAAGTTTATGAATTTTTGGAAGAGAATATTTGGAACTAAGTTCAAGTTTGAATTAGTGAAATAAACACGAGCAACATCAGAGTCGACGAAAGACAAATAATGAGCTCCAGAGATTGAAGTCACAGTTCCTTCAGCACCATCAATGACGCAAGTGTAGGTGTTGTTCCAATCGAGATAGTAACGACAAATTTTATCGGTTGCACATTGACCGCTACCACTTCCAGATCCACCTGGTGTTGTTGAACCTCCTGGAGATACAGTTGTTGTTGTGGTAATAACAGATCCACAATTTACTAAACTGTCAGATCCCATTACCGCAGTAAAATCTGAGTAGCAAGTTGTCAAATATTGATAAGTTGTATTCTGGCGAATCCAGTCATAAGAAGTTTGACCAATGGTGTACAAATCGCCTGGATAATTTGTCATTGTTTGCGTATAATTTGGATTGATGCAAGTTGTAATATTTTGTGGATCACTAGGCATGAAATAAATGTACGCATAATAATTACTTCCCAAAATTCTGTTATTGTAGAGTGAAGTCATAAAGAGCGGATGAATCGCTCTAATTGGATTGTTATAAAGTGATACACTGAGCGATGAAGATCCATAACCAGTTCCAGTTCTATCAAAATTAAAATTTGGAATGTAGCCGATTTGATTTTCCATCAAACTTATTTGATAAAGACCCGTTAATCCAGCAAATTGCTGAGAGTGAATTGCTGTGAGCTTGTTGTATGATAAATCAATTGAATGAAGACCTTTAAGTGGTTGAAAGAGCAATGGTGGAATGCAAGTGAGTTCGGAATAGGACAAAGATATCATTTGCAGAGTCAACATTCCTTGGAAAGCGTTTTCATCGATCGATGCAATATTCGAATAGGAAATATAAAGTGATTGGACGAAATAACAAGTGCTTGCAAATCCAGCTCGAATGTTACCAAGATTGCTGTACATCATATAAATCGAATATAAATTTATGCAATTATAAAACGAATCAGTGCCGAGTTCTGACATTGAGATGTTTTGTGCTTGAAAAGAATTCACGTTTGTAAAAATTCCGAAAAGTTTTCTTGGAAATTCTTGAATTGTAACTTGAGATGGATCAAAACTCAAATATGTAGTCATGTTGTCGGTGTATGGCGTGAACGGTGCATTGGGAACTGAAATGTCTTCATTGACTTGAGTCACTGGTGAAAGAGTATAAGTGTTGCATCCAGATGTTTGCGTACCATCGAAGCTACAAGTCAACACTGCAGCTTGAGCTGAAACAGCCAACAGCAAAACACAGAAAAAACTAAAGAAAAGTTTTTGAAATAATTAATTTAAAAAAAAACTAAGTATTATTTTTTCTCACTTTTTAAAAATCTTCATCACTTTACAATTTTATATATTTTACTGTAAGTAATATAATAAAAAACTGATGCCAGTTCAACGATGTCTTCTCCTTTTATATGAGGAAATTACTTACGTTACAATTACAAACACTATTAAAATTTAAAAAGATAACACAAAAATACATACGAAAAACACGCACGAATGCAAGATGACGCACAAAATTTTAGTGATAGGAGTAGATGTATGAAATTGTTTTTAACGACAACAGCCAAAGGTGGTTTGTCTTCACGGATGCTTTAAAATTTAAATCTAGGTATTAAATTCATCATTTATAGTTTAAAAAATTAAAAACCACACTGGAAATTTTATTTGTATTGAATCAAATTCTAACGTACCTATTTAAATAATAATTCTTGAAATTTATTTTTGCACTGTTTCAGAAATATTTAAAGTTTTCGGTTCTGTTTTGGTCTTGAACTCAACGAAACGTTTAAAAGAAAAAATATATTAAATGGCTTCTATTTATAGGACGGCCAGACGTTTTTGAAAAAATTCAGAACATTTGAAAAACGTAATATTTGAAAATTCAGAACAAATTATTCAAATCCAGAACAGTCCTGTCAAAAAACAAAAAAATTACCGCTTTAAATATGGCCTCGAATTAAGCAAAAACCAGAAGTCTCTAACTAATTAATGAAAGGATACAACTTAATAGATTGCGCTCAAATTACTAAAATTTTAATCAAACTTTTTTGACTACGATGAACATGTTTATTACTGAGTACTTTGAGACTCTTTAGATTCTGAACATTAAGACCTAGATTTTAAGGATCGATTAAAATCATATAATTTTTAAAAACCTTCTTCATCAAATTTCACAAACTACATACAAATTTATGTAACATAAATCAAAAACAAAGTAATATAAATGAATTTTTAAAATTTTTGATCTGCATTAATCTAATTTACTTGCTAACACGGATATAGATTAATCACGTAATTACTGAACACGTGGAGGCTTAAAAAATATACTTTTTAAAGTTAATATTCGAGTTGATATCAACAGATGCTATAAAAATACTTTTATGTTTAAACAAGTGTTTAAAAAACTTAAAAACAAATTACGTAAATCGATTGAAACAGATCTCGTTCGATATTCAAAGTAAAATTTTATTTTTCAAAAAATAAATTTACATTTTAGCAGAATTTTATTAATTCTGATTTTAGTTTTTGGAATGCTAAACTAAGCAAGAATCCAATCGTCCAATCTAGTGAGATGAACTCTTTCCAAAGCTGGATCAAGTTGATACAAACCACCACTGACATAATTGATTTGATTTCCAGTCAAGTCGATGACTCTCAATTTAGTGCAGTTTCTCAATGCTGTCTCGTCAACATGAATAATGTTATTGTTACTCGCATCTAAAAGCTCCAAATTTCCACATTCATTGAAGGTCTGATCATTGATGACACTCAAGCCAGCGTTGGCAATGTGAAGATACTTCAAGTTTATGAATTTTTGGAAGAGAATATTTGGAACTAAGTTCAAGTTTGAATTAGTGAAATAAACACGAGCAACATCAGAGTCGACGAAAGACAAATAATGAGCTCCAGAGATTGAAGTCACAGTTCCTTCAGCACCATCAATGACGCAAGTGTAGGTGTTGTTCCAATCGAGATAGTAACGACAAATTTTATCGGTTGCACATTGACCGCCACCACTTCCAGAACCACCTGATGTTGTGGAACCTCCTGGAGATACAGTTGTTGTTGTGGTAAGAACAGATCCACAATTTACTAAACTGTCAGATCCCATTTCAGCAGTAAAATCTGAGTAGCAAGTTGTCAAATATTGATAAGTTGTATTCTGGCGAATCCAGTCATAAGAAGTTTGACCAATGGTGTACAAATCGCCTGGATAATTTGTCATTGTTTGCGTATAATTTGGATTGATGCAAGTTGTAATATTTTGTGGATCACTAGGCATGAAATTAATGTACGCATAATAATTACTTCCCAAAATTCTGTTATTGTAGAGTGAAGTCATAAAGAGCGGATGAATCGCTCTAATTGGATTGTTATAAAGTGATACACTGAGCGATGAAGATCCATAACCAGTTCCAGTTCTATCAAAATTAAAATTTGGAATGTAGCCGATTTGATTTTCCATCAAACTTATTTGATAAAGACCCGTCAATCCGGCAAATTGCTGAGAGTGAATTGCTGTGAGCTTGTTGTATGATAAATCAATTGAATGAAGACCTTTAAGTGGTTGAAAGAGCAATGGTGGAATGCAAGTGAGTCCAGAATAGGACAAAGATATCATTTGCAGAGTCAACATTCCTTGGAAAGCGTTTTCATCGATCGACGCAATACTCGAATAGTGAATATAAAGTGATTGGACGAAATAACAAGTGCTTGCAAATCCAGCTCGAATGTTACCAAGATTGCTGTACATCATATAAATCGAATATAAATTTATGCAATTATAAAACGAATCAGTGCCGAGTTCTGACATTGAGATGTTTTGTGCTTGAAAAGAATTCACGTTTGTAAAAATTCCGAAAAGTTTTCTTGGAAATTCTTGAATTGTAACTTGAGATGGATCAAAACTCAAATATGTAGTCATGTTGTCGGTGTATGGCGTGAACGGTGCATTGGGAACTGAAATGTCTTCATTGACTTGAGTCACTGGTGAAAGAGTATAAGTATTGCATCCAGATGTTGGCGTACCATCGAAACTACAAGTCAACACTGCAGCTTGAGCTGAAACTGCCAACAGCAAAACACAGAAAAAACTAAAGAAAAGTTTTTGAAATAATTAATTTTAAAAAAGTCTTCATCAAAAAAACTAAGTATTATTTTTTCTCACTTTTTAAAAATCTTCATCACTTTACAATTTTATATATTTTACTGTAAGTAATATTATAAGAAACTGATGCCAGTTCAACGATGTCTTCTCCTTTTATATGAGGAAATTACATAGGTTAATTACAAACACTATCAAAATTTGAAAAGACAACACAAAAATACATACGAAAAACCAGCACGAATGCAAGATGACGCACAAAATTTTAGTGATATGAGTAGATGTATGAAATTGTTTTTAACGTCAACAGCCAATGGTGGTTTCTCTTCACGGATGCTTTAAATTTTAAATCTAGGTATTAAATTCATCATTTCTAGTTTAAAAGATTTAAACCACACTGGATATTTTATTTGTATTGAATCAAATTCTAACTAAAAAATAATTCTTGAAATTTATTTCTGAACATTTTCAGAAATATTAAACGTTTTTGCTTCTGTTTTGATCTTGAACTCAACGAAACGTTTAAAAGAAAAAATATATTAAATGGCTTCTATTTATAGGGCGGCCAGACGTTTTTGAAAAAATTCAGAACATTTGGAAAACGTAATATTTGAAACATTCAGGTCATTCAGGACAAATTATTCAAATCCAGAACAATCCTGTCAAAAAAACAAAAAAATGGCCGCTTTAAATATGGCCTCGAATTAAGCAAAAACCAGAAGTCTCTAACTAATTAATGAAAGGATACAACTTAATAGATTGCGCTCAAATTACTAAAATTTTAATTAAACTTTTTTGACCACGATGAACATGTTTATTACTGAGTACTTTGAGACTCTTTAAATTCTGAACATTAATACCTAGATTTTAAGGACCGATCAGAATCGAATAATTTTTAAAAACCTCCTTCATCAAATTTCACAAACCACATACAAATTTATGTAACATAAATCAAAAACAAAATAATCTAAGTGAATTTTTAAAATTTTTGATCTGCATATATCTAATTTACTTGCTAACACGGATATTGATTAATCACGTAATTACTGAACACGTGGAGGCTTAAAAAATATACTTTTTTAAGTTTAAATTCGAGTTGATATCAACAGATGCTTTAAAAATACTTTTATGTTTAAACAAGTGTTTAAAAAACTTAAAAACAAATTACGTAAGTCGATTGAAACAGATCTCGTTCGATATTCAAAGTAAAATTTTATTTTTCAAAAAAATAAATTTACATTTTAGCAGAATTTTGATAATTCTGATTTTTTTGGAATGCTGAACTAAGCAAGAATCCAATCGTCCAATCTAGTGAGATGAACTCTCTCCAATGCTGGATCAAGTTGATACAAACCACCACTGACATAATTGATTTGATTTCCAGTCAAGTCGATGACTCTCAATTTAGTGCAGTTTCTCAATGCTGTCTCGTCAACATGAATAATGTTATTGTTACTCGCATCTAAAAGCTCCAAATTTCCACATTCATTGAAGGTCTGATCATTGATGACACTCAAGCCAGCATTGGCGATGTGAAGATACTTCAAGTTTACGAATTTTTGGAAGAGAATATTTGGAACTAAGTTCAAGTTTGAATTAGTGAAATAAACACGAGCAACATCAGAGTCGACGAAAGACAAATAATGAGCTCCAGAGATTGAAGTTACAGTTCCTTCAGCACCATCAATGACGCAAGTGTAGGTGTTGCTCCAATCGAGATAGTAACGACAAATTTTATCGGTTGCACATTGACCGCCACCACTTCCAGAATCACCTGGTGATGTGGAACCTCCTGGAGATACAGTTGTTGTTGTGGTAAGAACAGATCCACAATTTACTAAACTGTCAGATCCCATTTCAGCAGTAAAATCTGAGTAGCAAGTTGTTGAATGTTGGTAAGTGATGTTCTGACGAATCCATTCTACAGGATCTTGTCCAATGATGTACAATTCGCCTGAATAGTCTGATGGATTTATTTCTAAGTAATGTGGATTAATACATGAAGTTCTAAACGATGGTTCTGACAGATAAAAGTTTATGTATAGCATAGAACTTTGCCTGAACCTTCCAGAATAAAGATTGGTCATAAAGAGCGGATGAATTGCTCTAATTGGATTATCATACAGTTCGATGTTCAGTTGTTGATCGTAATTATCGGTTCCAGTGGAATTTAAATTTAAGTTTGGAATGTAACCGATTTGATTGTAACTAAACTGAATACTATATAACTTTGTCAAGCCTACAAATGCTTGTGAGTGCAATGCTTTTATTCTGCTACTTGACATATCCAACATTTGAAGATTCTTCAGTGGATGAAAAAGCTTTGGAGGAATGCAAGTGAGAGCGTTATAGTACATGTACAAAGATGATAGAGTTAAAAGTCCTTCAAATGCATCTTCCTCGATGGATTCAATTTGGCACGCATGAAAATAAATAGTATTAACAAAATAGCAAGTGCTTGCGAATCTTGATCTAATTATTCCAATCGGACTTGATTCAAAATTTATCGTGTTCAAATGATTGCAATTGTAGAACGAGTCAGCTATGAGCTCGGTCGCATAAATTCCTGAAGCGTAAAAATCGTAAATATTCGTGAAAATTCCGAAAAGTTTTCTTGGAAACTCGCGAATAATGAATCTGTTTTCAGGATACAATTGCAAACTCGTAGTCATGCTGTCGGTGTATGGCGTGAATGGAGCATTGGGAACTGAAATGTCTTCATTGACTTGAGTCACTTGGGAAAGAGTAAAAGAGTTGCATGGAGATGTTGGAGAGCCATCAAAGTAGCAAATCAAATTAGCAGCATTGGTTGAAACAGCCAGCAACAAAACGCAGAAAAATCTGTGAAATAATTTTTTAAAATAATTTTTTAAATTTTGAAAATATTTCTCACTTTTTAATATTCCACATAATTTTTAATTTTTCACTTAGTTGAGTTTTCAAAAAACACTAATGACAGCTCACATAATTTTTTAATTTTATACTTAAATTTGCAAGCTTTTCAGAGCTTTTTGGCACAAATACATTAAACGTTGCTAAAAAATATGATATAATACTTTGAAAATTCTGGTATTGCCCTATGTGTCGTTGTTTTTGCATCATTTTATCAAATTTTAGATAATTTTTTAGATGAAAAACTTTAAAAAATTTTATTCTTAAAAAATATTAATAAAATTATATCCGGAAATAAATAGAAATGTTTTCATGACGTCATTCAAATAAATTAAAAAAGTTAGCTACGTCTCAGCACTTGAATAAATATTTTCGACAGTTTCAAGTATAAAATTTTTAAAAAATTGAGTTAATTAGTGATCATCTTGCGTTAATTGACGTCAGTCGATAAAATATATGAAAATATAAGATCCGCTCCAGCACTTGAGTAAACTTTAATAAAAATTTTAAACAACTTTAAGTTTGACTATCAACTTGCTGAATAATGATAAAAATAATCCACGTCAACTTAAATTTTTTATCTAAATTCTAGTTGACTCTTTTTCATATAAATCTGTGAGTCATTAGTGTCTAACCTCAAATCTAAAACAAATCAGTTTAAAAACCTTTTAATTTTCTTTTCGACAAATTTTATTTCATTTTCTCAAATAATTTTTTCACTTTGCTTACAAAAAATTTATTCACATTTTATTTTGGTAAAAAGAATTTTGGGTGCAAAACCAAATAGGAAAAATTTCGACTAAGGGGGAGGGACTTAGAAAAGTTTTAAATAACTAATTAAAATTAATGCTTTATACATTTTAGATTTTCTTTCGTTTATGACTAAAAAGTTAAGGCAAGAACAAGATTTTGTTGCAATTCCCCATGAGAGAGAAATGAAAAATTTACAAACTTTTTAACAGCTAAATTTGAGATTTTTTGACACTTAAAAAATCCCAAACGAATTTTATTTTTCAACAAAATTTTACTAACATTACGTCGACCAATTTTCAGCATAAAAAATCGATGAACATCTTGGCACATTTAAGTCTTCACTAATCGAAGATCTTTAGACGAGTAATGCAGCGGCAGGATTCGCATTACTTGGTGGTGCTTTTGCTGAAGTGACTCCGTCTTCGCCATGCTTCGACTTGTCATCATCAGATCCTTCCTTCATCGAACCAGAATCTTCACCATCGAGACCGACCAGAGCGCGATATTTCTTGGCGATCGCATCCCAGTCGGCGACATTCTCAATTCTCGTCTGATTGAGAGTTCCGAAGCTTGTTTGTGAGCCTAGAGGCGAGACATGTTTTACTGATAACGTACTTTTCGATTCTATAAAGAGTTTTTATCGGTTTTTTCATGGATATTTTTATGTGTATGACAACGAGCATGATTTCAATTTGGAATTATCCAAAACATGCATTTTAAGTCCATTTTAGAGTTTTCCCAATTTTTTGTGGGTGTTGGTTGAATTAGTTTTTTATTTATGGGTTTTTAATTTTAGGGTTTTGGCATTGTATGAAAAAAGAAAAAAGAATAAACAAAATACATCAATAACTACGAGCTTCACCATTTTTTCTGTAAGGGTTTTAATGGTTAATTACGTGCAGAGGCTAAAAGTGAGGAAAAACTTTAAGTTAGGTTAGATTTAATTTTCTGAGTTTTAAGCAATTTCTTAGGAATTTAATTTTAAAGTTTTTAAGAACAAAATTTTGAATTTCACGTTCTTAAAAACCTTTTTCGAGTTTATTTATTATTTTTATTATTTAATTTTTAGTTTAATTTCATTAATTAAAGAGCTACATGCCAAAATCTACAACATTCTAGTCTATGACAACATCGACACAAATGACACTTTCGAACATTCACTAATTTTGCAATAAACATTAAATCTCAATTCATGAATTTAATCCTAAATGTCAAACATCTAAAGTCCTAGCTGAGGATTTATTTTAACTCAGAGTGGAACTAAAAATTTTCAGGTTCTATTTCTAAATTGATTGGTCATCATTTAAGCAGGTTTTGGTGCCTCAACAATCCTTTCGTTGATTTTACTTTAGCGATTACAATTGAGCAATTAATTTCTACTGGGAAATACCTAGGGAAGATTACTTAGCGATACATTTTCAAATAAATTACTGTTTTGCTGCTGAAATACTTGTTGCTTTGAGCGGAAGGAAGAGTTTTGTATTTTTGGGTAGAGGTTTTAAGGTTGAATATATGTAAAATAGTTTAAGTATATTTAAAGATCAGTTTAGCTCCAAGGAGGATTGTCAAGGGGTTTGGAAAGTTGGTAAAAATGAAATTCGAGGACTTTTTTGAGAAGGAAGATTAAAATTAAAATAATTATCGATAGAGACCTGATAGCAGATAAAAAAAATTATTTAAGGGTTCTCAAATATTTTAGAAAATAAAATTAAAATTCTAAAGCTTGAAAATAAAATTTCCAGGAATCTCGAAAAATTACTGAGAACCCTTAAGATTATGAAAGAATCTTTTAAAAAATCAAAATTATGCTTGAATCCATTATGCAGATTCAAAAATATGATTATTAAAGTTCAACACACAAAATACACAAATTTCCTCTAAACATGACAGAAAAAAAACTTTCAAACACATCAAGATGAAAAATGTTTCAAAAAATTTTTCGCAATTTTTTTTCTAAAACTCAGAAATTAAAAAATTAATAAGAGAGAGAAATTTTGTTGGAAATCATTTGGGAGATGCAAACCTTTTGGAGCCACCTGACCTTTCCGAATTTTCGACAACCATTTCGCACCTGCTTTGCTGCGTGGACTTTGGGGAGCGCCGCGAGATAACACCATTTGTGCGAAACTCGGACGCTTCCTCTTATGTAACTTAGTCTGCAATTAGTTATTTTTAATTTGAAGTTTTTTGGTTAAATTTTTAGTTCTTTACCTTACAAAAGTTGACAACCCAAACGAACCAAGTGGTGACAAGATTCAACGGTGATGGAGCCGTCGATGTCCTGTGCATGTTACGAATCAATTTTGACAGACCGAACTTCCACTCGATATCAGATTGAGCCTGTTTGAAATTATTTAAATTAAATTAAATTCTTACAAATTTCACTAAAATTTCCTTCAACAAAAAATCAATCATAAATACCTGAATCCTTTGGTAAGTGTCAGACATCATAGCAATAAGGAGATTGATAAGGACAATGACTGACACCAACAAGTAAACGCCGAATACGAGTTTAAAAAGGATTTCTGTCCATTTAGGCTGAGTCGTCTCGGGTGGAGTTGCAATTTTATCGGCAATCGTCTGGTCAGTCGATGTCTGACCAAACACAGCGAAGAAGAGCAACTCAAAGGAGTGGATGAGGTTCAATCGGACTAAGTTAGGATTTCATTATTGGGATCAAGGAGGATTTCATGGAAAGACAGAATAAAACACTCTAAATTATTACCTGAATTCGTTGATAAGTGTCGGACATCATTGCAATGAGTAAATTGATCAAGACAATCACGGAGACGAGCATGTAAATGCCATAGACTAATTTAAATAAATTCTCCGTCCACTCGGGACGTGTATGTCGCAAGGAGTTGATATCGTCTGGCGATGTCTGTCCGAATACCGCGAAAAAGAGACGCTCGAAGGCAATTGTGGCCGTCATTGGAACTTTTGAAGGACGAAAATTGTTTGTTAATATAATGAACTTTTTGAAAAGGATTTGGAAGTCGGATTTGAAGCTGGTTTGAATTTTTTGGAGGTTAAGGTTGACATTGGCCTTGGGAAAAGTTATTCAATGGAAGGAATTTCATTCGGACAGAAAATATTATTGGAAGTTTAAAGAAAAGGTTTCAAGGTTTAGGAATCAAGAAGGCACAAAACTGGATGTTGGAATACATTGAAAAAGTGACATGGATATTTTCAAATTAATTAGGGAAAATTTAAAATAATTAATAATTTAAAAAATTGAATCTCAATTCTTAATTAAAATATTTAAATGGTCAGAATAAAAATTAAGTTTTAAGTCATGACAGTTTAAATTTATTTTTAACGTATTTTGAGATTTCACTTTTAAAAATAAAATTTGACTTTCTGAGTTCAAAAATTCTCTCATTGAATAAAATTGAAATCAACAAGTTGTTTAAGGTCAACAGACACCGATTGGATGTAAATGACGTCAAATAAATGAGGAGAAAAAGATTTTCTGCGCATGTTCGGGAGTGAAGCCATGAAAGGAGGGACACGAGTCAGGGCTATCGACTTACTATCAGTTTTGTGCTTTCGTCTGTAGAGATCAGTGACGGGCATTGATGCGCCCTTTGGAAAATCTCCCATGTCCATTTCCGCTGCTGGTTCAAACATCAAATCGTCTTTATCATTCGCGTCGTCTTCATCATCATTACCCATATTTTCTTTGTGCGTTAATTATTTCGTTAAGTAAAATTAAAATTACACAAAAAAATTTCTTACCTTCAGAAAAATATTCTTGATTTTTAGCCTTGTGAAGTTTTTGTAGAGCTCGAAAGCCCTCTCTTGAGTCGTCAAAGTTTGCGAATGATTGATTGAGGGCAACAATGTGCATGGAGAAGCCAAAGACGAAAATCGCCAACACAGCCAAGAAGCGCGCCAAGTCCTTCAGCAAGTCACCAATAATGATGGCCCACGGACCAAACAGATGATGGAATGAGAGGAAATCCAAAATTTGAACACACGCAAGTAGAAATGATAGCGCAAAAAATTGATTTCTTATATACATGAGGGTCGGCCAGTAAGGCCATTTGATGAGATTTGCAAGACCAAGCACGTGACATCCAACACCAACAATTCCGAAGAGTAAAACGAGAATTTTTATACTTCCAAGTCCAGATTTGTCGCTGGGATTTGTCAACTCGAAGAGTAAGAGACCACTCAACCATACCAGCAGTCCCCACTCATACCAGTAAGGTAAAAGACTCTCTCTAACAACCGGATACGGCGGTGAAATTCCAACAATCATTAAATGCATCATTAGATAAATGTGTGACGTGAGATATGACATAAACTTTATAATCGGAACTTTGTTATATTTATGACCTAATGGCAGTGTGAAAATTATCCAAACAGGCGGACAAACGATGAAACCAAAAAAGAGCAGCATGATCTTCCACGCCGTCCAATTTAAAGATCCTCGCCAAAGTTCCTAGAACAATTATTTAAAACATTAGATTTGAATCCGCGTCACGAGTATTACGTAATATTGTGCACAATATTGTGCGCAATTGTGCGTAATTTTTATGCGTAATTACGCACAATATTATGCACAATTACGCACAATAACATGCACAATATTATTACGCACAATATTACGCACAATAATTGCGCATAATATTACGCATATTTATTGTGCGTAATTTTTTTGACGCATAATATTGTGCATATTAATTGTGCGTAATAAATATGCGTATTTATTGTGCACAATATTACGCATATTTATTACGCACAATATTGTGCATTTTATTTTTACGCGTAATAAATATGCGTAATTAATGTGCATAATACTGTGCGTAATAATATTGTGCATGTTATTGTGCGTAATTGTGCATAATATTGTGCGTAATTACGCATAAAAATTACGCACAATTACGCACAATATTGTGCACAATATTACGTAATACTCGTGACGCGCACCCTTAGATTTAATTCCTATTAATAATAAAATTCGGTCAAATCTACTGAGAGATTTACCTAATGCCTTTTACCTGTAGATATCGTTGCACGACAGTATGCGCAATGACCTCTTTCTGTTCATTTTCAATTAGGACGTCTAAAAATTCAACATTTCGTCTATCAATGGCAGTGAGAATTTTACCGGCTGAGTCAGAGCCGGCAGCAAGTGCGAGCAATTCCGTTGCCATAGTTTCACATTGTTTTCCAGCTGCAATTAAATCCTTTGCACGCTCTTTCTCTTTCGTCGACATGATGTTGAAGATATTTGATAGTTTGGCGGCAGAATCAACTGGTGCCGGCGAGACAAGAATGAACTCTTCAATCGGTCGATTATTGTGATTTTTTGACACCACCATAAGATTATAAACGAATCTCTTGTCCTCCATTAGTGCATACGTATCGTGCTCTCGATGCATCAGATATTTGAGAACATCATTGTGTCCTTCCGACGCTGCAAACCAAATCGGAGCGCAACCGTAATTAGTTTCACTCCTTGGTGTAGCGCCAGATTCCACAAGAAGTTTCACCACATCAAGAAAACCCGCCTTTGCTGCACAATGAAGTCCCGTCCAACCGTTTTTGTCGGTTGCATTAATGTCAGCTCCTTGACCGAGTAAAACTTCAACCATTTGATAGTGACCGTGCATTGCGGCAATGTGAAGACCACTCTTGCCATGTCGATCTGTGCTATGAAGAAGTTCAGCCGATCTGCTGAGGAGAAGTCCGAGAATTGAAACGTGGCCACCGAGACATGCAAGTTGAAGTGGATTATAACCCTAAAATAATATTTTAATATCTTTCATTTTAAATACAATTTTCATCTCACATTTTCAGTAGTTCCAGCATCGACTTGAACACCAGCGGAGTTGAGAAGCAATCGCACAACATTTTCATTGCCAGAATACGACGCAAGATGAAGTGGTGTCATGCCCGATTCATTACCTAACTCGGGCACTAAAGATGTTCCACTTGGAGCTTCTGATTTGACAGTAGCTGGCACTGAAACGAGCAGTTCTCGAACAGTATCAGCTTGTCCATAGTATGCAGCAATGTGAAGTGGTGTCAATCCCAATTTTTTACTTGTCGCTCTAAGTGAACCGGAAGTTCTCATCACTTCCAACACTTGACCATGTCCATTTTTAGCTGCCAAATGAACTGCCGTAAAACCAGCTTTGTTTTCATCCGTTGTCGATGCACCGGCACGAACTAATGCTTTCACCACTTCCGCATGACCACCTTCAGCGGCCAATTGAAGCGGAGTTGAATCAGTGAATTTATTTCTCACATTAATCACACCAGATCGATCAAATTTCATCAGCTCTTCAATCACTTTAACTGATCCTTGCATGGCTGCTATGTGAGCGCATGTATTTCCATCCTTACTCGTCGATGTTACAAGCTGCGGATGTTGTTCGAGAAATAATTTGGCAACCTCGGAAAAATTGTTTTGTGCAGCGACATGAATGGGCTTCTGACCGAGGTCATCTGTTGCATCAATGCTGGCACCGAGTTCAAGTAATAATTTACAAACTTCTAGCTGACCATTGCCGGCCGCTAAATGAAGGGGAGTTTGCTTTCGAAGGGTTAGAATGTCAATCACAGCGTGATGATCTCGAATGAGAAATTTAACGAGATTCGAATATCCATTCATAGCCGCCAAATGCAATGCCGTTCGACCGACTCGAGATTTTGAGTTAATGAAAGCTTTGTTGTTGAGGAGAGCATCACAAACTTGAATATATCCTCGTTCGGATGCGAGATGAAGTGCTGATCGACCTTCGGCATCAAACACATCCACCCTTGCATGATTTGCTAATAAAGTTGTGACGAATTCCATGTGACCTTTGTGACACGCAATAAGCAGTGGCGTCCATCCAATTGAGGATTGTCGATTGATTGCTTTTTGAGTGTCTGTCACCGTCATATGACTCAACATCTGTATGAGCACATCATTATTGCCACCCTTCGCACAATAATGAAAGCACGTTTCACTTGTTGATTTTGTCTGAACACCAACATCAGCACCATTCTCTAAAAGTAGCTTAACAATCTCCTTATCCGAGTCTGGCACTGTTACTTCATCTTTAACTATTTGACATCCTTTGTGGAGGGCAGTTTCACCATCATTATTCGAGGTATTGATGTAATTTATCAAAGTATCGGGAGCATGTCGTACTTTAACGAATTTCAGCAGATGACTTACAATTTCGGGATGGCACTGTCGGGCAGCGAGATGAAGAGGCGTTTCACCATTCTAAAAATATCAAAAAGTTATTTTTGAAGATTTAAAAATTTTTCAACTCACATGTGACTTCATCAACGGATCACCCTGATCATCGAGCAATAAATCAAGCGTCGTTACATTTCCATATCTTGCAGCTACATGAACTGGCGACTCGCCATTTTCAGTTGTAATATTTGGATTTGCACCGGACTTGAGTAACATGAGGACACATCGATCACCGTCCGGCACACGTGAACCAAGATGAAGTGGTGTTTCTTTGAGAGCTCCGCCCTGTATATGAAGATCCGCACCGAAACCGAGAAGCGTTTCGACAACGGCTGGTTTGGCTGATTCGACCGCTATATGCAGCGCTGTGTAGTTGTCCTGAAATAAAAAAGTTATATAAGCTCTAAAAATGTTATTTAACTCACATTTGTGGTCACATCGACATGCTCGCCCTTCTGCAGCAGTGTATTGATGATGCCCACGTGGCCTTTTCGTGCGGCAGTGTGAATACTTCTAGCACCAGCTTTGTTTGGCATGTGAAGGAAGACGCCTTTTTTGAACAGCATCGTAGCACACTCCGCATGTCCATTTAACGACGCGATATGCATCAGAGTGCTTCCATCTTTCGTTCTCTCATAAATACTCGCCTTAAATTTATCACAAAGAATCTCAATAATCGAAGCGTGTCCATTTTCAGCTGCCAAGTGCATTGGAGTTCGATCTGGAATGTTTAAATTGTGTCATTTTAGTAATTACATAATCATAAAATTTTCAACCTTGATTGTCCGCTATGTGAGGTGACGCTCGAACGCCATAAAAGTACTTAACGAGAGCTTCATCGCCCTCGGCTGCAGCAATGTGCAGGGCAGTCTGTCCTTCTCCGTTTTGCGTGTCAGCATTTGCACCATAATCCACTAAAATTCTCACCATGTCCGTGTCATGACGTCTCGCTGCCAGATGAAGCGCTGTATCACCGGTCGTCGTCGTAGCCTAAATTAAATAAATTAAAATTAGGTCAAATTTATAATTAGAATTTTTACATCCGGCCAATCGAGAAAAATTCCCCAATTCTTTCTCATTTCTTCAAGCACAATGCACACCCTATGACGATCAAAAGTCGACTGACTCGCACTGACCGTAGCAGCACTACAAAACGCTTTAGCTAATCAATCAATGCAACTTAATGTCCGAAAGGCCAATTTCCTCCACGATTTATTATGCGAAACTTAAAAGAGCGTTTTTTCATTATGAACATCCCGAGGGTTCGTCGAAAGTCCACTCATTGAAGTTCCTGTCAACGACTACAGTTCGTCTATCTATGCTTGTGTGTTTACAACAAAAAAAAAATTTTGTTTTTCAATGAAGAGAGTCGGCAAATTTATTGCTACTCATTTAACGTAATAACTTTTTCACGACTTTTAGTGGGGTGGAGGAAAAGGGGTTGAGGGTTGATTTAAAAGAAAGAATTTGATGATTTCAAAACTGATTTTTAAATAATAATCAAAGCTTTAGTTGGTCTGGTTTATATTGAAGAAATTTTTAAGATAATTTTTGAAGATCTTTTGAATCTTTTCTATTTCTTGTGAGAAGGTGCTTGGTTCAATTCCAGTCTGTCTGTAATTTTTTTCGTTCCAAAGAGAAACGTTTAAATTTTTTCTATAATATTTTTACTCTTAGAAAATTTTTAAATCTATTAAAAAATCTAAGAAAACCTTAAAATTTCTAACATAGTCGCATACCCTAGTTTTTTTCTTAGAAAATCTTCACATCCCGATAGTGAACGAACAAAAGCGGAAATAATTTCGCCTCCTCGTGTGTGTTGCCATACACAGACACAGACAGAGTAAAGAAAAAACTATCAAAGGAAAAGCACGATAATATTCTCTTTTAGAATGGCATATTTATTTATTGTCCTGCCATAAAAACGTGATTGATTTGCCCCCATTTCACTTTTTGCTGCCTCTTTTTTGTGTGTGCCTACTTCATTATGTGAAGGCGCTTCATGTGTGTTCAAAACATAGTCAATGTGCGTGTACACTTTCCACCTTTATGCAGAAAAATGGAAATTTAGCACACTCGCACATGTGGCGCGAAAAAAAATGTTCGTGTGTGAAGCTCTCATGAATATATCAAAAATAAAATTGAGGGAGATTTTGAAAAAAATGTCTTGAAATATTTTAACTTTCAGAATTACAGAAAGTTATTACAGTTAAAATTTTAAATTCGCTTAATTAATTGATGACCAATAGGTAGCACACTGGATTTACCAGGTTCGTTTTAATTTCCTTTTCCAAAACTACAAAGCTAGGAGTTAAAAATTTAAATTCGCTTGTAAAATTAAATCTCAAACTCTTTATAAAAAATTAATTCTACTAATTCACACATTTTTTGCAAGCTATTCTTCAAATTTTTCTTTCATGTCTTCTAATGTAACTCGAAGGAAATATTGAACCGAATAATAACAGTGTTGACTTGACATGAAAGTCATCCTTACACGTACAAAATGAAAGCGAGTGAAAATTCAGCGAATTTCAAAGTTTTCACTCTTTTTTTGTAATTTCATAAACACCCTTGGGAGTCAGTCAACAGGTGACCATATATAAAATTGAACACTCACCTTGAGTTGCTCCTGTGTTTGTGAGGAGAGCAATTCCCTCACCATAGATTGATTTCCCGCCTCCACGGCTAGCAGAAGCGGTAACTTGCCGCGCTGTGAATGAAGAAGATTTTGAATTAGTGACTGCCATGTGTCTGGTTGACGACGCTGCTCGGTTTTCTTTTTAAAAATAGTGCCGAGTTTCTGCATCGCTTCCTTTTGCTTTTGCTGCTTTGTCGTCGAGACATTTGTCGATGTGGAGGAGTCACTCAAAAGCTCTTTTGTTCCATTAACTTGTCGCGATTTGAACTCATTTTTCTTCATTTTCTTATGTGACGAAGAATTTCACTTCTTATCTTTTCAAATGCCATTTTAGAACTGAATTTTGTGCTCACAACCACCGATGAGCATTCCATCGACGTGAATCGACATTTTATATTCGCTGTGAGTTTTTTTGGGCAATTCAATGGTGAATATAAATATAAAATATGTAAACGATATGTAAAAGGAAGAAATCACGAGACAGACAGTAAGAAAATGATTTGGTGAGGTACAAAATAAAATTGAGGAATTTTTTGATTGGTGCAAGGGAAAGACGGTTGAGGGTCAAGTTTAAATTTTTAAATTTTCTTTGAATTTAAAAGTTTAAAAAAATTTAAATATTTTTTTTGATAATAAAATATTAAAAATCGAGTGTCCATCCCTTGAACCGCCTCATACAATATTTTTATATTTTCAATTTTCCACGCCAACCGCCAACCACATAGCACCCCCAAAAACTATATTTCGATGAAATTCTTTTATTTTACGATTGTTGTTGTGTTTGCGTCTCCTTTCAATTTATTTATTTTGAAAAGTTGTTGCTAACATTTTCAACCATTCTCGCTTTCGAATGCTTTATTTTATTTTGTAAACTTATTTGTAGTTTTTCTGCATCGGTATTTGAGCAATTCGACATGATTGGAATAGAAAATTGAAAAGGGTTCAAAAATTATTAAACTTTAATTTTTTATGAAAAATAGATAAAAAAATAAAAAAAAATTAACGTCATAAAAGTGAAAGTAAAACTAATTAAAAAATTTAAAAATTCAGATTAATTTTGAAATTTAAACTAACGCTAAAATTTCTAATATATTTAAACTATCCGAAAATGCATTTTAAACTCCCAAAATTTATCCAAAGAACTTCCGTGAAAATCGCGCTTAAAACTTTTTCTCTCATAATTTTTCCTCGCTGATGAAAACATGATAAAATGCCAATAAAAACTCCAAAAATAGACGAAACCCTTTTGTCATTAAAATAAAATGAATTCCTTTAAGAAACCAAGCCAATTTCCTTGTCTACTTCCCCACAAAAGTTCAAGAGACAAAAAATGTTATTTATGATTAAACAATTCTAATTTCTTCCCCGGAAAACATTTCAATTGCACGCAAGGCAGACATTGAATCATCGATGAGAAAAGAAATTTTTGTGATTTTATTATTTTCGAAAAAAGCTCACTCACGTGCATGCTTTTGAGGTCGAGGACGAGTGACTTCGAAAGAGATGAGTAAAAGTTTTTTTTTCATTGAACTTCTTGGACGGAAAACACGTGATGAGGCGGAAGTTGAAATAAGAAGCTTTTTCGAGCAATGAACTTGAAGAAGAGTTGAAAAAAATTTTAGATTTAGTGAAAAAGTTTTTTATGGATTGATTCGACATAAAATAAAAACAAAATCAAAAACTTGAAAAATTACTGAACAGAACTTTAAAAAATAATGTTCAAAATTTAACAAATAAATTTTTTGAACTTTTGCATTTTTTCAATTTTTTTCTTTTTTAAATTGTAGAATTTAAATTTTCTCAATTTTTTAATTCTCTTTTCCCTTAAAAATTTTCCACATAACTTCAACATCTACTACTGACACACTTTTCATTATTTTGATATTCAATTTAGATTGGATTGTTAAGTAGCTATCGATAAAACCATAGTTGATATTTTTTGTATGCATGTGTTTATGATTTTGACTTTCATAAAAGCTTTTCAATGCTTTGTGAATTTTTCACTGATCTGAATTTCAACTGAAGGAATTCAAACTTTTTTTGAGGAGGAAATTTAAATCAAATAAATTTAAAGAAATCAATTTTAGCGCGCTCTATTTTAATGATATTTGATTTATGTCATTCAGTTTGAGACTCAAACTTTGAGTGAGTACTTGACTGAAATGATGTTGGAAAGTTGCTTAAAATTGACGTTAAGGACGAATATAAATTGAACTTTTTAATATCGCCAACACTTTCAAGTTATTTTCACTCACCCAAACCCTGTTAAACAAATAAATAAAAATATGCAAATTCTCCAACAACTTTATCCAACAAAATTATCATATCTATTTTATATTTTCAGCATACACAAGTTTAATGTTCTCACATTTCTCTCGATCACGCGTCACAACTCATATATTCACCCCATAAATAATTCCCAACAACATCATCGAGTGCATTCATTCATAAAATAACTTGCTATCAAATTGCAATTAAATTTAATTTTCTCTCTCGAAAAAGTTCTTTAAGAAATATCGCAACAGAAAAAAAATCAGTCGAAAGCAAATTTATGGCATTTGAAGGCAGACTATCGAGAATATCGATCTAACATGCTTTTAGGGAATGAAATGTTGTCGAGCTTGAGTCCCGATTTTAATACTAACGGGAGAAGGGATGAACGAAAGTTACGTAAATTTTTTTATATTCCTCACACATTTTTATGAAAATCATCAATGCAAATTTTATCACCTCATAAATCATATATTTTTTTCATATTCACTTTGTCACTAAAATTGTCGAAGTAAAATCCCTCAGGAAGAGCCTAAAAATTTTCGATTGTCATAATTTTTTTTTTCGGTACCATTTCGTAACTATTTCGACAATTTCTCAAAATACTCTTCTCACTTTGCATTCATTCATCATGTTTTAATATCTTTAATTTCTTTCTTTTGTCGTCATCGTTCTTTGAGTCAATCGTTGTGCACTTTATTGATGTTTACATAACAAAAGGCTTTTAGTCATGAACTCCTCCTCATGTAATGTCGATTATGATATTTAAATTGATTGTCTTTGTATGCAGGGGGTGGAAATTTGGCACTAAATATTTTTATTATTTTCTTGAAATTTTAATTATTGAATTTTAACTGAGAAAATCATTAAATCTACTCACATTATCAGCTCTCAGTCGAATTTCCTTTCCAGCAGTGGCCAGAATAGTTTTAAGTATACTAGTGGCAGTTCCAGTTTGCCGACTCGCAACGAGATGTGCGGCTGTCTGTGCTCGTGACTAAAAGGGAGAATTTTAAAAGTATTTTAAATAAATTTCATAAAATATTTAACTTTTTGAACGTCATTTAAACAACTATGAGGTCGAATAGATCGACGACGCTTCCTGTACACAATCAAGGGAGAGAAAAGAAGAAGAAAATATTTTATTGGAAAATCTGTCGAGACTTTAACCTGTGACCTTTCTATTTCTGCATCTGCTATAATTAACACTGATTTTTTCTCTGATTAAAATGATTTTTTTCCTAAGTTTTAACTTTCTAAATGAAGGGTGTGAAACTAGTTGTAAAAATTAAATTAAATCTTTTATTTAAAAATCAAATTAAAATAAATTTTTGATAATTTATAATTCACTAGATTTTTAAAAAACTAGTTTCCACCCCTTTTATCTAATTCTTTTACTACCTTTCCTAATCTCGTCTGATTTTCTCACTAAATAATTTTCCAACAAACTTTTTCACTTTAATTTATCTACAAATGTAAATTTACCTATTTTTGTCATCTATTCTAATTAATTTTTCCACATCTATGAAATTTGCTGTGCTCTAATCTCGAGTGAGTGCAAAATAAAGTGATTAAAATTTTTCATGTTAATTTTTTATGTCTAGTGCGATTTTTTCCACTTTAACAGTTCTCACCGCATAATTAGAGCCTAGTAAGTCTTTATTTATTCCTTCTTTAGAACCTAATTGTGTCCTAAGTGAATACCAGTACATGAGAAAATGAACGACCAAAGTTTAAAGCAATAAAATAATAAATAATTTTCACACGAGCAGATTCGATCGCTTTGAGCATTTAATTGTAACTGAACTGACTCAAAAAATATTTTGTTTGGTGTGAAAAAATTCTTTTTATTTGCACACTTATTCAGCATTATTTTTTTTGCGAGGGGGAGAAGAATTGTGCCATCAATTTCACACATGTACGATTTAAATCCATGAAAAACTAATAAATGCTTGTTATTATTGGTGGAAAAATTATGTTAAATATTTTTTAAAAAAGAAAAATTTTCTCTCATTGTGTCTGATTCGACGCGCAGACTGGATAGACAGGATGCATACAGAAAAAGGCATAAAAAATGATATAAAAAAGATTGAAGTACAGTGAAAGTGTCAAAATTTTCAAAAATATAATTTTTTTATTAAAAATCAAATTTCTAAATTTTGTTACATAAAAAATTTTTATTCGTAAATTTTCACACATCGAGACACTCCACTGTACTATTTATGCATTCTTTCTTTTATGATTTATATATTTTTATTTTTACCTACTTATTCAACACAATCGCACACCCAAAAAAATGATATTTTTTATGCCCGAAATGAGCTGCTCACAAAAATCGACTCTCTAACACGATAAAACCGAGAGAATGAAATTTTGCATCGAAAAAAATTTACTTATAACTCATGTGTGCGATCGTGTGCCGCGCCATTCATCTGGCATTATCGACACTTGTTTAAAGTTAGTTTTCCACTAAGTTGATGTCAGGCAGAAACACTCGAAGAAGGTTGAAATGGATTTGAATTGAAATTGAACATGAAAGTTAGAGACAATTGGCACGAACGAGTGTGAGAGAAAAATTTCCATGACTTTCATTGAAGGAAGCGCATTCGACATTGTTGCTTGAAGACTTTATCAATTATGTCTTAATTGAAAATTGCTAATTACCACGATTTTTTACACTTTTGTGTTTAACTACCAAGAGGTGCATGTTGCGTGTGAGAAAGGAATTAAGTAAAGTTGAGTGCAGTTTTTGTGATTACTTTTTATTTCTTCACTAGTGATGAAGTTTTTTAAATTATGCAAAAAAAATTCGCATGTTTCCGCATGCATGCGAATGAGGTCTTAACTAATCTTAAATTCTTACCAAAATTATTTGAAATCAAAGCAATTAAAAATTTACAAAAATGCAATTTTTTACATCAAATTTAGGTCACAGAAATAAAGAAAATTCCTGGTGTGAAGCTTAAAGTTTTTCATTTCTATGTCACGATGGTAAATTCCTCTAATAAACTTTTTATTTTGCAATCAACACATTCCCATGCATGACTCCATAAATCAATGTACGAATGGGAAGATTCCATTACGAATTCCTGTATTTTATTCATTCTGATTTTGAAATTAGTTCCAGTCTTATGAATGAGTTTTGTTTGTGTGCTTAGTGAGGAATTTTAAAAGAAATAACAAAGGGTGTTACTAAGGCACACTAAATTCTCGCTACTTTGTGCATTGTTTTTTTATGTTTTGGGGAAAATCAGCGGGAAATTTTTTTCCTGGATGATTTCAATGTTTAGGACTTTTAATAAAATTAGCTGTCGATAATTTATTCGAAGGAAAATTAATCAAAGATTTATGAAAATTTCCCTTTAGCATGATAATTTTCTATTTGAAGAATTTTACTATCAGAATTTATTTAAATTAACTAACAATGGTTAAAAAGGGTAAATTTAATTTGAATACAATTAAAGGAGAATTATTAACAAAATTTGTGAATTACCAGAATTATTTAGGTAATGTTTGACATAAAAAGTATTTGAAGAATTTATTGGAATTTTGATTTTGTACAAATTAAGGCAAATTAGCTGAAGTTTGAAATTTCAGTTTTATTTTTAGGGACAATTTTTTGTCATTCATAAAATTTAGGATTTACATTTAATTTTTTTAAAGATTAGAAATTTTTCACATTTTTGTTTTTACAATGTGATTTCATGTTCAAATGTTATTTTAGGGGAAAAATGAACATTAAAAAGAAATTAAACATTAAGAAAATTTAAATAGTCGGTTTTGATATTTTACCCCACTACCGAATGTGTCCTCAAGCAATCGACGAATATCTTTTTCCCTTTGGTTTTGTGGTTTAAGCTGAAAATTTCTCTAAACAAAATAATTTGTGAAATTTTGTGTCGAACTCTAAAGGTTATTAGTGAAACATACTTTAATTTTTTAATTGTGAACATTATAAAGCTAATTAACTAATTTTTCAGCATATAAATTAATAAAATAAATTTTTACTCACTCCTCCCGTGGCAAAGGCGTCGCTTCCTTTTTTACTTAATAAATTCTTAACTACATCTTCACGCGAATACATTGAGGCAACATGGAGAACATTGTAGTTATCCTGAAAATAAGAAGAAGAAATTAATATTTTTGGAAATTCCAGTGATTAACTATGAATTTTTCAATCCTATGTAATAAATTTTTCCAATCACTAATGACCGTGACAAAATAATTTCCTTTGGGTTTTCCCGCCAAAAAACTTTTCTCAACGTAGAGAAAGTGTGAAAATTATTTGATTTGATGATAAGAGAAGAAAATTGTTTAATTTTTTGTCAGAAAAGTGAGTCATAAAATTAATTTCATAATTATTTAATAATGATGGAAAATTCCAGCAAAATGTCATCATAAAAATTTCCATTTTGTGATCATAAAATTTTTTCTACATTTTAACTTTAATTAAACAAAATTTCTAAGGCATCTGATAAAGATTTTATTGGCATAATTTTCATCATACAAACTTTTTATATTTTACCTAACTTTAATTGCATTTCGAGACCATCACGAACGTCAGTGCAGTTAAGTTCACATGACTTTGCATGATTTACCTAACATTCTTTGCCTTGCCCAGTTTTCACAAAAGTCATTAAGTAAACTAACTTTAAGGAATGAAAATGAAAAAGTCGTGATTGAATAGCCTCCAACTCTCTCTCTCACTCTTATGGCTATTAAGGTGAAATAAAAATTTTTTTAATCGTAAAATTGAGGTGAGTGCAGGCAATAAAGAAACGAGAAAGGAATTGGAGCATGGCGATGTGATAAAAAGTTCTTGGTAAATTCTTTAATGCAAAATTTTTAAAGTGCCAAAGTTAAAAGAAATAATTTTCAATTTATTTCAACAGAAAAATTTTACAATCAAGATCATTTTTGCCATTTATCATTTTTCCTCGTTAATTATTTTCAACCTTAAAATTTTTTCACCTTCTCGCTCTTCAACCGTTGAAACTTAATTGCTACTGGCGTAAACTTTTTCTATCGATAGAGAAAATTTTCTTTAAACTCGGAAGCAATAAAAAAGTTTAATAACATTCCACACACCTCCGCTATATTTTCTCTTATCTTCGTCTTACAAACTCAAACGTGATATTTACTTTCGCATACTTGTTAATAAACAGGCGAGGAAGGTCGAGGAGAAGGGAAGAAGTGAAGTTTGAATTAATTTTAGATTAGACAAGTTTAAAAAAAGGAAATAGAGGGAAAAATCACGAATAATCTGAATGAGTGGAAAATACTTAAATTTTTCAAACATTTTTAAATTACAGGAGCATCTAAGAAATTAGGAGCAGGGACCCTAAATATTTGATGAAAATTTCAAAAATCTAAATTTTTTTAAAATGATGTGAAAAATAACCAAAATGAAAATATTTTCAGTAAACAAAATTCTATGCAAATTTACTTCAACTTGTTGAATGTCATTTTACTGTACAAAAGTTCGTACATAACGCAAAACACCCTCGAAAGTATTAAAGTGTCATTAACGACAATCGTAAAGCTCACAAAAGTTGTTCACATAAGGAAATCTCTAAAGTCACAATAATGATTTAAAAAATTTATGATTAATCAAAAAATTACAATCAATCATCACCAAGAACATCTCATGTGAAGGCTTTTTTGTAAACGTTTAATTCGAAATCAATAACTCGGTTATGGTCATAAATCTTACGCTAGGTCCACCGCAACGTGTAATTCGCATTATGGGTCACCACGTGAGAGGAAAATTACTTGCGTTCTTTTATGTGTGTAATAATTTTCTTCTTGAAAATAAACATAAAAAATTTGTACATAAAGCACTACCACAACTTTAAGGGTTCGGCGGTGGTTGAGAATTTCTTAATTTATTCAATCACCAGCGTCAAACGGCATGTCGCATTGTTGAGAATTGAATGGACAAAAAGTGTAACAGATTTTTGGACAATGTTGCCCGATAAGAGAGACAAAAAATTTGAATTAATTTTCAATATTTAGAAAATTTAGAATTTTAATTTTTGATCTTAAAATTTTTTTAGAAGAATTTAAATTTTTACACGCGAATAGTTTTTAAAATTTATATTTTTAATCTAAAAAATTTTTCTCAGTGCCTTAACACAATTTCGTGTGAACAACAACCCGAAAGAAAAGCCAAAATTCAGCCACGACATAAGTAGTTAATGTAATATTTTTCTCGTTTCTTTTTCCACTCTCAACCGTCACTTGAATATAGCAGGCAAAAGAAAAAGTTCTTTATGGATTATCGTCGAAAAAGTTAACGTAAGAAATTTTGATTGTAGTAAGAGGAAAAAAATGAAATCGGGTCATGGCCTTTTGGGGGCAATTGAGAGGGTATATGTGAGTAGAAAGAGAGCGGCAAGGCTGTATGGAAATGATGATTACTGTTAGACGATTTTTACTCTCTCTACAGGTAATGAACGTCCATAAAGCTTCCATTGTGGCGGCGGCCATTAAGCATTGGTGTAGGTTACGCCGAATGGGAAACACTTCCGATCACTGTCAATTAGCTATTGACGAATCGTGCCGCTAATTTATCGCGTAATTTAGATAAAAATTTGCTTTAGAAAATTAATCAAAATTGACGATGAATTTTTTTGTGTTTTTGGGAAATTCCGATGGAAATTTTTGCTTGTTCTGATTTGCATGAGAGCTTATATCAATAAAAGTCGTAATTATTTTACCCGCTTATCACCTTAAAAATCTTCTAGCGTGTCAAATTCGCACTTTTTCACTTTGTCTCCGTTTTTTTCCTCAGACGCTTATTATTTGGGTCATCAGCATAATGGCGATGGTAATAATAAGTTTTATGACTCACTCGCGAGTTTTTACAATTTTTCTTGCCTTTCATGTCGTGTGCTCTTACATGCTTTTATTTTGTTGATAAAAAATATTTTGTAATTATTTAATTTTCGACAGTTGGATTGACGTGATGTCATACTTAAACGGGTGGTGTTGACTCGGTTGAATGATAAAATGATTTCATTGTTAATTAAGGTAAATTTTTACGGTCATTAGTAGGTTAGAATTTTTTAAATAACTTTATTGAGATTGGACAGTATTTTGTCCACAATTTTAATCTTAACTGAATTAACCTTAAAAAATTTAACTTACATTATTTCGAGCGCAGATATCTGAACCCAATTCTACGAGTCTATCAATTAATGGAGTTTTGTTATCCTTTACAGCCAACATAAGCGGTGTGTTTCCGGTTATCTAGAAAAAAAGAAGAAAAAATATTTAAAATTTAACGGTTTTTATTGTTTTTGTTAAATTTTATCGAGTGCATAAAATTTCATTTAATTAAATTTTTAATGATTTCAAATAAACCGCCTAAAAAATAACAAAATAGTTCTGAAATCTAAATCACGAATTTTAAATTTAAATCCTGAATTTAAAGTTTTAATCCTGAATTTAAAATTTAAATCCTAAACTTAAAATTTAAATCCTAAACTTTAAATTTTAATCCTGAACTTTAAATTTTAATCCTGAACTTAAAATTTAATAAATCTCGTTTCATTTTTAAAATTAACCCTCTCTCTAAAAAATTCCAACATTCAAATCGACCTCGCCAAAAAACCCAATCACTTATTTTCCATTCCATTTTCACACCTTTAATTAAATCAAATTTTTCGCATTATAAAAATCAAATCAAAAGACAGAAAAGCAAAAGAAAGTAAAACGGCAATAAATCTTTTGTTGTGTGTGAGTAATTTCATGCCCTATTTTCGAGAAGCTAAAAATACATGTAATTAAAGAGCACGTAGTGGTAGCACAAGCATAGCCAAGCAGCAATTCCATTCATTTAAAGCTTTCATTTTGCCTTTATTACATTCTTAGGTTTCACGCTTGACCGTTTCGAGAGGAAAAGAAACAAAGAAAGGTGAACGACGAGCCATTTGGTCGTTTGGCTGTGGATTTTCAAAATTTTAACAAAAATAATTTTTTTAATTTTTCAAGAATTTAAAAATATTTAAATTTAATTCCCATCCCCTTCGGTCCTGAATATTTTCTTCTTCATCTATCACACAAAACATTCCTTCTTCGTCCACCACACGTTCGTGCTTCGTTGTGCACATTTTTCACGTGATTATACACTTTTTTTGCTATGATTTGACAAACGAGATTACAACCGAAAAATTAAACTGCTTACGGTGTTATCGTGTCGATTGTGGAATGGGGTTGTGTATGAGGGCGGGTTTTCTTGTAGACGTTCGGTTTAGGACATGAAAGAGCTTTTCATCGAACCAAAACTAGGTTAAAATTCGAGAATTTAGTGGAAAATTTGTGTGAAGTAAAATAAAATAAGGAAAAATGTAAACAAATATTTTTAAATTCAAATATGCAAAAATTATCGATGAAAATTCACTTCTGATATAATTTTAAACTCTTTTTTTAATAAAAACGATAAACATAAATTGCACACACAAGAAAATAAAAACAAAACAAATCTCGAAACATTTTCGCGAAAAAAATCAAATCAAAACAAAAGTGCACGAGACATGGAGGAAATGTAAACGGCAACAAAATAAAACAATTTAAGTTGACTCAATGCAAAATCATACTCATGACGTCATGAACTTATGAAGTGAACAATAATAAAAGTAATACCTAAAAGTGCATTGCAGCCCGGCGGATTTTCATTATTGTTGTTGTTGGTCGAGAGCGAGAGAAAAAAATATGCAAATCAACTTTTTATAGTGAAAATCGATCAGCGGGTTGGAAAATTCGCTCAATGGGTCAAGAAACTTATGAAAGCGGTGTGTTTGTATAAGCGGCAAAATTATTTTACTCAGTACATAAGAAAGTGCAAAAAAGTTCAGGTTTTAAAAGAGTTTTGAGTAAGGTAGGTTGGAAATTTTAAATTGAAATTGACAGAAAAGATAAAATTTATTCAAAAAAATATTTTTTTAAAATTAATCTCCATTTTTTGAATTAATTCATTAATTTCTTAACTCTGATGGCATTCAAAACTTTTTTATCTCTTATTTTCCTTCGAAAAGTTCATGCTTGAAAATAAAGCCTTCGCTAAAATTAGCTGTTGACATTCTCACGATAAAAACTTTTTGCAAGACGACTAAAAATAAAATCGAGCCAACTTTTTAGATTGCAGCATGAAATTGCCGTTAATATGCAAATTTAACAATGTGAATAATTAAGAATTTCTGCTGTTTTATTGCATTTATGACGATCGTATGCCTTTAAATCATAAAAAATTCTCATTTTGTGACTCGATGGAAAATAAATAATAAAAAAGTTCTTAAAGTCGGCTTTTTTCGGATGTGTGCGTGCGTTTGTGTGTGAGCGAGTGCCTAAGAACATTGGTCTATGTACTTTCGCAACAACAACTCACAACTTGACCTCATATTCATTTATTGGAGCACGGCGACTTTAAGCGACACACAAGAAAGTTGTCGTGATATACATAGAAAGACTTTAGCTATATGCCAATGCATAAATTAACCTGTTTCCTTCTCCCATTCACAAACCTCCTTACACACTCGCCAACGACAACTTTTTTCTATTTGGTGTGCGAGAGGAAAATTTTAATATTTTTTCTTGTGTGACACACTTTACAGCTGGTCTCTAATTATAGGCCGGATTATAATATCCTGGCATGATATTTTTAGTTATTTGTTGATAAAGAGGTTGAGCAAGAGAAATTAGTTTAATTAAATGGCTTGCAGCAATTATTTTTTAATTTATTGCATTTTTCGAACTAACTAGGAAAAATTAAATCTTGTTCATTAATTATAAAAATTCACTTTAAAAAAGATTTATAATAAAATTAAAGCAATTAAGAAAATAATTTTTTTTAAAAAAATTTTCTCATTATTTTCCAAAATCAAATTCAATCCTCCAATGCTATTTTTTTCGTTCAACTCAATTCATAAATCTAAAACCATAAAACGGTTCCTATTAACATAAAGCGTGAAGCACTTCCTTATCATTTGATCAGCTGACTTTTCACTCTCTCGAGGATTTTTTCCTTTTTTGACTTTTTGTATTTAGTTCGATAATAAAAAAAATTCAGTTTCTTTCCCTGCAATTAATTATTTTCCTTCTTTTTCTTTATTTTGTGTGGAGATTTTAAGGAGAAATAAAATTTAAAAAAAAATTATTTTGAATTTATTTTATTTGTAATAAATTTTTGATGCTTGTATTTTTAATTTTTTTTTTAAATTTTACAAATTTTTACTTTTCCGAAATAATAAAATTAAAATATTTTAAAAACTTAATTTTTTTAAAATACTTTTCAAGAAAATAAAAATTTTTAATGAATTTTTAATTATTTTAAATCACAGAAAAAAAGAAAACTTAACAAATCCATCTTTAATTTCCCTTCTAAGTCTATCACACAGCAATTTCACTCTTTCTCATTTCTAAAAATAATTATCGCAGATGTTGAAAACAAAACACGTAAAGGCAAATTCAGTTTTGTGCTAGAAACATTCAACTCGAAAAATAAGTTAACTCACAAAGCTTCTAAATCGAGCTTGAAAATCATAAATTTCAACAATCACCGCACACAAAAAAATGCACTTCCATTGTAAAATTAGGTTTTAAGGCACGGCACAACTGATTGCACACAAAAATGTAATTAATCTTGATAAATGTGCAATATTGCATAAGAACTTACGGGATCGAGCACGCCAACCATGGGTGCCAGGTAGATTTCCTCCTCGCCAGCAGCGACTTTAGCCTTCTCGACGGCCTTTTCGAGGGACTTAATGACTCCCTCGGCCGCCGTCCAATCGCCTTTGAGGGCCAGCGTGAGTATCCTTTGTGCGGCATCACGCATTGATGCGCCAGCACTTTGTGGCTTCCTCTCAGGCACTGCCGAAGCGTCATCGCGTCGATCACTATTTGACGCTGTCTCATCTGTTGCGGAGCCCTCTTTACGCACAACTCTTTCCGGCTTTTCATCGTCATCCTTTTTCTTTTTAGTCACTTTCTTTTTCACTTTGGACTTTTTCGGTCCACCGCCACTCGGACCCGGCGACGACATTTTTACTCTCTTCTGCCCGCTTTTAATTTTATCTCATTTCAAATTATTTTTAAACTCATTTTTCACGTTCAAAGACTTTTCATTGAATAAGAACGCGCGGTGCGAGTAAGTAAGGCAAAGAACCCAATTTTAAGCCACATTTTCTTTCCTTTCTAGGCTAACATTGAATTTTTTGTCACTAACACAACGACTCGAGCCCTTTATATACTTCTTTTTTTATATAACTCAATTTTTTCACTCCGATTGTGCGAACTTTTCTTTTATCCAACTGAACAGCTCGAAGGTTCCCGCAAGTCTGAATTGGTGAAAGGAAAATTTTTGTGTTTTTCGCAAAAGCTTTTCAGGCTTTGTGAGTGTTGAAATTTCCTCCTGTGTGGGTTTTCATTCACGTGATTGTCGTAAAAGAATGAAAGCACGTTTATGGTGATCCTTTCGCGTGATGATCAGATGGTAAATTTTAAAGCTGGAGGAAGAAGAAAAATTTGATTCAAAAATTTGAGAGCTCTGAGAGTTGAAATTTAATTTATTTTAAAATTTTGCGTGTTTCTGAGTTTGACACAAAAATTTATTAAGGAAATTTTAATTCAAAAAATTTAATTTAAAATAAAATTTAATTTTTGATTTTTAAAAGTTTTTAATTTTGTAATTTTTATTTCAAAGTTTAAATTTATTTAGAAATTTTTTTTAAATTCTTTTTTTAATGAGTTTGGATTTTAAAAATAAATTTTAAATAATTTCTACTAAATTTTTTTAAAAATATTCAAAAAAATTTTCACAAACCTTTTTTCTCAATTTTAAAATCCAAAACTTTCTACACCCAAGCACTTCCTCTCACTCGCCTAACCCCAATCAACTCCACTCCGATAATGACTTACAATGTTAACTTCCTGTAAAAAATTCATCAATTTTCATTCAAACATAAATTGTTTAATCGAAATTGACTCTTAGCGACAAGTTTCAAAAAAAAATTATGTTTAGCTAACCGAAAAAATTTGTTGAATCCTAACGAAAAAAAAAATAACACAACAAAATTATCATCAACAAATACAGTCGTAAGTATGCAAAAATGTGAGTCCTTAGCAACTCACCACAAGCACGTGCTTTTTGTTTGTTTTCATTAACATCGAAAAGGATTAGAAAAGAAAATTTGGGTCAACGAAAATTTTTGTGGTGGTTTTCGAATTGGTGGTGGAATTTTTGAAACCTAACGAAAATGAAAAACTTTTGTGAGATCGAAACAAAAATGTTTTTCATTTAAAAATTATCGTTTATTTATTGACGTTACTGATCACAAAAAAGGAATTTTAAAACAGATGTTTTCAATGAAAAAGTTTGAATATCAATTAAGCAAGAATCCAATCGTCCAATCTAGTGAGATGAACTCTCTCCAATGCTGGATCAAGTTGATACAAACCACCACTGACATAATTGATTTGATTTCCAGTCAAGTCGATGACTCTCAATTTCGTGCAGTTTCTCAATGCTGTCTCGTCAACATGAATAATGTTATTGTTACTCGCATCTAAAAGCTCCAAATTTCCACATTCATTGAAGGTCTGATCATTGATGACACTCAAGCCAGCGTTGGCAACGTGAAGATACTTCAAGTTTATGAATTTTTGGAAGAGAATATTTGGAACTAAATTCAAGTTTGAGTTAGTGAAATAAACACGAGCAACATCAGAGTCGACGAATGACAAATAATGAGCTCCAGAGATTGAAGTCACAGTTCCTTCAGCACCGTCAATGACGCAAGTGTAGGTGTTGTTCCAATCGAGATAATAACGACAAATTTTATCAGTTGCACATTGAATTTGTGCTTGAGTTGTGGAAATGCTTTCGGTTGTCGATAAAGTTGAGCTTACGGTTGTTGTAGAAACTGAATCTGAGCAAATAATCTGAAATACAGAGGTTCAACATTTCTCGTCTCAGATGTTAAAGAGATTCTGATTAAAACTCACCAAACTATTATCATCCATTGATGGCGTAAAACCTGAATAACAATTTCCGTAATTTCCACTAATTTGTTGCCAATTTAAAGTCGTGATCGATGAGTCCTGACTGCCGACGCATGGAACACTTATCATCACTGTTATAAAGTATCCAATCTTACCGGTAAAAAGTGTCGAGAAGAAATTTGGACTAATTGAATTAATTGGATTGTTATCAAAGCGAATTGAATGCTGGAAACTCATTGAATCGTAGAGAGAAGTGTTGACAGCGCCAAACAACAAATTCGGAATAAATTCTAGATTATTTGAAAATAAATCGCAATAATCAAGAAAAGCTAAATTTTTGAATGTGTCCGTATGCAAAAATTTAATTTGATTGTAGCTCAAATCTAAAGTTCTTAAATCGGGTGCAGTGTCGAAGAGACCTGGAGGAATGCATGTGATTTCATTGTTCGAGATGGAAAAACTTGTTAATTTCGTTAATCCTTTAAGAGCGTCGACGTCGATGGTTTTGATGTGATTGTGTTGAAGATAGAGTTGATTAATTATTACACATGCTTCAGCAAATGACGCAGGCAAGTGAGAAAAGTTGTTAAAATTCATTGTAATTCCACCCATATTTGGACACCAAACAAAAGCATTACTCAAGACTGTGTTCACTGATGAATTGACTGCCGAAAATTGAACCGCATATGGAAAATATTTGAAGAGATTTGTTGGAATAAAATTTAAAATTGTGTTTGCATCAAAATCATATGAAATCAACCGCAAATCAAGATAAGTTGAAGTTTGATTTTCAACAATAATTTTCTCATTTGCCGATGTAATTGGTGAAAGTGTGAAGGACAAGCATGGTGGAGGATCAGAAAATGTTGCGAATTGACATTTTACAACTCCTGTTGCGCTGACTAAAGATGAAATTATTGAAATTGTTAGCAATTGAAAAAATAAACTGCAAAAAAAATTAAATTAGATTAAAATATTTTTTAAAAACACAAAAATACTTTTTTAAATTTTCCATCTTTAAATTTGAAATTGTTTAATTGATATTTATCAATGATGAACTGAAAGATCACAGTCAATTTTAGTGTTATTTATATTAAAATAATTACACATCTATATGTTGAGCTTTTACTTTTCGTAAGTACATGAAGCCCTCACACAAATACGCTTTTGAAGCCCACGAGTTTAATATCCGTATAATTGCAAATGATTAAATTGAAAATTGAACAAAGTCAATAACCGATGAGAAAAAATATCACATGATTAAAGTGATTACGACTTTTATAAAAATACATCCTGGAGAACACTTGTTTGAATTTTATTTGAGTTTAAGAAAAATAATAAATTAAATTGTCCCGAAAGATAAGAATAAACTTAAATTGTGACGTTCGTTCAGGAATAAAATTGAAACAAATAAAAATTTAATTTAATTAAATAAGTTTTTAAATTTAAATCAAAATTAATTTCTTTAAACTTTACAAAATTTTATTCAAAGCTAAATTCTGTTTAAACCCAAAAATTTTTTGTTAAATTATCTAAAAAACTTTAATAAGATCCAAGAGGAAATACTTTTGAAAAAGACAAAACATTTGTACAGATGAAAAGTTTATTAAAAAAATTATCAAAAACATTTAACGTCATTTGCTTAAACGCGTCACACTCAGTTCAGTGGATAATTTAGTCCCGGTATGTGAGCTAATATTACTGCATCTAACGATGGTGTGTTGAGATACATTTTGGCATCAACGAATTCAATAAAATTTCCAGATAAATCGACAGTTTGTAAGTTTGTGCAATTTTTAAATGCCGTCGGTCCAACATAAGAAATTTCATTGTAGCTCACATCAAGATAAACCAAATTTCCACACTTATTGAATGTCTGGTCATTGATGACGCCCAACGAGCAGTTTTTAATGGAAAGAAGCTTTAGATTGGGAAATTTTTCAACTAGAATGTTTGGAATTCTTCTTAAAATTGATCGAGTGACAAAAACTCGAGTCACATTGAGGTCGGTGTAGGGCGAGACATGAGTGCCAAGAATTGATGTTAAAACACTTTGAATGTCATCAATTGCGCAAGTATAACGATTTTGTTCATCGAGGTAGTAGTTGCAGATTTTTTCTGAGTCACAAACGCATTCAACGAAAGTGAAGATTGAAATAATGGTGAAAAGTGTTAGATGAAAGTTTCTAAAAATATATTTTTTAAAAAAGTTTTAATTATTAATGAATTTTTTATCGCTTACTTTAAATTCATCGTGTTTGCTTTGAATGTTTGTGAAGAACTGATGATCTGTTTTGAAATAGAGGAAAATTAAGAAAAGTTTTAATAATATTTGTAACGGATTGTTAAAATTCAAATAGAGCTTTATTTAAAAAGCTCTTAAATTCAACTTTGAGCTTTCTTGGATTTTAACATTTCTTTCTTCTTGACTGTTAATTGCGAAAAGATCAAAGGAAAAAATTAATTTGCAAAACTAAAATTTAATTTTTAATTCTTATATTGCTCGTAAATAATTTTTTAATGTGTAATAAAATTTTGACATTGAGTTCACGTGTTTTCGATTATAAAATTCTTAAGTGACTTTATTGGTTGAAAACTTTGAATTTAAATCATTATTTACATGAGTTTTAAATTGCTCTCAATTAACAATAAAAATTTCTCCTTTTCTAAACTAATTGCATCATCCTCAATCTGATCATCGTCATCAAAGTGTCAGCAACCATCACGCCTCATATTTATTTCTTTTTTGCATTCATTTCACATAAAAATATCAAATTTGCATTTTATTCAATTTAATAAGATTCAAATCGAATTCACTATGCATTCGCGGTGACAAGCGCGAGCTTAAAAAACTTTCGAATCACTCCACAAATCTTCTCTTTTTCGCGATTGTCATTATAAATGCAATGATGCCTTTATATATATTTCTAACAAGCATGTCACGATGCTTTGGTTATTGTGGAATGAAGGAAGCGAGGAGGAAAGAGTTGAAAGAGAAGTGACGACGATGAGGTAAGGAAAAATAAATTCGCTTAATTTCTGTTGGATTGCAATTTGCTATTGAGAAATGGATGAACAAGGGGTGGAAACTTTAATAATAAATACACTTAAAAATATTCAAGAGGATTCAGCGAATTTTTTTTTAAAAAATTTTAAATTTAAATATGTTTTAAAATAAATAAAAAATCAAGTTTCCACTCCTTGAACCCTTCTAACGCCTCAACCATCATCATCTATCTCCTCTTGTTGGCTTAAACATGAGAAACAAATGTTTCTTCGAGTCTCAACTCTCTTCTCATTGCGCTCATGTAAAAAGTACGAGTCTCACCATGAAAGTTTTTAATGCAGAAAAAAAATTAAATAATAAAACCAGAAAAAGTAACAAAAAGCAGATGATGTTGGATGCAATTGCGGTAGTTCTCATAGGCAACTTATTGCATGAACATAAAAATTATCTTCAAAGTTGAAATCGAAAGTTGTTTTGAAAAGTTGCATTTTGGAATTTTTAGCGGCTTTGCGAAATTAATTGAGATTTTGGAATTATTTCTGGCTATTTTTGGAGATCTCGATAGTTGCAAAATTTACAATAATTTTTATTGAATCATAAAAATTAAATTTAGCTTAAAAATCGATTAATTAATATTTTTTTAACATTCACTTAAAAATTTAATTTTTCAATAACTTCTTGAAGAAATTAATGCAATTTTTATTGCATGCTGTCGGTTACATAACATTCAAGCTGCATGGCGCTTATAAATTTAACCAAAGGAGTGAATGAAAGTGAAGAGAAAAAAAAATATCTCGATGATGTCATAATGTGGCGATGATGAGTAGCTGTGCATATTAAATTCAACAACCTGAACTGGTTAATGAGAAGATGAATTGAAATTAATATAAAATTTGAAGAGGAGAAAAGATGATCGTGGATAATTGGAAACTGACCTGAGGCAATCAGTTTGATGGTTGGTGAAGCATGAAAAGATTTATTTTGAAATTGTAAAATTAATTTATTTGAAACAATTTAAATAATTACTCAAATATTAATTAAACCACATAAATTTCATTTAATTGTAGATTAACTTTTTAAATTTAAACCACAAAAAAAAATTTAAAACTCAAAAATTCTCAAAATACTTTCAGATTTTAAAAAACTCCAACCATCAACCTCAAAAATTCTCATTAACTTCCATCGTAAACAAAAACATAAAATTTTCCTCGACTGCGCATGCCTTCAAACATATGATTGTCCTTAATCGCTCTCACTCTCAGGATTTTCCATGGGGTGCGTCGCTTTGAAAGAAAAACTGTGAAAATTTTTCACCCCCATTGTTTTCGTTTTATTGAGAAGAAATTAAGATGAGAAAATTCTGAGTTGGTTGATTTAAAACTAAAATTAAGAAGGAAATTGTGATTTAAAATTATCATGAATGGATTTTTATGGAAGTGAAATCTTCAAACATTCGCCAAAAGGTAAAATAAAGATGAAAATTGTGAGAGAAGAAAATATATTTGAAGTCAAAAAATGAAAATTGAAAAAATTCTGGAATAAAATTTTAATCTTTTTAAATTTAATCTCATCAAAATTAACCTCAAAAATACAAAACTATTTTGATTTCTAAAATTCCCTAGTGAAAGGCAATAAAATCTTTTAAAAATTAGACAACAAAAAGATTTAAATTTCCACTTCAGAAAACATCTCACTTCCACTATGACTCAATCACCACTAAATAAAAGCATAAAATTTGAATTAATATTATTACAAAATTTGCAAACATTTGAATGAAAAAAAATATATATTGCTACCGTCAGAGTGAGTGTAAAAAGCGAGAAGAAAAAGATAAATAAAAAAGTGATTGTTAGCGCGTGGAGCGTGAGAAATTTTGTATATGGTCAAAAAACAAGTAGTTTGGATTAAAAATTTAGCTTATTTATGTTTTGAAGTTTTTTAGATTTTATGTAAATGAACTAGTTAACAAATTTGTGAGCTTGTTGGGTGGCAACTAAATGATAAAAAGTTAAAAATGTTTGATAAAGATGAAATTTTTAAAGAAAATTAATTAAAGTAATTTTATTAATAAATTTAAATATTTAAAAATTAAATTCTAATTTCAGAAAATTTGCATAAAATCTATAATAAAAAATATCAGAATTTTTTAATAATTAGTAAGCTTTTTTTTGAAAATTTTTGCAATCTATTTTTTTATTAAATAATTCCCAGATCAATTCAACTCTTCCGTGATTGTACGCAACTCCGGTTCCATCATCACTGTGCAAATTACAATCGATGCCGCCAAAAAGTAATTATTGACAATGATAGTCATTTATGAGTAAATAGATGACATTAAGCCGCTGAGAGAGTCGAAAAAATAATGTTTTTAATGCCATGCGGCGTGCGCGCTTGAAACGAAGCAGAAAATGAAATTTTTCGCTCTCTCACTCTCGCCGAGCTTTTGCTGGAGATGAAAAATCATCGACTGAAAGTCTCTTCAGTATTTGAGCAGCCGTCATTGACTTCACATCGTCATCCAAAGACTTTCGCGTGTGCTTTGAAGTTTTTTCTACTTCCGCAAATTTTCACATGAAAATGAGCCAAAAAAATTTCCACGGTCGGTCGCGAGTGAAAAATTAAAAGTGAAAAAAGAAATTTTAGTGATTACAAAAAAAAGAAAAAAAATTCTTAAAGAGAAAAAAAAGTGGAAATGATGAAAATGAGAAAATTGAATTCAGTGATTTCGCTTGCGAAAATGAGACGAAATGTAAAATTTTTCCTCGTCTTTTGCATCTCATGGATGTTCGTGTTATTCTATTACCTTCAAGGATCAACGAGCAAGGTAAATTTGAACATGATAGGTTGTGCAGTTGTTATCAAAAAGAGGGAGTGGACACTCGAAATTAAAGTTTAATTTGGAATTTTCAAAATAAGATGATTAAAAATTAATTTTAATGCAGACGATCGTTTTTAATCTAGTTGGATTTAAATTAATTTAAAAATAAATTTTAATTAAATTGGATTGATAATTCAAAAATAAAAAACAAATTTAAATCCAAATTTACTTAATGGAAGAATTTAAGCTACTTTTATTCTATTTGGATTTAAATTTTTTTAATTGAAATAAAATTCCCAAAAAATAATTTAGTGTCCACCCCCTAACCTGCAATTTTCATCCGCAAAAAACCTCTCGCTCTTATCAATTTAGTTCTTCTTCTCTCATACACTCGACTCCCATCCAAATGCGATGATGCGATCATAAAAAATCTCATTAAATTAAATTCTCTCGCCTCTTTTTTTTTCGAGATTTGTTTTGGGTCAAACTCACAAATCGACGAGCACTTTTTTCTCCGAATCCCGGTTGGTGTGTTGTGTGATAATGATATACACATCATGTACGGAGAATATTTTTTCTCTTGCTAGCATATGTGAATCAAATTACTTCTGTCACAATGCACATCGCAGATCGTGCGAGAAATCGTAATGTGATGATTGAATTTCTTTCTGTCGTGTATTACAAATGCGATTGGAAATTTGAGAATAATTTTATTAGATTTTTTTAATGATATTATTCAAAAGCTTCAAAGCTCTTAAAAAAAATTAAAGTATTTTTTCCCATGCTGCATTTTCTCTTGAACCATTAAGAAGATGAATTTGAGTCTGAAATTGGATTCGCTCACTTTTCATTTCTTCATTCACTTTGATTTATTTTTATAGGCCAAAAAGGTGAAGGAAACAAACTAGAGTTAAAATAAGGTTAGAAGTCAATAGAAAAAGGAATTTTTTAGACTAAATTATGGAGTTTGCTTAATGTTGCGGAAAATTTTATGTAATTTATTTTGAAGGATTGAAAATTTCTTCAAGCTATTTCCATCCCTTGCATTTTAAGTTCATCCAATTTCAGCAAATCATTAACTCCAAAAATACAATTTGAAAAAAGTATTACTGAAAGAGTCTTTGAGTGTTTATGGTGCACAATTTATCATGTATTGCATGCTGTAACTGATTGCCATTGAACATCAATGCTATCGATAGCTTTTTCAAGTGAATAATTTTTTGTGTCTAACCTTACGAAATAAGAGTCAGAGAGTGACTTGAATGTACATGCAGCCCACTCAAGTTCGATCGGTTTTATAAAATATCGAAAGAGATTATTTTGAGAATATGCGCCATAAATAGAGAGATATTTGAGGGGTGAGACACTTTTTAAAGTTAATTATTTTTTCCATTTTTTTATTAAATTAGATTAATTGAAATTATTTTCATCTAAATACCTAATATAAAAAGCAGTGTCCCACCCCTTGAAAAAACTTCTTTTATGTCTTGCCAAAATTGAAATATTTCAACTTGCCATTGTCGACATTTTTGTCCATTTGCAAAAATAGATTTCGTCATTGACGATGAGTAAGAAGAAGGAAAGTGCGGATTTAAGATATTGGACACTCTCCAGACCAGATATGGCACTTTCGCTGATTTCTTTCTTCCTTGCTTTTTATCCGAGTCGCACTCGACTGGTTTAAAATTGATTTTTTCTCCGTCTTCCGCTTTGACTTTTACTCTCTTTGGTATTTTTCTTTTCTCGTGTCTTGAAGCTTCAATGTGAATTTGTTCACGTGTGGGCAATAAGTTTCTTCCTTGAAATCGCAGCGCAGTTATTAAACTGTATTTGAAGTTTTTTGCGCTACTGGAATGAAAAAAAGATTAGAGGGAGATTTTTCTTAAGAGGATTCAAAAGTTGAAACAAAAACTTATAAAATTTATCGTAATTTTTGCAAGTTTTTTTGGTTAAATTTGTTTGAAATTTTTATCACAGATTCGACGTAATTTTTAAGGTTTGGTCATTTGTTATTAAAATTTTTAGCATTAATCATTTGTAAAAAAAGTAAAAAAATTCTAGTTTGACTGCATCATCAGACACAAAATTTAATTTTCATAAAAAAATATTAAAAGACGGAACAAGTTATCTGAAATTAAATTTAAAGTTGAGGAATTAACTTTAAAATTTAAATCGACTAAAGTTAGAAGAAATTAAATTTTTCTATAGGAATTAAACTAAAATTAAGAAATTTAATTTAAATCTAGATGAATTAACGTCAATTTTTTAACTTACTAAATTTTAATTTTAATCCGCGTGGCCCACCCCCTGCATAATTTTTTAACCGTAAAATCTTAAACTCTTCGTTAGCAATGAAGCGTAAAATCTTTAGGATAAGAATATTCACAAGAGCTATAAGTTATCGATACTAAGCACACTTCTTGATTTCACACGAGAATTGTGAGTGTCAATCAATTTTTTTCAATATCTCTCATGTTGCGACAAGCACTTAAAAGCATGTCGTTAAAAAAGTTAAGAGATTTTTAAGAACGTGGCCGGACTTTTTTAAAAAATTTCAAATTTTTTTTTATAAAAGCATTTTGAAAGTTAAAATTTTTATTAAATATGTTTCCAATCCTTTTAAATGCCACTGCAGATTATTACTTCGAGAATGACTCAATTTACATCTTTATGCTATCATCATATTTTTTTACTCGAATAAAAACCTCTAAAACGACATCATTGGCATTGCAAGGAAAGTGAAGGAGCAAACATAAGCACGTTTCATAATCACACTCATATCTTCCATAGCTATAGTATGACAGTGTGTTTCGAACACGAGCACCATAAAATGTGATATATTTGAGCAAAAAGAAAAATCTTCCGCAATGTACGACAATTTAACGAGGAGAAAATACTAAAGTGACTTTTTGGCACTTTTTGATGTCGCATGCATCTGTTTGACGTCGCTTAATTAATTAAATTCATTCGTTGACTCAAGCTTTGATGTTGACATAAAAGATTCCTTTAGATATCATGCAAAAAAGTTCATTAGTGCTTCAATTCTGAGCTTTTTTAAAAAACTAATCTCAACAATTTCTTTTGTGTAATTAGATTCAATTACTTTGCCAACAATAAGGGAAAATTTTTCATGATTTATGTGCACTCAAGCCTGAATTGTTGTTCTTCAAAAACATTTTCATGTCACATGGTGAAAAAAGCTTTAGATTTAATCTCATTTCACATGCGAGCGTGAGAAGAAGTAATTAAACATCTTCAGCATCGTCGTGTGTCGTACTTGTTACAGTTTGAGCGGTAATTTGGTCTTAATTTATTTCATTAATCATTGAGAGCATGGAAACTGTTAGAAATAAACTTTTATGTTGTGGAAATTCTTTTAAAGTCCTCAAAATTTTCAAACCTTGAAAGAGTTCATGAGATTATGGCCAAGCACTTAAAAAATACCAAAAGGTTAAGTCTTTATAAACCTGAAAATCTCAGAACTTTTTAAATGCCTTCAAGCAAACCCCTTTCTACTGCCATCATCATAACTCTCCGGCAGCATTTTCACAATCTTTACAAATGATTTTGGCAACAATCCACCTCAATGTTCGTCCTTCGTCATTTTTCCATCTGATCTCTTTCATACCTTCATCATAATCTTGATAAATCCAGTCGGAAAAAAGAGAAATTTTCATTGTTGCTCTTTTCTAATGCAAATTTTTGCCTCTCGAATAAATAAACATGAAATGTCACAAGCATTTAAATTTGCCTTTGTTTTGCATGCTGTCTGATGGCACTTTTAAGGGTCATTGGGATTTATTTGAAATTTTATTTAAATAACTTAAGGGCAGAGGTAGTTATTAGGAACATTTGATCAAATATTATGCTAATTTTGTAAAGTTGCTGATGGACACAAATTATATTTTTAGTAAATGTCTCCTTAATTGTTTGCAATTATAATTAAGTGATTATTTCAATAAAAAATTTAATTTTAAATTTGCAACTAAAATTTTTCACCCCATAAATCTCAACGTGAAATCTAATTTTCTCTCTAATAAGCGCTCAATTGTTAATACAGCGATAAATCACGGGATTTTAAAAAAGTAATTAACTCTCATTGAAGAAGAAGAAGGAAGCGCCTCGTTTGTAACTAGGTGAAGGTAACAGGTGTGTTCAACGAAAGCGAGCGTTCACATCGATACCGCCTTCGCTCCGCACAAGAGCCTCAAATTGAAATTAATCGAATCTTAATAAATAAGAGTTCGTGCTTAAAATTACTAATGAGAATGTCACGTAAAATTAAGTCATAATTGAGATCGAACAAAGCAGAGATAGAGGACGCAGCATGAGATAATCATAATAATAGTATTGATGACATTCCAATCGACAGCGAAGGCAAAAAATTGCTGAACAAAAGAAGAAATATGTCGATGACAAAAAATCTTGATGTCGAGAGCTTTTGAGATTTTGCTGAGTTTTGAGAAAAATAATTTAAGAGGAGAAAATTACTGTAAGAAATTGAGAATTTTTTGAAACATCTTTCTTCATTTAAAAAATGTTAAAAATCAATCAAAAAATATTTTTTAAAATCAATGACTCGAAGAAAATTGTTTCATAAATCACCGCATCAAATTGCACACAAAAAAGCATTAAACTGAATGACATTTCGATACGATTGCATCTTAAAAAAATGAAAAACGTCTCGATGAGGAGAAAAATAACATGGCAATAAATTTTATTATTTGTCTCACTACATGACCAACAAAAGAATGTCATAAAAAGAATTATGAGTAAAATTACGATTTATTTCTTTTTTCCTCATTTCCGATTTTTATGAGTTATTAGTTAACGCTGTTGTGACTAATTAAATGTCACTTTATGGCGAATAAAAATTTAGTAACAATTTTTATGAGTGTTAGAAAATTTCGAGACCTCTTAAGGCGAATTTGATTTTAATGAATTAAACTTAAGAAATTTTGTTAAATTTCCAACAGGATTTCAAAAAATATTTTCATAAAAAACTAAACAAAAACATAAAAGCTCAATGATGTCGATAAAAATGATTTTTTTAGACGACTTGTAATAAAACTAATGCAAAATGATTAAAATCCAATGGAGGAAATATAAACTCAATTAAATCATAAAAATTCACAAAATCTCAAACATTGTTTCGCACGCTTTACAAAAATTAAAAAATTCTTGCACCACATGACATAAAACTATTCAAAATTTCACATAATACAAGAACTCTGAATCGTAATTTGCATGCGCTTTACTTTATGCAAAATATACAAAAAAAGGTTCTTTCCCATTAATTAATAACACCCCTGCTCACAATTAACGAAACCATTACGAAAAGCAGTTGTAGCGGCATTTACTTTGAAATGAATTCCATAAAACTCGCACAGCACGGTGCTCGGTCACACGATATAAAGAAGCATGCTGCAGTGGCAGTAATTCAGTTGCAAATGCTTAAGGTGTTGAGCGAGGCATAAAATAATTTAATTGCAGTAATAAAAAAATTAATGAGCGGAGCTTTGAGAAAAATCAACAGAGGGATGAGAAAATTTTCTTTCCCTGTTGGCACAAATTTTTCTCTTTAATCTTCAAGTTCATCTCACCATAAAATTCTTATCAATACTTCCCCATCAAAAAACATAATGTCACTCCACATAATCCGAAAAAAACAAACAAAAAAATAAAAAGCGAATCACCGAAAGTGCCATTCAACTTCTACCTCACTTCGTACATCCGACAATGAATTTTTTTTACAATTGTGTCTGACGCTCTCAATTGTATAATTCACAAAAAAAAATATAACTTAATTACGATCTCGTTTGGGTGCTGCAGAGCATCATCAGCAGCATTTGTTCCACATTTTCAATTCTTTTGTTAAATCACTTTTTTTTTGTTCATCATTTGAAGGTGGAAAAGAAGCGAGGATTTCATAACAATCGACTCTCATTGTGTTGCATTTTGATACTTTTTTTTGCAGTGCATTGTTCGCAATGTAATATTTGCTACTACGATACTGAAAGTAAAAGTGATCAGCTGATGATAAATCACTTTTATGACGACCTTCTAAATGCATAGTTGTAATGATGCTCGAGGTAAAAAATAACGCTGTTTATGATGATTATGGTAGCATTAATGGAGATCATAAAATATATTGCGGAAGAAGAAGAAACTTGTTAATGATTTTTTCTTCTTTACTTTTTCGGCGTCGCATGGAAAATCAATTTTCGAGCATGTCAGGTGTCGTTAATAGAGTTGTTGATTAATCGAAAATTAATATGTGATTTAAGTTAAGGCGCTTAAAGATGTTAAAGGGATTTAAATGTTTTGAATGAAAATTATTGTTGCATAATTTTGCTCTCAATATTTTTATTCTAAAATTATTTTTCTGTGTCTCAAAGCTCTCGCAAAAAAATTACAATTATTTTAAGCTGTTAAAATCCAACGAGATCAATTTAAAGCTTTTAAAAAATCCACAATGCCATGATGCCAATTTACCATGTTTCATTGAAGTGAAGAAAAATTATTAAATCTCAAAGTCTTTCCACAATCATCAATCAGAAAAGACAGAAAAACAAAACAGTTTGAACGATTTCAACACATATTGTTAAGTTGTAGGTCGAGGGATGGAAACTTTACTTTTTAAAAATTTATTATTAATTTAAATTTTTAAAATTTTTAAATCAAATTAAAAAACCGTTAAATTTCTTTTCTAAATTTTCACCAAAAGTTTTTCATCTCTTGAGATTTTATGGCGATATCAATTTCGGAAAATAATGCATAAATGCTACAAGCCATGCTCCAATAATCAAAAGATACATGAAAGCTTCATGTCAGTTTTCCTCTTTCCAATTTTGCTGCCGCTTCTGTTTCAATGATTTTTACATTTTTGCGCTATGCGTTTAGATCGAGAAAAAAGCAATGTGCGAGATAGAAAAGAGAGGCCAGTGGAGCATTTTTGATGGAGAGATTTCTGGGTGCTGATAAGCGGAAAAATTATTTTTGTAGAAAAATGGATTGCAATTGGATTATAGAAATATTTATCGGGGTCTTGTTGTGTGAAGATAAAAACCCGTTAAAGATTTTCAAGCCTGACATTCAATGAAACCCTTTCTACTTAATTATCCATCAAGCCATGTAAATTCATCACGCCTTTACGATGATTTTAATTACACGCATTTTACCGAGATGTACCACGATTTGAATTTTAGGGTCTTCCTACAGTGAAGCTGATGATATTATCACGGAACGACAGTGCGTGTAAGATAATTAAAAATATTCAAGAAGCAGCCAGCTTGAATTAAAACTTTATCGCTTCATGCGCACTGTAATAAATCGCGATATCGCGTGAATCTGCACAAGAGAGGAGAAAATAATCAAAACTATCATCAATCATGAGAAAATTAATTTAAAATTCATCGTGAAAGTATTTTTTAATTTGATGGAAAAATTTATGATTTCATTTTCAGCAAATTTTTACTAATAATCACTTTAACTGAATTCCTGGATTAAATCAAAAAATCTCACAATTTAATTAATTATCAAAATAAACTCTTTTAATTGCATTATTTTTCATCTCATTAACTCTTCCAAAATTCTCATAATTAAGTTTTAAAACTTACCCGTCAAATGACAGGTCTTGAGTATCATTTCAAGCCATGACTCAATTACAAACTTTAATAATGTCATTTAGTTTTCAAAGTTTCGATAATAATCTAATGACAACAAAGCATGGCGTGCACTCAACTCGTTGCTTCACTTTTTTTTGGTGAATTAAACTAAATTTTTTCGGCATTGTTCTCATGAAGTCCACCTTGCTTAGCGTGTCGTGCTTCATCGTTTAAGTGAAAAATGACGTTGATGGCTCTCGACTGTTGATGATGAAAATAATCAGAAAAAATTTCATAAGTTCAATTATAGCATGAAGACGAGTAGTTGACGAGAGACACGAAATATTTTTTTACGGGAATTTTTCTCATTTCTCCTTGTCTAGTCAGTTATGACTTATGATGATGACAGTCGTAAGCTAATTTGTTGAGAAATTACGAGCAACTTATAATGGAATTTTGAAGGTTATGAGATCACTTTTGGGCGGTTTAATTTATGCGAAATGTTAGATTTCTACAAATGTCTTGATTTTATTAATTAATTTTAATATTTTTAACTTTATTTAAATTCAATTCACTTATGCGATTTTTGCAATCTCATATGTGTCATTGCAAAACGCCAACGTTGATGTTCATCCCTTTCACTGAAAGTTTTTTAAAACCTCTTTTGATGTGCATCACCTTGAGCTTAAATTGTTGCATTTTGTATATAATTGTATGTGATTACATAGGTGAATGGTATGTTTCATATGCTCATTACAGTAAGTTGATCCTCCAATAAAAATTTGAGATAGTTTTAAGCTTGAAAGTCGTAAATGAGGTTTAGATAGTATTTAAGTCGAAAGGTCATTGTTGGATATTAAAATTAAATTATTAAAGTTCGAATTATTGGAAAATTAGTTAATGAAAGATAATTAATAAAATTAATCATTTTGAATACATGAATTTATAACGGATTAGGAGTAACGTAAACCTAGCGTTGATCACTTTTAGATTAAAAACATATTTTTAAAAAAGATAATTAATGCACGATGATTTACGAATTTATTTCGAAATTCAAAAAAACTAATTTTCAAAGAAGAAAATTCAGTTTTAAAATTTTAACATTATTCAATTTTAAATCTATGTTTTCATTAATTAATCAGTTAATTAATTATATATTTTTTATTCAAAATTCGAGTTAAATTTTAACAACTGTAATTTACTATTTGTAACTTTAAGTAAAATACTTTTACTTAAAAGCGAAGATCGCAAAATTTGAAAACCGCGAAGGAATGAAAATGAAAGTAAAAGTTGAATATTGCAAATTACGATTAAAAGATGCTAGAAAATCGTGCAGGAATTCAAAAAAATGCTCGTTGCAGAAAAAAACATGAAGGAAGTAAAAAAATTTTTATATAATTTTTAGATTTTGATTTTCTAAATTAATGAAAGTCAACGAAGTATTTAAAAAAAAATTTAAACATGAAAAACTTGACTGCAAAAAAAATAATTTTTAATGCTTACAAAAGTTTAGGTGTTTGTCTACTTATTGGAACATCTATGATCATAATTATGCGCGACATTAAATGTGAGAGGAAGAGAAGAAGTGAAAAAAGAGTAACAATTGTGCTTTTTTGTACCACACCTTATGTTACTACTGTACAGCACATCTTTCAATGCCATTTGCAAACTGACCTAAGACAAAACAGAAGAGCAGAAGAAAGAGAAATCGGATCATAAATTGGATAGCAATGAAGATGCAGATGGAGTTATGTAATTGTAATAAATAAGTCGTGAGTGCTACTGGTGCGTTTAAGTGGCACTCGATGCAGGATGCGTCGTGACACTATTCAATTTGTAGTTCAGCTCACAATATGACTTAATTAACGTTCATGCGAGCAACTGTGGCGACATGCCAAAAACAGTACAACCGAAAATGCTGAATTATGTGTGAAAAAATGCAATTAAGGCATGCGAGTTAAAGCAAGGGGTGACAACTTAAAAATTTTATTTTGTAAAATTCAAAGCTTCAAAAAATTTATTTAAATCTTTTAGAGATTTTAAAAAATTTAACTATAAATTTCTTCCCATGTCGTTCATGCACTGAAACCTCAACATGAGAAAAGAGCAATGAACCAGAAGCACATTCGTTTTGTCGACCACAAAATAGCAAAATAAATATGTGTGCAAGAAGAGAAATAAACGCCTGCGAGTGTGGTGTCGAAGTAAATGAGATCCGCACGAGTGAAAGTAAAAAGCGCGGCGACAACATTGATGAATAATAAAATAATAAAATTGGAATAACAATAAAAATTTGGAGCGAGTTTTGTTGCGTAATTTGTAGTTGAATTAATTTAAATTGGGTGATGAGTAAAATTAGAATAAAAATTTAACTAGTTCTAAAAAATTATTTTTGGAATAATTTAAATTCATTTTTTGAACTTTAAAATTTTATTAAATTTTTAAATTTCTTAAGTGTTCCACCATTGATTTAAATATTAAATAAAATTAATCAATCGACATCACTGCTCCCAAAAAAATACAAATTTGTAATCTCGATTATAATTTAAATTAATCCAATTTGTTGCCGTTTAAACCTCAAAACCGACAACAGAATTAAATCAGGATAAACTCACCGCTGGATTATCGTTAATTTAAATGCAAATTGATTCCAAATTTAATTAGTGTTTCGACTCTTTATTTTTGCCGATCGATCAAGTGTGAATTAAAAAATGTTTTTTATCTTTCACTTCACTAATGGCGATAAATAACTTTGAGTGAGTGAAAGAAATGCCCCACTTAATCACTCTAATCGAATGCTTTTTTCTCATCAGACCGTGACAATGACTGGACGGCAAAATTAAGTGAAAAATGTAAAATAGAGAGTTTAAATTATTTTTTTGAGAGCGAAACTCGCTGAAAAGTGAAACAAGAGAGAGAAAAGTTTATTTTTTACTTTGCATTTCAACATGAGTTATTTGATTTTCATCGAAGATGTGTGTAAGGACAAAATTCTTTGAAAAAGAGAAACGGAAAAATTAATCGAGTGAACGATGAAAATTGACAGAGTGTAAATTTCTAATGAGAAATGAATAGCTTTGTAAATCGTGCGTTGATAGCAAAATTAATGGATAAAAAAATTTAAAAAATGTGAGCGAGAAAAAGATTGAAATTTCATGTTGAAAAATTCTTTAAAATAAAAACTTTTAAATTTTTTTTCTGCTATAAAACTGTAAAAAACTTTTCATGTTGCACCAAATTCAGTGAACTCAAAAAATGTTAAATCACATCTCAAGCTGCATCATCCGACTTTACATCGTGATAAGTGAAAAAGCTAATAAAAATTACATAAAACTGTTGAAGTCAGCATGATTAAAATCTCTCGTCAAAAGAATTCGCAAAATTAAATTTTTTATTTATGCGAAAATATTTCATAAAGAGATTTTTGCATCATGAAGCTGCGAAATTTAATTTTAGAGTGCGGGATAGTTGCGATAATCATTTGTATTCTATGGATTTCTGTGCTTCTGAATTACATGCATGCTCTTGAGAATCAGGTAAAAGTTTTTTTTTGTGTGGGTATGGGATTAAAGCACTAAAAGCTTTTTGTTGTTAAATTTTTTTGCTTGTTAAAAGCAATAAAACCCTTTTTTGAATGAAAGGCATAAGAAAAAGTTGAAGTCAAGTTGAATTTTAAAAATTTTAAGCTTTTTTTGAAATTAATTAGGATAAAAAATTGATAAATTTCTCATTAATTTTTTACCACCAAAAATATTAATTACTGCACTTCGATCCATTAAAAATCACGCATTAAAACGACTCTATTAAATCATAAATAATGCACTTTAATAATTTATTTCCATTATTTAATTTATGATAACGTGAAAATGCATACGAGTAAATTTATCATTATTTTATCGGCTCTCTGCACATCCAAGTTAATTAATAGCATCAACATACAAAAAATAACTTTCCATCAACAAAATTCGAAATTTCATCATGAAATTTTCATGCACCGAAAAGTTTATGAAAAGCTTGAACAATTTGGAAAATATTTTCTATGAACACATTAAAATGTTTGGTAAAAATTATAGAGTGCTTAATTGAAGTTGGGTGTTGATGATTTTAATCAAGAAAAGTTTTAAGAATCAAAATTTATAAAAATTTCAAAATTATAATTTTTTTTTCAAACGTCATGAAAATTTAACCAAAAAAGAAAAAACGATTTTCTTACTTTTTTGTCTTTTCCACAATTCACATGTATGTGGGTTTTGTTTACGTAAATCCTTTTTTCTTCGGTGTGAGGTTTCATTGTTTTATGAAATTTTCTGAGAAAAAATTAAAGAAATATTTTTATTCTCAGAACCAACATAAAATTTAAAATAATTTAAAGCTTTGAAAAAATTAATTATTTTCCCCTTTTTTTCATTAAATCACAACCATTTAAAACTTTGCTAATTTTAAAATTAAATTAATTGTGCAATGCAAATTGTGAGCCAAGAAAATTCTTTAAAACTGCCTCCAGATTTTACGACACTGAGTGCTAGCTTTGAATAATTAACAGACTTCAAAGGATGTTTCATGATGATGACGAAGATCTTAAAAATTTCTCGCTGTAAGAATTTTTTTTCTTCAAATTTTCCATGTTTGCACAAAATTTCAACTGGAAACTTTTTTATGTGAAAATCTCATGGAGTTTAATAGGGTATTCAAAGGGTTGTTAGATAAAATTGTAAAATTATCCGAAAAACTTGAGGAAATTTTAAATTTGTTTGTGTTTGAATTATTTTGAATTTTTAGAGAAGGACTCGAAAGTTTTGAATTAAATTCAGGGGCAGGAAACTTGCAATATTTTAAAATTTAATTTTAACATGGAAATAGAAAGTTTTTAGAACGTCTAGCAAAATTCTTACAGAGTAGTCACCAAATTGACTCAAAACACATTCATAAAGTTCAGATTAATTTCTCTCGACTTGATAAATTTTTCCTTCCTTTGTAAATCCCTCAAAAATACCATCAAATTGATTACTTCAAGTGTCGAGTCCACTCCATGAAACTTTTCATTTTGATATGCAAAAATAATGAAGAAAAATGATCCCGAAAAAGTTCTCCGGCCACAATTTCAATATAAAAATCCTGAACGAAGCCAACATTCAATAAAAATGTGAATGGATGGTTGGCTTTGGAACATGGTTGAATGATAAAGATTAATGCATTTTTGATGTCGCTATCGAAGGAAGTTTATCAAAAAAAATTTGACTATCTCATCCTCCTTCCATCACCTGATTCCCATCACTCACACCCACCTTCATGTCATTGATGATCAATGAGTGGAAGTGATTTATGTGCGTCTATGTTCATGCGCTTTTTGCGATATTGATTTTAATAAAATTATTTATTTATAAAAGAAGAGAAAGTTGCAAAAGTTTTGCCTTCGAGAAAATTTTCTCTTTTATCATGCGAAAAAGTTTTCCTTTGAATATTTTAAGAGTTTCATTGAGATTGATATGGAAAATAGTTATTGAGATTAGATGCAAAATATTCGAGGAAAATTGAGAGAAATTTTTCATCGAGAAAATTTTTTAAAGAATTTTAGGATCAACCAAAAAATGAAAATATTTTTTTAAAGTAAATTTCTCGTCTTTAATTTAATTTTCAATTTTCGCATCCTAAAAACTTTATGATCATTTAGCAAAGTTTTAGAATATTTTCAAATTATCAAGTTTAACAAAAGTGATAACTTTAGATTTATGCAGATTTTTCTACGATTTTATGGCCTCTCTAAAAATTTAATTTACTTCACGAGTTGTTCGCAATAAATTCAACTAAATGTGAGCGAGTATGAAGGTTCAGATGAATTTATTTACCAAGAGGGAGGTTTTTGATTAAAGAAGAAGTTTGGAGGAAAATTTTAGGTAATAAAAGTAAAATACCGAGTGTATCGTTTGGAAGTGATTCGAGAATGCAAAATTTATGTTTTCATGTTGGATTCTTTGAACTTCAAAGAAGATTTCGAGAAAAATTTAAAACGAGAGTTGAAAATTCAAATTTTCATGAAAATAAATTTCTTTCATTTGTTTCCCATTAAATTTTCTCCTTCAACACATCTCGACTAATTTTGCTTCAATCTTCACTTCGCCAGTATTTATTTATGTGTACATGCATGCAAACACTTCATTCACTTGTGATATAATGCCAGCATATTTTGTGTACACAGCAACAAGAAGATGTAACAATAGGAAAATCTGTCAATTTTTTTCGATGAATTTTTCTTCTTTTTATTTGATGCAAGAGAATAAGGTAAAATTTTGCTAGCAAAAAAATTAAGTTTTTTTTGATTATTTTTTACAAAGTTAAAATTTTTTTGTAAATTTTAAATTCGATAAAAATTTCAACATAAGAATGCCATAAATTTTCCGGAATTTACTCGATAATATTTTATCAGAAATTTTCTTCCTCGACAAAAAGTGAGCATAAAGTCAAAGAATAACTTCAACATAACATGAAGAAAGTGCGAGAGTGACGCAGATGATAAGATGCCTTTAAAACGCAGACAAAGCGATGCGGTTGTTATGGTAATGTCTGTAATATGTTTAATATTAGAGAGGAGGGGTGGAATTGAGGATGAGACACAAGCTGTGCTTTTCAATTAATCAAATTTAAAATAAAAAATTTACATCAAATTTAAAGAATTTTTTCCACGAAAATTATTTCTAAAATTTTTGCACCCCTCATCATCACTCAAAATAAAAACTCGCGAGAGAAGATTTATGAGCTCGCATGTGAGCGGCATCCATAAAAATATCAAGACGTGAATTTTCTCGCGCCGTCAACCGGCATGACATAAAAGTACTCCACATGCTCCATAATCACATCAATTATCTTCCGAACGGTATAATTAGCAATAAGAAGTGCCATTAAGGCACTTATACCTCACGAGAGCGAACAAATTGAGTGTCATAATTGGGTCATGAACAATTTACTGCCTGATTAGTCACAGTGGATTCCAATTAAACCAAAATTGAGTCAAATCAAGCAGGAAATTGATTTTGCGTGTTTGATGAAATTTTAAGTCTAAAAAGTTCTTCTCATAATTAAAATTAATAGACAACAGCTTGAATTCATAGAGTGTCGAGTTGATAAATAAATTAATTAGCCAAGAATGTCTAAATTTAGATTGAGGACTCTCTAAAGAATTTACACGAGTCGGCGAAGAAAAATTAATTAATTGTGAAAGCTTTATAAGGAGCCCAAAAAATGGTAAAAAAACTTTTTTTAATTGTTTGATTTTTAACTTTCTTAAAAATTTATACTTTTTTAATTGAATAAATTTTTAAGTTGCCAAATTATTTTCAAGACATCCGTAAACCTTAAAAAAGTTCCTATCAAATGTAGAAAAATCTTAATTAACAACCTAAAAATTTCAAACCATCTAATTAAATTTAATGAACCTTTATTGGCCTCTCTACGGTGGATGTGGAGGCTTCAATTATTTTGCAATCAAATAAATATCTAAAAGAGAGAAATTAATAAGAAGATTGAGGAAAAAATCTCTAAGGAGACCCGAAATTGAATCCGCTTACATGAAAGAATATTTTGATACCAAGGATGCTCTTTACTAAGGGCTAATTAAAAAATAATAATATAATTTTTATTATTTTAAATCATCATTACAAATAATTAATAATTAATAGGTGTTTTTAATTTAACATTCTGCGTATTTTTCTCACAATCAAAATGTTTTAATTTTTAATTAATTAAAATATCACAAAATCACTCCAAAGCGACATCATGAACCGTTTTCCTGTGGCTTTTCTCTATGCAATTTAATTAAACAGTCTGAAGATAATTTTCATTTTATATCCCAATGCGCCTGAAGAGCTCATTTAAAAGCTTTAAGTTACATTTAATGTCACATCGTGATGTTACCCTAGAGATTATAAATAAGAAAGCTCTTAAGAAATATTTTTCATTTTCTCTCCCACAAAAGAGCACTCAAAATCCTCACAGAAACTATTTTCTTCTAACACAGCAGGAAGATGCGACTTAAAAAGGTACAATGTCAGTTGTACGAAAGAAGAAAAGTCATCATTGTGGCATTCACAATAATAATGACGCACGAAATTCTGCTTTTCATTTCTGAAAAAGAGAAAAACTTTTTCTTTGCTCTAATCTCGAGCAGAAAAAGCATCTTGAAGTGTAAGGAAGTGTGGAGAGAAGATGAAAAAGTTTTTAATTTCATCTCCATCTGGTAAAGCTCTCCTATGTTAAGATGACATTTGGTGACATAATCATTTTGTCTCCAATTTTAAACTCCCTCGAAGGTTCGTTTTGAAAAATGACAGTCGAGCGTCATCTTTGTTTTAATGGTGTGGAATCAGTCATGTATGTGTGTTTCGGGAAGTACAAAGTTGAGAATTATTTATGAAATATTAAATCTTGCAGTTAGTGGACAAACTTTAATTTTTTGATGCAAATAATTTCAACTTTCAATCGCTAATTCGAAATTTTTCAATCTTTTTTGACTCACTGTCGACAATCATGTCAAAATCATCATGACTTTAATTTTTCGATTTATTCCGCGTAATCTGAGTCCTCTCAAAAAACAGCATCTAATGTTGACTGTGATTATGATAATTTTTTACTGTGCTGCGTGGAATGACATCTCATCATCATCATCATTTATTCCACTATTCTTTCGAGCAGTCTCTTTATGATGCCGCAAAAATTCTTGTCGTTTGTCGCTAGTTGCTAATGGAGCTTTTTGTTGAGAGAGTTTAGAACTATGTTGGTACAAGCATTTAAGGGAGAAAATTAAGCGAGATAATCACCGTGGAGTCTCGACAATATTTCACAATTGTTTTTTTAACAAACAAAATTTTTAATTACAATTTTTTATTTCAGAACGAAAATCGAGCTTTAAGACTTCGAGATGGCGTCACAGTTTCACATCTGATGCTTGCAGCGGCTGAAGATAGCTTGAGTGCTTCCACATCACCAAATATTAACATTAACAATAATCACATAGGTTCGTTAGCATCATACTCATCAATTGACAGTGCACCGAGACTGTCGTGGGATTATTTCGATGAGCATGGTTACATTAAAAGAGGCGCATTGAGGACGGGTGAAGATCCTTACCTTCGCAATAGATTTAATCAACAAGCCAGTGATACTTTATCGAGTAATCGAGACATTCCAGACACAAGGAATCAAATGTGAGTTTAGATTAAAATTTAATCTATGATTAGTGTATAATCTAGGATTTAAAATTAATCTTGGATTTATTGTCGATCTTAGGTTAAAATTTTAAATCTATTCAAGTTGAAAATTAAAATTATTATTTAAAAGTAAAAGTTAGAAAAATTTAAAAATTAACTTTTATCTAATCTCGAGTCTAATTTGTTGATTTTCAATTTTAATCCCGGCTTATAAATTAATCCTAATCTAAAATATATTAATCCATTTTTAAAATTTAAAATCTAGAAAATTTTCATGATTTTTTTTCTCAATCGATGAATCAGCAAATTCAAACATTTTTTAATCTAATAAATTTGAGACTGTATCAAAGCTCTATTGATCAAATTCAAACACATTTTCCCCATTGCATCCTGAATAACCTCTCATGACCCATAAATTCGTAAATTTCGACACGACTCTTATCAATGAGTAAAATTTTGCATATGAGAGTGGAAAAAAGGTTAAATCTATTCATAGCTGTTGCTGTTCATTGGAAAAACTCGTGTCTTGAATTTTCTAAACTTATAAATATCCTTTCGAGTCTTTTGCCAGCAACACATCGAGTTCCTTTTGATACTGAAAATGGAGAAGTTGAGAGTGTCATTTAAATAAATTTGTAGTTTTGTCTGCGAATTGCATTCGAGAATTGAAAAGAGAAGTGAACTAGATGCTAGATGAAAATTAAACAGGATGTTAGAAAATTTACAGTGAATTCTCTGTGTGAAGGATTAAAAATTTGAGATTAAGGATTAAGAAATTAATTTGAAGGTTTTGAGACACTCAATCAATGGTTTTATTTGACAAGCCTCACTGTAAGCAATAAATTTCAATAAAATGTTCAAATCTTTCATGTTCTCGATTTTCAATGTCTTCACAATTTCTTCATATTTCAATATCTATTTTTAGTCGCACAAATTGACACTACATGTCGATATGGTTACTGTAGAAAATGTGAAATGTATCCTTTCCTCGTGCGTGCAGACCTTCCCTCATGAGAGCATAAATTATTGCGAGAGCTCTTTTCGGTTATATTCTGATTTTATGGCATCTTCGTGTGTAACTTCTTCCATCAATTTGTGGCTTTCACTCTATCATTCTTGGCCCTTTCCTTCTCCATTTACTTCGATGCGGAGGATGGATAAAAATTTATCTCGACAGCAGACACTGAATGTAAACTGAGATATGATTTTGTACACAAAAATTCATCATAAATTTTTTTGTTAAACATATTCCGGCAACTCATCACTAAATCCTCCTCTTCAATAGCTTTCGAAGAGAATTATTTCTTTATGTGGTGGAAAATGCTAATTGAAAAACTTGGAGAAAATTATGAGAGTTGGAAAGAAAACAAATTTGAGGTATTTTCGAGCTTTGTTGAGTTTAGAGGGAGATTTTAGACGTGGGAGTTGTGAAGGTGTATAAAAATATTGAAAATTCATTTTAAATTTAAAAAAAATATTATTCATTATTGTTCGTTCATTTATTTTGATTGGAAACCACAAAGAAAACATTTTTCATTGTTTTCATTGCAGGCGGAAAATGCGGCACGATTTTCCACTCGTGTTTATCTTTTAAGCCATCATGACCGCACTTTTGCCCTTTTGTAAGATATTTTTAATATTTTTTTTCGTTATTTTAGGTGTAAAAAAAAGAAATGGAATAGCAATTTACCTTCAACGAGTGTCGGTGAGTAATTGCTGGAAGAAATATAATCATTTGGCAAGAAATTTAATGAAATTCACTTTTTTTGGCTCTTTTCACAGTCATTACATTCCACAATGAAGCTCGCAGCACGCTACTGAGGACGATAGTCAGGTAAGAGCGAAATAATAATAATAAAATGCAATAACATGCTGAGAAGGCATTTGAATGGGAAAAAATGGCTTTTGAGGACTGCAAAAAAATGAGAGAATTTTTTTTCTATTACGGCAAAGCATAAAATGCGATAAGAGAGTGAGGAAGAAAAATTATGTTGCGGGAAAGGAAAAACTACATGAAATGAAAATTCTTATTCAAAAAAAGCAAGGAGGAAAAATTCTGAAAGTTTAAAAAATTTCAATTAAAAATTAATTTTTAGACGAGTCGAAAATTTTCAATAAAAATATTTCTAAAAGCAACAAAAATTTTCATCGTTTTTCTAAATTTAATGTTTGCCATCCCTTGATGATAACCATCGAAAAACTCATGGAAATTTTCCATTCCGGAAGAATAGGAAAATTATGAATGAAATGAGAAAACTTTCAAAATTTCTGTTGAACCTTTTTAGCTCGTCAATCCGACATTAAGCAAAATTATTTTTTTCTGCTTCGATGAAATATGTAATCTAAAAAAATTTCTGTAGTCCAAATCACGTTTTTTCATTCATAAGAATGTAAACAGAAAAAAAAAAGTTTATATACAGATTTGAAAAGATGATGAATTGAGTTTTGATGGTGGGGCTATAAATTTCCTCTCTTTTTTCGATGCCGAACGAAAAGCAAAAATTGTCTAATGGACTTTTCACAGTATTTAAGGAAGTATCGGGTAACACTGGAAATCAATGCAAGGGATGGATAAATTTCATCAATCAAATTTTGAAACTTTAAAAATTATTTTTTGTTTAAATTTTTTAAATATTTTTAAAAAAACCAAAGTTTTCATCCCTCGCTCTGAAGCTCATAAAATTTCTCGCTGTTTACATTCTAACAATATTTGCTTTCATCATCAAATAATTGTAGTCTTTCAATCTGACCATCCATCCATTCCGATCACTCCGAATAATTGAAAATTTTATCATAAAAATTTGCAATCCTAAAAATCAATTTTATTTACAGTGTGCTGAATCGAAGCCCCGAGCATTTAATTAAGGAAATTATTCTCGTAGATGATTTCAGTGATCACCGTAAGTATTTTCAATCCACGTAGACATTTTATTGCTTACATTATCCGACTCGTGCACAATTTCGAGTTGAACATTTTTTTTCTACAGCAAAGGAAAATTTAGTATCTCGCTAAAGACAAAAATGACTGCTAATAAATTTTGTTCCACTCTATGAAAACTCGCATGTGAAAAGCACATGAGGCAAAATTTCTTCATTAAAGAGTTAAGGACAATTTATGTCGCAATAATGGGGAGAAAAAAGTTTTCTGAAGGGAGTGTTTAAGTGTGATAAAATAAATTGGATCAAGTTTAGTGAATTAAAATAAAAAAGAAATTATTTTTGAATGTTGGTGTTGATGTCAACGAAGTGGTAGCTCGACCTTTTTCGATATTCGTTGGCTTAGCTTCCACATTAGTTTTCGACAGATAAAAAAGAAGGAAATATTTTTTGGATTATTAATTTTCAATAATTAATTAAATTAAAATTTACTGAACAATCAAAATTTGATGCATAAAATTTCACTCTTTTCTATTTTCCTTTTCCTTCTTAAGAAATTGTTCAAAAACACTCGGCAAGGCGACAGTTCGATTGACATCACTAACGTCAGCATTTCTTCTATGCGAATAATAATTAAAGTGATGAAAAGGTTTTCCTGTCTTGCTGATATATTTCGTGACTGTTGTTGGCAAAATTGTCACAGTGGGCTCGCGAGTCAGCAACGAGATTGACGTGACAGTCGAGTACACAGTCGGTAGCGGTGGCGTAGTGACGATAGTAATAGTTGATGGAGGTTGAATGATTGTTGTGGGAACTATAGAGATCTGTTGCTGTATGGCTGTCGATGTCACAGTTTGGGTGTCGAAAATTGTCAAAATTGATGTTGGAGGGATTGCGACAATTGTTCGTGTTACGGTCACTGTCACAGCTTGAGGAGCTTTAGATAAATAATATATTAAAATTGATTTAATTAATTAAATATTTTTTTACCTGCAAACCTCAACAAACTGACACTAAAAAATATTTGAATTAATTTCATTTTCAATTCACAACTTTTGTCTCTGAAATTCGAAAATGAACTGAAATTTTTGCTCGATTAAATTCTTAAGTTGTCAGAGAAGTTCGAAGCTGATTTGTCAAACATTTTATTGCGAGTTTAAAATTATTTATCTAACAGTAAATTGAAGGGTAAATTGGAGCATTAGGGTGACCATCTTACAAGAAGTCTTTCGTGTTAAATTTTTATGAAATTCCTGTGAATAAAATTTTGTTAAATATTTTAATAATTTTTACCTTTCTAAAATCTCCCATAAATTAATCCAATTTTAATTTTCTAGTCATCCATAAGCAACCCATCGCCACATTAACTTGTTATCCCACTTTACCTCAAATGCTGTTGTGCTTTTACTTCTTCTTTTCACCCAAAGCTCATAAACCTTTAAATTTATTTCCTCTCGTTCACCTTTTTTCTTTTCGCAAAGAACTTGTTTTCCTTCTTGCCTTTCTCTTGCTGATAATAATGTCTAGATTAAATACCTGGCAGCAAAAAATTTGTATCAGGGAATTACGGTAAAGCTACTTCGAACATTTCCTGTGAGGAAACAAAATTTTGATGTGAATTTTTTATCTTAAATTGTGTTTGTAAAATTTGAAACGGAACTACTAAAAATTTAATCCAAGATTAATTTCAAATTTAATTGAAGAAATTTCTCCTTTGACCAAAATTTGGTGAATATTTTACAACTTCCAATGTGGATATTTAAAATCTCATCTTCTAGTCATTGCCATAAGCACACAAACCCATCTATATCCCTCTTTTCAGGCATTCTCCTCCAGCTATGAAATTCATTTTCAATTTTATTATGCATGGCAATGCATTATGCAGATATGTGCCACATAAATATGAATTTAATTAAATTCTCTCTGCGATACACATGAGTTTTTTTTGCTGTGAGTGGATAAAGTGAATTTTGAAACTCTTCATACATAAAAATTTATTTTTTACATCATCGTGATGAACTGCATATGAATTAAAAAGAATTCAAGCGACCATCGGAGGGGTTGAAAATTTATAGCGTGTAGAATCTTCCCACTGAGATAAAAATTTGTTTTGTCTTTCCACACAATGAAACCTATTTGAGTCTCCCGCATGAATAAAAGTCATTGCATAAAAAATCTCTCCTGATTTATTTTGCAATCACAACAATATTGTTTCACTCCTTTTTATGCGCCACACCACCGCATAGAATTTATTGAAACAACTTCTGGATGCGATGAAAATATGCTGATGAGGATTGAAATTAATTTTATTCGATTAAATTAAAATTTTCTGTTGACGAATTTATGGCAAATTTTTTGCACGAAAATAAAGCTTTAAGATTTCTTTGTTTAAGAATTTTAAAGAGACTTAAAAATTTGAGGTTTTGTAAAAATAATAATTATTTTAAAAGCTTTCTGAAAAAGCTAAATTATTTTAAAAGCTTCCTTAATTAAGCTTAAAAAGCTTTTTTGTTTTAAAAGCTACTCAAAAAATTTAAATGCTTTGTCTTGATTTTTCAAACAATTATTTGATTTCAAATGTTTTAAACTTTAATATTAAAAATTTATTCATCCTTAGATTTCATCAAAGCTTTTTTAAAATTTCTTCTCAATAATCGTCCTTTGCAAACATCCGTAATGAACGAAAGGCTCACGCCGCTTCATTCATACGCAAAATCGCCTGACGATGATACAAAACTCAATATTGACTTTTCGTGCAATAAATTTCATGATGACTGCAGAAGCCATCAATATGAAAATTTTCCAATTAAAAATAAACATTTGACGTGTTTGTGCGCTTCGCTTCGAGGCGGTGATTCGATATTAACTTGTAAATATTTGATCTATCGATTTGATAATTTTATTCGTTTGTGCTTTGAGTCGAAAATGCTAAATTTATAATTTAAAGAAATTTTGCTATTAAATTTCCACAGCTGAGGACGGTTTGGAGCTCGCAAAAATCAACAAAGTGCGAATAATTCGCAATGAAAAGCGAGAAGGGTTGGTGAGGTCGAGAGTTCGCGGTGCGGAGGCAGCAACGGCCGACATTCTCACATTTCTCGACAGTCACTGTGAATGTAACGAAGATTGGCTCCCACCACTAATCGAGCGCGTTGTCGAGGATGAAACACGAGTCGTTTGTCCGGTGATTGACGTCATATCTATGGACAACTTTCAGTACATTGGAGCGTCGGCTGATTTGCGGGGCGGTTTCGATTGGAATTTAGTCTTTAAATGGGAATATTTATCGCCACAGGAGAGACAGGCGAGACAGAAGGATCCAACAACGCCTATACGGACGCCAATGATTGCGGGAGGTCTTTTCGTAATCAACAAAGCTTATTTTGAGAAGCTTGGAAGATATGATGAGAAAATGGATGTTTGGGGAGGTGAGTACTATGATTAACAATGCAAAAGTGAAGATTTTTACATTTTGTCAACTAATTTAATTTTTTTCTAATCAATTTTCTTAAAAAATCAGGCGAAAACCTTGAAATCTCATTCAGAGTATGGCAGTGCGGCGGAAGTCTCGAAATCATACCATGCAGTCGAGTAGGACATGTTTTTCGTAAGCGACACCCATACACGTTTCCAGGTAAATAAATTTTCATCAAAAAATTCAAATACACAGCGTGAGTTTGTTGACATAAATGTGAGTGTGGAAAAGATGAAAAAGCAATTTTAATTCATGTGTAATGAGAAGAGAAATTGAATTTTAAAAAGAGAAAGCTAGGAATGAGAAGTTATTTTCAAATTACGAAAGAAATGAACAGAAAATTGAATGTTTAATAAATTATTTGAATTTTGTACTTCAAAGGTTTTTTAATTTTTTCAAAATATTTTCATCCCTTGAATTTTCTCCCCCGATCTTTGAACTGAATGCGATTATTTTTCAAAGCGATTCAATTTCAATTTATTTTCACAACTTTTCTTGGTGATATTGAAATTAATCCACAGTAGGATTCCGTTTAAAAATAAATAATAATGAGATTTCGCAGATGTTCAAATTTTCCGACGATAATCTTAAAATTTATTTTGAACTAAATCAAAAATTTCTTCTTATTTCTCTAAGTAATTTTTAATTTTGCATAAGACGTTCATTAAGCTGCTTATTGTCGACTTGGAATTCAGTCGACGTTTGGTAAATTTATATTCTGCGAAAATTCTGATCCCGCAGTAGAGAAAGGATTATGGAAGGGAATTAGACGATATTGAGGTTTATTAGAAAGATTAACTTGAAAACTGAATTTCTTTTAATGAACACAAAATGTTGGATAAAAATTAAAGTTTAAAAATAAAATTGTAAATTTTAATTTTTTATAAAATCAAGAAGTCCTGCATTCACCGGTGAATTCATGTAAGTTTGAAATCTTTTAATTTGTTGTTTTTTGAACAAATCTTTCGAAATATGTCCACTTACAAAAAAGTTTTTTCAGTCATTCAAATTTTTAGAATTTTTCTGAAAAATAATAAAAAATTCTAAAAATTTAAAACACATTCACCGGTAAATTCAGGATCTTTAAAACACATCAACTTGAAAGCACATTTAACCTTTAAACGTCATTCTCATTCTTATTGACTGTCTCGCTTCTAACCTCGGGATGAATGATTAGAAGAAATTGGATATCGCATTAAAAAGAAAATCAGAAAAAGAGCTTTTAATTATTAAAATGAATTCACTTCCCACATAAAATTCAACTTTATTCAGTTTCGAGGGAAAAGAATCGAAATAAGATTTTAAGTAATTAAATTTTCTTTCAAATTTCACCAAATCGTTTTAAACTTCTTCAAAGAACTGTGAAAAAGCTCTCAAAAAATTCAGCTCACGTCAACTCAAAATTTTATCCTTCAAAACTTTCAAAGGGAAATTTTCAACAAACTTTTTCCCCCACAAACACTCAAGTGGATCATAAAGTCACGCCTATCAGAAAGAACTCAACTCATTTCACGTTTCACGTCGTCCGAGCGTGAAAAAGAAAAATTGCTGAAACTTTTTTTCTCTCATTTTCCTTTCCATTGTGCGTTAACTTAATTTTCCCTCATTCAATTCACTTACACTTTTTTCTCTTCTTTCATTTCAACATGACAGGAGGCAGTGGGAATGTTTTCGCTCGCAATACACGACGGTAAGTGAAAGGAGAAGGTTAAAGTTTGTTTTTCCTTCCCTTTTATTTCGCCATAGAAGTAGTAAATCATGCCAAAACTTTCTCTTTAACAATTCCAGCGCGGCTGAGGTTTGGATGGATGAGTTTAAGCAGTACTATTATGCCTCCGTTCCGCTAGCGAAAAATATTCCGTTTGGCAAGTAAGTTTGAACTTCTTCGATAGCAATTTGGTTGATTGAATTTTTATTAGGTTTGATAAG